>OY728142.1:1479960272-1481160272 GCA_963277665.1 Viscum album | reverse complement strand
ATAAGTGAGAAGATTAAGTACCATCTGCTGGTTTCCATGGAAGAATTATGAAATGTTTTCCGGACAGTTCAAAATGCCTCTCTGTTGGATATCAAGAATCTTTCATTTCATACAGGTTCAATAATGATTCATAGAGACACAAATGATGTTTCATGGGTCTAGGCTAGTACCGTGTACAATATTTTCATGGATCTCAACACACTTCATCTATTGGGAATATTAGAAAGACAAAAACCATTAAGGATCTAGATTATAGAATGGATTTATCCAATCTATCTGTTTGTTAAATCCAATGTTGATGGGTTAGCATCGGTATGATAGGGATATCAGGTTGTGGAGGTCACATCTATAAGCACTGCAGCGTTTACAAATGTTTCTTCCATAATATTATTATACTGGGAATTACCTATGAAGGAGAAATATGGGGCATTATCTATCTTATCAGTCATGATGCTTATAATAATTAGAATGTTTTATGGAGGGAATATGATTGTAAACATACAATTGATTATATTAAATTGAGAACAATGAATATACCATCGATAATTCTACCTCATTTTATATTATCAATCAATCCATCCAAGAATCACACCATAAATATCACACATGTTTAGAAGAATTATAATCAAGTGATTGATGCACTTCCAAAGTAAGATATCAAGGAAATGTCTACTATGTGGTCCTTTGGGATTTATGTGTGTTATGCACCTCACATGGAAGAAGATATGATGGTCTTGTTTCATTTATTCCGATATGAATTCCCATGTGATTATTACCTCTAAACTCTTAATTTTTTTAATAATTTATAGTTATATCATGTCTAGACAATGTATTTTTTTGGTAAACATCATATTTCAGAAAAGTTTCAGAAAATTAGCCAAAGATAATTTAATGTGATGTTTTTTCAAATAATTTACTATTTTTAAAAAATATATTCTCTAATTATTAAAATTTATATTTTATGTAAATATTAAAGAAAATTGTTTTTGTATGATGGAATTTATATATTACCATTATAATAAAATTTCAATGAACATTTATAAGGCCTCAGCCTTAAACATTACTTATTCTTGGGTTATTTCAAGAATTTACATTGATTATCTTTTCAGGTTTAGAGTTCTATAGAATTATATCATTAATCATGCATTACATTACACATTTAAATAAGGTGGTTACAACAAAGACAGTATTCATTTTCATCCACCAAAGGAAACATAATTAAAAAAACCTGGTTTTATTCTTGACACTTCCTCGACACTATCATCACATTATATACATTTCCATTGACCTGTGAAAAACATTTCAAAAATTTGGGATGAGCATAAAAAGATCAGTAATGGATATAAAAATATTGAAAGAAAACATTAGTCCATGTATACATAAAAATCAATGAAATCACACAATACTCATAAAACATAAGAACTTTAATAGACCTCATGAAATCATATGATTTATGAATAACTCATAGATAATCATAATACATAAAGGTAACGTGAGGCATTCATAACATTCTTTCGTAGGGAGTATCCCTCATGGTAACGTTTGGAATACCCATCACAGTATATTCCCTAAATCTCTTCGGAGAAACCCTAGAGTTTAACTCCTTCACGTTACCCAATGCATTGGAGATCTATCTCGGGCTCACCCACCCTTAGTTTATCACAAAACCACCTGAATTCAAAAATAATTCCCAATAATCATAACATAATCGTATCACATAAAACATGCATAATGGAAACATAACATTTCCACATTTCAATAACAAGATATCAATACAACACATTGATATAATCAAAAAAATTTAAAACCATTTTCAATATCAAAATAAATGAAAATTAAAACATTGTATTTATTTTTCATTTAAAAATTTATGGCTTGTAGAGGAAACTAAAACTCAAATAATGGTCTCAGTGGCAGAGAAGTCATTGTCACCGCATACGTAAGACAAAAACCTTCCTTTTGTTGTTTAGTAAAACAATTCTTGTAAAAATATTCCTTTTTAATGAAATTAAAAGTAAAAATGGTTTATTATACAACTAAAAAAATAAGGTCGTATATAAATTCATGTATGCCACAACGACATGAGATTGAAACGAAGTCCCTTACCTCAAGTCCGACTTGTTCTTGTTCATTCTTTATATTCTTGAATAAAAAACATAGGTCAATTTATAATTTCTTAAGGACTTAATTTAAAGTTTATTATTCAATTCATATCACATATTATCATGTTATAATAATTAGTTAATTACGTGAGTTCATATCATACGTTTTCTTGAGGTTTTGTACATGAGTCACAAATAAACTTGTTTGAAAAGAATTTCCCATGTAGTTATAAATACATAATATCCAGAATGTTATTAATGATTTAAATATCATATATATCCAATATATATTCATTTTATACAATTCCATAACATTTGGATATAAAAATGAAATGCACCGTTCATGGAGACGGTAGGTCGTACGTACGCATGAATGCTACTTTCATTTCATTGTCATATTAAAAAAATTAACATTAAATGAGATATATATATATATATTATAATTACATTATAATATATATTTTATATAGGTAACATAATTTCATTACTTACATTCTTTATAAATTACATGTTTCGCATGAACGAGTCACATCACTTGAGGGGGTAGTAGTCCACACTTTCTCAGATGAAATTATCGCAGTTCTACAACATGAAAAGCATAGAGATATGATTTAACAATAAAATTCAGAATCATATAGAAAAAATAAATACCATATATATCATATATAAATATAGTGATATCATATTGGCCACCGTGAAAGGTGTTAAAAGAAGATTGAACAATCATCGTTTCGTGAGGTAGTAATTTGCCACCCATGAAAACAATATGATCTTTAACTATTAAACGGATAAGTGTATAAGTGTAGGTAGAATCGTTATCATAAAAAAATTATAGTATATTGAATATAATGGTTTTATTATGGGATCGAATAATAATAATATAGTGGTGAGTGAAGAATGAAAATAAAAGAACGAAACTCGAGAGAAGACATTACCTCTAAATCGGGTAACTCTTCTTGATTTGAGCCAAAGGCTTCCTTGAAAAGAATTTTGCAGAAAGTGGGGATTCAATGAGTAATAGAGGGATTTGGAGAGATAATATGAGAAGATGTTGGACGAGCTGAGGGCTTGAGAGGTGTGGGTAAGGGGGTATAGGTGGGGGCTTTTTATAAGAGGGAGGAGGGTCACTTTTGGAAAGTCATAAAATGTTACTTTATTATAAAATGATTTTCGTATTTTAATTGTACCATAATGATATTTTTAGATGATAAGGTGATAAATATTATAAATCCACCCATCCAAAAGGTTTTTGAGAAGTTTAAGTCTTATATTTTACCTTATATTTTCATTTTATTTAAATCGTTTATTAATGAGGTGATCACTACATCATCATGGTGTCATAAATGAATTTATTTATTTAATGTCTAAAAATTATAAAAAAATTCCATGATGTAGGAAATATTTCTATATTTCCAATTAATATTTATAGTTTAAGAGATCTTTTATTTAAAAAAATTAAAATTGTTCTACATAATATATACAAACCTTTGTTATATTTCTCTTATTTAAAAAAAATAATTTAATAAATGTCACTATTACACCCATGTGACTCCATGGGACCTAAAGTTTGGTAAAAGCGTCCCATTGTTTTCAATGACTCGAAAAAAAATAATTTGACCCATTTTGGGGTCATTTTATATTATTATGATATTATTTTCTTACCCTTACCTACCTGATTACTAATTAATCAAGATAATTAAAGATAATTACCATCGTTACTATTCGTAATGTCAAAAAAAGAGTCATAATTACATAATTTGGACCATATCATTCCAAATATGGAATCCATTTTAACAAATTCCAAACATAAAAATTTCAGTAATTAATTTAAAAATAATTCCCATCGTCAACACAAATAGCGTGTTTTTAAGAAACAATATCTATCAAAAGATAGACAATTTTTATGTCCAATTTCAGAGTGAAATTAATTATAATGTCCAACTTTAGATTTAGTGGTAAATATATATTATAATTAAAATTTTAATCCAATTAGTAATATAATCTAACCATATAATTAAATTAGATGAAAAATCAGTTTTGAAGTAAAATGCCGTATTTTTCACTATTCATTAAAAATGAACATTATCAAAAAAATACAAAAAAATTATCTTAAGTAAATTCCAATGTCCCAATTCATAAAATAAGTATATATTGACAAATATAGCTTATAAAAGTTTCAAAATTTAGATATAAAAATGTATTTCTATCAAAAGGTGGTCAAATAGTCTTTTAAAAATATTAGAGTATTCTATGCATAAGATTGGATTTATTCTCATTTTAAGACTTTAAAACACTATCTAATTCATAAATAGATATAGATATGAAAATATATTATTATTTACTTACTTGGGATGTTATATCCTTCCCCCCATTAGGAAATTGTGTCCCTGGAATTTATTTACTTTTTGAATAAGTGGGGGTATTTATCCCTCATTACATTTTCAGATTCCCATGTTGCCTCTTCAATCATGTGGTTTTTTCACAAAACCTTTACATGATGAACCTCATTATTCCGCAATACATGGTCCCTGTGGTCAAGAATCTAGACTAGTTGTTCCTCATAAGATAGATTCTATTCCAGCTGAACTACCCCTGGACTCAAAACATGAGATGGATCTTGCATGTACTTCCTTAACATTGAAACATGAAAAAAAAATTGTACCTGAGGTAAACAGGGAGGTAAAGACACTCGGTATTCAATTGATCCATCTCTATCCAGAATTTTATATGGTCTAATGAACCTTGGACTCAACTTTCCTTTCTTACCAAATCACATCACACTTTTCCATCTTGAAAATTTGAGGAAGACATGATCACCTCCCTCAAAAGAGGGATCCTTCCTCCTGTTGTCTGCATATCTTTTATGCCTGATCTGAGCAATTATCATGTGTTTATTTATCATAAGAACTTTTTCTTCTAACTCTTATACCAATTATGGTCCCATAAACTTCCTTTCACCCACTTCATCCCAAAAAGCTGGAGTTTGACACTGATTCCCATATAATGCCTCAAAGGGTGCCATCTGTTTACTAGAATGAAAACTGTTATTATAAGAAAACTCAACCAATTAAAAATATGTGTCCCAAATTCCCTAATAATCCATTGAACAAACACTTAGCATATCCTCCAATGTCTGAATTGTTCGTTCTCACTACCCATCTGATTGAGGATGAAAAGTTATACTAAAATTTAATTTAGTACCCAATAACTTCTAAAGGCTTTTCCAAAAGTTAGAACTGAACCTCAGATCACGATTAGATACAATAGAGAGGGGAAATCCATGTAACCTAACTATCTCTTAATGATACAATCCAGAAAGTTGATCTAGGGAAAAATTATCTCATATAGGAAATAAATGCGAATATTTAGTAAAGCGATCAACAATAACAGAGATTGCATTATTACCTCGAGTTGTCTTTGGTAATCCCACAACAATGTCCATGGATATATTCTCCCATATCCACTCTGGCACTGTTAAAGGATGAAGTATCCTTTTCGGTAACTTCTGCTCTGCTTTAACCTATTGTCAAGTCAAACACATCACAGTAAAATCAGAAATATCTCTTTTCATTCCATTCCATCAGTAATACTCCAGAAGATCTCTATACATCATAGTAGTGCATGGATGAACTAAAAATGGAGAACAACGAGCTTCTCATAACCATTATCTCTTCAACTGTGAATCACATGGTACACACAGTATCTTCCCAAATCTCAAAACACAATCATTATCAATTTTGAATTCATGTAACATACCCTTTTGAACCAGCTCTATCTTTTTCAGCAACTCACTCTCTTGCTTCTGTGCTTGGATAATTATGTCTAATAGAGAATATTTCACTGATACCTTAAACAATACAGAAGACTTTTCTGCACCAACAACTTCCATACCAAAATTCATCAAATCCTTAACCAAAGGATCACATTCCAAATGTAACATGGCTAATGAAGCATTACTTTTTCGACTGAAATCATCTTCCATTTTATTTTCTTTTACTAGGTGGTATTGAATCATGAAATCATAATCCTTGATTAATTATAGCCATATCCTCTATAACATGTTCAATTATTTATGAGTAAATATATACATTAAACATTTGTGATCAGTATATATTTCAACCATTACACCATATAAATGATTCTTCCAAATTTTTAATGCGAAAACAACATCAGCTAATTCCAAATCATGTGTAGGGTAATATATCTGATTAGTTTTAAACTGACGTGATGAATAATCAATTACATGATCATTATGTATTAGGATGCAACCAAGTCCTTTTAATGAAGCATCACTTTAGGTAACAAACTCACCATTCCTGGAAGGTAGTTCCAATACAGGAGCATTAACTAATATTCTTTTCAATTCCTGAAAACAATTACCACATTATTTTGTCCAGATAAACTTAACACCCTTCTGAGTTAGCTTAGTAAATTGGATGGATAACCATACAATATTTTTAACAAACCATCGGTAATAGCCTTCCAAACCAAGAAAACTGCGAATTTCGGTTATATTTATGGGTCTTGACCATTCCTCAAGAACCTTTGTTTTTGCAGGATCAACAGTTATTCCATCTTTAGAAAAAATGTGACCAAGGAAATAAATTGGTAGCAACCAAAACTCAAACTTTCTGAATTTCCCATAAAATTTCATTTTTAAGGATTGAAATATAACACTTATATGACATTCATTTTCATCTTTACTTTTAGAAAACACCAAAATATCATCAATGAAAACAACCACAATCTTATCCAAGAACTAATGGAAAACTATATTCATAAGGTCCATGAACACAGTAGGTGCATTGGTTAACCCAAAAGGCATAACTACAAATTCAGAATGGCCATATCTTATATGAAATGTAGTCTTCTAAATATATGCTTCCTTTACCTTTAACTGATGGTACCCCGATCTCAAGTCAATATTTGAAAAATACTAAGCTCATTAGAGTTGATCAAACAAATAATCGATATGAGGAAATGGATATTTGTTCATAATAGTGATGTTATTCAAAGCTCTATAATCAATGAAAAGTCTAATTAAACCATATTTATTTTTTTAAAAAAAGACAGGATCACCCCATGGTGATGTGTTAGGTCTAATGAAACCATTCTCTAATAAATCATGCAACTAGTTCTTCAACTATAAAAGTTCAATTTGAGTCATTTGATAAGGGGGTTTTGAAATTGGCTTAACATCAGAAACTAAGTCAACACTAAATTCAACTTTTCGATCTGGTATTATTCTAGGAAAACCATCAGGAAAAAAATCAGGATACTCATTTACCACTGGAAAATCATTAATCTAAATGGTTCTATTGTTTTTAACAATATGTGGAAGGTAACATTCATTTCCTTTTTTACAAGATTCTCAGCCTCTTGATATGTTATCAATGGTAATGCTCCTTTCCTGTAAAAAAACTGAAAATATTTCTAAAAAGAAATTTATTTATCTCTACACTCAATTTTAGCATGGTAAACAGAGATCCAATCTATACCCAAGATAACATCAAACTCTACTAGAGGTAAAACAATAAGGTTTGCAAGTAGGTTCCTTCCACGAAAATAGATTTGAAGATTATTATAAATTCATTTTTCCTCAACATTTCCCCCATGTGTTTTTTTCACAAGTTCAGGATTCATTTCATGAGATGGAATTCCTAAAAATAAAATCCCTAAGGTCATTATGGAGATATCCAAAAAAATATTTCTAAAATAGGATTGAATCAACCTAAAATATTTTTCAATTTTTTACATATTTTCCCTACTTAGATTCAATCATAACCAATCTAATATAATGACTTAAATAAATTATATAATTTTGGATATTATTATATTTATCAAATTACACTTTTTAATATCATTACTAATACATGGGATATGAACGAATTGCTCATGGATATATGAGTATAACCTCTTTAAGGTAGTGATAAGAACCATTTTCTATATCGATATGTCATGGTTAGTTATTATGACAGATTTCGTCATTATATATATATATATATATGATATCTACGAAATTCTTATTCTTATATAACTAAAATATATTTTCTATCATCTTAAGTTCCAATCCATTTGAAAACTATAATATTGCTCATGCGTAAACGTGGATTACCACCTCTATGAAGTTATGTTGTTTTTTTCCATTTCAACATTACATGGATATTAATAATGATAAATAGAATAAATTAATATTATATTTATGATATTATTATTAATTAATTTTTATTATTTATTTATCTATAATTAATTATCTCATTTGAAAAATTTAATCATCACTTATGTGTATTTGTAGATTACTATCTCCATAATGTGATGTCACTCAGTTTTCATCAACATTATATATATAAATATATTGTTATAAAATATTATATAGTTATTAAATTTGATAAATATTTCTGTATAAATATACTTTTTTTATGAATCCATGACCTTGAGGATTTTATAGGAACTATATAACCGAATCAAGTATAGAAAATGATACATTTTTCACCCATGTGGCCATTTTATTGAAGAGTTGGTAATTGATATGTAATTTGAAATTATAATGGAATTATATATTGAATATTACATATGAAAATACTCATATGATATATATATAATGATTAAATATTTATTTGTTAGTTGTTTTTAATCATATGATGCAGGATCAGACAAGATGTCAAGGGATTTCACATCTCACATTTATTTATGTGAGAT
This sequence comes from Viscum album, assembly GCA_963277665.1. NCBI lineage: Eukaryota > Viridiplantae > Streptophyta > Magnoliopsida > Santalales > Viscaceae > Viscum > Viscum album. Next base: position 1,481,151,471 of record OY728142.1, on the reverse strand, counting down.
ATTTTCCATAATGAAACGTTTTTTCGTGTGTATTATATTTTCTCTCAAATTGATGTCCTTAATGATTAAATTTTTTGAAATTATGGTTATTTTAAAATACATTTATTATTTATTTATTACTAAACATGTAATATATTTTTTGTTACAATCATGTTTTTTAGAACGGCCTATGAAAATTTTCGGTTCGTAGAATATTAATGGAATTTTATAAATTAATCATAATAGAATTTATTATTATCTATTTATTAATCTATTTATCATTTAATTGTAACATTTTTATCTCTTAGGTACCTAAAATCAACAAATAATATTTTGAAAACATTTTAATACATTATCTCTATGGTCAGAATTGTTATTCATCTAATCCCATATATTATTTCATAAGATTTCAATACTTAAGTTAATAATCCATATTGAACGGTTAAAATATTTTTATCCATATTTTTATTGTCATGAAGTGTTTTTAAAATATTTTTACTATCATTTTATAAACTTTGTACTTTTTACCAAATGTTTCAACATAATATTTATTTCCACAAATACCAACCTAATGATTTTTTACTTGATTATGAATAATTTTATCATTTTAAATAATATTAAAATATTCGATGATCCCATTCAAATATTTTTCCCAAATATTGATAATATTTTTATATTTTAAATATTTTATTTCAAAATGAGAAACATATTATCACCATTAAATGTTTTAGTAATATTGTAATGATATCTTATTCTTTCAAGACAAATGTTCATGTTACTTATACCTCAATATGGATAAGATCTAAGGAGCCTGTAATATTGAATTCCATGGATTGTTATTTATTTCTGTGATTAAATTTTGATAGGACTTGTTTAATTTTTTATAGGATAAGTTTTTATGAAATGATAAGTGTTTTAATGACTAGGTGGGGCACATGTGAATTGATTATGACTATACAATGATTGTTTCACTTATATCCATCCAATTCACTAAGTAATATTATTTTGGTATAAAATGAGATAATTATTATAATTATGCTCGTGATGTTGTATATATATGTCAATGTAGGGTCATGAATGATCTGCAATGGAGAATGAAAATCCCCTTGAATCCAAGGGAGATTCTTCCCAATTTCCCCCCAAAGGAATTGGGGAAAGGTGGGGAGAATACTCAAAGGGTGGCACTAGACAAACCGGTCCGCTGACCAATCCAATAATAACGTCACGCAGCCGGTTCTACGAAGCACCACCCTCTGTGGATAGTTGTCGTTCGCAGAACAGAGGTGGAGATCCTCCATGGGCGCGAAGCAGGACGAGCGCCGAGCTATTCCACCGTCACGAACCACTCTAGTCGTGGATCGCGTCGACCACCTGGACCACATCCACTGTCGTTCGCGGAATGGAGGCGAAAACCTATGCGGCCGCGAAACACACCCTGGGCTTGTTTGGTTCATGGGAGAGGTGCGTTCAATGCCCCCCACGGGTTGCGGATTGACTATGTCATCGGAAAACCGGGTTTTTGGTCATGGCCCTCCACAAAAGGAGCCGCATGACCACAGATATATCCCTTTCCCCACTCTATAAAATGAGATGGAGGGGGAAGAGGAGCAGATATCGATCCGATTCTTGTGGAAGGATTTCAAAGGAAGGAGCTTAGGATTTCACAAATAGCAAAGTTCCAGTTCGTGAACCAGAACAGGTATGAAGCTAGAATCGAATTAATAAGGAACTTAAAACGCATAACAACTTGGTGAATCGTGAACATAAAATAACAATAAAAAAGACCTCAAACCATTGCCCCTCCGCGGATGCACTCTCCACAGACCAGGGAGTTTATGCCCCTTTTCTTATCTGCTGCACCGCATAGCACCTTCCTATGCGGGCGAACCCCCGACTGATGAAATTCCAACCGGCGTCGCCCTCGACCGCCGCTTCTCGCATGGGCACCTCTGCATGCCAACTTGGTACGCAGGCCAAACCCGAAGACGCGAACCACCCTGGTTCGCGAGATGCTCACTATTCCGTGAACCACCCAAGTTCGTGAGATTCCCATCAGTCTGAGGACCACCCTGGTTTGCAGACGGCCTCTCCAGCCATGTAGCACCTACCTACGCGAAGGGCGCCACCACTCATACACCAGTGTGTCCCACCAAATGATTCGATATTCCCATTCCCAAAGCTAGATAAAATCCTTCCAATTCAGCCTGATCCTCCGCAACCCCCTCATTGGCCTACTCATCGGCCACGAGACGAGGCCTCCACCATAGCCACCAGAGCCATGTTATGTATCCTTTAGGAACCTCAGTGTGACATTTTGTGTTCACATACCCACGGTATGTAGGGTTGAATGGGTTTCCCCAACACTTGAGTAGATTCCCGAAGAATTCCTAGGTTCTCATTCCCACGGTAAGGTGGAGTTTGAGCCTGGGAGTCCCCTTTCTGCCCCTCCACTTGTTAGAACTTGGTCACTTGTCCCCTCCTCGAGAAGTGGCGGACTACCCATCAGAAGGAAGCCACCATGCAGTTCTGTACTTCCCCACGGCCATGCCCAAGGAAGGGCTTAGGGATAAAGGGTGCTGCTCCATAATTATTTGGGGACAATTACCTCTCCCACTGGGCTTTATCACCATGGGAATCCATCTCGGAGTAAACCCCGACTTTTTGGGCCACACCCATGCATAAGCCCCACTCAACTTCCCATGGATGCACCTTTCACGACATGATCGTCTGGTCCCTACTTCCTATTGTTTCTCACACCGAGCATGACTCACGTGGGCTTAGAGTAAGCATCGACAATGACATCCTTACTGGGCTATCTCAGAGTGTAAGCACCACTCATGCGAACTATGAGGACTTTGATTCCCCGCCACATGGATACATAGAAAGCCTCCATGAGTTTCAAGACCATTACCTATCGGACCCCCGGTCCATCCTCACACCAGTTTTCTGAAACCACTCATGCGACCAACGAGGACTTTGATTCCCCACCACAGGGATACATAGGACGCCTCCGTGAGGATCAAGAACACTTCCCATCGGACCCCTGGTCCATCCTCAAGTCCGTATTCTGACACCACTCATTCGAACTACGGGGACTTTGATCCCTGTCTCCAAGGCATGGTACGTAGGAAGCCTCCCCGGGGTTCATGCCCAACACCCGATCGATCTGACCATCTTCACGTTAGTTCATCGCGCAAAATCCAGAGTGCCCAGTCATGTGGCTTTAAGACAGTGTCGTCTCAATGAGTCCAGACTCCTCGGGGTCATTAGTCCCATGATGGATGGTAAACCTTGGGCCTAAATGATTTTGAACCCCTATGTCCAGTTGTCCTTTTCCAACCAAGAGTAATCTAGGGATACTATGGTTAGGTATAAACCAAAGATTCTCGAACATATTAACACGTCTTAAATATACAATAGAGTCCCAGAACAGGCAATAATTCCCCCCAAAATGGTGCGATGAGCCTGACTTCCCATCCTTTCGAGCAATGTGAGTTCATAAGCATCGCTGGTCAAACCACCCAGCGAACGCCTGCCTTTGGAAAGTAGGTCCAAGTATTACTGGATATGGAACCATTGGGCATTTCAAGATGAAAACGGTGCACCCGATATGAGTGATTTAGCAGAACTCAATCTTCTCTAATCAACCATCAGGTAGCATACGTTTCTCCCCATGACCCCATCGTGCGTCGTGAGACAAAAAATGGTGAACCCGATGTGAATCCTTAACAAAGCACGATGTATTTAACCTAATACCACCATGTGCCCCCTTTATACTAACAAGGAGGGGAAAATGTCATAAATTACACATGGGATCATGATATGCTTCTTTGACGGGTTTTTTGTTTGTATTTGTTAAATGTTTTTTAAAGGTACCACACAGAACTCCCTTCGATCCAATGGTGTCACGAAGGAACTCACAGGCGCGTGCTTCCAACATTGAAATGACCAAACATCCTCACCAACGGAGGGCCCTGTCACCTACCCAGAGTCTTCAATGATGGGTCTGAGATACGTTTATCTGAGAGTACCACATGAACGGTACTCTCCCAATAGTGGAGGTGGCCATGCATGCCCTCCAATCTGCCAAGACCCACTGGTCGCCCGCCCAACATTGGCTGTGAAGGAAAATCCAGATCGCCCCCGTTGCTGTCTCAAACTGTTTCGGGAGTTTATTCTTGGAGCGGTACAACACGTACATCCCTTATCTTAGGGAGGCAAATGAGGTCGACGTTGAGGACTTCATCCCCACTGAATGGGGGTTCCGCTCCAAGGCCGCCACAGGAAGACGTCATCGCAGTTACGTCGTGACCCAACATCCTCATGATAAAAAAGATGTATCCATGAGGATCCAGGACCACGCTACCCGAGCTCTGTCCCGTCGGACCTCCCGACTATGGCAGCAAATGTACAACCTGAGATCGGTCATCACCCTTGTCCCTACAGAGGTGCTCTGCTACCCAGTCATGGAGACACATTACGAGCAGGAACATACACCTGTTTTCTCCTCCAAATCACATCATCCAGACACGGCGGCATCATACGAGCAAGTGTGCATCCCCACCGGGCTCCATCAATCATGTTTCTCACACAGGGTGACACGTACCCACTGGGCACCTCTCCCTGCCCAGGGTCGTAAAGCCCACCAACCCGGTGTGGTGGCGACCCAGAGCATGCAGGACCAGCTCCTACCATATGATCTTGATGCCTACCACCTAGGTATGGTGGCGATAAAAAAATTCCACCATCTAGATGTGGCGGAAAATAATATGAGGGCACATCTCCATTCCAACAAAGTCCACCGACTCGATATGGTGGGAAACGAACATATGCAGGGTCAGATCCCTGCGGATGCATGTAAATTACTTCATCTCGATGTGGCAGAAAAAATAGAGATAAAGAGGAATATCCTGGCCTAGGGGAAGATTCATTCCCCATCCTTGACACTGGAAAATTGTCAGTACCCACTGACCACTAGAGGACTGGAGAAGGATATTCCTACTCCGATACCAAAATGGTCCTTCATACCCATTACATAAAAATATGTCTCTCTACATATCCTGGTAATGATGGAGGAGTAGGTATCGATCCCAGATCATATCTTTCGGACATTCCAGAATGTAATTGCATCAGCAGAAACAACAAGGACTCTTTCCCACAAGCACGGCTCCCCAATTGAGGCAACTCATCTATGAGATGAGATAGCCACCTTAGAGTAGATCTACATCCCTGGTTCTGCCCAAGAGGGTCATCGACAATATTCCGCGATACAAGGGCTACTAGATTGAGCAGCTTCGCTCGTTCCAACTGGGGGACACCCGCCCATCATGGTTGATGCTCCTGAGAAGGAATATATTTCTGCTAAAAGCCAAGATGTTCGTTGGCTTATCCCAGAAACATCACAGAACCCAATTAGACAGGGACCCAAAGGTGAAAGTCGTTTTCAACGGCAGACAGTCCCCACTACCCGCAGAAAAGCTCCCTGAACGCACTGAAGGCAGCCAAAAAATAAAGAGTTGTTTCGTGACTCCACTCTGCTGAAATTTGGGGTTTTTGATGCCACTGCGCGAATATCGAAGGCTCAGAAAACTACCCACCCATTACCATATTATTAGAGTTGCAGTAGCAGTTGCGAAGTCCCTCCCTGCAATGTTTCCACCAGAATCTCTAATGGTCCTCTCCAGAGCACCTGTGGGGGCCTCCCCCACAGGAATATAACGATCGATCATGAGAGCTTATCTTTAGTTACGAGTCACGGAAGCCCTCTGCGTGACCAGAATATCGAGCAACAAGAAGGTCCTCCACTTGTTGCAGTCCGCCGTGAAGTTCCTCCCCGGGGTATACACTACAAGCACTCTCTGTGAAGTGGGACCATATATTGGGATATCAGTCCTCGCTATCATAGTCGCAACTCTGGAGGCCCTCCCCATAGTGACGTCTCATCATGAAAAGATGGCCCTCCCTTTTTCGTGACCTGCCATGAAGGTCCTCCCCAGGGGTTACGTTGCAATGAAACTCCGTGCATTCGGGCATCAGATCATGGTGGTAGTCCCCGCCACCCTGATAATGGAGGTCCTCCCTCTAGAGATGTCAAGCAATGAGAAGTCCCTCTCCTTGTTGGAATACATTCTTAAGGACCTCCCAAGGGTGTACCCTGCAGATATTCTCCATGCGGCTGCTGTAATGGTAGGCCTCGTCGTTGCAGCAGATGTGATAATAGTCCTCACCACCAAGGCCACCATTGCAAAGGTCCTCCTTGTAGTGGCCCCATGAAACAAGAATGTCCTCCCCTTATCGCAGTGTGTCTTGAAGGTCCTCCCCAGGATGCACATCGAACGTCAAACCATGATGGTCATCCTCACCATGATGGAAGTTATGGAGAAGGCCCTCCCCGCAAGAATACTACACAGCCAGAAGGACCTCCCCTTGCTGCGACACGACTTGGAGGTCCTCCCCAGGGTATGCACTACAAAAGTCTTTTATGTAGTAAGGCGTCAAGCTGTGATGCTATTCCTTGCCATTGCGACAGCCATTGCAAAGGTCCTCCCCACAATGAAATATCATAACGACAATAAGATCCTACCTCTGCCAAATTAAGCATAGAAAATACCTTGTATGTCGATCCACTAAGATGGACGAGATCAGGAATGTCAGATTCCGAGCTAGTCGCTAATGACACCCTTCTCCAATTGGGAGATGTTCTGGGGCCACATTCATCTTCTGAACCACCTTGGAATCACCCTCATGATGATTCAGCACTTACCGGCCCCACTACCTCCGACCACACTATCGACGAGCGTTTCAGTTGGGCAGACCAGGTAAAGGAATCACTAGCAGAGGAGTATGCCGACATGATAAACCTGAGGAAACGATTGTCCAGGGATGATATACAAGTTATGTTTTTCCCCACGGCCACCTCTCAATTCGACATACCCAGAGAGTTGTCGGAATAATGCATGCACGACATCCGCTACAATATATGGACAACCCTCCGCCGGCTGAAATCAAGCTTCTTAACCTATGACAGGTATGTAGACCACATCAAGACAATATGGGACCTCTTGCATCACATCGACCTAGAAGCTCTTCATTTGGAATGACAACAGCGACCCAAGAGGCGCAAAGGAAACATGGAGATAGCCTGCCTCCGTGCGCTGCACCACCTGCGCCACCTCATCGGTGACGCTCCGACATGAGTCCATATCAGGGGATGGGGAACATGGAGCTTTGCATTTCACTCCACTCCCTGCCTAGAAGAACCCGTTTGGTATGGTGTCTTGCAACGTCATCACATCAAGACAGCAATCGAGTGGTATCCCTGTTCGCGGAAGGCAACATTTCCAATAGAGTCGGGCATTGATTAAGTCCCAGAAGTGTCAGGCATGATGGGAACAAGCCATTCAAGAACTCCTGAATCAGGCCACCAAGAGAATACAACATGCCTCTCTCCTAAGAGAGGCCAATAAGAAGTCATTTCCTGCCACCCCAGAAGGGATTGGTTAACAGATGAACTCGGCACCAAACTCAGTTCACCCCCAAATGAGGGCACGCAAGATCAGGCAGGTAGCGATACAGCAGCCACTATAGAAATCAATGGTCAACCCCAGCCTCCAGGACTGGGGGAATTTTTAACAAAACATTCCCCCATAAGACCAATAAATATAGGATGAGACTCAACGTCCAAGGAACAGAGCCAACCCCAACCCTCAGGTTAGGGGAATTTTTACCTCCTCGACAACAACCCCCACAATGAGAATCAGTATTCTCTTATATAGGGGGGACAATCAGAAGAGAGGGTTCCTGCCATATCCCGTCATTTAAATCATCATCCCCTCCAAAAGGAAGGCGTACTGTAAGGTCGAATCAAAGAACTCTTCAGGTCACCCTCGTCAAGGAGTCCAAAAGAGATCCCGAGACAGGAAGTGGAAGGCCAGTGAAAGACTTGGGAGATCCAATTCCTATTTGGAAGATGACATCTTCTCCGCCCCGCGATATGCATCCATAAACACCATAGAGGTTAACCACATGGGTAACGCCGAAGTTGGTAAAAATCCAGATGGATCAGGATACGATGGTTCCGGTCAGGCTGTGACTCACAACAAACCACCAAGTGTGCACACCCGAAACCAGAGGGCCACCATAAATATGGTCGCCAATTCAGATAACCTTCCTCTACTCACACTGCGAGTTCCAAATAAGGATAAGAACAAAGGACGTGTTACCCTTAACCCACCTCCTTCTCTTGATAAAAATGATCCACATACGCTCGAAGAGAGGTTTTCTCGACAAGAAGAGTAAATGAATGAATTGATGCAGATTAACACCGAGCTACTCCATAGGAACCGTCTTATTGAAAGCGCATCCCAAGAGGAGCCACATCATGCACTCCCAATAAGTGTAACTTAAAGACCAAGATTTTCCCTGGAAAACGAAGTACGGCCAGGGCTCCTGCCCAATTAGGCACCCGACCCATCAAACTACCTAAATGTGGACCCGGATGAATATGAAGACTTCCATAAACTCAGGAAGAAACCAGAGTGAGTATGTCTAAACCCTCCAAGGGTGTCACAAACGGTACATGCACCCCTGGTGGCAGTCGAGCTGGATCCTCAAGTAGTGGATTGGGCTATGCCTGCCCAGGATCGAGCCCAACACAATGTAAACAAGGGTCTCACCAACACCATCGAGGAACTAATAGCCCGATTTGAAGAAATGGAAGCTCAACGCGCTCTGATACAGCCAGAGCAGAAGACCTAACCGGATTGGTTGAGCAACACACCTCCTCCACCCAATTTTGGGAGCCCTGTCTTCCATATTTTCATTGGATCAGGATATCCGGAACAACAGTTGATGCACTGCGCGTCTTATGGCCACCCTATGACAGGATCCCCAGAACAACAAAACGAATTGAAACTCAGATGCTTCGTAAGGACTTTGCAAGGATCTACCTTTGTCTAGTATACAATTCTTCCATCCCAGTCGATAAAAAGATGCAAAGACCTTGGACAGTAGTTCCTGTTCCACTTTAGCTTAACATTGCCTAAAACAACAGTCAATGACCTCATGAACTTCAAATAGAGGGAGAACGAGAGGGTCTCAGATTTCATCGCTAGATGGAAATGTCTCACCAACTCTCTAAATAATCTCATGCCTTAAGACGATTTGCTTGCCATATGCATCGATAATCTTCGAGATGAGCTGCGAACACCGCTCATACCAGTGGAGTGCACCACTAGCTTCTGCCATCTCTCATCCATTGACCATAGAATTGAGGACTCCTTGTAGTGGACCAATTTGATGTCCCGAATAGCCTCGTAGGCTCCCACAAAGAGAGCAGTCAGAGCTGATGCGTCCTCTACCATGCTCATGCTATCTCCTGTGCCTGCTCCACCGCTCAGGCCTCCACCAAATCATTAAAATCCCCCTATATATCAGCGGCCGCCTCCGCCAAAGTGGGATGATCAGAGAGTATCAAAGAGGAACTAGTTTGAGTAATGTAGACACCATGTATAGTAATTAAGAGAGGACCAATTCTGTGGATACATCATCGATGCCATGAATTTCAACTTGCTCCACCTCCCTGAGCCGAGGAAACCTGAAGAAGTCGGCCGCGATGAGAGGCCAGACTACTGTCCCTACCATCGAATGTTGGGACACAATATTCGATAATGATTCGTCTTCAAAGACATCCTGCAAAGGATGGAGACTCAGGGCAGGTCGAGCTGGGACCACCCCCAACACATGTGACATATATTTCTACCACTAACTCCGATAGAGGGGAGGGGTGGTAGGATGTACCCAGCAAGAAGCGTCTTAAATTTGATAATTGTATGACTTGGAAGATTGTCAACCGAGCCCATGGCATACTCCGTGATCAACTACAACAGCCGGTGTTGCAACCAATAGCCCCTAATGACGCACAGCTGAAAATATCAGTCTCACAACCCTCAACGAGCCGGTTATCCAGGAGTAATCAAAAAGAGAGAAGACAAGCTCAAGATGATCGGTCTGTAAAGTGGCCGAAGCTGGCCCCAATACTATCAGATTTTATGCCCGCAAACTTCGTGCCATGGGCACCGACCCACCAAATGACAACGTCAAGGACAACCGATGGGGTTGACTTTTCTGAGGATGAAGAGACAATATTTGGATCCATCAACGTCATCCATCTTTTAGAATCACTCCCTCATGAATGGTATGGTTATGAACCCATGTTTCTAAAACAAGGAGCTGGGATGAGGAATCGTAGAAAGTGGGGATACCAGGGGAGGCGCAGTCGCGACCAAAACTAACCCTACGGTTGGAACTCGGCCCAAAACGTCAATATCGTGGAAACGTGTGGGAGAGCCCTTCAAAGGACTCAACAGGAGAAAGAATATCCCCCTACATCCACAATCATCCAATTTGGCCCTGTCATTCTACAGTACCCATCCGAGGAGGAACAAGTGTCTAGCCACTTAGTGCGCACGAACGGACTGACTGGCCCGAGACCTAAGAACGTAGGAACACCATTGACATCTGACCCCGCAACTGGTCCCTCCTTGTCATATACTCTATCTCCCAAGCCTCCTACTAAAACTCTCCCACCAGTGGAGAAGTGTCGGCCACTGGAGAAAAAATACGATATCGTTAAGAAGTTGGCGTCAGTACCAGCCAAGATGTCAATCCAGGATGCCTTGAGCTTGTCAGAAGACCTCAAAGAGGAACTTATAGAAGCCTTACTTATCCCCTAGGAGTTTCAAGACGAAGTAGATGCCACTAAGATTTACCGAACGGATACTGGATCTTTTAAATGCAATGCGGTGATTTCCTTCACCGATCAGGAGGATGATTCCCTCATGCAAGGACATTTAAAACCACTATATGTGTCCGACACACTAAATGATGTTGATATCTATAAATTATTTATTGAAAACGGCTCTGGAGTTATCCTCCTCCCCCTATGGACACTCCATAAGGTGGGATACAATGGGAATGACCTAGTACCCTCAACCACAACTTTGTTATGTTAGGGAAATAATGAGAAGAAGACAATGGGACAAATCAAGCTAAAGACCCATTTTGGCGACCTAGAGGCCTATTCAGAATTCTTGGAGGTCCGTGAGAACAAAAAATTCAATGTCATGCTGAAGGCCATGGCTCCATAATCACACGACCATTCCTTCATCCTACCACCAGTGTATCAAGTACTGCGTCAGTGGGAATAGTTGGACATTGCACATCGGCAATTACCCTTTCGAGCTCTCCGAGTCACACTACATTGACGCCGAGTTTTATGAGGAGCAGAGGAAGAAGACTATGATCGATGGTATTGACTAGATCCCCACTCCAAATGGACTTGAAATGGTTCCTTGTTACCCCATTAGGCAGATTGACAGAGACTACGTACTTCCCATCAACCATATTGAGAGCAGGGGTTCAAGTTCGAACCAACACTCAGTTGTCTTCATGACCTCAGCCATAACTGTCGAGCATGACAATGCGGGAACGTCTGCCAACCCTCAATTTGAGGGAGAATACTTGAGCGACGAAACCCACAATGTCTCGCCTCCAGACTCCCAAGAACCTATTCTGGGAGCTCTCCCCCGTCAGATCAAGAAGATGAGTATTTGGGAGAAGAAAAGGTGAATGATCTCAGGGATGCACCTCCTACATTTGAAGAGGGTATCTCCACCACGGTGGACGAGCTCAGGGAAATAAACCTGGGTACCGAGGAAGACTAGAGGCCCACTCTTGTTAGTGTAGCCATGTCCCTCGAGGAGAACGAGGTATATACCTCCTTCCTGAGGAAATATCGAGATTTATTTTCCTGGAATTACACAGAAATGTTAGGACTCGATCCCGAAGTCGCGACACATTATTTGGGTCTTCCAGAAGACCACCAAGGCTATAAACAGGCCACCAGAAGGACACACCCCTCACATGCTTCCAAAATAGAGGCTGAAGTCACTTAGCATATTGAAGAGGGATTCATTTGAGTGTTCCAATACCCCATTTGGTTGGCCAAAAACATCCCTGTCAAGAAAAATAATGGACAGATCCATGTTTGTGTTGATTTCAGAGATCTCAATCAGCGTTGCTCAAAATATGATTTCCCAGTAGCAATCACCGAGTTATTAATTGATGCAATGGCCGGGTATGAGGATCTATACATCATGGATGTCTATTCTAGATATAATCAAATTAGGATGGCATGAGAAGAGGAAGAAACCAATACCTTTAGATCCCATCAAGGAATATTCTATTACAGGTTTATGCCCTTTGGTCTCAAGAATGCTGGCGCCACATATCAGCGTGCCATGCATTGTATCTTCATACCATTTCTGGGGAGATTAGTTGAATGCTACGTGGATGACTTGGGGGATAAGTCCAGAAAGCACTCAGATCACCTGACAGACCATGATACCGTCTTCAACAAACTCTGACAATATTGTCTGATGATGAATCCCTTGAAATGTGCATTCTAGGTTACCTCATGGAAATTCCTTGACTTCGTTGTACACCATCGTGACATCGAAGTCGACCATGAAAAGACAAAGGCTATCCTTGACCTTCCACCTACCCACAATCTCACTGAGTTAAGGGCATTCCAAGGACACCTGGCCTATATCATGCAGTTCATAGACAACCTGGAGGACAAATGTTTTCCCTTTACTAGGTTAATGAAAAGTGGGGTTACATACATATGGACAGATGATTTCTAGGAAGCATTCGATAGCTTAAAGAGGTACCTCTTAATCCAGCTGGTGATCACGCCCCCTGGTTGAAGGACGACCCCTCATCCTATATGTGATGGCCCTAGAGTGGTCACTGGGAGCCTTCTTCACGTAGAATAACGATGACAGTAGTGAAAATACTCCATATTACCTCAGCCGAACAATGATTGATGCTAAGACTCGATACTCAAACATCGAGAAGAGTTGTTTGGCCTTGGTCATCACAGTTCAAAAATTTCGACATTATTTGTAGCATCATGGAGTCCATTTGATCTCATGTAATAACCCACTCAAGTACATCCTCAGCCGCCCATTGTTTACAGGGCACCTGTCCCGATGGGAAGTCATCTTGCAACAGTTCGACATCCGGTTTGGGCCTCAGAGAGCCATCAAAATCTATGCATTAGCAAATTTTCTAGGTGGGAACCCCTCCATGGGGACGACCGCACCAGAAGGCAAGATACCTGATCAAGACATCTTCTCAGTTAAAGAGGAGCTCCCAAAATGGGAAATGTACTTCAACGACACATCCCGAAAACCAACCGGGAAAAGGATGGAAGATCTGAAATTTAACAAGGTGGGATTGGGGATAATAATCATGTCCCTAGAAAATGAAGTCTTACCCTTTTCATTCCTCCTGTTATAAGGATGTACTAATAATGAAGTAGAGTCTCAAGCCCTCATTGTAGGCTTGGAGCTCGCAATCTAGGCAGAAATACAGCACCTTAAGGTAAAAGGTTACTCGGAACTGGTCATCATGCAAGTCAATGGTGACTATGCTATCAAAAAGGACGAGTTGATTCCCCTGTTTGACTATGTCCAAGTTTTATTGGATGAATTATCTATAGAACCAACATTGACCTATATTTCCTGGTCTTAGAATGCCTAGGCCGATGCAATAGCCAACACGGCAACAACCCTAGTCGACCAAGACCAGGGTGAGAGAGTTTTTAGTATTGCTCACCGTCGAATGGTCATGTCATTCTCTCAAACTAAGATGAAAGAAATCAATGATGTCAGTCCTATCCCAGAGCCATACGCTCCTGCCACTGGCTGGATGACCCCCATTGTAAACTAACTTCAAAGGGGAGAACTTACATTAGACAGGGCTGAACGAGAGAAAATATGGAGAAGTGCAATCAACTTTTTCAGATATGGCGGCATGGGTCTACAAGAGGTCCTCTTCCAACGAGGCCTCGACAGAATTCTCCTCAGATGCATTGATAGAGAAGAAACTGCCACCGCCATGACTGTAGTGCATGCTTGAGTATGTGGAGCACATTAGTTAGGGTCCAAGCTTTCCCATCAGGTTCAAAGACTTGGGTACTATTGGCCCATAGTGGCACGAGATTTCTAGTCGTTTACACCAAAATTCCACTCATGCCAAGTTCATGCCAACTTCATACACCAAACCATGGACTTATTTCATCAATCCAAGTAATCCTGGCCATTTTACATCTGGGGAATGGATGTTTTGGGACCATAACTTCCCACCACAACGAAACAGCTGAAGTACATCCTCACGACAAATGACTTCTTTTCCAAATGGGCATAAGCTATACCCCTTAATTAAGTCAAAGCAAGAAACATTATCAGCTTTGTGAAAACCAATATAATCACCGGATTTGATGTCCCTCATACCAAACTAACAGATAATGTCACTAACTTCTTCTCTGCTCAATTGGAGAATCTATAACAAGAATATGGTATCAAGTCTAACCACTCATCCCACTACCATTCCACGTCCAACGGACATATAGAGGCTTTCAACAAGATCCCTCCCAACATTTTCTAGAATATGGTAGACAAAGACAAGAATTCATGGCCAGATAAACTCCTTCATGCTTTTTGGGCTTATTGAACCACAATCTGCACTGCTACTCTAGCTACTTCATTATCATTAGTATACGGAACAGAAGTGGTTCTTCTCATTGAGCTCCAATTTTCCTCGATCCGCGTTGCCGTTTGTGATCAATTATCCATCGATGAGAAATCAGAAATGTGTCTAGGTGAATTGGAGAAACTTGACAAGAAGCGGTTGCACACTTTGCACCATCTGGAAGTATATCAGAACCAAATTGCATGATACTTCAATAAAAAGTTCTATCTTCAGTCTTTCTTGGAATGAGAATTGGTATGGGCCCTCTGGACCCCAATGATACCTAGAAAGGAACCTACAAAGCTGGAGCCCAAGTGGGAGGGACTATATGTTATACACAAGGTCTACTCCAATAGAGCATATGCCCTGATCTCCACAGATGGGTAGTTCACTACTTCTCCTATAAATTCATGATTCCTGAAGAAATATTTCGCATAGTAACTAAAAGCAGTTATCGTCCGAGCTGCAGGACGTTAAACTGCAAATCACCCAATGGTCCAAACTCTATGACCCTAAACTAAGAGTATTGTGTCCGCACCTCATGACGCTAAACTGCATGTATTTCATTGAACTATGTACGACTTGATTCCTGCCTTAGTAGGATACATAGAGACGCCGAGATCCTATATCCTGGCCCAGCCACTCCCAAATTGAATAAAATTTAAAAAATGTCCCCTTCCCCCATGTATAGACCAGCCTTGCACAGCATATACTTTATTTGGGGAACTATGTGTGGCTTGATCCACGACATCACAGGATGCGTAGTGATGTCAGGGTTTCCCATCCTGGCCCAGACACCCCCAAATAAAAGTTAAAAATTCCCTCTCCCCCCGTGTATTCACCAACCTTTAATGGGGTGTATTTCGCGTCCGTACCACACGACGTTAAACTACATGGATAAGGATAAAAAAAATTTCCCCTTCTCCCTCGTGTACGGACTAAAACTATACGGGGTGTATTCTCTTATAGAGAACATTGTGAGGCTTGATTCCTACCCTCGCAGGATAAGTAGTGACAGTTAATTCCACACCCTGGCCCAACCACCTCAAATAAAGAAGGAAATACCTCCTTCCCCCATTTGGACCAGACCCACATGAGGTGTATTCTCCAAAATAACTATGTAAGGCTTGATTCATGCCCCCGTATGATACATAGTGGTGCCTTGATTCTGTATCCTTGACCAGCCGTTCAAAAAAAATGCCCCCCCCCCCCCCGTGTATGGACTAGACCCACACAAGGTGTATTCTTCGACCTCACCACATGACGTTAAAATGCACGGACATCAGAGAACTACATGGGGCCAGACTCTTGCCCTCGCGGGATACGTAGTGACTCTAGGGTCCCTCAACCTAGCTCAGTTATCCCCAAATGAAAGTCAATAATTCTGTTTCCCCCATGTGTGAACCAGACCTGCAGGGGGTGTATTTTTTTCATCCTTACCGCACGACGTTAAAATGCATGGATAAGAAGTCGAAAATGACCTTTTCAGCCCATGTATGGACCAGACCTGCACGGGGTGTACTCTTCGTCTTTACCACATGACGCTAAACTGCACGGAAAATGATATTTAATAATGCCCCTTCCCCCCATGTTAGGAAAAGACTTACATAGGGTGCATATCAGAAGGAACTACGTGTTGATTGATTCCCGCCTTCGCCGGATATGTAGTGACTCCAGGGTCCCCCACCCTGGCCCAACTGTCCCTAAATAAAAGTTAAAAATTCCCTTTCCACTGTGTATGGACCAGACCTGCACATGGTGTATTCTTCGTCCTTACCGCATGACTTTAAACTGCACGGATAAGAAGTCAAAATTCCCTTTCCCCCGTGCATGGACCAGATCTGCACGGGGTGTATTTCTTCTTCCTTACTGAACGACATTAAACTACATGGATAAGAAGTAAAAAATTCCCTTTCCCCCATGTATGGACCATACCTGTGTGGGGTGTATTTTTTCGTCCTTACCACATGACGTTAAACTGCATAGATAAGAAGTCAAAAATTCCCTTCCCCCATGTGTGGACCAGACCTTCATGGGGTGTATTTTTTCTTCCAAACCGCACGATGTTAAACTACATGGATAAAAAGTCAAAAATTCCCCTTTAACCCCCATGTATAGACCAGACCTGCACAGGGTATACTCCATGTCCTCACGGAACGACATTAAACTGCACGGACCATGTCCTCACCGCAAAACGTTAAACTGCACGGACTTCATCGTGACCCACCCAAGATATATGATGAAAAAAGATGAGAATACTCCTAGAACATTTGGATGTATCCACTCCATACATCAGACTCCACGTCCCAGATAATTATAGATCTCCATAACCAATAATGGCCATCGGAAGTGGAAAGTTATCGACCCGTGGACACCTTTGAATGACTATGAATACCATGACCTCAGCAGCTCTTCATATTGATAGCACTTGGCCCATCAACCAAAGGAAATATTTCCTCAAGTGATACCCTTCCTAGCTCAATACACATACTGGCCTCAGAGCCCCCATATCATATCTCCCGATCCAGAAATTTATGGCGCAATGGTTTACATGTTATCCCCCCTTTTCATATCCAAACGTTTCCAGGGTTTCCCTACCTGGTTATCCTATGCATATTCCCATGGTTCACATTACAACCTGTATCTACGAACATCAAGCTAGGGCTGGGATACTTTGAATCAACGTAAAATTGTAGTAAATATATTTCCCGTATGCTCGGACACCATTATCCCCACATGCCGAAATCTGTACTGTGGGAAATCTCGAATGTTCATAATCATCCATGTCCATCAGAAGTGTAAATTCATCGACCTAGGGACACCTTTGCATGATTATGCATACCATTCCCTCAACGGCTCTGCATATTGATAGCATTTGGCCCGTATACCAAAGGCAATATTTCCTTAGGCGATACTCTTCCTAGGTCCGTATGCTTACCAGCCTTAGAGCCCCCACACCACATCTCCAAATCCAAGAAACCTCAGAGTTGTAGTTTACAACCTTCATCCCCCACCCTGTTCAGAGTATATCAAACCATGGTAACTCAGTAATCCTTTGAGTGACTATAGAAATAGTCACCCAATGGTCCGAGCTCTATTGCCGCTAAACTAGGAGTACATTGTCTTTACCACATGATGTTAAACTGCATGGAGTAAAGGTACACCCTCGTGCGCAAGATAAATCAACGCATGGAGATCTCTAAGATTTAACAGCAACAAGAGCCGAATATTCCCTACATGTCTAAATATTTTATTACCAAATAACAGACTTTGTGGCACTGGACAATCACGGATCCTCATAACCATTCACAGCCATCGGAAGTGGAATGTTATCAACCTGTGGACACCTTTGCATGACTATGCATACCATTCCCTCAGCAGCTCTACATATTGATATCCCATGGCTCATCTACCAACAGAAATATTTCCTCGGGTGATACTCTTCCTAGTTCCGTATGCTTACCGGCCTGAGAGCCCCTATATCATTTCTCCTGATCCATGAATCCCCAGAACCATTATTTACACTATCAACCCCTCTATGATTTTTGGACATGCCAATATATTCATGCCCAATTATATTCTAATCAATATCGGCCTTTGCAATTACGTCCTTACCGCATGACGTTAAACGACACAGATGATTTTGTCCGCTTGACATAAAGCTTCAAAGAACAAGCATGAAACATCCAGGAAAGTGCCTCCAACTATAAGAATTTTCACTGGTTTAAAAATTCCCCCTGTCCTCGTTGCATGACGTTAAACTGCACAACATTCATAAAACATGCTCCCCATCCTTTTTGCATTACCATAAACTACACGGATTTGAAAAATGCTCGCGTCTTCACTGCACTATGTTAAACTACACAACATCTTTTAATAATGCACCTCATCTTTATCGTATGATGTTAAACTGCATGGAAGCCATCCTTGCTGCATGACTTTAAATTGCATCTTCAAACCTGTGATGGGTTCAGTAAGAAACGAAGGCTTTTCTCTATCCCTCAGTGCACGGGTCAGACCTGCACAATCCACCGTCTAACACCAGCGTGAGCATGAATGAATCCACCCATTCTTGGGAAATTTATCCTAAATATTTCTTCGGTATCCAAGAACCCTCACCTCATAAACTATACTCTGTACTCAGAAAAAGCCAAACTCTCATAAACCACCCCTGGTGGTCCCGAATCATAAACTTCATTGATGTTTCCCGGCTATCTGGAGAATGCAATCATTGACCTAACGACACCTTTGCATGACTATAAATACCATGCCCTCAATGTCTATGTATATTGATCTCCCTTGGGTCTTCTAACAAAGGAAAGATTTCATCAGGCAGTACTTCTCTCTGTACTCCTCTTGGCCCCAGAGCCCCAATGTCCATCCCAGGATTTGGAAACCCTCTGAGATACAGTTTACCAGCCTCTTTCATGACCTTGCCTAAATATGGTGGAACGTCTCTGACGAGATTATCGAGAACTAGGAGAATCCGTTCAATTCTAGATAATATCCCAACAACAAGACTTTAAACTGTGCAAATCTCCAACTATCCTTTACACTAGATAAATGTGTAGGACAGGAACCTTTCTTCCACACTCTTGATTGATGCAGATGTTCTCAAAACCATTCAAACGTCACATACCCTTTCCAAGACACCCATTGTGGTCTCCGTAAGCCGAACGTCCATGAAATCCTATGGCCATCAGAAATGGACAGTCATTGACTTAAGGACACCATTGCATGTCTATATATACCATGCCCTCCGTGGATATTCATATTTATCACACCTCTCCCGTCTACCAAAGTCAATATTTCTTTAGGTGATTCTCTTCCTACATCTGCACGCTGATTCGACACCCATTCCTTGAGACATGCCCTGCATGTCGTTCAAATCTAAACTTACCCCCCCCCCACATGCATCTTAATGATATAAATACATCTTTTAATCAACCAAAACCCATTAGGTCTTTCGCCCCACTATATCTGGTCAAATCTGTTTGACCTAAAACACTTGTAATGATAGTCTTGTCGGTGAGACTTTAAACCGCTCACAAAAAGAGGCATAAAGCCTGTTAGGCCGAAAAAGTGAAAAGGGTTCCCTAAGAAAAATTCGGGTCATAACCACTAGGTCCACATCAAATGGGCCTGGGAAAAATTATGGTATTGAAAGAAAATTCACAAACATTGTGGGGTTTTTCTACAATACCCAAGCATTAGTCAAACTGTGCACGCTGGATCCCATGATTCATACAATAGTTAGAGGTCGTTTTTTTATTTTTTCTAATTGTCCTGAAATTTGATTATTCTATGTTCAATGAATTAACTTATACAGTAATCATGAAAAATAATTGTTGTCGAAAGAAATGACGACAAGGGCACTAAGGAAAACATTTCTTTGTTCTATAGAAAAGTTGGTAAGAAGGGAATCCACAATACAGAGCTTCCTCTAGCATGAAAGGTTATTACATGAGGTTTTCAACTGATTCACAAAGTTGTATTAGGCACTGATGATAATCCTTGATTGATTGATGGAGATTATACAGTAAGGCTATCTCAGCTTATGTACCAGCCCGCAATGCTTCTGCCTCCTAGGCCACCTTTGAGCTCGCCCTCATCTCCTCCTCCATCCCCTTCTTCAATTATGGCATTGAAATTAGTCTTTTCCTACTTCAGTCGTTGTATGTCAATCCTCAGTACCTCTAGTCGAGAACACTGCTCAATGACTTATCCCTGGAGTCTCACAACTACCCCGATATGATCATGAGCCTCTGTTAGGAAAAGTTGTCTGGTCGTGGAAAGGTAGGCTTTATATTGAGCAACAGAATGGAAAGATTCGAAACCACCCAGTCTTTCCCGGTCAGAAACCACCTGCTTGAATATATAATAAATACCATTGGAGTCAAATCCATCAAACCCCAGCTGCATAAAAATATTGTGCAGCTTTGGTAATTTGGTCGGCAACTAGGCCATGTGCGTTTGAGAAATCAGCTTCCAAATTTCCTCCCAAGCCATTTGGTGAGCAGGTTGGAGACTGGAAAAGACTCGGTGATCAGGATCGGATTTTCTCCCGGATGATGATAAATATTCAGGGATAAACGTCACCAAGAAGGGATCTAATGCGGCTTCACCCGAAAACTCTTGCGCCGCGACAACTTCGCCCCCAGTGATTGTGGTCACATGCATGATCAGATCCGACAACAAAATCGCCAACACCAATGGTCATGCTCCTAAAGCTCAACAGTCAATAATATAGATAAGTATCCCTAATAAAAAAAGGGAAGAGGAATGAGTCAGTGGAAAGAGATTGAGAAACTTACCCCTGATCATCATGGCGTCAATATCCTCAAGCTTTGCGTCGCCATGACCACTCGAGGAAGACGCTACATCTTCGAGAGGCAAGAGAGTTCTGGGATACCCCAGAGGTGTCCAGTACCTAAGGCCATATCCATGGCCAGTGACTCCCATAGGTGTCCCCAAGTGGTCAGCTGCAGAGGTCATGCTCGGGGAAATCACGCCCCCAGTAAACAAAATAACGGCCCACTCTGGGTTTCCAAAAATTTTCCTGATGGGAGGCTCTTCCTCCACCGCCACGAGATCCATTAGTACTGAAGCAGCAGGGCCCGTCGGATTTGGGGCCTCTTCAGTAATCATGGGCACCACGTCCTCCCTCGCGATCATAAAGGCCGTATTGTCAGCAGGAGTATCGACTTCTAGCTGTTCCTCCTCTGACAAAGCTCTGATTGATCAAGGCAGAAGCAAAGCGTCCATATCACTAGCCTCTCCAGTAGGGACCAGCGTCTCATCATGACTAGGTTTGGCTGTAGGTGATTCCTCATATGATAAAAGGGAATAAGATACGACCGCTGGGGTAGCCACGACTGGGTATCTGAGTGGCCCTACACCATGCACCAAAACATTTGATAACTGGGAGGATCAGAATATACGAATTGAAAATCGAGTAAATGAGAAGTCATGATTACCCGATATCCCCTCTCTAAGCTGTTCTGATAAACGGGATGCCTGCTTCCATCTTTGGATCTACCGAGGGGACAGTTCATCCCTCAGAACGATGAGAGGAGCTGGTGGAGGAAAGACCCTAGTTGGGTCCGCAATGGTCGCTTCCATGAGCTCATATACACTAGGAGAGCCCTCCTTGATGATCTTCATAGCCAAAAGTGTGTGTTCGCCTACTATGGTACCCCGGGGAGTATACTCTGTGGAAGGAATTGCCCCTTGGGATTCCTCTGCACCCTGTATAAAGGAAAGAAATTTTAGAACCTTCATAGTAAAAGAGGAGGAAAGCCAGAATGGATGAACATGACCATATATTCTTCTGGATCGGATGATTCAGGATGACTTATCATCATGGAAACTCAGGTAGACCCATTAAGCCCGTTCTAGAGTGGATAAACTGTAACACCCCGACCCTAGTTACCCAGAGTCGGTGCATTATTGCGTAACATTGGCATCATCACAAATGATCGAGTCTCGAAAGACCGATTATTTTAGTATCCTTGGAAACACTGGATACATTCATAAATTTTACATTACATCATAAAGTGAAAAATCACAATAACATAGTCTCCATAGTCCACACTTTTATCCCCTTTAAACTATCCCTGTAGGTCAGTCATAAAATATTTCTTCACGTCCTGGGAAAAATAAAACATTAAAAGGGGTGAGCTCAGATGCTCAGTAAGGATAACAATATAGCAGAAACATTCATAAATAAACATAAACATTTAAGTCAATGTATAACTAAAACAAAAGAATTTTAAACATGAACTTCAACATAATATTGAAAAAGTAAAATGAGATAATTCCATTTAATTATTCACATGGATATTCTACTGGTCGAATAATCACATTCAATATCAACAACCACTTTTATAATGATGGAATTCATAATGCTAGACTATCATAACCACTTATCCAAGGCCTCCTTCCAAGACTACAAATAATATATTTTCAAGACCTCATGCCATGACACTAGTTTGTCTCATGATACCTACCGATACATCGATGAGATATAGCGGGCTCCACCCGTCACTTATTAGGTCTAATGCATTCCTCATATGAACATGTTTAAACATATCATAAAACATAACATAATCGTATCACATAAAACATGAATAAAGGAAACATAAAATTTCTACATTTTAATCAAAAGATATCAGTACAATACATTTATATAATAAATACATTATCAAAACAATTTTCAATACCAAAATAAATGAAATGTAAAACTTGGTATTTATTTTTCATTTAAAAAAAGTTATGGATTGTAGAGAAAGATGAAAGTCAAATAATGTTCACGGTGGTGGAGAAGTCGTTGTCGCCGCATACATAAGACAAGAAAAACATTCCTTTTTTTCATTTAGTAAAAGGATTCGTATTAAAATATTCCTTTTCAATATACGTAAAAGTCAAAGGGGTTTATACACTGTATAAAAAAATTGTGTATAAAACAAAATATGCCTCAATTAATGGAGATTGATACGAAGTCCCTTACAAAGATAATTTTTTAAATAAACTAGATATATTATGTGTATTCACTATAAGTACACATAATGAAAGTAAAAATACAATATAGGACATAATATTATCATGACATAATTTGAATGTAGGATATTAACCCAAATCACGGAAATTGGGTTAAGAAGTTCCCTTACCCCGTGTCCGACTTGACTCGATCGTTATTTAATCTCATGAATAATAAACTAGAGTTAATTTCTATTTTATTAAGAACCTTTTTCATGTTCATTATTCATTTTATATAACTTATTACCATGTTATGAACAGTATTTATTATTTATGTTAATAGCAGTCATTTTGTCGATCTTTGGTACTTGAGTCAAAAATAAACTTCTTATAATTACAAGTTGTTCATGTGGTAAAATATCCATTATATAAAGAATTATATTCATGATTTAGATATAATATATATCATATATATCCAGTATATACATTCATTCATAGTATTACATATCATTTAGAGGTAAGAAATAAAATGCACCGTTCATGGAGACGGTAAGCCATACGTACGCATGAACGCTACTTTCATTTCTATTTCGTATTTAATGGAATGTAATAATAATTATATAAAGGTGTATTATAATTCCAGTATAATATCATATATAATATCATTTTCTCCATCCATTATACGTTCCACATATGGCATTAACGACTCAAATAACTTTGAGGGGGCGGTAGTCCGCACTTCCTAAAATGAAATTATCGCATTTACCAATAATGGAAATCATAAAGGTATTCAATAAATGAAAAATACAGATTCATAAGGAAAACAAAAACATAATATATATCATATATAGAAATAGTGTCATCATAATGGCCACCATTAAAGGTGTTAAAAGAATATTGAACAATCATCGTTTCGTGAGGCAGTATTTCGCCACCCACAAAAAAAGTATGTTCTTTAACCATTAGATGGAGGTGTGTGTAAGTGTAAATAAAATAAATCTCATAAAAACAACCTAGTATATTTTAGACACTGGTTTTGTTACAAAAGAAAGTAATATAAATATTTTAAGGGGTTTTAGAAGCAAAATAAACAAAAGAACATAAGAGAAGACATTACCTAAAAATTGGGTAACTCTTTTTGATTTGAGTCAAAGGATTCTTTGGGAAGACTTCTGCCCAAACTGAGGCTTCTAGGAGTAAGAGAGATAAGTTGAGAGAGTATTTTGGCCGAGTTTTGACAATCCAATTGCCTTGATGGTGTGAATAAAGTGGAAGTGTTGGGGGCCTTTTATAAGAGGAGTGGAGGGGCAATCTAGGAAAGTCATGAAATGTTACTTTATTATATAATGAGTTAAGGATTTTAAAGGTCCCACACTTATATATTTCGAGGATAAGGTGATAAGGGTTCGAAATATACCCATCCAATATGTTTTTGAAAAGTTTAAGTCTTAGAGTTTACATTATCTTTTCATTTTATTTAATTAGTTAATTAATGAGGTAATCGGTGCATCATCATGGTGTCAAAAAATTTAATTTATTTAATGTCTAAAAATTATAAAAAAAATATCATGATCTAGGAAATCGTTTTATCTTTCCAATTAATATTTATAGTCGAAATTGTAACTTATATTACCCCATGTAATAATTGTTTTAGTAAAAAAACACATGTTTGTGACAATTTTATTTTTACTTTAAATAAAAAGTTATTAATGTCATTTTCTTACCCAAGTTTCTCCATGGGGTCCCCATGTTGACCCATGGATTTTATTGGTCGGCCATGACTCATCCAATAAGTCTAGGACAACTGTAAGGGTATTTTCATATTTTTATAAAATCATTTTTACCTTAAATTTCACTAATTACCTTTAATCGTGATTAATTAAACTTAAAAGTTACTATTCACCAAAAAATTATTTTAATCCAATTGTACCACATTTTATTTCATAATGACAACCATATATGTCTTATTTTTGAAATTAAATTTACAGATGTGGTAAAATTTCATTTAAACGAAAAATCGGTTTTTTAACTACCACTTAGTGGTTTCACTATTCATCAAAAATTGAAGTTTTTCAGAAAAATACCACAAATTCACCCTAAGTAATATTTGATATTCCGAATTCAAAAACGTTGTCTATTTTAAAAAATTCCAAACATATAAGTTGAATAAATTAATTTAATAATTAATTCCCGCTGTCACAACAAATAGCATGTTTTTATGAAACAATATATATCAAAAGATTGACGATTGTTTATGTCCAATTTCAAAGTGAAATTAATTATAATGACCACAATTGGATAAAATGGTAAAAATATATTCTAATTATACTTTAAAACCACTCAATATTATAATTTATCACTATACATATAAATTTGGAAGTTCTCAGAAAATTAAAAAAAAATTCAACTTAAGATAATTTCAATATTCTCAATACAAAAATGAAGTCCATTTTGAAATATAAAATTTATATAATTTCAAAAAGTGGGTATTAATATTCATAACGGCTATTTTGATTGCTAGCGGTATGTTAGAACTCGAGGTTGCGTACAACACACGCTGCTCTATTATTCAAAGAGAAGCGTACCATGGAAGCTTGGGGTGTTACATTCTACCCTCCTTCAATAAATTTCATTCTCGCAATTTATAATTTTTCTTTGAATATAAAAGGTTGAAAATAGGAAATACCTTTGTGGAAAACCCACATAAGAAATAAGGCTAATAATAATATGACTTTAAAAGAAATAAAGATATGTACAATGGTCACCCGAGATATCCAATAAAAGGATTCTATGAAAACATAGATATGGAGGAAAAAACAATCATTGTCAGATGGAGAGTTGTATAAAACAGGACTAGGAAAAAGTTTAACTACATGAAAATCCCAAACGTCTGATTGGTTAATGGATCATTGATTCCCCAGTAGGAAAAGTTAACCGATAAAGTTTTTGTTTGAAGTTACCTTTCATAAATTTGAGGAATTTATTTAGGGGATTTACTAAGAACGTAAGGAAATATACATACTTGTCATGTAGACTTTCATTCTTTAATAAATTTTCACCACAAACCCATATTTCACTCAAAAAGATAATAGAACTCAAAAATATTATATTTATCCTAATCTTATAAGGTTCAAAATATTCACACATTCCATTTAGATTAGGAAAACTATTTTGTAATAACCAGGGACTTCCTGTAGGATAGTGGTAGGTAATAAAGGCCTGTCGCACTATGGTTGTGGGTTCGATTCCTACATCTTTGTCCGACGCGACAGGTTATCCCCCGACCTACAGGTTGTCCTTTTCCTAAAACTATAGTATTATAATATTCCAAAAATAATCTTCATAAATTTTTTAACCCTAAACAATACTATACAAAGTTAAACTTAATCTATTCCAACCTTTATAGTTATCCAAAATACCTTCGTCCAAACTTTCTCTAAAAGTTCTCTAAATACCAAAATTAATTGTATCATCAGATTCCTCAAACAAAGTAAAGATTCTCTTATTGTCACATGTAAAAATATGATTACCTTCATCATATTGAAACATTAATGAAAACAACAAGTACTATAGTACAATCCTTATATATATCACATTATTTTTATAACCAGAATATAATCCATGAGTCCAAAAGTACCAATACATTAATTATTCCACTTCTAATGTAGTAACAACATAAGATTTTCCTTGATCCCTTTTCCTTTCCTGAGGTAAGTTTCCCTGACTATTAGGACATTCATTTTCATAATTCCCAATTTCCCTACAATTATAGCATTCAACATTGATAGCCCCTTTCTTTCCTTTTCAATCACGAGCCTGGTGACCTTTTTCTCCACATTTATAACAAACTCCCATTCCATTTAGGCAAGTAACGGGGTGATTCTTCCCACAATTATCACATAATGGAAAATCCTTATTTCCCTTTTTTCCTTTATCTATCTCTTGTTCAACTGTTCTCTTCTTCTCTTTCTTTACTTTGTTTTCATAAGACTTAGATAATTCCTTTTCTGTCTTGATAGCACATGAGACTATATCTTCGTATGTTGAGAAATATTGTGACACTAAAGATCGACGGAGAAATGGTTTTAGCCCATCAAATAAATGATAAATCTTACTTCTTTGGTTACGTATATAATCTGCAGCATACCTCACTAACCTTGTAAAGTTATCCTCATACATTGTGACATTCTCATCCTCCTTTTGCCTTAGACTCAGAAATTTCCTTTCCATATTTGCTCGATGTCATGTGGAAAGTATTTTTCTAAGAACATTTCCTTAAACTTCCTCTATTCCATACTGGATACTTCTTCATCTTCCTTTGTGTTTTGAATCAGCGGCCACCATTGATCGGCATCTCTAGTGAGGCGGTAAACTGCCATGAAAACCTTCTCAATTTCGCTACAACCGAAGGCATGGAATATTTTCTCTAAGGAGTTTATCCATTGCTCAGCTACTAATGGATTTGTACCCCCATTAAATGTTCGTGGTTGTTTCCTCATGAAGCGGTCTAACATTTATTCTCCACATTGAGGATCAGTGTGCTCTATACGAGTAAGGTTATTATTCATAACCTAATTGAGTTTCCCTAGTATGGTGATAAGTTGATCAGCACCAGTTTTATCACTATCTCCATTATAATTATCTTCAGCAGGAGGGTAATCTCTACATGGAGTGCATGCATTGATATGGTTTCCATTCCTCCCACTAGGTGCCATTTCTAAACAATGGCATAAACTAGATTAGTTTTTGAATCAAAATACATAATTCCATACTTGTAAAACACTTAACATAAAATGAATAATTTATGGATATAATCCATAATCGTAAAAAAATTTCTTCGAGGATGTATATACTCATAAACCCTTCATAATGGTTTGTAATGGAAATAAGAAATATCCTAAGCATATCCCCCGAGAGTGTCGTAACCAAGAGTGCAGCAAGGCCCGTTTTTGTGCACCGGTTCCCGTTCGAGTCTAGATCAAAGCGGTGTTTTTGAGTTTTACCCCTAGGTACATCTATGCCAGAGCTTCCTCTACCTGCTCATATCCAAACATTGATATATTGCTCGGAAAACTTGCAAAATATCTATAATAACAAATTTCTAGAATGTTCTTCTATACTAATCCTCAAATTCTATCTTTGGGATATGTGGTATAATCAGAGTTTATCTAAATCTAGCTTCCAAGTTTAGTACTAAACTACCCAAGATACCAACTATAATACCCCGACCCTAGTTACCCAGAGTCGGGGCATTATTGCGTAACATTGGCATGATCACAATAGATTAAGTATCGAAAGACCAATTAGTTTAGTAGCCTTGGAAACACTGGATACATTCATAAATGTTACATTACATCATAAAGTGAAAAATCACAATAAAATAGTCTCCATAGTCCAAACTTCTATCCCCTTCAGACTATCCCTGTAGGTCAGTCATAAAATATTTCTTCACATCCTGGGAAAAATAAAACATTGAAAGGGGTGAGCTCAGATGCTCAGTAAGGATAAAAATATAGCGGAAGCTTTCATAAATAAACATAAACAATTAAGGCAATGTATAACTAAAAAAAGCCTTTTAAACATGAACATCAACATAATATGGAAAAAGTAAAATGAGATAATGCCATTTACTTACTCTCATGGATATTCTACTGGTCGAATAATCAAATGCAATATCAATAACCACTTTCATAGTGATGGAATGCCTAATGCCAGACTATCGTAACCACGTTTCCGAGGCCTCGTGCCAAGGCTACAAATAATATTTTGTCAAGGCCTTGTCCCAAGACATTAGTTTGTCTCATGATACCTACCGATGCATCGAGGAGCTATAGCGGTCTCCACCTGTCACTTATTGAGTCCAATTCATTCCATATATGAATAGGTTTAAACATATCATAAAACATAACATAATCGTATCACATAAAACATGCATAAAGGAAACATAAAATTTCCCCATTTTAATCACAATATATCAATACAACACATTGATATAATAAAAGAATTATCAAAACCATTTTCAATACCAAAATAAATTAAAAGTAAAACATGGTATTTATTTTTCATTTAAAAAATAAGTTATGGATTGTAGAGGAAGCCGAAACTCAAATAATGGTCAAGGTGGTTGAGAACTCGTTGTCGCCGCATATGTACGTCAATAAAATCATTCCTTTTTGTAGTTTAGTAAAAGTCTTCGTATAAAAATATTCCTTTTGAATAAACGTAAATGTCAAAGGGGTTTATACACCATATAAAAGAAAATTGTGTATAAAACAAAATATGCCTTAGTGAATGGAGATTGAGACGAAGTCCCTAACAAAGATCATTTTTTAAATAAAATAGATCTATTATGTGTATTCACTATAAGTACACATAAAGAAAGTAAAAATAAAATATAGGACATAATATTATCATGACATAATTTGAAAGTAGGAGATTAACCCAAAGCACAGAAATTGGGTTAAGAAGTTCCCTTACCTTGTGTCCAACTTGACCTGATCGTTCTTTAATCTCCTGAATAATAAACTACAGTTAATTTATATTTTCTTAAGAACATTTTTCATGTTCATTATTACTTTTATATCACTTATTACCATGATATTAACATTATGCAATTATTTAAGTTAATAACGGACATTTTGTCGATCTTTGGTACTTGAGTCAAAAATAAATTATTATAATTACAAGTTGTTCACGTGGTAAAATATCCATTATATCCAAAATTTTATTCATGATGTAGATATCATATATATCATATATATCTAGTATATACATTCATTTATAATATTACGTAACATTTAGAGGTAAGAAATGAAATGCACCATTCATGGAGACGGTAAGTAGTACGTACGCATGAACGCTACTTTCATTTCTATTTCGTATTTAATGGAATGAAATCATAATGATATAAAGGTGTATTATAATTCCAGTACAATATCATATATAATATCATTTACTCCATCATTTATACATCCCACATATGGCATTAACGATTTAAATCACTTTGAGGGGGCGGTAGTCCGCACTTCCTAAAATAAAATTATCGCATTTACCCAAAATGGAAATCATAAAGGTATTCCATAAATGAAAAATAAAGATTCATAAAAAAAACATAATATATATCATATATAAAAATAGTTTCATCATAATGTCCACCATTAGAGGTGTTAAAAGAATATTGAACAATCATCGTTTCGTGATGCAGTATTTCGTCACCCACAGAAACAGTATGTTCTTTAAACATTAGACAGAGGTGTGTGTAAGTGTAAATAAAATCCATCTCATAACAACATCATATTATATTTTAGATACTGTTGTTGTTACAAAATAAAGTAATAAAAATATTTTAAGAGGTTGGAGAAGAAAAATAAAACAAAAGAACATAAGAGAAGACATTACCTTAAATCGGGTAACACTTTTTGATTTAGCCAAAGGCTTCCTTGGGAAAAATTATGCCCAAAGTAAGGCTTATAGGAGTATGATAGAGAAGTTGAGAGGGTATTTGGGCATAGGATGGACGAGAAAAATGTCTTGAAGGTGTGAATAATGTGGTAGTGGTGGGGGCCTTTTATAAGAGGAGAGGAGAGGCACTCTAGGAAAGTCATGAAATGTTACTTTATTATATAATGGTTTTCGTATTTTAAATGACCCACACTTATATATTTCGAGGATAAGGTTATAAGGGTTCCAAATATACTCATAAAATAGGTTTTTGAAAAGTTTAAGTCTTATATTTTACATTATCTTTTCATTTTATTTAAATCGTTAATTAATGAGGTAATCACTGCATCATCATGGTGTCATAAAATATTTAATTTATTTAATGTATAAAAATTATAAAAAAACTATCATGATGTTGAAAATCTATCTATCTTTCCAATTAATATTTATAGTTGAAAAGTAAACTTATATAACCCCATGTAATAATTGTTTTAGTAAAACAACACATGTTTGTGACAATTTTATTTTTACTTTAAATAAAAAGTTATTAATGTCATTTTCTTACCCAAGTGGATCCATGGGGTCCCCAAGTTGAACCATGGATTGTCTTGGCCGGCCATGACTCATCCAATAAGGGTAGGACAAGTGTAAGGGTATTTTCATATTTTTATAATATCATTTTTACCTTAAATTTCACTAATCACCTTTAATCGCGATTAATTAAACTTAAAAGTTACTATTCACCAAAAAATTATTTTAATCCCATTGTACCACATTTTACATCCTAATGACAACCATGAATGTCAGATTTTTTAAATTAAATTCACAGAAGTGGTAAAACTTTATTTAAACGAAAAATCAGTTTTTTAAATACCACTTAGTGGTTTCACTATTCATCAAAAATTTTAGTTTTTCAGAAAAATACCAAAAATTCACCCTAAGCTATATTTGATATTCCAAATTCAAAAAATATGTCTATTTTACAAAATTACAAACATATAAGTTGAATTAATTAATTTAATAATTAATTCCCGTTGTCACAACAAATAGCGTGTTTTTAAGAAACAATATATATCAAAAGATTGACAATTGTTTATGTCCATTTTCAAAGTGAAATTAATTCTAATGACCACAATTGGATAAAATGGTAAAAATATATTCTAAATATACTTTAAAACCACTCAATATTATAATTTATCACGATAAATTATTTTGATTAAATTTTTTTAAGTATTTTTTCTATTCATTGAAAATTGTAAGTTCTCAAAAAATTACAAAAATTTCAACTTAAGAAAATTTCGATATTCCAAATACAATGTTGAAGTCAATTTTGAAATATAAAATTTATATAATTTCAAAAAATGGGTATTACTATTCATAACGACTATTTTGATTGGTCTCGGTGTGTTAGAACTCGAGGTTGCGTACAACACACGTTGCTCTATTATTCAAAGAGAAGTGTACCATGTAAGCTTGGGGTGATACATAATCATATGCGTCCAACTCCTTCAATGAGGCAACTATTTCGTCCAGATCCTCTTCAACAGCAAGTGGGGTGGAGCAAAGATCATCCCAATACCCCGAAGCTTGAGAGGGCCCGTTTGGAGTAAATCCCAAACCTCTTCATCTCAGCCACTGACCCTCAGGTCATCTAAATCCTCCAAGTATCCAGAAATACGGCTGTAACAAGAACAGCTAGCCAGGGGGATCGACCTGAGAGGGTCGGGTAGCGGTAGGGTATATTGGGGGCACCAATGGCCATGTTTGTTTTCAAGATCTCACCGCCACCCTGGAACTCTCTGGAGCTACCTGTGGGTGGGACCTCATGGGAAAAGGAGGAATTCCCTAACCTCAGCCGCAGTGGGGAAACCACCAAGATCACCACTCCCGAAAGAGTGATCACTCTATTCCTCCTCTTTGTCAGTCACCAATCGCAGCATGGCCTGGACTCGATGAGTCAACACTGCATAACCCTAGCGTGCATGAACGTAAGCCTCGAGGTCTCGGAGATACTTTTTGGCCCTCTCTGGGTCTGCAACATAAAAAATGTCACCAGGTGCAGATATGTAGCCCAGCTCATCAAATGCCACCCCTGATTCCTGGAGATACTGCCAAAAATAATGTGGGTACCAGCTTCAAAAGAACGACCAACCATTGAATTCATCCAACTGACCCTAGGCTGTCGGGAAGCCAGCATCTGCGTGAATGGCCGAATCACTTCGGGCAGCTTTGAGGGAATGAGAGGATACACCTCTGTCCGTTAAAATCTTCCCTAGAAGTATGATACTAGAAGGGCTGCAAAGAACCTTTCTCAGTCTGGTTGAAGCACTATCCCCATGTTGCATCCTCTTTCCATTTGATGGCTTTGGACTTGAAAAAGTGGGCAGCCACAACCCTAGATGGCCATTTGGGAATGACTACTGTAACATCCCAACCCCAGTTACCAAGAGTCGGTGAATTATTACATAACATTTCCAGGATCATAAGGAAATAATGTCTTGAAAGACCGATCAGTTTAGTATTATTGGAAACTAGATTCATACATAAGTTCAACTTTACCACATGAAAAGAAATAAAACACAAATATATTTCATTAGAAACATTCAAACCTCTTATATTATGCTTGCTAGTCACTCATAACTAACTTCTTCATATCCTGGGAAAATGAAACATAAGAAAGGAGTGAGCTCAAATTCTCAGTAAGGGTAAGTAATACAAATGAAAATGACATAAATATTAAATTAATTGAAACCACATGCCTTTAACAATAATAGACATGAATTTTTTATGGAAAGAATATGAGCTGAGTAAATAATGCCATAATAAAACATAACCATGGGTATTCTACCAGATGAATGACCACATGAACCATCAATATTATTTCCATAATAAGGGAATGTATAATGCCAGACATTCTGAAACATTTTGTCAAGGCCTTGGCCAAGACGTCTAAAAATGATTAAGGCCTCGGTCAAAATGATAAATCGCATTGGGAAAGGGCCTAAAAAAATTCCACATCTAGTTGTCTCATGGGACCGACCGATGCATTGAGGAGCTATATCGGGCTCCACCCGTCACTTACTAAGTCCAATACATTCCTCATATGAAAAGGTTTAAACATATCATAAACATTCTTATTAAAACTAGCATACAAAATTTCAATACGTTAAACGTAAATCATGAATGGTATAGAAATAGCTCTTCCATAGTCAAACATATCACAAAACCTTCAATACAATATGGATGTTTTGTATCATAATAAATCAACTCCAAATAAACTTAAAATCCATCAAATGATGTTGACATAGATGAAATCCAAAATCTTTTTAGAGAAATATCTATTTCTATTTTGAAATCATTTAAGAGTCACATAATTATAAAATAAAATGTATACTTTGAAAATATTCTTATAATATTGTAAGGGAAGATTTGAAGAGTTTATAACTGTAGAAAATATCTGCACCCTTCATATATGTTAAAAAAGACATTCTTAGCTTAATTTTGTCGAAATGGTAAACAGGGACCTTGTTTGGAAAACGACGGAAAGATTTCTTTATAAACATCTTATAAAAAGTCAAACAAGGGTATAAATGACTTTAAACCATATTCTTTAAAATAGTAAGAATTTTTTGAAATACATTTTTATGAAATAAGTATGTGGATGATATATAGGTCCCATTAGATAATTATGTAAAAACAACCTCTTATAGTGAAGAGATTGTGAAATAAACCATTACCTTGTACTTTTCATTAGTTGAGGGTAGGTTAACCTCGTTTATAATGGTGAAATAATATTTAATAAATTATAAAATAATCATATACATTAATATGATATCATATATGATCTTTTAAAAATTATTTGTTAATAATATCTTAGTATTATCGTCGTTTCGGGTGTTAACTTACACGTTTTATTTTATATTTTTTGTCACATAAGCCGTGTTTGTTATAGATAGGTTTTATATTATTCATATCCAGAATCATATCAAGTCCTTAAACATTATTTCTAATCATCAAATGAGAACTAGACTTGAATGGATACGATGGAGAATGAATCTCATCGCGTTCGTGGAGATGGTAGTCCATACATACGCACGAGAAACATAATCATTCTTTTGATATTAAAATAATATATAATTGGATGGTATATCATATATACCGAATCATTATCATGTTATATTTATTATTTACATGAATTAATCATCATTATTATACACATCCAAATAATAGTGTATTGAATAACATTTACAGCACGACGTGGAGACAATAAGCCGTACGTACGCACATATGGTGACATGTCATTTAAAGGATAAATAAAATACTGAATATAGTTGTAACATATTTATAATAAAATCTCATTATATAGAAGATACTGAATTTATTATTTTATAATGGAAATAACAAATAAAGCATATGTTGAAGAAGTATGGACCATGAAAGAGGGTGGTGAAAACATTACATCTTCTTTGAGTTCTTCCTTTTGATTTGATCAAAAGGGCTCATTATGATGTCTTTTTGATCAAACTAAGGAATTTAATTATAATTGAGGGATTTAGGGAGGATATTTAGATAGAGTTTGGCCTAACCAAAAGGCTTTGAAGGTAGGAATAATTGGTTAGAAGTGGTGTCCTTCTATAAGGGGGAGGAGGGACTCTTTAGGAAAAACATAAAGTATTATTTTATAATAAATTCATATTCAGTTTATAATGGCTCCAAAGTGTATTATTCAAAGTCTAATGTTGGGATGGGTCACAATCCTTTCAAACAATATATTTTAGATAGGTTTGGGTCATTATATTAACCTAATCATTTAGTTTTAACTCTTCGTTAATTAGTTTGACATTTACCATGTCACTTTGTATTTTTATAATTTATAATTAATAAAGATACTATATACATCCAAGAGACACAAAAGTGGTTAATTAATGATACACCTATAATGACATAAGTTTTTTTGGCCAAACATTATATTTTTAGAAAAAGAATATCAATTAATAATATAATATTTGTTTTAAAAAACTCATTTATGTCAATTTTGACACTATTCAATAATTGATTTTTTTAAAGTCTTAAAAACATTATTAATTAAAATAAAATTCATATAAGAAATCATAACATGTAATATTTACCAATACAATTCTTGGATGGAATCAATACTTTCAAACTATATTTATTTTAACTTTTAAAATACTAATTATTTAATTCATTCATTAATAAGGAAAATTCTGCATCATTATTGGGTCATAAATAAATTTAATTATTAAATTTATAAAAATTATAAATAAAATACCATTATGTAGTAAATTTTTTTATCTTTCTAATTAATATTTATAGTTGAAAATATAACATTTATAACTCTATGTTAAAATTGTTTTTCTCAAAGATATATTCTTATGTCATTTTTGTATTTACTTTAACTTAATAATATCAAGTGTCCTTATCACCAAAAAGTGGCTACATGGGGTCCCAAAGTCATCCCAAAGATGCCAATGGTCGGACATGTATCACCCAATAAGTTTAGGACACGTTTTAGGGAAATTTATTATTATTATAATATTAGTTTTTAACCTTATTTACCGGATTTACCTTTTAACCATGGTAAATAAAATATTTACCGAAGTAATTATTTTAAATGTCTAAAAAAATTACAAATTTACAAAATTTGGACATACTGATTCCAAATATGGAATCCATTTTTTCAAATTCAAAACCTAGATGTGGATGAAATTAATTTATAATTAATTCCTGTTTTTAAAACAAAAATCATGTTTTTAAGAGATAATAACTATCAAAAGATTGACACTTTCTTCTGTCTAGTTTAAATATGAAATTATGCCCAATGACCAACATTGGATCAAATGATTAACACTTTTTTATGTCCAATTTCAAAGTTAAATTACTTACAATGACCATCATTGGATTAATTGGTAAAAATATAATCTATTTATACTTCAAAACCATTAAAATGTACAATTTAACAATATAAATTATTTTGATTAAAAAATCTTTTTTCAGTTAAAATATAGTATTTTTCACTATTCACCAAAATATGAAAGTTGTCATAAAAACACCAAAAATTTATTGAAACTAAATACTTATGTCCTGATTCTAAAGAAGGAGTTCATTTTTTCAAATTGAATATATAAATGTTTCAAATATTGGATTTAAAAAGGCATCGCCATTAAAAGGCTGTAAAATTGCATTTTTTGTAAAATACTTCTTTTATCTGAAAAAATGAATTTGTTCTTAAATTATGTCTTAGAAACTTATAATATGGATTCTAAAATTATAAGTATAATATAAAAGCTAAAATTCAGTTAATACTATTCATAACCACTTTTGAACGGCTAGTTTGGTAAGTCGTGGTACACTTGATATCAATGTTGTGTAAAACACACACTATTGTATTATTCAATGAGAAGTGTACCATGGAAGCATGGAGTGTTACATTCAACCCTCGTTCAATAAATTGCATCCTCACAATTTGATATTTTTCTTTGAAAATAAAAGGTTTAAAATATAAAATACCTTTTTGGAAAACCCACATCAGAAATAGGGTTAATAAAAATATAACTTTAAAAGAAAGAAAGAGAAGTAAAAAGGTCACCCATGATAGACCATACTAGGATTCTATGAAAACATGGATATGGAGGAGAAACAAACCATCAAGTCCTAATGGAGAGTTGTATAAAA
Source organism: Viscum album (assembly GCA_963277665.1). Classification (NCBI taxonomy): domain Eukaryota; kingdom Viridiplantae; phylum Streptophyta; class Magnoliopsida; order Santalales; family Viscaceae; genus Viscum; species Viscum album. The sequence goes on along the minus strand of OY728142.1, from coordinate 1,481,114,286 downwards.
CAGGATTAGGAGAAAGTTAACTCCAAGAAAATCACAAACTTGTGATTGGTTAAAGGATCATTGATTCCCTAGTAGGAAAAGTTAACCGAAAATGTTTTTGTTTTAAGTTACCTTTCATAAAGATGAATAATTTATTTATGAGATTTACTAAGAACGCAATGAAATATACGTACTTGTCATGTAGACATTCATTCCTTACTAAATTTTTACCACAAACCCATCTTTCACTCCAAAAGGTAATAGAACTGAAAAATATTTTATTTATCCTAACCGTATAGGGTTCAAAAAATAAAGTTATAATTCATATATCAGAACCTAAAAAACAACATTATAAACTCTGGGGACTTCACGTAGTCTAGTGGTAGGTGATAAATCCCACTCACACTATGGTTGTGGGTTCGATTCCCAGAGATTTGTCTGACGTGACGGGTTGTCACACAGTCTGTGTGTTGTCCTTTTTATAAATATCCAAAAGTAACCTTAACAATATAATCCAATGTAAAATGTAATCCATTCCTACCTTTATACTTATCCAAAATACATCTGTCCAAACTCTCAGTCCAAAATTTATATGGAAGGTAATAATAATGTAGATCCTTTTTACCACGTAATAACATATGAATACCTTCATCATGTATTCTTTTAAAACACTGAAACATCCCGAATTACCATAAAACCTTATTGATTACATTCATGATCCCTTATTCATTATAAAATACTGGATATACTTCGTCCATCCAAAAATTTTGTAAATTCCAACAATGATGGAATATAAAAATAATTAATCAGTTTCAAGGTAGTCAAAAATATTCAATATAATTTACAAAAATCAACCATATCTTAATCAAAAATCAGTACCTCAATATTAGGACCATATTAAGGGTTATATTTCCTTCAACCATGTAATTTCCAAAAAGTTTAACTTGTTGTAGAGTCAATTTTCATAATACCATAAAATCTAAAATCCTCAATGAAATAGTATTGCAGTACAATCCTTATTTATTTCCAGTACATCATTGATTCAACCCTTCAATAAAATAATTCCAAAATAACAACATAGAAACACTAGTAATTCTTCTTCATATGTGGTAGTATCATAAATTTATTATTATCCAATAGCATTATTTGCGGCATAGTCTAAGGACTGGGACATTGGTTTTCATAGTGTCCAAACTCTTTGCAGATGAAGCATTATACATTTGAATCCTTTTTCTTACCCTTGCAGTCACGTTCTTGGTGTCCTTTTTCTCTACACTTATAACATAATCTCATTCCTTCAAGTATTTACAAGGTGATTCCTTCCACAATTATCACATATGGGAAAATCCTTATTTACCTTCTTCCCTTTATTTGTCCATCTCTCTACCATCCTATCGTTCTCGAGCTTCCCTTCAAAGCCACAGGATTCTGAAAATTCTTTAATTATCTTATCAACACATGATACTATTTTATCATATGATGGTAATACAAGGGAGACTATTTCCCTTCAAAATTCTGGCTTTAGACCATGAATGATATAATCTTTCTTACTCTTTGGATCATGAGTATTGCTGGAGTTCTCATTCCTTCTACTGTGTATCATTTCTAAACAATGACATACACTGACTTAGTTTATGTATTGAAATACCTAATCCAAACTTGTAAAACACTTAACATTAATTAAACAGTTAATGGATATAATCCATAATCATAAAAATTTCTTCTTTGAGGAATTATATACTCCTAAACCCTTCATAATGGTTTGTAATGAAAATGAGAATTATCCTAAGAATATCCCCTAAAAGTTTCATAACCAAGAGTGTAGAAAGGACCGTTGTCATGCACCCATTCCCATTCGAGTCTAGCTCAAAGTGGTGTTTTCGGGTTTTACCCCTATGTACATCTGTTCCAAAGCCGCCTCTACCTGCTCGTATCCAGACATGGATTTTTTTCTCGGAAAACTCACGAAATATCTACAATATAAAAAAGCCAGGAAATTCTTCTATACTAATCCTAAGTGTCTATCTTTGGTCTATGTGCTCTAATCAGAGTTTATCTAAATCTAGTATCTAAGGTTTGTACTAATCATCCTCTCATACCAACTGTAATGCTCCGACCCCAGTTAACTAGAGTCGGTGCATTATTACTTAACATTGACATGATTATAAGGAAACCATGTCTCGAAAGACCGATCAGTTTAGTATTATTGGAAACAAGATTCATACATAAGTTCAACATTAAATCTTGAAAATAAATAAAACACAAATATATTTCCTTAGAAACATACAAGCCTCCTAGATTATGTCTTTTGGTCACTCATAACTAACTTCTTCATATCCTGGGAAAATAAAACATAAGAAAGGGGTGAGCTCAAACGCTCAGTAAGGGTATGTAATATAGTAGAAAATGACATAAATATTAAAATAATTGAAACCACGTGCCTTTACTAATAATAAAAATGATTACATTTATAGAAAGAATAAGAGTTTAGTAAATAATTCCATAATAAAACATAATCATGGGTATTCTACTAGTCGAATTACCAGATGAACCATCAATATTATTTCCATAATGAGGGAATCTATACTGCCAGACATTCTGAAAGATTTTGTCAAGGCCTCGGCAAAGACGTCTAAAAATGATTAAGGCCTCGACCAAAACCATAAATCAAATTGGGAAAGGTTCTCAGCCAATTCCACGTCTAGTAGTCTCATAAGACATGCCTATCTATCGAGGAGCTATAGCGGGCTCCACCAGTCACATACTAAGTCTAATACATTCCTCATATGAAAAGGTTTAATCATATCATAAACATTCGTATTAAAACTTGCATAAGAAATTTCAATACTTTAACCATAATTCATGAATGGTAGAAAAATAGCACATCCACAGTCAAACATATCATAAAACCTTCAATACAATATGGAAGTTTTGTATCATAATAAATCAACTCCAAATAAACATAAAATCCATCAAACGATGTTGACATAGACGAAATCAAAACTCTTTTTAGAGAAATATCTCTTTCTATTTTGAAATCATTTAAGAGTCAAATAATTGTAAAATAAACCATTTACTTTGAAAATATTCTTATAATATCTTAAGGGAGGCTTCAACGAGTTTATAACGGTAGAAAATAGCCGCACCCGTCGTATAAGTAAAAAAATAAATTCATACCTTATTTTTGTCGAAAAGGTTAAAAATGACCTTGTTTGGAAAATGACAGAAAGATTCATTTATAAACATCTTATAAAAAGTAAAACAAGGGTATAGATGACTTTAACCCATATTCTGTAAAATAGTAATAATGTTTTGAAATACATTTTTATGAAACAAGGATGAGGGTGATAAAGAGGTCCTAGAAGATAATTATGTATAAACAACCTCAGATAATGAAGATATCGTGAAATAAACCCTTACCTTGTACTTTTCCTTGGTGGGGGTAGGTTAACCTCCTGTATAATTGTTAGATAATTGTTACTAAATTATATAATAATCATATAAATTAATATGATATCATATATGATCTTTTAACATTGATTTGTAAATAATATCGTATTATTATTGTCATTTCGGGTGTTAACATACACGTTTTATTTTATATGTTTTGTTACATAACCCATGTTTGTTATGGATAGTTTTTATATTATTAATATCCAAAATGATATCAAGTCCTTAAAAATTATTTTTAAATATCAAATGAGAATTATACTTGATTGGATATGATGGAGAATGAATCTCATTGTGTTCGTGGAGACCGTAGTCCATACGTACGCACGAGCAACAATATCATTCTTTTGATATTAAAATAATATATAATTGGATGGTATATAATATATAAAGAATCATTAAAACGTTATATTTATTATTTACATGAATTACACCTCATTATTATACCCATCCAAAAATAGTATATTGAATAACAATTACATCACAACGTGGAGACCGTAAGTCGTATGTACGCACTTATGGTGACATGTCATTCAAAGGATGTATAGAATACTGAATATGGTTGTATCATATTTATAATAACATCTCAGTATATATAAGATACTGAAGTTATTATTTTATAAATTAAATAATAAATAATGAAGAAGTTGATGAAGAAATGATCTTGAAAGAGGGTGGTGAAAACATTACATCTTTTTTGGGTTATTCCTTTTGATTTGATCAAAAGGGCTCCATAGGTTGGTTTTCTGATCAAACTAAGGCCTTTAGGTTTAAGTGAGGGAATTTGTGAGGATATTTTTACTAAGGTTTTCCGAACCAGAAGGCTTTGAAGGTAGGAATAATTGGTTATAAATGGTGTCCTTTTATGAGGAGGAGGAGGGTCTCTTTAGGAAAAACATAATGTATTATTTTATAATAAATTCATATTCGGTTTCTAATTGATCCAAAGTGTATTATTCAAAGTATAAGGTGGGGATGGGTTTAAAGACTCTAAACCAATATATTTTATATAGGTTTGGGTCATTATATTAACCTTATCTTTTATTTTTAAATCTTAGTTAATTAGTTTGACATTTACCATGTCACTTTTTATTTTTATATTATATCGATAATGAACATACTATATACATCCAAGATACCACCAAGTGGTACATTAATGATACACCTATAATGATATATGTATGTTGTCTGAAAATTATATTTTTAGGAATAGAATATAAATTAATAATATAATATTTGTTTTAAAAACTCATTAATGTCAATTTTGACACTATTAAATAATTGATTTTTGTTAAAATCTTAACAAATTTTTTAATTGTAATAAAATTAATCTAAGAAATATTAACATGTAATATTAACCAATAAAATTCGTGGATGGCATAAAATATTTAAATTGTATTTATTTTAACTTTTATAATACTAATTATTTGATTCTTCCATTAAAATGGAAAATACTGCATCATTTTTGTGTCATAAATAAATTTAATTATTAAATTTTTAAAAATTATAAATAAAATACAATTATGTAGGAAATATTTTTAACTTTCTAATTAATATTTATAGTCGAAAATACAACATGTATAACCCTATGTAAAAATTGTTTTTCTAAAAGCTATATGCTTGTGTAATTTTTGTATTTACTTTAACTCAATTAATATAAAGTCTCCTTATCACCTACAAGTGGCTCCATGGGGTCCAAAAATCGACCAAAAGATTACAATGGTTGGAAATGTATCAACCAATAAGGTTAGGACATAACTTTGGGTAATTTATTATTATTATAATATTATATTTTACCCTTATTTACCGGATTTACCCTTTAACCATGGTAAATAAAATGTTTACCGAAGTAATTATTAAAAATTTCTAAAAATAAAAGTTACCTATTTACACAATTTGGACATCCTGATTCCAAATATGGAATCCATTTTTCCAAATTCAAAACATAGAAGTGGAATGAAATAAATTTAAAATTAATTCTCACTATTAAAACAAAAAGGGTGTTCTTAAGAGATAATAACTATCAAAAGATTGACACTTTTTTCTGTCTAGTTTAAATATGAAATTATGTCCAATGACCAATAATGGATAAAAATATTGACACTTGTTTATGTCCAATTTCAAAGTGAAATTACTAAAATTGACCATCATTGGATTAAATGATTAAAATATAATATATTTATACTTCCAAACCATTAAAATGTACAATTTAACAAAATATATTTTTTTGATTAAAAATGTTGTTCTCAGTTAAAATATAGTATTTTTCACTATTCACTCAAATATAAAAGTTATTAGAAAAACACCAAAACATTATTGAAACTAAATTCTTATGTCCTGATTCAAAAGAAAAAGTTCATTTTGTGAAATTAAATATATTAAAGTTTCAAATATTTGATTTAAAAAAGCTTCACCATTAAAAGGTTGTAAAATTGATTTTTTTGAAAAATACTTCTTTTATCTGAAAAAATGAATTTGTTCTTAAATTATGTCTTAGAAACTCATTATATGGATTACAAATTTTTAGGTATAATATAAAATTTAAAATTTAGTTAATACTATTAATAACTGCTTTTGAACGTCTAGTTTGTTAAGTCATGGTGTGCTTGAACTCAGTTTTGCGTACAACACACGCTATTGTATTATTCAAAGAGAAGCATACCATGGAAACTTGGGGTGTTACATTCTACCCTCCTTTAATAAATTGTGTCCTCACAAATTTATATTTTTCTTTGAAAATAAAATGTTGAAAATCGAATATACCTTTTTGGAAAACCCACATCAGAAATAGGGTTAATTAAAATATAACATTAAAATAATGAAAGAGAAGTATAAAGGTCACCCGAGATTGGCAATAAAAGGATTCTATTAAAACATGGATATGGAGGAGAAACAAAGCATCATGGTCTGATGGAGAGTTATAGAAAACGAGATTAGGAGAAAGTTAACTAAAAAAAAATCACAAACTTATGATTGGTTAAACGATCTTTGATTCCCCAGTAAGAAAATTTAACCGACAACATTTTTTTAAGTTACCTTTCATAAAGTTGAAGAATTTATTTACGATATTTACTAAGAACATAAGGAAATATACTTACTTGTCATGTAGACATTCATTCCTTACTAAATTCTTACTACAAACCCATATTACACAACAAAAGGTAATAGAAATCAAAAATACTCTATTTATCCTTATCATTTAGGGCTCCAAAAATAAATTTATAATTTATCAATCAGAACTTAAAAAACTACTTTATACACTCCGGGGACTTCATGTAGTCCAGTGGTTGGAGATAAATCCAACTCACACTATGGTTGTGGGTTCAATTCCCACAGCTTTGTCTGATGCGATGGGTTGTCACACAGTATGCGTGTTGTTCTTTTTATAAATATCCAAAAATTACCTTAACAATAGAATCCAATGTAAAATATAATCCATTCCAACCTTTATAATTATCCAAAATAATTCTTTCCAAACTCTCAGTCCAAAATTTATATGGAAGGTAAACATAATGTAGATCCTTTTTACCACATAATAACATATTAATACCTTCACCATGTATTCTTTTAAAACACTGAAACATCCTGAATTACCATGAAACCTTATTGATTACATTCATGATCCATTATTCCTTATAGAATACAGGATATACTTCATCCATCCAAAAAATGTTGTAAATTCCAACATTTATGGAATATACAAATCATTAATCAGTTTCATGGTAGTGATGAATATCCAATATAATTTACCCAAATCAACCATATCTTATTCCAAAATTAGTACCTCAATATTGGAACCATATTATGGTTTATCTTTCCATCAACCATGTAATTTCCAAAAAAAATTACTTTCTATAGAGTCACATTTCTTAGTACCATAAAATCTCAAATCATCAATGAAATAGTAATGCAGTATAATCCTTATTTATTTCCAGTACTTCATTGATACAACACTTCAATAAAATAATTCCAAAATTACAACGTAAGATCACTAGTCATTCCTCTTCATCTGTGGTAGTATCATATCTTGATTATTATCCAATAGCATCATTTTTGGTAGAGTCTGATGACTGGGACATTTGTTCGCGTAGTGTCCAAACTATTTGCAGACGAAGCATTGTACATTTGAAACCTTTTTCTTACCAATGCAGTCACGTACTTGGTCTCCTTTTTCTCTACGCTTATAACATACTCTCATTACCTTCAATAATTTTACAAGGTGATTCTTTCCACAATTATCACATATGTGAAAATCCTTCTTTACCTTCTTCCCTTTATCTGTCCATCTTTCTACCATACTTTCCTTCTCTAGCTTCCCTTCAAAGCCATAGGACTCCAAAAACTATTTATTTATCTTATCAACACATGATATTATTTCTTCATATGATGATAATACATGGGAGACTATTTCCCTTCTATATTCTATCTTAAGACCAGAAAGATATGATCTTTCTTACTCTTTGGATCATGCATATTGCTGGAGTTCTCATTCCTTCTACTGGGTGCCATTTCAAAACAATGGCATAAACTAGATTAGTTCATGAATACTAATACCTAATACCAAACATATAAAAAACTTAACATAAATTAAAAATTTTATGGATATAATGCATAATAATAAAAATGTTTTCTTTGAGGAATTATATACTCATAAACCATTAATAATGGTTTGTAAAGAAAATGAGAATTATCCAAAGCATATCCCTCGAGAGTGTCGTAACCAAGAGTGCAGCAAGGCCCGTTGTCATGCACCAGTTCTCGTTTGAGTCTAGCTCAAAGCGGTATTTTCGGGTTTTACCTCTAGATAAATCTATGTCAGAGACGCCTCTACCAGCTCGTATCCAGATAGGGATGTATTGCTCCGAAAACACACAAAATCTATACAATACCAAAATTCTAAGAAATTATTTTATACTAATCCTCAATGTCTATCTTAGGTCTATGTGATCTAATTAGAGTTTATCTAAATCTAGTTTCTAAGGTTTGTACTAAACTTCTTCTGATACCAACTGTAATTCCCCGACCCCAGTTACCCAGAGTTGGTGCATTATTACATAAAATTGGCATGATCATAAGGAAATCACGGATCGAATGACCGGTCGGTTTAGTATTATTAGAAACAAGATTCATACATAAGTTCAACTTTACAACTTGAAATGAAATAGAACACAAATATATTTAATTAAAAACATCCAAGCCTCCTATATTATGCCTGCTGGTCACTCACAACTAACTTCTTCTTATCCAGAAAAAATGAATCATAATAAATGGGTGAGCTCAAAAACTCAGTAAGGGTAAGTAATATAGCAGAAAATGACATAAATTTTAAAATAATTGAAACCAAATTCCTTTACCAATAATAAACATGAATAATTTTATTGAAATAATTTGAGCTGAGTAAATAATGCCACAATAAAACATAATCATGGGTATTATACTATTTGAATGACCACATGAACCATCAATATTATTTCCATAATGAGGGAATGTATAATGCCGGACATTCTGAAACATTTTGTCAAGGCCTCAGCCAAGACGTCTAAAAATGATTAAGGCCTCGGCCAAAACCATAAATCAAATTGGTAAAGGGACTCAGCCAATTCCACGTCCAGTTGCCTCATTAGACCTACCGATGCATCAAGGAGCTATAGTGGGCTTCACCCATCACTTACTAAGTCCAATACATTCTTAATATGAAAAGGTTTAAACATATCATAAACATTCATATTAAAACAACCATATGAAATGTCAATACTTTAACCATAAATCAGGAATGATATAAAAATAGCCCATCCACAGTCAGAAATATCACAAAACCATGAATATAATATGGAAGTATTGTATCATAAAAAATCAACTCCAAATAAACTTAAAATCCATCAAAGTATGTTGACATATATGAAATCAAAACTCTTTTTAGAGAAATATCTCTTTCTATTTTGAAAATATTTAAGAGTCACATAATTATAAAATAAAAAATTTACTTTGAAAATATTTTTATAAGCTTGGAAGGGAAGCTTCAATGAGTTTATAATGGTAGAAAATATCCTCACCCTCTGTATAAGTTAAAAAAGACATTATTACCTTAATTTTTTCGAAAATGTTAAAAAGGACCTTATTGGGAAAATGATGGAATTATTCCTTTATAAACATCATATAAAAAGGCAAAAAAGCTATAAATTACTTTAAACCATATTCTATAAAATAGAAAGAATGTTTTGAAATACATTTTTAAGAAATAAGGATTTGGATGATAAAGAGGTCCCAGTAGATAATTATGTATAAACTACCTCGGATAATGAAGAGATTGTGAAATAAACCCTTACCTTGTACTTTAATTTGGTTAGGGGTAGGTTAAGCTCATATATAATGGTGAAATAATTATTACTAAATTATTCAATAATCATATAGTTAATATGATATCATATATGATATTTTAAAATTGATTTGTTAATAATATCTTAGTATTATTGTCGTTTCGGGTTTTAACTTACTCGTTTTCTTTTATATGTTTTGTTACATAAGACAATATTTTTATGAATATGATGTATATTATTCATATCCAAAGAGATATAAAGTCCTTAAACATTATTTTTAATCATCAAAAGTGAATTAGACTTGAATGGATACGATGGAGAATGAATCTCATCGCATTCGTGGAGACGGTAGTCCGTACATACGCACGAGCGACAATATCATTCTTTTGATATTAAAATAATATGTAATTTTATGGTATATCATATATACAGAATCATTATAATGTTATATTTATTATTTACATTAATTACACATCATTATTATACACATCCAAATAATTGTGTATTGAAAAACAATTACACCACGACGTGGAGACGATAAGCTGTACGTACACACGTATGGTGACATGTCATTCGAGGGATGGATAGAATACTGAATATGGTTTTAACATATTTATAATAACATATCAGTATATAGATGATATTTAAGTTATTATTTTAGAATGGAAATAACAAATAAAGAAGAATTTGAAGAAGAAAGGATCTTGAATGAGGGTGGTGAAAACATTACCTCTTCTTCGGGTTCTTCCTTTTGATTTGATCAAAAGGGCTTTTTAGGATAGCTTTCTGATCAAACTAAGTCCTTTAGGATTAAGTGAAGTAAGTTGTTTGGATATTTGGACAAAGGATGGTGGAACCAAAAGGCTCTTAAGGTAGGAATAATTGGTTAGAAGTTGTATCCTTTTATTAGGGGGAGGAGGGGCTCTTTAGGAAAAACTTAATGTATTATTTTATAATAAATTCATATTCAGTTTATAATGGATCCAAAGTGTATTATTCAATGTATATGGTTAGTATTGATCGAAATACTTTTATCCAATATACTTTAGACAGGTTTGGGGCATTATATTTACCTTATCTTTTAGTTTTAACTCTTAGTTAATTAGTTTGACATTTACCATGTTACTTTGTATTTTTATATTATATAGTTAATAAACATACTATATACATCCAAATGACCCCCATGTGGTCCATTAATGATACAAATATTATGATATAATTTTTTTGGCCGAACCATATATTTTTATGAATAGAATATCAATTAATAATATAATATTTGTTTTAAAAACTCATTTATGTCAATTTTGACACTATTCAATAATTGATTTTTGTTAAAGTCTTAACAACATTATTAATTTGAATAAAAATCATCTATGAAATCCTAACATGTAATATTAACCAATAAAATTTGTGCGTGTCATCAAATATTTCCAATTATATTTATTTTAACTTTTATAATACCAATTAATTGATTCTTTCATTAATAATGAAAATACTGCATAATTATTGTGTCAAAAATAAATATAATTATTAAATGTCATAAAATTATAAATAAAATACCATTATGCAGGAAATATTTTTATCTTTTTAATGAAAATTTATAGTCGAAAATATAACATGTATAACCTTATATAAAAATTGTTTTTATAAAAGATATATGCTTATGTCATTTTTGTATTTACTTTAACTTAATTAATGTAAAGTGTCCTTATCACCTAAAAGTGGCTCTATGGGGTCCCAAAATAGACCAAAAGATTCCCATGGTCGGACATGTATCAACCAATAAGGTTAGGACACATTTTACGGTAATTTATTATTATAATAATATAATTTTTACCCTTATTTACCGGAATTAACTTTTAACCATGGTAAATAAAATATTTATCGAAGTAATTATTCAAAATATCTAAAAATAAAAGTTACCTATTTACACAATTTAGACATCTGGATTCCAAATATAGAATCCATTTTTACAACTTCAAAACATAGAAGTGGTAGAAAATAATGTAAAATTAATTCCCAGTGTTAAAACAAAAAACATGTTTTTAAGAGATAATAACTATCAAAAGATTGTCAGTTTCTTATTTTTAGTTTAAATATGAAATTATGTCCAATGACTAACATTGGATCATAATAATTACACTTTTTTATGTCCAATTTCAAATTGAAATTACTTACAATGACCATCATTGGATTAATCGGTAAAAATATAATATATTTATATTTCCAAACAAATAAAATATGAAATTTAACAATATAAATTATTTAGATTAAAAAAAGTTGTTTTTAGATAAAATATAGTATTTTTCACAATTCACCCAAATTTGAAAGTTATCTTTAAAACACCAAATCATTATTGAAACTAAATTCTTATGTCACGATTCTAAAGAAGAAGTTCATTTTGTCAAATTGAATATATAAAAGTTTCAAATATTGGATTTAAAAAAGGTTTCGCCATTAAAATGCAATAAAATTACATTTTTTGAAAAATGAATCTATTATAAAAAAAATGAATTTGTTTTTAAATTATATTTTAGAAACTCATAATATGGTTTCTAAAATTATAAGGATAATATAAAATTTAAAATTTAGTTAATACAATTCATAACTCCTTTGAACGGCTAGTTTGGTAAGTCATGGTGCACTTAAACTCAATGTTGTGTACAACACACGCTATTGAATTATTCAAAGAAAAGCGTACCATGGAATCGTGGGGTGTTACAACTACACCCAGGAGTCTGTATAGCTCTGAAACATGAAATGCATGAAGTCTACAAGCGTGGGAGTAATAACCTCTCTACCAGTATCTTCTCGGGTAAACATTAACCACAGTTGCATGGCCACCATTAAATGGCGGTTAGCACAGGTTCCATTGAGTGCAGGAGGACATAGTGCCTAGACAAAACCAAATTTACGTCCGAATCGGCAAGGCGCGTACCCCTCCTAGATCAGTTCCCCACTAATACGAGCCACCAGAATGCCATCTCGGAGATAAAAGTGGTGTCCCCTCTTGATAAACTTCTCTAATATGGTATTCGTAATTGCACCAGTCTGGGAGGGATATTGTCAGAAATTGAAATGATCATAACTCGAGATCTGACTTGACAATAGATACATATTATAAAACATATGTTGTCTTAGGTCACCTGTAAAGACCCAGAAATTTCAAGTGATTTTTTTTAATTTTCTTTGGGATTATACAAGAACGCAGTTTAAGACGACACCTGATTCTGAGGCCCGGTGTGCCCGGAATCATTTTCTGAAGTTTGGCTCGGGTACGTTCAGTGAACGAAAGAGTGGGGTTTTCAAACTTTTGAACTAGGGCTCGGAATCGAATTCTGAGCGCACCGATGGAATCACACCGCGGATATTTGCTTAGAAATGCCTTTTCCGGAGTTGCATTTCCCGGGTGTGGTTTTTAATTTTTGGGGATTATGTGAAGAAAATAAAATAAATTGGTGCGACAAAATTTATTTTATTTCACTTAAATCCACTTCAAAACCACTTAAAGCTACTGATGCTGAGTTGAAGCGAATAGGGTACAATTCGAAATATCCTACCTTCTTGGTAGGATATTTGTGAGGTGGGGCCCGTACGAGCCCCACCGTTTCTTTTCCGCTAAGTAACGCACCCACAAAAACCACTATTAAATGAAAGTCAATTGGGGTGTTTCTTAAACTATTAAACACATCTATTAATTGGGCGGTTTATTCGTTGAAATTAATTCTATGAATTAATTTGTTCATTTCTTAACCTTTTTTCAAACCATTGGCATGTTAATAAAATAAGACAAACACTTTTTCTTATTGAGGATTACTCGTTGAGAAGATTTGGAGAAGACTCCAAGGCTTGAGATCTTAATCCTCCTTCGCAAAGAACGCGAAGTATGCAAAGAACCCGAAGAACTCCCGACCCCGGAGATCGACGTGACGCCGACGCTTCTTTTGAGACGTTCTTCCCCCGTGAAAAATCTTCGATCAACTACTTGAGATCGTCGATTCGATGCCCTTCTGCAACGATGTGACACCCTCCCGCGACGATGTGACGCCCTTCCGCGACGCAACGATCACCTTCTCCCGCGACGGTCAATTCTACGAAGAACGCATGCTCGACGACTGTGGCGAGGTAGGGATTTTATTTGAAGATAATATTTTATTCCCATCGTTGTTTATCTAAAACAAAGATCAAGTTCAATTTTAATTTATTTAAAATTGTGCCTTGTTGTTTTTCATTTGTTGAATATTTTTATTTCCCGTTTGCTATCACCTAACGCGGAGGGTGTGTGCCAAACAAACACGGACCAACAACCCTCTACAGTTTTTCGTTAGGGTGAGGAATGGCGGACGATGGAAAAAGGGGCCGCAAGGGCTATTTGAGGGCCTTGTAGTGAAGGTCGGGTCCCGGGAGGACCGCTGGCGAAGACCGCACGTAAAATGGACCATCGGAGCGCATCAGGTGGTTCGCGGAATCTCACGCCGGAAAAACCCGCCGCGACGGAGAGGCGGTTCCACGGTCGCACGGAACCAGGAGATAGGGGACGCGGCTTTGCCGCGTCCGCTAACCAAGTGCGGCCCCACGTGGGGCCACAGTTCCACTTCCCGCGGGGGCTGCACACCCCGTGACTCCCCTTGCTCGAGCACTCGGCCGAGCCGAGCCGGGCCGACCCGCCAGGCCGGGCCGGGCTGCCCTGGCCTGGCCGGGTCGTGCCCACCAGGTTGGACCCGGACCCGGGACGGGTCGACCCGGGGGGTTGGGCCGGGTCGGTCCGTGCCCAGACCCCCCGTTTCCGGACCTTTTCGGTATTTTGCTCATAACATGAGCTACGGGCCTACGAACGACACGCCGTCAGCGGAGATGCGATCCTTGGATCCGAAAGGTCGTTTCGGTGTACTACACCCAAGGTTTCAGAATACATGGGGTTCGGTCGGGTTGGTTCGTACACGAAACCAACTGGGCCCTCGGAGCGGAAACGCTCATATCTTGAGCTCCAGATGCCCGATTGATGTGTCATTGACTTTGATGGATTCCTCTGAGTGAGATAGATCTTTTGTCTTACTCCACTCGAGGTTTGGATGTCGTCGGAGTGTGGTCGGGTTGGTTCGCTCATGAACCAACCGGGCCCCTGGAACAAAAAAAGCCAATAACTCACAAACCGGGCGTCCGATTGACGCGCCGTCTGTCTTGCTGAATTCTTCTTGATGAGACGGAACTTTTCGAATACTTAACCCGAGTTTTGGTTGCTGTTGGATAGTGGCCGGGTTGGATTGTACCCGAAATCCAACCGGGCCCCCGGAACAGAAAAGCTGATATCTTTCAGACGAGACGTCCGTTTGACGAACCGTCTGCGGCGTTGGTGATCACGTTAAGAAACGGTCCCTGGATTATACCCTATGGGAGTTCGAGGTACAGTTGAGATACGGCCGGGTTGGTTCGCACATAAAACCAACTGGGCCCCTAGGACGAAAAGGCTAGTAACTCACAGACTGGGTGTCCGATTGACGCGCCGTTTGTTGTGTTAAGACCCCTGTGACAAGGCGGTCCCTTGAAATAATTCTTAGTGGAACCTTGATACTTGTAGTATCGACTAGAAGCTCGTGGAATGGACCCTCCCAGAGATGAGTGTGCGGAATATGGAGACCGTGTAGCCGACTGAGACCTGATTACTACTTGATCGATCGACTCGGTGTGTTTCAGATAGCCCAGTGGGGAGCGCTTGATTGTAGCGGCAGACCCACGGAGGAGGAGCACATGGTTGTAGCGGCAGACCCGTGGTACTCAATAGAAGGAGTATCTCTGGGGGCTATGAGGGGGAGAACTTGGTTGTAGCGGCAGACCCACGACGGAGGAGCGCTTGGTTGTAGCGGCAGACCCGCAGTACTCAACAAAAGGAGTACCTCTTGTGGCTATGAGGGGGAGAGATTGGTTGTAGCGGCAGAACCATGGTGGGAAGCGCTTGGTTGTAGAAGAAGGCCCACAATACTCGATAGGAGGAGTACCTCAATAGTCTTATGTTAGTGAGCAGTACCTCAGAGTCGTGACGGGACCAGTGTACACTCCAGAGACGGGGCTCTTCAGTAGTTACGGTTTCGATAAGGAAAATCCTAGTTTGAGTTGAGTCTATGACCATTGTGTTTCCTCATGATTGAGATGGGTTAATTGATAACTTAGGTATATGTATGGGCATATACCTGGGTAGTGGTTATCCGTTGATTTCATAACCCTTGTGTTTCCTCATGATTGAGATGGGTTACTTGATTACTTAGGTATATGAATGGGGATGTACCTAAGTAGAGGTTAACTGTTGAGACATTCTTTGTGGTTATCCTTGTTGGTTTTAGTGAGACCTTGAGGGTCTCAGGGTCCCTACTGAGTATCGTTATACTCACCCCTGCACGGGCTATGCCCGAACCTCATTGTGTTGGTTGCAGACGACAGAAGTGCTGAGGGAGGCCGAGTTTTCGAGGACTGGACGGTACCCGGAGGTGGAATACACGACGAGTCAGTACCCGGAGGTGGACTATACAATGAGTCAGTATCTAGAGGTGGACTTTGCGATTAGACGACACACGAAGGAGGTTGACGGGCGAGAGCGTTGTGGAGGCTATCTGTACCTACCCATCAGGTAGGATCCATGGTGGACGATCCAGGAGCTGCGCCATCTGTACCTACCCTTCAGGTAGGATCCAAGGAGGATGACCCAGGAGCCTCTTCTATACCTCCAGCTATTGTGTTTTCTATTTTACTTGTTCACTTGTAGTTGTATTTTCTTTTGGGTTTGTATTCTGGCCCATTTACCTTTCATCACTTCTCTTTATACTTAGTGTTTTACGTCCACTTGTACTCTGTGGTGTTTATTTTACTTTTATAAAGGCAATTCCTTCCCCGTTATCGGGATTTATGCCTTTGGTGCTAGTCGCCAGCCCCTGGCCTATGGAAAGCGGGCTTGGGGTATTCACGACACGGGCCCCGAAGACAGGTCGTGACAAATTGGTATCAGAGGAGTTCGGTTCTACCGCAGAACTTGGGACTCTGATCTTTTTTTCCTTTCTGTGATGAAAAAGTGTTACGAGTACCGAGTGTGGTTTCCAGTTCAGGGATTCCAGTGTTTGTGCGGGCGGCCGACATATCGATACACCAGGACCCTGACAACCGATTTCCGACTCTGTGCACAAAAACACTGATTGCGTGTGTGTTTCCAGAAGTTTTTAAATGTCAGCTCAAACCAGGTCATCTCACCAGGTATAATCGTTTTCCCATGTCACATTGTTTATTTCATGATGTCTTTTCTTGGACGACCAGCTACAGCCCAGAGGGATGTGCGTACTGAGAGCCTGCTGAGCAACGAGGCTTTGGTACAGGTCCCTCTTGCAGTTGAGGCACCAGCGGAGGCACCAGCGGTACTACTATACATTGCACCACCGATGCCACCATCCCCAGCAGTAGGCGATGAACGCCACTTGAGTGCGCTGCATGAGTTCTAGCGCCAGAGGCCACCCAGGTTCCGGGGAGAGACGGACCCGCAGGCGGCTGAGGATTGGCTGGAGGCTGTGGTGAGAGTCTTTAGGCTAGTGGGGACTCCGGCAGACTTCATGGTGATCAGTGCTGCCAGCCTTCTTCAGGCAGCAGTAGGCAGGTGGTGGATACACTTGTTCCAGTTTTACGACGGGATATCCTTCACATGGGAAGACATCGAGACCTTCTTCAGGGTCGAGTTTGTGCCAGTAGCTCTATACCCCGAGCGTGTACAAGAGATTCTGCCTTTACCGCAGGGTTTTCGATCAGTAGCTGAGTCATTTGTGGGAAGTAGGAAGATGATGTAGAGGTCCAAGAGGACCAGATCCAGCCGTACGAGGATCAGGAAGTGTTATGAATTCAGCGGAAAGGTTCACCTGGCACGTGACTGTCCGACTCCACGTATAGTTGATCTATAGGATTTGGTGGAGCCACCGAGGCAGAAGTAGCAGCGGGTTCTTGAGCAACAGCCGAGCAGTGGACAAGGCAGTAGAGCTCCGAGAGTAGGTGGCCAGGAGGGGAACTAGTGGATACATCCCTTGTACTTCTAGTTCCATGTTTCTGTTGTATTCGTGTCTTCGTACTATGAGCTACAATAAAAAAAGACACTTATCTTTGTTATGTCTGATTTCCTGTCCTTTTTGTTTGGTTGATACTGAGTGGTCCTGGTTAAGACTGTTGACACGACCCTCACTTTCGATATTTCTACTAGAGGAGACCCAGTGACCTCGCATTTATGCCGACAGTGTGACTCGACCCTTGGAGGTGAGAGTGATAGTTGGATCTCTTAGTAGTTACGTCGAGGTCTTACGACGTCATCCATGGCATGAATACATCCTTCATGTCAGGATTGACTATATTAGGCAATGGGCGTGGTTCATCCAGGGGGATGAGACTGGGTTTCTCTTTTCAGTAAAGGAGAAATTTTAGTAGCTCTTCCAGATCGTAGGAAAAGAAGGTGCAGATCATCCAGGAGTGGATGAAGACTGCACAGTGTAGTAAGAAACAGGAAACCGGTGCCAGTCTTAGAGACTCGGGCGTGTTAAATGGTTCCAGAAGAGGAAGCTTTAAAGAGAGATGAGTCTGCAAAGCGGCAAACGTGGAGGCAGAGCTAGTAGAGCAGCATGAGGTGGTGTACATCTTAACATGCTACAACCACCCGCCTTAGTTTTCCCCAACAAGCTTAGGGAGCTGGAGGGTGGAGGAAGAGTGTGGCTTCATGCGGTCAAGGAGTGTGACCCAATGGCTCTAAAAATGATTCAAGGGACGGTCTATGTCCACTACTAGCTACTGTAGTAACAGACGTCGATGCGAATCATTCATCGCTTTCAAAAATCTTGTCCCAGACCTAGAGTTTCCGATAAGCCGTAGACTTGACCCTCACGTCTGGAGACACCTTGGGAGAAGACTCGATAATCACACTTACGCCGAGGGTGTGGTCAGACCATCGAGGCGAGAGTTTCGGTTGGAATCTCTTGGTGGCAGTGTCGAGGCCTTACGACGTTGGTTTGAGTATGTACTGGGAAATCACAGTTGATACACAAATTGACGGTATTAGGGAAAAATGTTGTGGTTTAACTACGACGTCGGGATGGGTTTTCCTTGGTCAGAAAAATGGGAACCCCAGATAGCATAGGATAACTCATACACATGAGGGTATGACCGATCACACTTAATTTGGTCAACCTTACCCTCGTGGCAGCAGTCATTTCGAGTTTCAGTTCTAACAGGAATTAGAGACCTCTAGAGTTTGATGATGACAATCACGTCCTTATACGGGTCTCACCTTGACGAGGTTTACGGAGATGTAGCTGAGGAAGGGAAATATCCTTGAGGTTCAATGGACCTTTCTAGGTCCCCAGCAGGGTAGGCGAGGTGGTTTACCGCTTCACCCATCCACCTCAGTTGCACCGAGTGCACAACATCTTCCACATATCTCAGCTGAGGAGATACGTGGTCGACCCTTCGCATATCATCAAACATGAAGAGCTGGACGATGGCGATGGGGTATCTTTAACGGAGGTTCCAGTGGAGATCGAGGATCGACAGTAGCGGATCCTACGAGGAAGATCAATTCCTTGGGTGCACTTTCTTTGGCAGTACAGGAACCTCTAGGTGAGCACATGGGAGCGGAAGGCTCAGATGCGTGCTATGTACCGCTTTTGTTACCCTAGTTGGTGTCAATGCTTTACAAGGACATAAAGCCCTGTGGTGGGAGTAATGTAAAGATCCGGAAATTTCTAGTGAATGTTTTTTAAATTTTCTTTGGGATTTTACAAGAACGCAGTTTCAGACGGCACCTGATTCCGAGGCCCGGTGTGCCCGGAATCATTTTCCAAAGTTTGGCATGGGTACATTCAGTGAACGAACGAGCGGGTTTTTCTAACTTTTGAAATGGTACTCGGAATCGAATTCTGAGGGCATCGATGGAATCGCAGCGCCGGTGATTACTTAGAAACGCATTTTCTGGAGTAGCATTTTCTCGGGTGTGGTTTTTAATTTTTGGGGGTTAAGTGAAGAAAATAAAATAAAGTGGTGCGATAAACATTATTTTATTTCACTTAAGGCCACTTCAAAGCCACTTAAAGCTGCTTAAGATGAGTTAAAGAGAATAGGGTACAATTCAAAATATCCTACCCTCTTGGTAGGATATTTGTGAGGTGGGGCCTGCACGAGCCCCACCGCTTATTTTTCTTTATGTAACGCATCTGCGAAAACCCCTATTAAATGAAAGTCAACTGGGGTGTTTCGTAAAATATTACACGCTTCTATTAATTGGGCGGTTTATTCGTTGAAATTAATTCTATGAATTAATTTGTTCGTTTCTTAACCTGTTTTCAAACCGTTGGCATGTTAATAAAATAAGACCAACACTTTTTCTCCTTGGGGATTACTCTTTGAGAGGATTTGGAGAAGACTACAAGGCTTGAGATCTTCTTCCTCCTTCGCGAAGAACATGAAGAATGTAAAGAACGCGAAGAACACGAAGAACGCCCGACCTCGGAGATCGACGCGACGCCGACGCTACTTCCGTGACGTTCTTCCCCCATGACAAATCTTTGATCAACTGCTTGAGATCGTCGATGGGACACCCTTCCGCAATGACGCGATGCCCTCCCACGACGACGCGACGCCCTTCCGCGACGCGACGATCACCTTCTCCCGCGACGGTCAATTCCGCGAAGAACGCACGCTCGATGACTGTGGTGACGTAGGGATTTTATTTGAAGATATTATTTTATTCCCATGGTTGTTAATCTAAAACAATGATCAAGTTCAATTTTAATTTATTTAAAATTGTTCCTTGTTGTTTTTCATTTGTTGAATATTTTTATTTCCCGTTTGCTATCACCTAACGCGGAGGGTGCGGGCCAAACAAACACGGCCCGAAAACCCTCCGCAGTTTTTCGTTGGTGTGAGGAACGGAGGAATATGGAAAATGGGGCCGCAAGGGCTATTTGAGGGCCTTGCAGTGAAGGTCGGGTCCCGGGAGGACCACTGGTGAAGACCACACGTAAGACGGACCATCGGAGTGCGTCAGGTGGTTTGCGGAATCTCACGCCGGCTACCCGCCGGCAAAACCCGCCGTGGTTGAAGCCGCGGTGGCGAGGCGGTTCCGCGGCCACGCGTAACCGGGAGACAGGGGACGCGGCTTTGCCATGTCCGCTGACCAAGTGCGGCCCCACGTGGGGCCGCAGTTCCACTTCCCGCGGGGGATGCACACCCCGCGGCTCCCCTTGCTCGGTCACTCGGCCGAGTTGTGCCGGGCCGACCCGCCAGGCAGGGTCGCGCCCAGGCCGGGATGGGCTGCCCTGGCCTGGCCGGGTCACGCCAACGGGGTTGGACCCGGACCCGGGACGGGTCGACCCGGGGGGGTTGGGCCGGGTCGGTCCGGGCCCAGACCCCCCGTTTCCGGACCTTTTCGGTCTATTGATCATAACATGAGCTACGGGACTCTGAACGACGCGCCGTCAGCGGAGATGTACTCCTTGGATCGGGACAGTCGTTTCGGTGTACTACACACAAGGTTTCTGAATACTTGGGGTTCGGCTGGGTTGGTTCGTACACGAAACCAGCCGAGCCCTCGGAGCGGAAACACTCATATCTTGAGCTCCAGACGTCCGATTGACGTGCCGTTGACTTTGATGGATACCTCTGAGTAATATAGATCTTTTGTCTTACTCCGCTCGTGGTTTTGATGTCGTCGGAGTGTGGTTGGGTTGGTTCTCTCATGAACCAACCGGGCCCCTGGAACAAAAAAAGCCAATAACTCACAGACCGGGCGTCCGATTGACGTGCCATCTGTCTTGCTGAATTCCTCTTGATGGGACGGAACTTTTGGAATACTTCACCCGAGTTTTGGTTGCTGTTGGATAGTGGAAGGGTTGGATTTTACCCAAAATCCAATCGGGCCCCCGGAACAGAAAAGCTGATATCTTTCAGACGGGACGCCCGTTTGACAAACTGTATGCGGCGTTGGTGATCACATTAAGAAACGGTTCCTTGAGTATACCCTATGGGATTTCCGGGTACAATTGAGATACGACTGGGTTGGTTCGCACATGAAACCAATCGGGCCCCTGGGACGAAAATGCTAGTAACTCACAGACCGGGCGTCCGATTGACGCGCGGTCTGTTGGGTTGAGACCCCTGTGACGAGGCGGTCCCTTGAAATACTTATTCGTGGAACCTTGTGATACATGTAGTATCGACTAGCAGCTCGTGGAGTGGACCCTCCTGGAGACGAGCGTGCAGAATATGGAGACCGTGTAGCCGGCTGAGACCTGACGACTGCTTGACCGATCGACTCTGTGTGTTTCGGATAGCCCAGTGGGGATCGCTTGGTTGTAGCGGAAGACCCACGGCGGAGGAGCACTTTTTTGTAGCCGCAGACCCGAGGTACTCAACAGAAGGAGTACCTTTGGAGGCTATGAGGGGGAGTGCTTGGTTGTAGCGGCAGACCCGCGGTACTAAACAGAAGGAGTACCTCTTGAGTCTATGAGGGGGAGCGCTTGGTTGTAGCGGCAGAACCATGGTGGGAAGGGCTTGGTTGTAGCAGCAGGCCCACAGTACTCGACAGGAGGAGTACCTCAGCAGTCTTAGGTTAGTGAGAAGTACCTCGGAGTTGTGACAGGACCACTGTACACTCCAGAGATGGGGCTCTTCAGCAGTTACGGTTTCGATAATGAAAATCTTGTTTTGAGTTAAGTCTATGACATTTGTGTTTCCTCATGATTGAGATGGGTTACTTGATAACTTATGTATATGTATGTGCATATACCTGGGTAGTGGTTATCCGTTGATTTCATAACCCTTGTGTTTCCTCATGATTGAGATGGGTTACTTGAAAAATTAGGTATATGAATGAGTATATACCTAAGTAGAGGTTATATGTTGAGATATTATTTGTGGTTATCCTTGTTGGTTTTAGTGAGACCTTGAGGGTCTCGGGGTCCCTACTTAGTATCGTTATACTCACCCCTGCACGGGCTATGCCCGTACCTCATTGTGTTGGTTGCAGACGACGGCAGTGCTGACGGAGGCCGAGCTTTTGAGGACTGGACGGTACCCGGAGGTGGACTACACGACGAGTCAGTACCCAGAGGTGGACTACACAACGAGTCAGTATCCGGAGGTGGATTTGCAACGAGATGACACACGGAGGAGGTTGACGGGCGAGAGCGTTGTGGAGGCTATCTGTACCTACCCATCAGGTAGGATCCATGGTGGACGATCTAAGAGATGCACCATCTGTACGTACCCTTCAGGTAGGATCCGAGGAGGATGAACCAGGAGCCGCTTCCATCCCTCCAGCTATTGTCTTTTCTGTTGTACTTGTTCAGTTGTAGTTGTACAATTTTGGGTTTGTATTCTGGCCCATTTACCTTTCATCACTTCTCTTTGTACTTAGTGTTTTACTTCCACTTGTACTCTATGGTGTTTTTTTACTTTTATAAAGGCAATGCCTTCCCCGTTATCAGGATTTATGCCTTTGGTGGTAGTTTCCAGCCCCCGGAGTATGGAAAGCGGGCTTGGGGTAGTCACGGCACATGCCCCAAGGACGGGTCGTGACATCACCCACTCTTCGGGCATAACCCCACTGGACATTTTCATGTATGGCCAGAATGTGGTGCCTTGAATATGAATAGGGTTGATGAAAGTGTAGCAGTTCTGGATATGCAATCCCAACCATCCCAGAGAATTTGAAAAGGGCCAACCACCTGTTTTGGCCGACTCCCATCAGTAATATTGCTAAGCAACCAATAAATCCGAGCCAATACCGGGACGACCAAGTTGATGATGATACCGGTAGCCAGCTGCGCTGCCATGAAAAAAGTATAGAACTTCACTCCACCGGCCTTGCATACGGGCAATAGCCAACCACTCAAGAACATGGCTAGAAACTCCGCTAGACGGAGCAGCCGATCGACATCTGGGAAAATCTCCCAGCCCCAGTCGTTGATCTAGCCTTCCTCCAGGATCAGCCAGTAGCTACCCCTCAGCCTTTGAGACTCCATTGTAGGGCGGGTCGTGGGCCTGTGTCGGAGATCCATGGACTTTCTCTCTCTAGAAAATGCCTTGAACCATTCACGATATGGGAAAAGATGTTTTGGAGATGTATCCTTTGAATGCTTCTGGGCCTGGTCAATAAGATGCTTCACCAAGGGGAGAGTCCTCTCTTCATTGTTGCACACAGATGAGGGAGGCGAGATTTCATCATACATACCCCCAACGATTTGGACCCCCGAAATCTGGAAGACATCCCAAAGACTAATACCCACCTCACCATGGACAAGATAGAATGTGTTGGTTTCCGGACTCCAACGGCTCATAAAATGCCTGGTGGGGGCTTGAGGCCAATGAGTAAAGGTTTGGGACACCCAGGTAGCTTCATATAAGCCTACGGCTCTAAACTCTACTTCAAACTCTGCACAACTCTGGAAAACCCAGAAGGGCCACCCCCAATTCAATGAATCAAATGCCCCTCCGGGCCTACGGTCCTGGTCTGCTGACCAGCCATGCTGGTTGTTTACCATAGAATTGTGGGCAATGCTCTGATAATAAGGAATTGTCCCTTCCAGCTAACATTGTTCCCCTATTTGGGGCACAGGAAGGTGATTCAACACAGATTCAGCAGTTGTGTCTCTTAGGGAAGGCCACCCTCTAGCGGATATCACAGACCAAGGGATAATACTATTGAATATCCATGTTATAGGATTGTTATCACGAGATGGTACCAAAATCGGCGTATCAGATAGTAAACTGAACCCATAAGAAAGAAGGATGTTGGAAAAGGGGTACTCTCTCTGTGACTCGGAGAGAATATCGTTACGGAAGGAGAATAGTGAGGAGTGGTGGATTCCATCCTTAACTGAGCTGGCCACATTCTTCAGGCGTTGATCGCTAATGGGTAGAGACTCGGCAGCAGGCCCAGGTGCAGTGCGAGGGGGAACCATATTTTCTCCCTTCCTTATAAAAACCAAATGGTTAGTCCGGAATAATAAAATCTAGACAAAAATACCAAGCATATAGAAAAGGTTTCAAGAATCCTTCATGACGAGGTCCACAAGCAAGCCTCAAAATGCGGTTCGCGATGACTGCATCCTACGAACCAACCCTAAGTGGAAGAGGTCTACGGCATTCTGGCCCATGGATAGGTGGCCAAAAAACCACGAACTAGGTTGCTTCACGAACTCTTAATCCCAGATTTAAATAGTTAGGTTCATAAGATATAAGAAATATTCAAATTCAGGAAGATTTCAGTCCGCGGACCGACTAAACCGCATAGCTACTTCCTATGCGGCCAGTCGGGATTTAATTTTTAAATAATGAAAAGTATTATTTCGCGGCTGGACGGTGGTTCACGGGTGAAGGTGGGTGCAAATGGGGAATGGTTCGTGGAAGTGGCTGCTGGTTCGCGGACAAGGCATTCCATGGAGGAATGAGCACGTGGAGTTAAAAAGAGAGAGAGCTTTGGTTTTCCAAGAATCTGGTAAAAGACAAAGGAAGGGCCCCCGTATTTATAGGTGTGGTCTTCTACTGGGTCCACTCCCCTACCGCGAATCATCCATGTTTTAGGACCACTATGCATCGGAATGGCCTCCTCTTCGTTCCGATCGGACCCCATTCCGATGGGGGGAATTTGTAGGGTCCTGAAAGATCTGAAAAGGAGAATGAAAATCCCCTTGAATCCAAGAGAGATTCTGCCCAATTTCCTCCCAATGTAATTAGGGAAAGGTGGGGAGAATACTCAAAGAATGGCACAAAATGAATCAGTCCACAGACCGGTCCAATGATAATGGGACACGGCCTGTTCCGTGAAGCACCCCCTCCGTGGACCACTGTCGTTCGTGGAACAGAGGCAGAGATCCTCCGAGGGCACGAAGCTGGATGGGCACCGAGCCGATCCACCGTCACGAACTACTCCAGCCGCAGACTGCGTCAACCGCGTGGACCGCATCAGTTTTCATTCATGGAATGGAGGCGGAACCCTGCGCGGCGACGAAGCACTCCCCGAGCTAGTTTGGTTTGCGGGGGAGGTGCGTTCAATGCCCCCCGCGAGGTGCGGATTGACCAAGTCATCTATAAACCGGGTTTTCGGTCATGGGCCTCCACAAAAGGTTCCACATGACTACAGATACATACAGTTCCCCACTTTATAAAAGGAGATGGTGGGGGAAGAGGAGGAGAGATCGATCAGATTGGGGTGGAAGGATTTCGAAGGAAATAACTTAGGATTTTTCAAACAGCGAAGTTCCAGTTCATGAACCAAAAAAGGTATGAATCTGGAATCGAATTAATAAATAACCCAAAACTCATAACAACTTGGTGAATCACGAACATAAAATAACAAAAAATAAAAGAACACTGTGAACCATGGACCCTCCGCGGATGCACTCCCCATGGACCAGGGTGTTTATGCATCTTTTCCTATCCATCGCACCACGTAGCACTCTCCTATGCGGGCGAAGCCCTGACCGACAAACATCCGACCGGCATCGCCCTTGACTGCCTCTGCTCCCATGGGCCCCTCCGTGTGCCAACATGGTACGCGGGCCGACCCTGAAGCCATGAACCACCTTGGTTCATGGGATGCACTTTGGCCAGCGAACCACCCTGGTTCGCAGGGTGCCAATCAGTCCGCGGACCACCCTAGTTCGCAGACGGCCTCTCTAGCCGCATAGCACCTCCCTACGCGAAGGGCGCCACCACTCATACACCTGTGTGGTCTGTTATAACCTTTGGGGTTCCCATTCCCCATGTCAGATAAAATCCTTCCAATATGGCATGATCCTCCATAACCCCCTCATTGGCCTAATCATCACCCCTGAGCTAAGGCCTCCACCAGAGCCACCAGACCCATTTGATGTAACCTTCAGGTGCATCAGCATGCCATTTTTAGTTCACATACCCACGGTAAGCAGGGGTGAAAGGGTTTTACTGACCCTTGAGCGGATTCCCAAAGCATTCCTAGGTTCAAATTCCCACAGTAATGCGGAGTTTGAGCCCCGAAGTCCCCTTTATTCCCCTCCACTTGTTAGGATTGGGGCACTTCTCCCCTCCCTGGGAAGTGGTGGACTACCTATCAGAAGGAATCCCCATGCACTTACGTACTTCCCCACTGCCATGCCCAAGAAAGGGCATAGTGAGAAAGGGTGTTGCTCCGTCATTCTTTGTGGCCAAGTCCCTCTCCCTATTGTCTTTATCACTATGGGCTTCTATCTCGGAGTAAGCCCTAACTTTTTGGGCCAACCCCATGCGTAATCACCACTCCACTTCCCACGGACTCACCTTTCGCAACGTGATCATCTGGTACATGCTGCCTCTTATTTCACACACCGAGCATGACTCACATGGGCTTAGAGTAAGCATCGACCATGAAATCCTTACTGGGATGCCTCAGAGCGTATGTACCACTCATGAAAACTACGAGAACTTTGATTCCACACCACATGGATACATAAGAAGCCTCTATAAGGTTCAATCCAACTACCCATCAGTCCCCCAGTCTATACTAACGTTGGTTTTCCGACACCACTGATGCAAACAATTAGGACTTTGATTCCCCACTACTGGGATACATAGTAAGCCTCCATGAGGATAAATCCCACTACCCATCAGACCCCCGGTCCATCCTTATGTCAGTTTTCCGACACTACTCATTCAAAATACGTGGACTTTGATCCCTGTCTCCTAGGTAGGGTACGTAGGAAGCCTCACCAGGGTTCAAGCCAAACACCCAGTCGATCCGACCATCTTCACGTCAGTTCATCATGCAAAATCCAGAGTGCCCGGTCATGAGGCTTTAAGCTAGTGTCGTCTCAATGAGTCCAGACTCCTCGGGGTCATTATTCAAATGAGGTATGGTAAACCTTGGGCCTAAATGATTACGAACCCCTGCGTCCAGTTTTCCATTTCCAACCTAGATTAAAACATGTATACTATTCATGGGTATAAACCAAATATTCTCAAACATATGAACACATCTTAAATTTATAAGAGAGTCCCAATACAAGAAATAACTCCCCCCAATAGGTTGCGGTGAGCCTGACTTCCCATCCTCTCGACCAATTTGAGTTCTTAAGCATTGCTGGCCATACCACCCAGCAAACGCCTGCCTTTGGAATGATGGTCCACGTATTGCTAGACATAGAACCGTTGGGCATTTTGAGGAGAAAATGATGCATCCGATATGAGTGATTAAGTAAAACTCAATCTTCTCAAATCAACAGTCGGGTAGCGTACGTTTCTCCCCACGAACTCGTCGTCCGCCGCAAGATAGTCAAATTTTCTTGAATGATTATAATTTCGTTTTATATATTATTATATGAATATGAATTCACATTATTATGAATTTTTATATTCCCATATTGACAAGGGAGTATGATTGGATCTAGCTGTGATAATATTATTATGCAAGGAAACTATTTTGAATAGATATGATGAAAATATTATGAATTAATATGATTATAAATCCACATGGATATGATATGGCTCTTGAATGATTATTAATAATTAAGAATATTTATTGATCATAGTACTCTATATGACTTGATTTTGGAGTTCATGATTTATGTTTTTCAGGTGTGAATATTTTTGGTTTATGAAATTCTGTAGATTTTGTTATCATTTCATTATTATAATCTTATTCCCTATAATGATTAATGTAACATGTTTTTACCATTACTATGTAACAGAAATAACCTATTATTATTCTTTCATTTAAAAATTTTACATTAAAGTATATTAGGAAGTAAAATTAATATGTGTTCTAATATTATGATTTTCATGGGAGGAATTGATGAAAATTTATTAAATAAGTTAGATATATATCTAGTATCCCACAACACTAATCCTCTATTGTCATTGAGTTTTTATAATTATGACATGTTTTTATTATTCATCTAGAGTGATGGAATATTTATATAATTTATGCTTTGATAAAAAAATGGTGTTAGGGGAGAAATTTGTTACTGTTAGTGATTAGGACTAGAAAAAAATAGAAGAAAACTAAAGGATAATTTTATATATTGTATAATTTTATTATACTTTGGTAAAGTAGAGGTTACATAGTTTTTAAATAAAAGAAAACATTTTGGATATGATAAAGTGGATATGGTTGAAAAAAAATTCACCTAGGGGTAACACAATTGAATGTGTTAGTTTGGGTATTATATCAATCATCCCCAGTACACGATTAGTGGGCCTAGAACATCCCACAAGAATGAATGACCTTGGGGGTGGGGGGTATTTGGGTTATTAAACTTCATACATATCAAAAAGTTTTAATCATTTGAATAAATTATTATAATATATGTCCTTAGTTAAACATAATGTGTTATTGATTAAAAATAAGGTGTCATGATTTAGATATATTAATAATGATTTCTCATGTATAAATTATTACTCACTATGGTTATTATTTTATACTTTGTCGTTTCTTATTTTAATCATTGCCTAGTTCTTTGAGGAGTCATGTTATCCTTGAATATTATGGATATATAAATGTTTTTCCATATGAGATACCAAAAGAAATTCGATTTCTAAGGTGAACCCTTATGATTATACCTATTCATATATCTCATTATTTGATAAAAAATTGAAATATGGGATTTTTTATGAATTTTACTATAGAGATAATAGAATTTTATTATGGTATTTTATTTTATTATGACCATGTAAGGAAGAATATTTAGCATCCTACATTTGAATCATATAGGAAGACGCCCACAAGGAATTATCTCAATGTAACATGAAGTTTTTTTATGAAGAGAAAAAATCTAAATAAGACATAAATAAGACAGAAATATCTAGATTTATATATACTTCTAAAAATTGGTCACATATCCCAATAAATGGAAGTTTATTGTATTGAATTCTAGATACATAATAATACTATAATATTACACTTTTAAATATTTAACTATAATTATACTCCACTATATCTTTTCCGAAATTTCTCAAATTTCATACTTATTATCATAAAATTGTTATTGGAAACCTAAGACATGGGTGATATGAAATTCATAATAATGGAAAAAAAATCCATGAATGAATATTAAAATATATAGCAGCATTTCAATAGTCATATAACATGAGATCATTTGATGAAAATCTAAAAAAATTAAAAACTAATTATGAATCATGGAATCATCAAATATCATAAAAATTATAAGTTTTATTAAAATTTATATAAACATGATTAAATAATGGAAATATTTCATAATAGGGTAATAAGAATGAATGTGTGGAAATAGTATTAACAATGGAAATCCATGAATGAGAAAACCAATTATGTTAACTCTTATTTGAACAAATTCATTATGTCTAGACATGAGAATGTGAGAAAACTGGTCATGATCATTCCTGTGTGAACAACTCCTTTTGTATAAGAATAACAATATCATGAAATATAATCTTAATAACATTAATTATGGGAGATATAGGACTCCACCATTAATCATCCATAAAAATTACTAGATCTTAAATAAAATCCTCATCGTAACATAAATAACCCATGAAAAAGTAATGGAATATATTAATATTTTCACCTAATATGAACGTATGAAATTATACTATATAAAAATTTCATATTCAAAAATGATCCATAACATAATAAAATAAAGAGTATGATGAAAACATAACATAATGGAAATATAAATAAAAATAAAAAATTGAATAGAAAAAAATTATTTCACAAAACAATTTGAATTTTTTTATAAAAGATAAAGAATAACTTCCCTTCAAAATCACATTTATGATAATGGAAACAGAATAATTGTGATGAAAATATACAAATAATTTAAAAATAAATATTAAAGAAATGAACTAATGGATTCTAAAATCATACGTAAAAATAAATTAAAAGTTTCATTTTGAGAGAATAATTAATAAAGAAAACTGAAAAAATGAATAAATTGTATCAAAATATATTGTGTACTAGAAGATAAAAAAATTAATTTCAAAATTAATGAAAAAATAGTTAACAATTAAATATAATACTTTTAAAACCCCACATCATTAAAATTTTAATTAATCCTTTAATATAAAATAAAATAATAGGAACAAAAGGATCAGTTGAAATAAAACACTATCATCCACTATGTAAAATTGAAATTTGGTGGTATGTTATAATATGGACATAAAAACCCCCAATTAAAATTAATGAGAAATATTATTAAAAACTCATTTTAATGAATAATTGAAATAATAAAAGAAAAATACTTTAGTTTTAGTCCTAATTTCCCCCCAAATGGGAAATACTTCGTACAATAATCAGGGTTTTGAATGGACTGTTACTAAAGAAAATTAACCAAGATGAGTAATTATGACCCATGGAAGAGAATAAATTCAGAACAAGATCTTAAAAACATGGTAAATATAAAATCAAAACATGATGAGAGGTATACAATCATATAAAACATTGTATTTCAGGAAATATAATAGGATAATTATAAACATCTAGAAATATGAAATTATTCAAATAATTTGAAAAGAATCTTGTTTATATCTTAAAATAATTCTTGGGATTCAAATTTGAGGTACATAGACCATAATTATAATGATATCATTACAATAAATGCGATATAATAGGGAAACCAAAAAATGGAACATTAAAAATTATTATATTAATTAAATTTATCAATCCAAAATAAATATGTAATTATCTGAATAAAATTGCTGAGAAAGAGATGAAAAATATGAAATCGTGACTTAGTTATATTGTACTTGAAACCACATGACCTTCTATCATTATATGAATATGAACCAGAACCCCATGGGAAATATATCAATGTTATTAAAAATTTATTATCATCAAATAAAATATAGGCATTATTTCAAAATTACAATTAGGTATCAAATACACAATTAAAATGTTAACATAGTGTATACGGTAAACTTGTCTCAATGAATAAAAATTGAAACAAAAACCATTACCTTGTTTCTTTTATTAGACTATGTATTCTAAAATCTTATATAAAATAGATAAATTAAGAAAAAATAAAATAAAAAATTGCTCTTAAATATTATCCTATCATAATATTTTTAATAATTCATTATCAAAAATACATTAAGTAGTTGTAATATGGTATAACAATTAGTTGGTAAAGAAATTATTTGTTCGAAAAATGTTTATTAATAATGACATCATAAACCATTATTGGATAAATATTTTATAATTATTATATCATTTATTATTATATAATATATAAAATATTTTTATTAAAATGTTCTCATTAAAATATATATGCTTTCCATTTATTTTATATGAAAACAGAAATGATAATCACTAATTGTGGAGATTTTAGTGAATGAAAATGTCACTTTTATAAAAAATGATATATTTAATATATTATTTATATAACCATATAAAAATCTTTATGTGGTTAATATATAAAAATAATATTATTATTCATATTCCGTTTTCAATTCAAATTCATATTTTAATTAATTATTTATGTTGGTTATTAAACCAACCCACACCTAAACACCCTATAACTTGTTTAGTGGTAATATGTAAAGATGCGATTATTTTAATATAATATAATTATAACAGAATAAAATTCATATAAGATGGATTTTATTATGAAGGTTGTAACATCCTGAAATAAACCACCTAGTGTGAGTCGAAATTCCACATTACCTCATGTGCGCCTCCCCTTACATAAGAGGCTGCTGATTAGTGTCTAGGGTCTCTTGTGAAAAAAATGGAGAACTATACCCTCTGTGTAATGTCCTGTAACCAATATATTACAACATGAGTATATAATTTACATAAATAATTATAATAAATTATGAAAACATAAAGATGATATATCTGATATAATAAAAAAATAAGGATACCAAGTATAAGTAAACTAGTAAATAAATGAATCTGAAGACATCTTACTTGAATGCCATTTAGAAATGACCACATCATCTAACTCCACCTGTTCAACATTCCACCACATGTCATGTTCCCTATTTTTGGTCTTAGGTAATGAAGTCATAAGTGCACCATAATTTATATGTAGGATTTAACTACAAGACACAGTAAGACACAACCAATGACCCTTAACCATAGTGCATAAAATATACAAGGGTATTTCATGAATATAATGGTGTATAGATATAAAAGAAATATATCACTTAAGTACCATGACAAATCCAGGTACTCAGGGACTCACTCTACCATCTTTTGAACCATTCATGGAAAAAATAACTACTTTGCCACAATTTCAGATGAAACATCAATAACTATCCAAACAATCCTCCCTATGTGTAATAACACAAAAGAATTTACAAGACATTCTCACTAGTAGGGATATCCCAAGTACATGCTGACCAATGTCAAACACATCACTCTTATAGGATAGCCATGAAGTATTGGACACATCCCACTTTTGGGAATTGTCTAAATGCACATGATAACCAAATATCTAGCATTTTTCTCTCCCGAAATAGTTTCAATCTCCTACCACATGTAAAATGTCATCGATATCGACCATACTTGTTTCATATCTCACATGATGACAACTTACAAATCATACATGTTGGACTGCACTTGACATGAATACAATATGTATGATATATATAGATCAAACATCACATCAAGTTAATCATTATAAAAATAACATTCATCAAAAATCATATGAAAACAACTAAATAAAATTTCATAGTCTACACACACACACACGTCACGTCATCAGACATCAAACATAGGTCTCACAGGCTATACACAGATGCTAGAAATCATGCTAATAACCGATATACAACATGCAATAATGTTAATTACATACTATGGATATCCACATACACACTATAAATCATGTTAAGAACCACTATAATAAATGCAATGAATTTAAGTACATCCTATATTATGTACAATGAATTATCAAAATTGTGGTTGTTGTCTGGGTTTAAATACACCACTGAAACCTCATTTCTTTAATAAATAAATATATGTTAAAAAAAATGCTGGTCGAGAACACCACAATGACATAAATGTTGTGTTAATCAAATTAATATCAAAGAATATAATGATGAATAATTTTTGGGAATAAAATAAAAAGATTAGTAGGACATTGGAAGAGAGAGGGAGAGGGGGTGACATGATTCCCTCACTCTTTCTCACTTATGCAGCTCCCCACCACCCCTTTAAAAATAATTTTTTCTTGTTTTATATTATAATTAATTCAATATATGTTACTCTCTTCATCCATGCATCATAGACAATTAAACTCTTCCACGCATCCATGTGTAGCACATAGATAAATTTTAATGTATACATTTATTGAATTCATTCTCATTAATATAATTAATAATTTAGTAAAATATATATTGAAAAATTAATCCATATATATAAATATATATGGTTTATCGATATATAGACATGACAGAAATATGTATACACATCCATATATATATATATATATAAATATTTACACCTTCATATATATATATATATATCCCATATATATATACTTCAAAATTATTTTCTCAGATTAATAATACTAATAATTAAACCCAAATATTATTATTAATATTTCATCCATGTTTGAATAATTACAATGAAATGTTTAATCAATTACTTTCCTTAAAAACATTATATTAATAAATTACTCACACAATAAAATTTATTTTTGACATTTAACCACACTATAACATGTTATTAAGATAATTAAAAGTATCAAACTTATCACATTTCATTTAATTATAAAAATTATTAATATAATATTAATGTCATTTGACACCATTAAAATATTTACCCTATCAATAACAAAAATACTAATTGCACATATAGTGTTTAATATCTTTCATCCAAAGAAATAAAAAATAAAAATAATTCACAAATGCGATAATACACTTTGGGTAAACCCTGGGATTTGAACTTAATGGTGGACATAGAATTATAATATGACACACCATTAGTGAGAAATTTATTATTTAATATATAAATAAGGGAATAATAAGTTAATTGAATATGTATAGGGTATTATCACATGTGATGTTTCCACGTTCCAGACATGTATAAAGGTTATACCACACCTTGTGTAATACCAATATTTTAGAAAAAATAGTGGTCTCATAATTTTAATCAAAAATATAGTCTGACTTTTATTTAAATTTTTAATAAAAATACACAATGATAAGAATAAAATAAATTTAATATTTTTATTCTATCATACCGAGGGTCTATGGGAGTTATAATCCTACACCAACTTAAATAATCTCTCATCAAATATTCCATATAATATTCCAATGTGTTTAAAATAACTTTTACCTCTTCATAATTACATCATAAATATATGTATTTCCAAAAACAAATTACTCAAAAATACATGTAATTTAACAAAAAAAATTGTTGTTCCAATTCTCTATACCGTTACTCTTCCCATCCTCATAAGGATCTTCAAATAAAGAAAATATTACTCCCCACCATAGGAGTTTTCTTATTAAAATTTAATCATTTTTTAATATTTTTTTAATTAAAACATTTTAATAACATCGTTGGTGTTTACAATCAAAATATTCATATCCCATTCTAGATAATTGAAAGTAAAACATAAATTACTTACCACATATTCAAGGTTTATGCCTATATTAACAATATCTACCTATTAAACATAACCACATATATACCACAAGAATACAATACAACATTCTCAAGAAAATAATGAACAAAGGAATATAAATGTTTTTATATTCTATTTAATTATTTCAGCTCCATCTAATGCATTCATTTGGTAAATATGGAATGTGATTTTATGTTCCTAGAATGAATTATTAATGAGAAGTAGAAACACTAAATCAAATATCAACATCATTTTCATTACCCTTATAGAAGTTAATCAACATTAACTAAAAACATTATTTTCTCATTTTGTGGAAACTTTGAGGTCAATTATTTAGTTCTGATTTGAAAACGATATAATTCCCCTTCTTGAGTATCAAACATCCTTACTCTTATATATACTACCCCAAATTTAGTCAAAAAGTTACTGAATTCGGATTCTATGATACAGTTTTGTATCATCCCATTTTGAGACACTGAGAGCGAGCCAAAATTCCATATGACCTCATGAGTGACTCCATGTATGAAAGTGGTTTCTAAGTAACAGTGAGGTCTTGGGAAGAATAATGGGGAGACTATACCATCTATATCATGTTATGAGACCAATAAATTACAATTTCAATATTTAATTTAATCAAATTTTTGATTAAATTCATAAAACCTGAAGATGAAATAAATTATATAATAAGAAAAACAAAACAATGATCCCAGTTACACATATGATAGTAAATAATTCCATACTCATATTTCCCTCTCGAACTCCATATAGAAATGATCACATCTTCTAGATCCACTTTTTTAATCATTCACCATAGGTTCTTTTCCCTTCATCAGGTCTCTGATTAGGAATTCTTCATACGTAACAAAATTCCCAAGTAGTGTGTCAGTACAAGACTCATGAGGACTCTGACATCAACCCATAATAATAGTGCATAAAACTACAAGTATACACTTTGAATATAATAGGATAAAGATATAATAAAAAATATCAAAGAACAATAACAAGTAAGGTATATGGGGACTCACTCTGCCTACTTCAGCACCATATCAAGAGGTATGTTCCTTCTTCGACACAAGGTCATATATATCATCAGTAACATGTATGAAACATCCCCTCTATGTAATATCCCAAAATCATGCACAACACATTCTATCTAGAAATAATAACCCAATAACATTCAGAACAATGTTGAGCATACCCCTCTTGTCATATAGTCCACATGAATGAATCGTATATAACATGCTTACCAAAGTTAAACACATCTCGATCGGAGGATAGAACAAAAATATTAAAACCATCCCACCGACTGGAATAGCCCTAATGCATATACTACCCAAATTTTAGGCATATTCCACATAGAGGACAGATTCATTCTCATGTCATGTATCACATGTCATCCAAATTTGCCAAACATGTGTCACATCTAACATGGTGATCAATAACCAAACCTACATTCACAAAAATAGAATACATGAATATAATATATATGATACATAATTAAAATGATTGATCAAAAATCATGTCATGTCAGGAAGAATCATAATTACATATCAAAAAAAATTATATTCAAACAAGACTAGTACCGGTCAGAGGATATATGCATGCGCAAACACACAAACACACATCACGGGATCAGACCTTAAAAATATTTCTCATGGCCAACACAAGAATACCAACAAACATTGTAATAATGTATGTATAAAATGAAATAATGTTAATTACTTCATATTTTAACCCACAGACACCTAAAATCATGTCAATAACCTAGATACGAAATAAATATAAGTAACTTACTTTCTAACTAATGGGTACCGATGACTAACGATATGAGATGACATTTGAGTTTAACTGAACCACTAAAACCTCACATCATTCACAAAAAAAATGTTAAAAATTATTCTCATCGAGATGAATCCAACGACACTAATGATCCGTTAATCTGATCAATATTTGAGAAGATATTGGATATTGGTTATTGAAAAAAAAATTACAAGGAAGATGGAGAGAGAGGAAGAGAAGGTGATTTGAGCCCTTAGTTTTATTACCTTTTTCTCCTCCCACACAACCCCTTTTATAATTTTTTTCTCATTTATTACTATTAATTCATTGTATGGTACTGTCTTCATGCCTCCATCATAGGTGATTAAAATATTTTATGCCTCCAAGTGTTGTGCCCAAATAAATTTTAATATATACATTTATTAAAATCGTCCTCTTGAATATATTTAAGAATATAATTAAATATATATATGAGAATTAATAAATATATTTATATATATATATGTTCAACCTTTTTATATATATGATATAAAAATGTATATACATCCACACACACACACATATATATATACCCGCTCATACATCTATATTTATATATTTATCCCATATATATACAAATCACAATTATGTTGTCAAATTAATAATAAAAATATCTACACCAATATTTTATTATTAATATTTAATATGTGTCATAATTTTCTTAATGAAAATTTAACACTATAAATTTCATTAAAATTATAAAGATAAAACATTAACCACGCTATAAAATTTATCTTTAAAAATTAACCACACTATAAAATTTATTTGGGACAACTAACCACATTATTACATTTATTTGGGGAAATTAATTATATAACATTATTATGTTGGATTTAATAGAGACAATTAAAAATATAACATTAATGAAATTGGAAAACACAAAAATATTTCACCAATAAATTAAATGAATATTAGTTTCATGTATATAGTTCCATTTTTTACATCAACACAAATAATTAATATAATAATAAAATTATAATTACTTATAACTCCCAAAAAAAATATTCGATCCAAATTAATGATGCATGGGTGTGATCTAAAAAACCTATGATACACGAAAACACTAAAGACTATTTAGAGTAAACCCCATATTTCAGATTTAGTAGTGGTCTCATATTTTTCATATGATATACCATTTGTGAGAAATTAATTGCATATTATAGAAAAATGAAATAAAATATTAATCAAAAATAGAAAGGGAATTATCATGTATGATGTTTGAAAATGCCTAAAGCACATAAATTTTATACCCTGCCTATGGTAAAACTCCCATTCTGAACCTAATAGAGGTTTAATAGTTTTTATTAGAGATACATTTTGATAGTTATTTAATTCTTCTAGAAAAAATGGGAAGTGTATGAAAAAAATATTTAATATTTCTATTATATGAAATCAATGATCTACAGGACTCATAACGCCTCATTGACTTAGTTCCTATATTCCAAAATCATCCATAAACTATTTTGATGTTTTTAACGTATCTTTTATCCTTTTATAAATCCATAATAAACACATGTTTTACATAAATTAATTTTTTATACTAAAATACTTTTAATTTACTAAAAATGAGGTTTTTACATAGTTGAACAATATTTAAATATATTTTTTAAAATTTTGTAAAATATAGATGAGAAATGAATAAAACTTCGATATAGAGGTAGTAATAAACACATGCACATGATTAGATTTCATGTTTCTCTACCATGAGAGGAGATAATGGTGGATATAAAATTAGTATTTATGAATAGTTATTATATGAGATATATTATGTCAATTAAACATTACCGCCATTAATACCTTCAATATATGGTGGTTGTGAATAAATAAGACTCTTCATTGATGTGGTCATCCAAAAAATGAATTGATGATGTTATTTTATTTTTTGAAATTATTGAATATTCATAAAATAGTGTTTTAAAATTAATATTAAATCCATTAATTATAATAGTTATACGTAATTAATAATATTACTATGGTGGTATTATATATTGATGAGTATGATTATGAATAAAATGTTGAGAAGGATATGACAGTTACATTGGATACATGATTTTACCCAATGTTGTTCCATTGAAATGAATTTATAGAGCTAATAATGAGTGAGTAGTGGATTATATTTTGGGTATATGGTTTTAAGGAGAGAAAAATGGTATAGATTTATGTAGTAATTAAAAGGTTATGTATATACATAAGGGGTGTAAATGGTATCCTTTTATAAGGGTAGAGAAGGGTTGTTTTGGAAGCACACACTACATATCAATCATATCCTTTCAGTACTCAAGGATTGAAAGATACATATGTTTGGAAAAGATAAGTAGAATTTTTTTGCTGGATGAGTATCACCTCTAACATTCATTTTAACACATTATTGATTGGGTTAAGGCCATTTTGAAAATTTGTATAAGCTTTTCCTTTTTTGTTTTAAACTTAGTAACACATTTTTTGACATTAGTAATGAAATTATTAATAAAAATACAATAAAATATTTATAATAAAATGTAGGTTTTATTATATTAAGTTAAAATATATTTATGGTAATTAAATTTATAAATATTACAAAAGAAACTTTCAAATTCAAATAGATAGTGTAAAAAATATATTTTTTAATAAAAAAAGATAATTTTATTATTACTGATTTACAATATTATTTATAACTGATTGTTAATTAAATTATATTCAATATAGTTGTTATAGTGTTATAAATTAGGTATCAATAATGATTCAATGGACATATATTTGTTTTATTTGATATAAAATACATGATATTAATAAAACACATAATTTTATATTTATTTTTTCCCTAATTATCATGAATTTAAATTAATGTTAATAATAAAAATTTAATACCAAAAAAATAATTATTTATATATATATTAAATTGTAATCCATTATATAAAATATAATGATCATTTTATGATAGTAAAAATATTATTTTACTGATTTTAATCTTAATGTTATCATATGTAAGTAATAAAAAACTGATTTTTTAAAACAAAATACAATTTTGATAATAACGATCTATGGTATGAGTAAATGTTTCAATGAAATTAATTTAAAAGAACGTAGAATAATTAGAATCAATAAATGAGTATAATTTTATGATAAAATATTGAATAAATAATCATTTCTATAATTTATAATTAATTAAACAAGAGTGTTGAAATAATAGTTGTCATTTAATAACTGTACAAAAATTCATAATTTCGATCATATGTTGATAAATTTTTCATATTATTTTAAAATTCATTATCATTATTTAATTTATATAATATTTATAGGAAATGTATTAAAAATATATTTATTATATTCATACAATAAAATAATTTCACAAAACTGATGATATTAATAAAATAATTATTCCATAATATTCATCTAAGAATTGTATAATTTAAAAAATCTCAAAAATCTATTTTAATATAATATATAAATGAAAAATAAAAAAATGATGATAAATATCCATATTTCACAATGAAAGCATTATATATTTTTTTAATATTAAATGTAGTGATAAAATATACTTATAAGAAGAAGACTTTTAAAATAATGTTTATTACTAATTATTATAATGTTGACATATATTTTAAATAATCAATCAATATGAAAACATTTTCTGGAAATATAATTCTATTTTTTGATAAATTCTTTTTTATTCTAAAATATAATTTATTAAAAATAATTTTCAAAATGTATATAATTTCATTATATATATATTAATTTTTTTTACATTTTGATATAATCCTCATTTTTACATACATATCCACGTCTAATCAATGCATATAACCAAATCATTAAAAATCTATGGTAAAAATTAATTATTCCAGTTCAACATGCATGGACATTGTGGAAATATACATGATGTTGAAATTTTCTCATATATACTTATTCTCAGATGACAATAACCCTCCTTCACCAAGATTAGTGAAGGGACAACAAACTGCCAGACCCTTCTTTATTCTAGTTGAAGGAGAGATAATGACCTCTATGTCCTACCATTAATAGTCCCCGGTGTGGCGATTAGCACCAAATATATAGAATCGAACATAATATGGAAGGCATTACCTTTGTTTATTTAGTAGGATCATGAGATAAGACGGTAAAAACAAAATAAAATCCAAAACAGGATGTAAAATTAAAACCAAAACCCATACCCATGTGCAAGTTCCATGATTATCACATATAATGTGCCTAAAAACTCCAAATGGAAACTTCAAATAGAATTAAAACTATCAACAACAAAAGTCCCAACGGCCAAGCTAGTATGGTTACACAAAACCCTCGAAGACCTCCTAGAAACATGAATGCAGTTTTATATACGTAGGGTGAGTATTCAGGTATACTCTACAGGGAACACCAAAAGCTCTCGTGCAAAAGTGGGGAGGCATTCTAATGCCCCATGAGAAAGTAGAGGTAAATAAAATAGCTAGTAAGGATACTATTCACCCAGTATCACCACGGAACAAACCCCAAATAATGCAAGACATGTAATGTAATAGTAATAGAATAGCGATATTTGGGTACCTCAAACCAATTTCCCATATGTTATTAAATACTTCTTATAAATCAGACCTCCACACCATTTTCATTGCAGTCCCACTACTACCCCAACAACAACCTTATGGGCCACCTCAACAATGTATCCCACCTAAAAACACATGGACCACCAAATCCATATGTAACCATGCATG
Organism: Viscum album; assembly: GCA_963277665.1. Classification (NCBI taxonomy): domain Eukaryota; kingdom Viridiplantae; phylum Streptophyta; class Magnoliopsida; order Santalales; family Viscaceae; genus Viscum; species Viscum album. The sequence goes on along the minus strand of OY728142.1, from coordinate 1,481,072,469 downwards.
AAATCAACTGGGACATCAAAACCATGCATCTTGCCTAGAGACAGATGGGCCACCACAATAGTACGTAACCATACCTGCAGACACCTGGGCCAAAACAACTACTGCCATGTCGGAAGACACCTCGGCCTCATTCCCAAGAATATTGGGAAACAAACCAGCCTTCACACACATGGGCGAACCACCACAATGTATCTTGTCTAAAGATTCTTAGTCTATAATGGATTTCAATCCATCACATACTTCCTGAAATGTCTTGGGATGCATGAGAGAGGGAGTAGAAAGGAAGCTATCAACTATCCACTCGTAGGAATGTTGGAAAAAAACACCCTCCCTCATGAAATTGGGGGGGGGGGGTGGTTAGAACGAAGTGCTCAAAATCGGTTGGGTGTAAATAAGAAACAAAAAACTAATAAATACATATAGTATAACAATAACTCATCTCATTCTAAGGGTTTTCAAACTAGCCTATACATAAACACCCTTGTTACTATTCATTCAGGAACAAAATCACAATAGCCACAACTAGAGAACCACCCAAAATTGTTATCATGTTCAAGTAGTTTCATTATAAATTAATTCTCCACTACTGGGAAACAAACAGACACATCAACAAGTTAAAACATCTTTTAATGAGAAATTATCCGAACAACAGTTTAAGCATTAACACCCGGTTCTCCTGTAAAGTCACAACATCAAAAGGGAACCATGATATCTCTCAATGCACTAGAACCAAACCAATCCCCAATACATGGGCACAGATCGAAAAGCCATATGAACAAAATGAGATCACATCCCTTTCCACATCACCCTACAAATAGAAACAACATAAAGAAGTTTCCAGATTTATCCGCACCACTCATTCAGTTCGTTTCTTCCATTAAGTAATCAGAGGTGATCACACAAGGATTTTTATTCATTGGGAATCCATTTAATTATCTTATTTATGTGATAAAACATTTCTCATCATACAACTATTTAATTAGAGATTCATCCATAAAACGAAGGTTTATTAGTGCACAAGAAAGGACCACCAACGACCATGATTTTAAGTGGGAATTAGACAATACAATTCACAACATATAAATTAAAATAAAATATTATAGAATCATAATCATCAAACAAACACCTTCATTTTTTATAAACCATTTATTATCTTTGTTATTGTTCAATTTCATCCAATCCCCGAAGAAACATTATCATGCACACCCCACATGACACTCATTAAAGGGAGATGATGGAAGAACTTACTTGGAGGATAAATGATTGATGTTTTATCTTCGCTCCAAGATCTGTGGATGCACCACTTACAGGATACAACGAATCTCCAAGGGTGATCAGAAAGGGATCTTGAATAGTTCATGACTCATCTTTGGAATAGGGACTCCAAACCCACCAAGAGAGAATGAAAGAAAAAGAATAGATGATCTCTACATAAGAAAAATGTCTGTTTTTAATATTAGGGAGGCGATTTCAATGTACATAAAAGTCAGATAGTGGCTCGACCATGTGGTTGGGCTGTTTCAAACATTAGAAATTATTTTGATATAATAATTATCCTAAGAGATGGTGGAGAAAATAGTTGTGAGATAAAGGGTTTCCTTTAAATGGACGAAGACATGCAAGATGGGAGAAATTGTAAAACAAGACATGGTGTGACACTGAGGAAAAGGACACACATTTGATAACCCAAGGACTGTCCAAATAATGGGTGTTTAAAACATCTTTCACTGTCTTTAAATTGCATTGAAAAGGGTTTTAAAAATCTTTTATGTTGAAAGATATGTCAATGGGTGAAAACTAGATAGTCCTGAAAAAAACTGGGATGGACTCACCATTAGGTGAGTCACCATCATCTTAGCATCTTCTCCCTTGCACCATCACCCTGGAACGATCTCCCTGCACCGTTTCCCAAGAAACATCACCCTGGAACCATCTCCCTAGCACCGTATCTCTAGCACCGATGTCGATTGGTGCTCTGGACGACCCGTATGTGCCATCGACACCCGTTGGTGCCACCGACGCTCATCGGTGGCACCGACGCTCATCGGTGCCACTGATGCTCATCCGTGCCACCGATGATCTTCGGTGCCACAGAAGATGATTGGTGCCATGGATTCCCCTCTGTACCACCCTAACTCATTGGTGCCACCAGTCGTCAAATCCTGAAATTTTTAAGACTCTTTAATGAGTAAATGTTGTTCCCTAGGACACACCGAACATCAAAAAATGTCAGAGTAATGGACCAAGAAGTTCTAGGCCATTACATCAGATAACTGTCAAAAAATTCACATCCTTTTGAATTTATGGATAAACTCGAAGAAAACAGAGGGGTCCAAAACAACCACCTCAAAAAATAACTCTCGCGGAATTACCCACCATAGAGTAGTTCTAAAGCTGGAACAAACCATGATATTTAGAAACACCTATCCCTCATATATATCTTAAAAAACTACAGAAACACTACCACTCTTCTCCCCAATCATCTACAAAAACATAAAAGGTCTCACTGTCTAGATATATGGGTTAGGGAGGCCCTTCATCCATATAAAGGTACTATCAACTTTGGGTGGCACTCACTCCCCCTTACAAGTTTAATTGAATCACCCTTAATGTATCTTGATAAGGTATTGGGTCCTACCCTCCCTAGCATGAGGACTTTTCACACACATGCAATGAACTAGGGAAAAGTCCCATCTCATAGTTAGCGATTTCACGAACTACACCACAGTCAAGTTCCAAACAACATAGAACAAAACTCAGAAAAATTTCAGGTACTGGGCATGCATATGTTCATCCTCTTCCCATGTACTCTCTTCTAGGTCATGATGCCTCCACACTACAAAAACCAAGGGAATGGTTCATCAATGAAGCACCTTCTTCGGATTGTCCTCGATCCTCACTGGTTTCTCCATGATTATCACATTTCCACTAGTATACAACACTCCCTTGTCGAGGATATGCGAGTCATCATGTAGATATCAACGGAGTTGAGATACATGGAAAACGTCGAGCACCCTCAGTAGCGGCGATGGTAGAATATACTAATAAGACACTTCCCTGACTCACCACAACACCTCAAAGGGTCCAAAGAACTTGGGGGAGAGCTTAATCCCCTAGCCAGACTACTTTTCCCAAGATTATGGGAGACCATCAAGAACACATGGTCTCCAACCTAGTACTAAATGGACTCCTATTATGATTATAATATCACTTCTACTTGTCCAGAGCCACCTTAATCCTTTCACGCACAAGATGGACCTTCTCGGTCGTGCTCTGCACCACCGTTGGGACAAGAACACCGGCATCCCCAACCCTTTTCCTAGAACACTGGTGAACGGAATGACCTTCAATACAAGGCTTATAATAGATCCATGCTAATGGTAGAGTGAAATCTATTGTTTTAGGAAAACTTTACTAGAGGCTAGTGTCATACACACGTTCCACTATAGTCTAAAACACATGGTCGTAGCATGTCCTCCAATGTATGGTTGTTCCTATATGTCTTCCCATTTGTCTGATGGTGGAATGTTTTTTTGAGGTGTAGCTGGGAGCCAAAAGCATGATGTAATCTCTTTGAGACAAGTGAGGTAAACCATGTATCACGATCTGAGACTTTGGATATCAGAACTCACTGCAACCCCAACACCTCGTCCATGTACCTCTATTATAAGGCATCAACCTCACTCGACTACTTTATTGCTATAAAGTGAGCTGGTATCCTCATTCTGCCTACCACCACCCAGATAGCATTGCGGTCCCCATAAACCCTGGGTAGTCCCATGACAAAATACATTAAGATTTCATCCCACATCCACTCTATGATGTCTAAATCCTGTAACAGATCACCTGGAACTCAGTTCTCAACCATCACCTACCAGAACACGAGGTACATTTCCATGAATTCTGACACTACATGCTTTGCCCCGAGCCACTAGAACTAATCCCCCAAGCCCTAGTACATCATGAATACTCCTAGGAGTAAAAACAGGGGTGAGTTATGGATCCCACTAAGAACTCTCTCATGCATCGCATCTGAGAAAAACAACTTCCCAAAGAAAATCATCTGATTCTGACTATTGTCCAATCATCCTTCTAGAGAATTTCCTTAGTTAACAATATCACACATCACATCAGCCTCTAATTCCCCCCATAGAGACTCTAGAACATGCTTTGATAAGGAATACATCACCATTTTCTAGAACAAACCGCCTCTACCATCCTCCACTTTTGCATTAAGGTGTTAGGAATCCAAATCCTTGACCACCTTCCAAGCATTTGTTGATTCTCAAACGACATCCTTATGTGACTTATGGATCAAGACATCTTCCACCACAATCCCCTTTCATAAGATGTAGGAAATATTTATGTCGTTGTTTTATAGAATTTCCATCCTCCTCCTCCGCCACATGTTCTGGTCTCGTTGGGAGAATATATACCTCAGTCTCAATTGGCCTGTGAAGACCACGAAACGTTCCCTGATTAGGTAATGCTACAAAAAAATCAGCTTGAAAAAAATAACTACATGATCATGGTCGTGGGTAAAATTGTTACATTCATGAGGTTGTAACTACATAGAAAAATTAGATAACATTCCCTATTGTTGAATTAGCACACACCGCAAGCCCAGGACTGAAGCATCACATGACACTTAAAACATCACCCCTTACTCAGGAAACCTCAGCATTGGGGAACTGACTAGCTTCCCATTTAGATAACAGAAATATGGTTGGCACTTCTCACTCTATACAAAATCCTGGTCTTTATTGTTCAATGTTGTTAAAGGATTTACAACTTAGAAGATGTTGGGAACAAACCTACAATAGTAACCTATTTGACCCATAAAACTATGAATCTCTTCCATGTTGTTAGGTGATTCCCAAGAAAAAATCACCTTGGCCTTCGATGGGTCAACTGATATTACCTATTGGGACACCATGTGTCCATTGAAGTGCACCTCTCATGTCCATAAATTTCACTTGGAAAACATCCCGTAGAACTTGTGTCATCGAAGGACCTATAATACCATCCTCAGATGGTCAATGTGATCCTCCTACGATCATGAGTAGATCAGGATGTTGTTGATAAATACAACTATGAACTGGTCTAGATATTCCCAAAAGATGCAGTTCATGAGACCCATGGACACAAATTTTGTGTTTTTAACGCTGAATGGCACGACAAAGAACTCAATGTTCACATATCTTAACATAAATGCAGTCATCGAGATGCCATCCCTTTTCTACCTCAACTGGTCATATCCAGACCTTAGGTTGATCAAAGAGAACCATCCAGCTCCCACTAACTAGTCCAAAAGGTCATCGATCCATGGGAGGTGGTAATAGTTCATGAAAATCACCTCATTCAGCCTTCAATAATCTTTACATTACCTAAGACAACAGTTTTCCTTCATTGTGAACAAGACTGTAGACCCCCATGGTGATGTGCTCAGTTAGATAAAACCTTTCTTCATCAGGTCATCAACCTATATTCTCAACAACCTGAACACTAAAAGAGCCATCAGATTGAGAGCCATCAAAATTGGATGGGCACTCGATTGCAAGTCAATCCCAAAATCAACATCATGTTTAGGGGATAGAGTCACCACCTTTCTAGGGCGGGCAACTAGAAACTCACTGACAATCCTTGGGACATATAAAATATATTTATCTACCAACTCCACAGAAATTTTGTCTAATAATGAAGTAAGGGGATCCACTCATCAGCTTCCCTCTTGGAAACCCCACTCGATGAGGAAAGCTACACGCTGGTTGCCCGTATTTTAGAAAAAAAACTTATTTGAAATTTGTTGATAAAATATCACATGAAAAACAACATGTAGACACCTAGGATGATATCATATGGTTTAATTTTTAGCAGAAGGAGATCCCAACTAGACTGATGTCGCCCCAAAACCAGTCTTCATCCTCTAAAAACATCAAACATGCTATTCTGACCACCAACTGGTGTACTCAGCACAAGGGGTGATGAGAGTCTATCTACCTCTAGACCCATGGAATGGGATAGAACATGTAAAAAATTTGTGTAAACCTCTCGAATCAATAATGCCACAATAAAGAGTACTAAACATGATGATAGTACCTCAAACGACCTCTATCCCTGCTGGAACTACTACCTCAGCAGCTTGATACCGCCCACGTACAGCTCCTCTGACCCTCTTCTGTCGACTGCCTCCCCGAAAAAAACCTAGTAAAGGTCCCTAAGGAGAACCCTCAGGCTATCCTCCACCTAAAATGTCTACTCTGAGACGAGAGGGAGCATTTTGTCCTTGCTATAGTTTCTAAAAAGGCATGAATGTAACTACTGGTGTTGAGGTGGGGACTAAACCTATCCTTTTCAACAGCACTGCTCTCAGTCTGGGCACTAATTATAGTGATTCCCATGGTTTCCATAGATAAATAACCTCAGTCTTGAGCCCATAATGAAAGGGAATGGAATGGGATAATCAAACAAGAACAACTGAAGGCTTCTCCCCACCGGCTGGAACTAGGTTGGCCCTGATGCTGGATGTCCGCTGCTAACAGCCACTCCCTTTGACGAGATAAATTGGAACCCCTAACATGGCACACCTCCCATCATTTTCATCATATCCACCACTTCATCCTAATTTTGAACCTACATGTATGTCTGTAGAGTGAATGGAGTAACAACATACATAAGAGAAATTCTGAGTGCATCCTCTAAACGTCTCGCCTGAGAATCCTCATCCAGAAATAAATATAGAGAAAAATGTAGAAGATCCATGAACATGATCCCCAAATCCCTCACTAGCATACACCCCATCTAGAGGGAGAGTAGCTCCTGGCTCTTCTCAGTCGTCATCATGGATGAATGTAATTCCGCCCGGAATTCCTTCTCAAAGTTATCCCTCGAACCCTCAGCTTCCCTTTTATCCCAAAGGTAGATAATCCACCAATAATGCACTTCTTACCTCATATAACTAACATTTAATGGATCCTATTACTCATCAAGATCTCAAATCAAAATGAAATCCTTCACCAACTCATCGATCCAACTTTATGTCTCCATGTCTGAGATGCTACCCTCATTCTTCCCGAGGGTCTGTCACTGAAAGGATCGAAGTGTCTTCTTCCAGTAGTCGTCCTCCTCCTCTCGATCATCCATATGTTGATCATCCAAATCAGCCTCTTGTTCCATGATTGCCCACACTACTCATGTTCATCATCCATGATCCACCATTTCATGGTAAATAAATAATTCATATGTCTGAGTAGTGTAGAGGATTTGTTTTAAATTTTTCATAAACTTGTTATTCATTTTAAATTACCAAAACACCCATAACACACAAGAACACAAGTCACTATGATGCATGTACCTTTCCAAGGGTCTCTACAATACAATTAGTGTAGCCTCAGCTGGTCATTCGGTAGGTCCAGAGTCCTTGCATAGGATCACAAGGGGCCCTAAAATCTTGAGTCCTAGCTAGTCTGTCTTGGATTATTTCACACACCAAGATTTACTAACACTGTTTTCCTATCATCCCATGAAATCTTCACTATGCCTAAACCCAAGCATCATCATATCTCTCTACCATCCCCTCAGATACTATTCTTTCATGACCCGCCTTCACCAAGATGATGAAAGGGACCGCAAACTACCAAACCCTTCCTTTTTCATGTTGAAGAAGATACAATAACCTCTGAGTACCACCTTCTATAGGCCTCATAGTGGAGAATAGAACTAAGGTTATATAATAACATGTAATATGAAAAAATTATCCATTTTAATTAGTAGGATTAGGATAAAAGATTGGAGAAACCAAAAAAAACTCCAAAACTGAAGGTAAAAGTAAATCTAAAACCCATTCCGATATGAATGTTCCAAGATAAAACCATAAAAAATACAAGAAAACTCAAAAGGAAAAGTACAAAAAGAAAAGAAAACAAAAACATCAATTTTCCCAACATCCGAGCTAGTACATTCTTGCACGATCCCCAAAGTCCTCCTGGAAACCTGAAAGATTTTATATATATATAGGGTGAGTATACGGGTATACTTTGTAGGGGAAACCAAAAGCTATCATGCACTAGTGGGGAGGAATTATAATTCCCTACGAGAAAGTAGATGAAACCAAAGACACTTAGCTAGGAAACTATCCACCCAGCCTCACCTAGGAAAAATCCCCAAATAATGAAAGTCATGTAAAGTAATAGTAACATCACATCATCATTTGGGTACCCCACAGAACTTTCAAACTGGTTATTGAAGACTTTCAATGTGTCAGAACACCCATGCCATTTTCACTACAGTCCCACTACCACCCCAACAATAGCCTTATTGGCCACCTCAACCACTTATCCTGATGACAGTCACCTGGGCCACCATAACCATATGTAACCATGCCTACCGTCACAAAGGACATCACAACCACGCATCTCGCCCATATACACCTGGGCCAGAGCAACTACTGCCATTCCCAAAGACAACTAGGTCTCATCCCAATGAAAAATAGGGAAACGAATCTTCTAACATACACCTGGACCAAGCACCAAAACATATCCTCTATGAAGTGTCATCAGATATAATGGACCTCAGGCTATCAGAGCCTGCCCAAAGTGTCTTGGGAAATCCAAGAGTGAGAGTAGAAAGGAAGCTAACAACCATCCAGACATAAAAATGTTGTAAAAGACACCCTCCCCTATGAAATGGGGGTGTTTTACATGAAGTTATTAACATGATAGGGGTGTGAATAAGAAACAAAAAACTAAATTATATATATAGTTGAACAAGAACTCAACCCAACCTATGGGTTCCATAAATAGCCTATACACAAACACCCTCGTTAGTATTCATTCATGCACAAAATCTCAACATCCACAACTAGAATAACACCCATTCTAGTTATCATGTTCTAGTGGTTTCTTTAGAAATTAATTCTTCACTACCGAGCAACTAATAGAAACATCCACTAGTCAAAACTACTATGAAAGATAAAACAACCAAACAACAATTTAATAATTCACACCCAATTCTCTTTTAATGTCAGAACGTCAAACTGGATATGTGAGATCCCTCAATGAACTAGTACCCAAAAACCCCAACACACAGGAATAGATCCAAAAACCAACTGAAAAAAAAGGCGATCACATCCCCATCCACATCACCAATTAAGTAACAACCAGACAAAAAAGTTTTCATATTTTTCCACACCACTCATTAGGTTACTTTCTTCTGTTTGGTTAACAGGGGTGATCACATAAGGATTCTTGTTCATTGGGAATCTATTTAATCTATCACGTTTACGTGAATAACCATTTCCCTTGTTATAGTAATTAAGTCACAAGTTCTTACAAAAAACAGAGGTTCATTAGTGTGCAATAATGGACCACCAATTAACTTGATTTTCAGTGGGCATAAGCCCATAACATTCAAAACGCATGAATGATAATAAAAGAGCACAACATAATCATCATTAAGAACACAGCTTCATTCTTTATAAACCAATTATTATCTTAGTTATGTTTTAGTTTCATCCACTCCTTGAGGAAATAATATCATACCCACCCTGAACGATACATAGTAATGGGAGATGAAGGAATTCCCCACTTGGATGATCAACAATCAAAGTATTATCCTCGGACAAAGAACTGAGGATGTGCCACTTGTAAGAGACTACAAGGTTCTAAGAGTGAGTGGAAGGGGCTCTAGCATGGCACATAATATTATTTGTGGATGAGGGACTCCAACTGCATCAAGAGAGAGTAAATGGAATAGAATTGATGGTCTTGAATTATGAAAATGGATAGATACTTAAATTAAGGAGACACATTTTATGTACTTAAAAGTACGATGGTGGCTTGACCATGTGGGTGGGCAGTTTCACATGTTAGAATTTATCAGGATTTATTAATTATCTTCTAAGATGGTGGAGATTAAATATGTGAGAAAAAGGGTTTTTTTATGTGGATGAAAAAGCACAAAATGGGAGATACTATAAAACCTGAGAAGGTGTGACACTGAGGAAAAGGCCACACATTTTGATATCCCAAGGGTCGCCAAAATATTGGGGGATTAAAACATAATTTACTGGAATTAAATGGATTTGAAATGGGTATTAAAATGATTTTACATTGAATGATGCGTCACTAGGGAAAAAATATGAAGGTCCTGAAAAAAAAATAGGGAAGGACTCACAATTAGGTGAGTAACTGTTTCCCTTGCACAATCACCCTCGCACCGATGCTAATTTGTTCTGTGGAAGTCCCTTCGGTGCTACTGATATCCTTCAGTTCCACCAACTATCCTCAGTTACACCAACATAGATCAGTTCAATCGATGTGGATCAGTGCCACTGATTACCATCGGTGCCAATGAAAACCATCTGTGCCACCGACACCCTTCGGTGCCACTAGCACCCATCGCTGCCACCAATGCTCATCAGTGGCACTGTTCATCAATTGGTGAAATTTTAAAACACCTTAATGAGTCACTAATGATACCCATGACACCCCAAATGCCAGAACATGGAAACTCAATGGACATAGAAGGTCCATTCCATAACATCAATCCTTATTTTGTATTTTTCATCTAAGGTTTGGTTAAAGGGAAACCTAAGAGATGTAACATACCAAATTAGTTCAGATAAAGGAGTACAATAAATAATAATTTTTCATCCATATTCCGTATTTTCTATATTCCATTAATGGGTTTTTGGTTTAGTTATTAAAATTTATACTATTTATATTAAGAGTTATGTTTTGATTTTCATATGTATATTTTAAAATCTACGAAGTTTATTTTTTCCAATTTAGATTTTTATGTCATATAAAATAAGATATTAATAATATAATTAGATATGGATAATATATATTGAAATATCTATTTATAGCCAACCCACAAAATTAAGAAAATTTTATACTCAAAATTTAATTAATATTTGTGAAATGATGATGAAAAGATATCCATGGGAAAATAAACATGTATCTTCTAATGGGTTCTTCAATCCATTATCCTTTATAATAAAAAAGAAAATACATATCATGAATATTCTTCGTATTGGTTATTAGGAGAACTCCATCCACATATTCATTTTCATGATCTAGGAACATAAGAATAATAACACCAAAATTAGTTTGATAATATCTGATAGAATAAAATTCTATAAATTTGATTTTTCTATCATAGCATAGTATACTCAAATGAAACCTTGATCTCAACTTCCATTACTTTCATTTATACTATATCATTTTCATGACTCCTTCCCACAAGTTATAAACCTCTTAGGCCATCAATGGGAGAATTGAGATATTTAAACACGAGTCATGCCTCTACTGTGCCCCCAAGTTGGCGATTACCACCTAGGGTATAATAATGATGGATTAGGGAGGAATTATTCTATTAGAGAAAAAAATTGAAAGTGATAGATAATATAGACACAAAAAAACTCAGAAATATAAAAAAAATATTAATGAAAATAAAACCTCACAAATATTTTAAAAGGTAAGAACTACTGTAACTGATAAGAAATTGCATGTACCAAAGGAAAAGTAATGACGATAGTGACCTTGAAGCTCAAACAGATCCTCCCAAACCCCATGCTAGATGTAACCAAAATGATCTCCAACCCATCACAAATAAACCAGAACATAGTTTATAAATATATGGTTATTTTTATAGTATACTTAGAAAGATCCTCCCTAGAGCCTTTCATGAAAAAGCAAAGAGAGTGTGTTAAAACACATTGAACTACAAGTAAAACAAACTCATCACCTAAACTTGAATACTCTGTTCTCAGCCACACTATGGATAATATCACCATGTATGGAAAAAAACATAATATAGGAAACTATATCACGGGTACCCTAATAATACTTACTCGCTTGTTTTTGTCTTTTCCCCAACGCCCCATGTCCTGGTCAACTCTCTCAAAAAATGATAGCTCATAGAAACTTTGGCGAAGCAGCACTGTAACACCCCGATATTTTTAGGAGGTAGATTAATTTCCTTGATGTATCATGTTAAAAAATACACCAAGATAAGCTTTTTATATATGATACATTGGCTTATCTTATGGTATATGCAACATAATGCTTGGATTGTTTTACACATAATTTCTAGTAATTTGGTAGAATCAGTTTTAGGAAAGACTAAGTTTAATAGAATTTATAAAATAATAAAAACACTCATTGACGATTTTATTAAAAAAATATATATGAAATATATTCAATATAATGTTTTAAATTCCTCTTAATTTTTTAGACATGATATAGGAACAAAATAATTTTTTCGGATAAAAGAACATTTTTTAAAAAATTATAGTTTCCCCATATTTTTACTGAAGTCTAATTTTAAATATAGTTCATTTTTAAATTTTATAAGTTCCATTTGAAAAAATATATTTATAATTTGAAATAAAGACATAAATACTTATTTCGGAATTTTTTTGAAAACTTTTATATTTTAATGAAAAATGAAAAATGCTAAATTTTAATTCGAAACTTATTTTTTATATAATTAATTTATATTGTAATATTATCATTTTAATTGGGTATAAATTAGATTAATATTCATAATTTAATCTAATTTTTGTTATTGCATGTAATTTGACATTGAAATTTGAAATTAACACAAGTCAATTTTTTGATTGTTTTTATTTTTCATTGACCTGTTTTGTCTTTCCCTCAAAAGGATAAATTTTATTTTAATTAATGAATCTTATTTATTTAAAATTTTTAGAAATGGATTCCGTATTTTGAATCATTGGGTAAAAATAATCTTAATAGGTATATTTATTTTTTAGATATAATAAATAGTAACTATGGTAATTTTTATTTAACATGGTTAAAGATAAATTGGGAATTTTCGGTAACAGATTAACACGATAAGGACAATAAAATTACAGTAAAATCCATAAAAATCCTATTGGATGAGTAAACATTGAACCTTAACAAAAAATGATTGGGATTTGATCATTTAATGACTTTTAACCATAAAATTGATATAATTATTATTAAAATAAAGGAAATTGAAATGAATGTGACCAAATATCACCATTTTATTTCTTATAAATATAATAATTTTAATATAGTTATTAGAATGATACATCATAAATAATAAATACCATATTAAACGATAATGATATTATCTACATCATGGTAATTTTTTTATAATTTTTAGATATTAAATAATTACAATAAAAAATTATATATTGATGATGCATAAATTATTTAATTTCTAAAAACTCAACAAACTATTTTTTTTAAATGATAATAACCATTAAAATACTTAAATACATTACCATATATTTTGATCAAGTATATATCAACCATAGTCATCCAAGGGTCGAGTAACTGACCATTTGTGGCCTTATAGATGTCATTATGATACAGATATTATTTTACTAAAAGTGATGTTAAATTTGCCACATTCTTTTTATAATAAGTATATAATTTTTTATTGGTGTATTTTATAGAATATATATTAATCTAAATCTATTATTATGAAATATATTATATTTATCATTATAATATTATATTATTTTTAATTTTAACCAAAAAATAGGTATATTACAAAATTACACAATACTGATGTAGTAATTATTTTATTAATGGGAATATCAAATTAAAGATTTTAAAACAAATAAAGTAAATAGAATTTATTATAATAAATATATAAAAGACATTTTATAGATTAACCATATAATTATGTATATAGTAAAATATTTTTTTTAGGTTAATATATTATCATGATATTTTTAAAAATCCATTAAATTAATAATTTCAAAATTGACACTATTGATATTTTGTCAATATAATGTTTTATAATGTTTTTTAAAGATCATAAAATATTTTCAAAAATATAACATATCTCTTTATTACTCTATAATGTTATATATTTTTCATTTAAGGTCTTATTGACATAAAATAAAAAAATTATTCTATTTTAATATTGAACAATTTGTTACCTTAGTTAAAATTAGAAAAAAATAATTGTTAATGTTAAAATTAAATCATAAGATCTAAAATGAAATATTAAAATTTCTAAAAATTATTGGATTATTATATTAAAAAATTATCTAATATAATATTACAAATTTGTAAATTTTAGATGTTTTTGAATGTGGATGTATTTTATTATAAATTAATATTTTTGGATATCCCAAAATTGCCAATCACCTCAATTATAAAAGGGAACCCACTCCCTAACTACATTAAATATGATTTTTACTTAAATATCATATATCATAATCCCATTTCCCTTATAAACTATACTAGTAACATTCTAGTTGTTATGGTCTTCTCAAAAGACCAACTCTAGTGCTTTAAGAGGACATCTAGAGAGTACATGTTGAAGAAGAGGTAACATCCGATATCAATTCTTTCAAATTATTTCTTCTTATAATTCCTCATTATGAGATGTTTCTATTATAAATTAATAAATACAGTATAAATAATATACTATTATGTTTTTTTAAAAATGGATCAACCATATTACACCTTCTATCCATCCTATAAAAAACAAAATCACCATTTGTGCGTACACATGGTTTACTGTCTCCAAGTTGTGGTATAATATGTTATTCACCACTACATAAATTGGAAAAATATAATGATAGAATTAATAAGTTTATAAAATTATTATATCATTATATTTATTTTCAAACACCATATATTCCATCCAATTACATACCATTACATAATTATCAGAATGATATTGTCACTCATGTGTACTTATGACCTATTATCTCCATGATGCAATGAAATTCATTCTAAAAATCATTATTATATAGATGTAATGAATGAATAAATTTGGTATATATTATGTTAATATAATTTTTATGTTTATATACATGACCTAAGAATGATAACCAAAACTTATTTGAAAAAACATGCATAAGAATATAAAGCAGTTAATACTTGTATAATGAATAACAATGACATGTTATATCAAAATGCTGATAACATAATCATATATGATATAAAAAAATGAAAATGTTTTGAATACATAAATAAAATTATTCAAATGATTGTATAGGAGGTTCTAATACATACAAAGGATATCAAACCTAAGGCATGGGATTATTTTGTATCACTTTTATTTTTGTGGGACATATGCCGCATAAAAAACCTATTTTTTGGTGTTTATGCTTCCCATGGATATTTTTAGGCCTATTTTTATGAAGGTAATTATATTTTAATATGCACATATTTTTCGTTACTTTAGGAGGCATGAAATTATACTGATTATTAATTGGTACTATAAAAATTTTCAATCTCATTATAAACCTATATTGATTATATGTATATATTTATGAGGGTTTGTTTGTCATTCATGTCCTTGTTTTCCAAAAATTCCTTCTTAAAAAAGTATTATGTTATGGATGTATAAAGTCATATTTAACTATTTATTATTTTTTCTACAAGGTTTTAAAGGAATATTTCATTGATTTTCCATATGATGTATGTTTAAACATTCCATGTAAAAGTATGAGAAGAATGCATTTTAAAATTATAAAAAATGAAAAACAATTTACTCTTTCAAAATTCATTATTTTCATGAAGGATTCATTAAAAGGATTTATGTTTTTTTTCTAATAAATTATTTTATATTAAATATTTGTGGATTTTTTAGAAGTAAATTTTTTTTAAGAAGAAATGATATTTTTCTCAAGAATTAATATCATGAGTTCAATCCTAATTATTTTACTTCAATGATAGAATTCTTTATAATAGAAAGGTTTGAAGTATACTATACATAGTCTTCCTATTATATGATTCAATTTATTATGGAATTATTTATATTAAATCTCATTATTTTAAATAGATTATGTCATGATGAAATGATGATTAAGAAATCCATTTTATCTCTTCGGTTATGCTATGATGAATGATTTATGTTTTTCTAGAGCATGTAAGAATAATTTAATTATGATATGGGTGGGACCTATATCTACCTACATTGCATTCGGTAATGATTTATTTCTCATGATATGAATAGAACAAGAATGGAAAGTAAATATTGTAACATAATACAGGGCTAGAAAGACATTTATATATGGTTTAGTAATACATGGATGTAATAATAAGTAAATCTTGTTCAGTAATATAGGACATTAATGAAAATTAAATACAGTTCAGCTATACATGGAGGGGATGAATATTAATCTTTGTTCTGTAAAGGAAATTTCTGCTATGATGGAAATGTAAATGAGCCTTGGCTAATTAGAAAATTATTTTTGATAATTATGTGTCCGCCACAATTCCATGTTTTATGCCAATGCAATTTTCTCATGGTTCATGAATCATTTATCACTTATTCCTTATGACCAAACAATATTAATTTTATAAACCTATATTTTGATATATGTTATATGTATTATGGTTTTAGAAATTTATGTTCATGTTTTTACATTCTTATGTTCTTATTTTATTTGATATTTACATTGTTTACCCTAACAAATAATGTAAGCTACCCGTTTTTTTTTTGTTTCCATTTCCACAATATATTAAGAAAGTATTTAAGTTGGAAAACTAAATGGTAATAACATTATAGGGGATGTTGAATATAATTAAACAAGTAAGAATAATGTGTTCCCCATTTCCAAGGAAACTTAACTAATATGGTCAATGGGTATCTGTTTCGGTCATGTATTAAGTATCTCACAAAATTAATATAATGGCCTTATATGTCAAACATGGGTATTTAATGTTGGTATAACATTAATGATTTAATTATCCATTTGAAACGATATTGCCAAAACCATAGGGATATACATATAAAAGTTTCTAATTATATTTATTGGGATGTCTTAAGGATAAGTATATGTATATGTTATAATACTAATGTTTTTGTAAAAATCATGAATAACTGAGGAATAAACATAATATATCATTAATTGATATATTATGAGTAATTTATATTAATTATGTGTTTATAATATCTAATATGTATTTATCACACATTGTTTTAGGGTCTTAGTTTGTCGCTAGAACTAGATAAAACATAGTTAACCTTGAATGGTTCAGATGTTGAAAGTGTGGGAATTATGAAAACCAATTTATTGATTGGAAATATTATAAAGAGAATTGTGAATGGGGTATAATTATTAGTCATACATCAAAGTATAATGAAATTATAAATGACATGTGAAATGTATGGGATGTTATTTCATTATATTATTACGTTAATCCTTTGAATCTTTTTTAGATTAAGGTTGAGGAATCTTAAGACATGATTCATATTTTAAGAAAGAATAAGATGATGGATCTTGAGTAATGATTTAAGAATAAAGATAGATGGTCTCGATGTTCATGTTTTAGAATTCAAAGATTATTTTATATGAATCATGAAATATATATGTGTTTTAAGTATAAGTATTTCTCTAAGGATTTGAAAGGATTTTTTGAATAGTTTTAAGGAGCTTGAAAATTTATTTAAGGGTATGTTGATATACTTATAGAACACATGATTAAGGGAAATAAAAACATTCCTATGTCCATTATGTTATGATCATTATGTTTGGATGAATATATTTTGGGTTTGAATAAGTAAATTTTATGATTCTAGTTTCATGGGAAATAATTATGGATTTGTTTTCAATAGGGTTTTACTATCATGGATAACGTATACATATTTTTGGGACTTAGGAAATATATCCAATATATTTTGGATTAAGAGAACATGAATTTTTTAATAAGGATATAAGGTAATTTAGGTCATTACCATGACTCAAGAGAATACAGGTTGAAGGTGATCAATTGTTTGGGATGTGAAAAACAGGAGATACCTTATGATATATGGAAGGTAAATGTTATGACATGTCTGTGTACTTCCTTCAAAAGTTTTTTATTTTTATCTTTCAGAAGGATTATCTGGTTTTATTTTTATGGATGGTATCAGATATACATTGGATAATGTTTTTTAGATTAATGTATTGTCTCACTATAGGTTAAATTATACATATTTGATAACTTGTGATATCAATTTTTTTGAGAAAGATAGAATAACTTATAATTACATTTATGGATCACATGATCAACTAATGATTCAAGAATGAAATATGAAATTTCGTTTATTTAAATAAGAGATAATTTGGATGTCTTTTAAGGCATGACCAATTGTGAGAGTATTCTATAATCAAGTAAGTATATCTTCTCATGAAAATTCATAAACATTAAATTATATTTCATGATGTAAAATGGTTCCCCATTATCAATATTTTTTATTATATCAATTTTCTATTTCATGGTTCAATATTACATGGTTTTTTGATTGATATCTCTCTTTAGACCATCTACATTTTTATCTATAATGTTTATCTATCTCTATGATTATTTCGGCTATTACTTCATACCCAAATAATCACATATTTTACCCTACGTAGAGACTTAGTTATGATTTACCATGGGTAACTATTATATTACATTTGTTCCAATTAAAATGATGTTTTAGACTTAATTTTTATTATGTATATTTATTTGAATGAAACATTCAAGTATTAATCCCATTATTACCCATATAAATTTTGAGGGAGAAATTTATTTATATGTGTATAGAATGTATCACCCATGATTTTTATGAGATAGATTAAATTCATTAATATCCGGGTTGCAAGATTCACTAAGGCATGTATTCACTATATGCTACACCAATATTGGTTATAGTATACACAACACTACACTTGGCATCTGTTACATGGAATTTGAATTTATTTTTATAGAATTCATTTCACCCAAGACTCGTTTTAATTGAGTTAATAAAAAAATAAAAGCACTCCTGATAGATTTTATTTTTGAAATATATTGGAAATATATTCAATATAATTATTTAAATTAATATTATATGTTTTATAGACATGATATATGAACAAAACAAATTTTTTGGATAAAAGATATATTACAAAAAAATACATTTTTGCCTCATTTTGATTGAGAAATCAATGTGAGTATATTTTATTTGACAATTATATAAGTTATATTTTAAAAAAGAAAATAAAAATTTTCAAGAGAGAAATCTATATATAGTGTGGATAGTTTTTTTTTCTATTTTTACGATAATTTTCATATTTTAACGAATAGTGAAAAATTATACATTTTTATTCAAAAATACGTTTTCATCTAATTTATTTATATTGATTGATTGTCAGTTTAATTGGGAATAATTTATAATTATATTATGTTATAATCATTTAATCCAATGTTTTTCATTGGAAGTAATTTCTCTTAAAAATTTGACATAATCACAAGTCAACCTTTTGTGGGTTTTTACTTTTTAATAACAAGTTTTCTCGTTCCCTAATCAGGATTAATTATAATTTATTTTTTCAAACCATTGTGTATAAAATTTTGATATATTATTTCTATATTTGGATTTAGTGGGTCACAATTATGTTATTAAGTTAATTTTATTTTGTGTATTTTAAGAATAATAATTGCGGTATTTTTTATTTAATGTGATTAAAAGTAAATCGATAATTTAGGTAAAAAATTAATACAATAAGGATATTAAAATTACTCTAACACCTTCAAAAATCCAATTGGATGAGTAAACATATACCCTTAAAACCTAATGTTAATTATTGACCCATTTAATTGAAATTGTTCCTTGAAAATAATATAATTATTATTAAACTAGAACACAGCTACATTATAGTGAAAAATCTCACCCTCTTATTTTCTAGAATTATATTACTTTTAATATAATGATAATCATGAAAAACATCAATAATTAAACTAATTAAAAAATTAAATAAAATTTCTATAAAAAGGAAATTTATTTAGTGTTTTTAGAGACAGAAAAATTATTTTAAGGGTTCATATATTGATGATGAAGAAATTATTTAATTGATGAAAAATAAATAAACTAATATTTATTAAATTAATAATAAATATTAAAAGACCTAAACACATGGTAAAATATAATTGATCGACTATATATCTATGATAATATTTAAAGGGTTGTGTTATTGACCATTTGGGGCCTTATAGAAGAGATTATGACACTTAATTTGTTTTATTTAAAGTGATGTTAAACATGTAAAATTTTTATTTTAATAATAAGAACATTTTTAAGATGTATTTAACCAAATATGTATTCAGATAAAATTATTCTTCTACAATATAGTAAATTTATATTAATTATTGAATTTTATTTTTATTTTTTAACCAAAAAATATGTATACTAGATATTTACACATAATTTATGTAGTAATTATTTTATTAATTGAAAGATTAAAATAATGTTATTAAAAATACTAATATAAATATAATTTTGGATAATTTATATAAAAAAATTTTAGATGACCTTTAACCCTAATATATAAAATAAAATATTTTTTTCAAGGTTAATATATTAAATTAATATTATAAAAAATCAATTCAATTTTTAATATCAAAATTGACGCTATTGATATTTTGACAAAATAATGTTTTATAAAGTTATTTAAAAATCATATATATTTTAGTAAATAAGAAAATATTGTTTACTCAAAAATGTTCTATATTCTTCATTTATAGAATAATTGAAATCCTATAAATTAAAATTAATGTATTTTAATATTGAATAACTTGTTACCTTTGTTAAAATTAAAAGAGAATAATTAAGGGTAAAAATGATAAGGTTTAAAATGAACTAAATAAACAAATACAAATTATTTTTTGATAAGATAAAAATAGTATCTCATCTCATTTTAGAAATTAAGTCATTTCTCATTTTTCTAATGGGGTTTTATATTATTATAAATTAATATTCTTGGAGATCCTAAAATTTCCCCTAACCTCAATTATAAAGGGGCACCTCCTCCCTCACCTCTTCACATCACATTGAGCTTTAAATATCATCTATCCCTAGAAAATTTACCATATGAACTTAGTATGTAATATTATATAGGTTCTTGTATTCTAAAAATACTAACTCTAGTGCTTTATGAGTTGTTCTAGTCGATCATGTTAAAGAAGAGGTAAACTCCTCTACTGATTATTCCAAATTGATTCAGGTTTCTACATCCTCTTAATGAGTTGTTTACATTATAATGTAATAAATATAGTATCACACATATACTAATTTTTTATTATTATTATGGAACAACGATATTCCACCTTTTATCTGTCCTATGGAAATGAAATCACCACATGTGTGTACCTACAATTTAACATATTTGTGATGTGGTGTATTATGTTTTTCACCACCACCGTACAAGGATTGGTATAATGATGGAAATAATATCAATATATAATAACTATAATATGATACAGATAATGGAACAAATTATATACTATCAAAAACTATACCATTTAACAATTATCGAAATGATATCATCCCTTATGTGTGTGTACGACCAACCATATCCACTGTGTGATGCAATTAATTCACAAAAGCACGATTATCTAAATGTAAAAATTGAATAAATATGATATATATTAGGTTATTATCATTTTTTAATGATATAACTATGAAATAGTAATACGATCCAGGACATAATCTATAAAACATGCTTAATAACATAAGTAGTTATTACCAGAATAACGAGTAACAATGAAATGATATAAATAATCGGATTATAAAATGATCATATATGACCTCATAATAATATCTATGATTCTAGAATAATTCAATTAATTTATTTAAATAATTTTATATGAGGTTTCTATACAAGCAATGGATACCAGATATATGGTAAGAGGTTATTTTGTGTCACTTTTATTTTTTTGGAACATATGATTTATACAGAACCTATCTCTTTTGTGTGGTGTTTATGTTTCCCATTTAATTTTTTTTATTCTTTTCAGGAAGGTTATGATATTTAAATTTTCATAAGATTTTCATCATTTAACGTGATATATGATTCTACTAATTATGAATTAGTAATAGATAATTTTGAAATATCGTTATTATTCTCAATTGATTTTATGTAATTATTTACTCAGGTTTATTTATCATCCATATTAAAGTATTCTAAAAATACTTTCATAAAATATTATACTATTATCCTATATATTTTTAAATTCATTTTAACCATTTTATATTTTTACATCATATATTGAAATAGATATTTCTATTATTTTCTGTACGAGGATCATTTTCACTTTTCCCATGAAATTACTAGAAGAATGTTTTTCTAAAATTCTAAAAAGTGTGTTAATATTTATGCCTCCATAATGCCTAATTTAAATAAAGATTAATTTAAAAATTTTATAGATTTTTTTTATTATATTAGATTCAATTATAATTCTATGGAATTTTGAGAAAAGAAAATGTTTTTTAAGAATAAAAGATAATTTTTTCAAGAAATAATTGTGAGTGTTCAATAAAAATTATTTTCCATATAAAATGGAATTTTTATAATAGGGTTATCTTTAAAGATTAATTTCACAATTATTCCAATGGTATTATTATGTTTGTGATAAAAGTATATTTATTAAATCTATTTTCTTTAAATGGATTATGTTCTAATGGAATGATTTTTAACAAACCCATTTTATTCCTTAGGTTATGCTATGATGATTGATTTAAGTTATTGTGTAATACATAATAATGATTTCATTATAAGATGGGTGGAAACTATATAAAGCTCCAACGAATTGGTTAATGATTTCATTATAAGGACTAGAATAAAAAGTAAATCTAGTTTAATAATACAGGGCTGGAATGACATGTAAATCATGTTTAGTAAAACAGGACTGGGACGAAAAATGAATATTGTTTACTAATACATGGCTGGAAGGACATGTAAAAATAGTTCAGTAATACGAGGATGAAATGAAGAGTTAAATCAATATAGTAAAGGACTCTTCACACTATCCTATCCTATGATATGATCCTTTGATAAAATGGGTATGTTTTCTATGCTTTTGGTTTTCCACAATTCCATGTGTTATCTGAATTCTATGTTTTCATTATTCAAGATTCCATTATTATTTATGCCTTATGAAAATCCAATATTTATTTATTACCTAATGATTTTGATATATGTTACATGAGGTATGGTTTTCTAATGTTATTTCACGTTTTTACATTCTTATGTTCATGTTTAAGTTGATATTTACATTACTTACCCTTACTAAGAATATGAGATCGACCATTTTAGGTTTAATTTTCCCCTTGATATAATGAATGATTTTAGTTAGGAATCCCATAGGGGGAATCATTATTGGAGCAATTAAAGATATTTCACCAAGTTAGGATAATGTGTTCCATATTTCTAAAGACACAACACTAATATGATCATTGAGAATCTATTTGTGTCTTGAACTAAGTTTTCCAAAAAAGTAATTTAATGTACATATATGTAAAGCATGGGTCTTCACAACCACAACATGAACCTCAAGTAAAAACCCACCACCTCTACATAATGAATGTAACCAGGTAGTATCCAGGATCCACCATAACCTACATAACATGTATTATATATGAGGTATTACACCTCAAGATATCATAGCCCATACACCAAGTAAGGAACCTCAATCCATCATAACCCAAAGATGTTATATCTATATTATTCTTTAGAAAACTATATTGAGAATATATGTGTTTGAAATAACCACAAGCCATTACCGATATCTAAAAAATATATTGGTATAACTAATAGTCGTTCATATGAGTACATGTTACTGATAAGAGAATAGAGCTTCTCCAAAGGGGGCTATCAGTCATCCATCCCCCACCAAGATGTTGAGAGAAAACCCCAAGGGCTCAAAACCCCAATGTGTTAGTTTCTTTTACTGATAGGGTGCAGTTGAGTATAGAAAAACGAAAAAAAATTATATAATATATATCAAAACCACATTATGGTAATAAACTAGTCTCAGAATCAATTCTGGCTAATGTCTCTAAGACACCTGACTACCACTACTAAGACTAGATACCCAATAATCACAGAACAATTTAAATATCTAAATTAATATACTTTATTCCTCTTAATTAGTTACACATTACATTTATTAATTCCATAACCATTAACTTACCCTTACCAACTTCACATTACATTAAATTATCATTTAAAAAATTCGCATGCCTTCAAAGCATAAGAAAACTGAGTTCACGACTTCTCTGAATTATAACCTCATTATTTCATAATAGAAAACTCCAACCCCATGGGCCAAATATTTATTAATTTATATATAAAATTATATTAAATATTTCAAATCACTATAAGGTAACATCAAAATATTTAAATCAAAGGTATACAACCAAGCAAATCTATCTTCATTAAGAAGTGTGGAATGAAAAATACATAATCAAAAAACCTGGTTGTTTACCCAAAAAACAAATTCAAACAGGCATATATCATTCATATTAATGGTTTTGACTAGGTTTAACCTATTATATTATCTTTGGTGCCCTCTGCGACCCCCACATACATATCCTGATGCATCTATCTACTCCAATCATCAATTGTTGAAACATAAACTGGGCCTCCTATCCCATCTTACCACAAAAGCCCTTGAGGGATACCCTTCGCAGGATCAAGTCACATGCATGCCTCCTCACACCACATACCACAATATAACTCCATGCTCATCCATCTCGGCCTCACGTAAAATTCAAAGTAAAAGGAAACAGATAAAGAAACTAGGTTCGTGTTGCTAAATCAATCCATTCATCCTTTCTAAATAATGAGCATTCACATATCCAAAAAAAGGTACTTGATCATTCCAAACAAGATAAAATCCCAAGACCTAAAGGGAATTATCTTTTATCACACAATAGTTATTATTCAATATTTAATTAATTTAATAATTATTAACAGTTTCAAACTACAAGAAACCTAATACTCACATCATAAGAAGCATTAAAATATTTAAAAATAATATGTAATTTTACATTCTTTTAATTCATTTATCAGTAAGAATTAACATGTTTTAGTTTCCTTAACCAATTTAATTAAACATGAATACTTGCATCAATTTTATTATCATTAAATTGAAAAAAAATTGTTTTCATTAAACATTCCTCTTTAATATTTTATCCATTTAATTATCAATTACATCCTCCTTTACATTATATATAAATTTCTGATTCTAAACCAAGAACCAGAGGAACTACATAGATATCAAACTAACTTTAAAATCAACAGGAAACACATTTTAATGATTCAAGTAACAAACATTTCCTTATGATTGATAACAATTAATTAATCTAGCTTAAGTAATTAAATAGTTTAATTTCACTCTATTCCACTAAGATAAATCGGGCAGATATTTATATTACACATAAATAAATAGAGAAGGAAAAAACCCCTTACCTAAAATGTGTTTCAAATTATTTTAATGAGAATAGAAAAACATAGAAAACCCTAATCCCCTCCTATTCTAGAACTACATCCACCCAAGGATGTTGTGTCATAAATGCACAAACAAATAACCGAAAAAACTCCATTAAAAATAAAGATATCAAGAACTACCACATGAAAAAGATAAATGTGAGCAAACACATTAATGAAATTGTAATATCAGTGGTAGAACATACCTTTGATCAATGATAAATTGATGAATGGAATCTTGGAATCAATTGGTGAAAAATATATCTTGAATGCATAAAATAGGGGGTCATTGGGTCACATAAAATGAGAGAGATGGGTGATATAGCCATAGGGTTTGACAAACCGAGCAGTTGAAAATGATTAAAACATATATCATTAGGGATTTAAATGATATGTAATTCCTTTTCACTTTGTGTCATCTTGAGGGTTTAATTTCAATTGAAAAATATACCAGCTTTTCATTTTATTAATATTTTATCCCTGATTAATTACATGGTTCGAAACCTACATTCAAATCATGTAAAAGCATTACATGGCATGAAATCTTTCTGCTTCAAGGTTTTGTAAGTCAAACATCTATATAATCCCTCTTTGCATCCTCCGAACACTTCTATCTTTAGAAACATGAAAATTGTCAATCCATATGGATCCAAGCCCTTATAACTATACAATATCAATCGAATAAATCTCTTGGTTCTACCTAGGTAACAATATGTTTTGTTCTCCCATTATTTATTACCTAATCCCATAATGTAATTAACAAATATATAATTCATACTGTCTCATAATTTATAAAACTCATCCTAATCATATAACATTAGAGAGCCAACGAAGGTGGGATGTAGGGGGTCATTGGGTCACATAAAATGAGAGAGATGGGTGATATAGCCATAGGGTTTGACAAACCGAGCAGTTGAAAATGATTAAAACATATATCATTAGGATATCATCATATCATTTTAATTTTCTATAATATTTTCACTATAGTAATATAAAATGACAACCAATATGACCAATATAATATCCAAAAATAATTTAACTGATCTATAAAATAACTAAATTAATCTAAAAAATAATTATACTGTACTATGATATACATTTAAGTAACCAATGAAATAAATTAAAAAATTATCACATCAATATCCGAATTAAAATAATACACCACAAAAGTAGTCATGTAAACCAAAAAAATACTAGTTTATTAGAGAGTATCTATGTAAACATATTATGTTTATACAGTTGTGAAAATTTCACTATAATAATGGTTATCTAGAACCTTTCCTATATACCTCACATGTTGTCATCATATTCATAAACTGGGTATTTCAAATTTAATGAAGTGGTTAGTGTAATATCCGAACCATATAATATAGGAACATATTATAATGTATTATAAAATTTTGGAGACATAAATGTTACAATTCATGTTTTTAAGACTATATACAGATATCAAAAATAATGTTAGATTAAAACAAGATCATAAAATAGACCAATAGAGAATTATAAAATATATGAACTACCTTATAAAACATCTAAATACCCATATAACATTGGTTTATGACATAAAAGTGAGGAAAATATTAAAATTATGTAATAATACCAAAATTATTGAATTCCATTAAAAATAAATACATATGGAAAATTTATAATAACATGACGACACATGGAAATGTGTTATAACATTGAAAATAACAGAAAAGTGTGGAACTACCATAATAATAAGGCACCTATATGATTAATCCCATTATCCCCACATATTTGGGATTAAATATATTTTTTACAAACCATATAATCTATGAAACCAATCTTACTCAGACCTATGTTAATAACTAACAATTTACCTTCCTAATTATCACAAGAGTTATGATAGTAAACTAATTCATTAGATGGTGATATATGAAAAAATTAATAATAATCCATACATATATGTACCAAATAAGAACAATCATCATCATAATTTATATACCACATGGAAAAGGGGGTTTCTAAAACACATCACATAACATGAACATATGATATCATAGGATATAAAAATACCATTATACAAAAAAATTCATTATATAATAACATATAGAGAATGATAAAATCATCACTTCATGGAAAATGTTCTTTTGGTGAAAATTTTATATGTAAATGAAAATGTTTTCATGAAAATGTTTTAAATGTTTTTATAAGATATGTTGTTTAAAATATTATCAAAACCCATCTTTGAGATTAGGATGAAAATAATTTTGAAAAAATATTAAAATGAGTTATAAAAATATATATATTTAAAAACATAATAGATCCAGAAAGGATGAGAGGAAATAATTTTAAAAAAATTAATATTAAATGAAAAATAAATAATATAAAATTTTGAGAGATATAAATCATATAAACAATAAAATCATAATGAATAATAAAATATTATATTTTATAATACAATATAAACCATTTGAATATTTTTAATTTTGGTTACTAAAATACTATATCATTAAAAAGATAATGAAATTTTTTTCATTAAAATAATTCATTTAGAGTAAAAGAACTATTGGGAATAAAATATATTTGGATTATTTTATTTAATTGAGAACATTTATGGGATGTAAAAATATGGAAAAGGAAGAAAAAATCAATTCAATGTAATATAAATTATTCTTAAAAGGAATAAATCATAAAAAACATTGAAATCATCAAGGAATAACAGTATATTGTGAAACATGGTTTTCCATGAAATTATAGGGGGAATAAATAATACAACCATAATTTGTTATAATAGATAATTCAGGAAGGAAAATAGTAAAATATGTTTGATTATGACCTAATGAAGTGTTGTAACCAATGTTGTTCTTTGCGGGAAATGAAGTATGGTTTGGGTGTTTTTCAATTCAGTTTGGTTTGGTCAAAGAGTTTACAAGTAATGTGGCCTTATGAATATGGGAAAATGCAATAATGAAGATGGAACATTTTCCCAGTGTTATCCAAATATTTGGGCCCCAAAATTGGGACTTTGTTTTGGGAAATGTAAGAGTTTTGTTAGAAGAAGTAAACTTCGAACCACATAGTGGGAGTAGTTCACAGATCAAAAAGTATTGTACATGGAATAGTAGACCATGAACCATGTTCTAGGAATATTTTTATAATGGTGAAATATGGAACATATTTTAGGGAACAGTGAACCATGATGTGGGATCAGTATATGGACTATGTAAGAGAATCTATTTATGGGATACCGTGTCATTTGGGATAATGGGGTTGAGTTTTCAGAAATAATGAAGGCTATAATTTTTTGATATGAGGTGGTGATTTCTACCACTCTGTATGGAGAATGGTGGTTTGTGGATAACGTAGTGGATATGGTACACAAGAGAAGTGTGGTACATGGTAAAGGTGGTGTGGTATCAAAGGCTTTGTAAATCTTGGTTTAACAAAGTATGATGATCTATTTGCCTATATAAGGAGCACTAATACTTTCTTTAGTTGCACAACACTGATGTTAAAAAATTATAGAGGAATTTAGTGAATTATATAGTAGTTTATAGGATGAAAACCCTCAATGGACACATTGATTCGAAATTTGGATCGAATCCTATGATGTCCATAATGGTTCATGGAAGATGGGTTCTAGTACATTGTTTGCAGAATACAATTCATAGAAGATAGATTTTTGTGGAAGAGTTACTCCCTGGAGATGAAGTGGTATGAGGAACTGGTACACAAGAGTGGTAAACTAAAATGTTATGCGGAAGTGGTGTGTAGAAGAAGTACCGAGATGTGTTTTGGGAAGAAATTATGTGGTCACGGTTTACAGTGGCCACACATGGAACACTTGTAGTATACATTGTAATGCAGTATGTGGAGGAAGAAGGCCATTTTGTAGAAGAAATGTTCACAACTGTACAGTATACTAAACAGTAAATTACACTTATAGGGGAAAACAATAAAAAACAGATCATATTTCTATATTTGAGGATGTATGATTTAATGGGAAGTAATTAAATAGTCCTTCATGCCGATAAAATGACTTTAGATTTTTCCCATCATTGCATGAAATGGGGATTCAAGAGAAGTGATCTAAGGGATGCAGTGTTCTATCCCTAAAACATTATCAAGGAAGAGCTCCTGGTACAAATTGATTGTGTTAAACATTGGTACTCCACAACTAGTGAAGATTAGTGGACATTGGTATAACAGAAAACCTATCAGAGTATGCTCCTTCAATGTATCCCTTAGTGGGGAACCAAGTAAAATTGTTTTCTCAATGCATTTCATGTGATTGTTTGTCTTCTACGCTTTCTCATCAGAGATGTTTAACTAGAACCTACCAACGTGGTAACAATATCAATCAGTTTAAAAGAAAAACTGGACACGCTGGTTCAACCCACCCCTCTCAGGGTGTAACGAGGAACTTCATGTGGTATTAAAGGATAGAGGGTTCTGGGGTTAAATCATCCCTTCATTTATAATATAGAGAATACATTAAATTTTAGGGGAGTAATTCTCTTTGATGGAAGAAACATTCATATATGGAAGAATAAGATGACATCTCGTCTATGATCTACTGGAATGGTAGTCCTATCTTCTACTTCATAAGGAATACAGGTCACTGATCCAGTTGGGTTTTCTATGGCTGATAAATATAAGAAAATTCTTGATGTAGATGCTAAATCACATAATTCTCTCGCTACAACTCTTTTTGCTAAGATATATATAACGGTGATGAGTTTTATGTAAGTAATGTCTATATGGGAAAAACTAGAGAATATTTATAAATGTGGAAACAAAGTGAAGGAAGAAATACTAAAAGTTTTTCACAATAGGTTTGATGATATGAGAATGCATCCTTACAAAAATACAGATACAATTTTCAATCAAATTACTATTGTTATTGGATTAATATGAGAACTTTATAAATAATTCAAATACCTTGATATTGTAAAAATTTCTTAAGAATACTTCCACCTCTTTACAATGAAATTGTGCCAGACCTTGTCTAAATGGATCTTTTCAAACATTATCTAGATGATATACTAAGAATCCTAGTAGAATATGAGATGATAGTAAAACAAAAAGATGTAATGAATCGAGTAAGAAAGGAAATTTCAATCAAATCCATGAAAACACATGAGGTGTTACCAAATTATATTTACGATGATAATGAGGAAAAAGAATTACTTTTCTCTTATTGCATATAAATTCAAGAAGGGAGAACCAAAATTCAAAGGAAAGTTACCCCTATCATGTTTTAGTTATGGCATATTTGGGAACATTTCCTCTCGATGTTCAATAATGTTCAATGATTATGAATTTTTAGCTGAAGACATGCAGTATCCTTTGATATTTGTTTTTAAAAAGGGTTTATTGAATTTTTGTATGAACCCATAGTGAAATGTTTTTGTATAAGAAAATGAACATGTTGATTCTAAATTATTTGGGGAATAAAAACCATATTTCCAATTTTAAACCCAATCATCAATGATGGATATTGTAAAAAATTAAAACCATCATGAGATAAATCTAGAGATACTCAGTTGACCACTATTGTCGATCAGAAGTTTCAAATTAAGGATTCTTTTATTATGATTGATAATCAGTGGGGGAGATGAAAAAGTTGAAATAAATTATGGAAGAGTAATATGAATATGTTGACATAAAATAAGGTTAAATTGTTGACTTGAGGAAGTAGTAAAGGAATATTCAACAAAATTTGAATGGTCAAAAGATATTTTTTAACTAAATATCCAAATTGAAGAACAAGAAAATTTAAAAAAATTAACAAAACTCAATATTGGAGGAGAAGTCAAAACCTATTGAGGGACTTGAAGAAGAAGTTGTTAATCATTAGAGTAAAATTAAAAGGTAATCATGTCCAAAAGAAACAAATTAAAAATTTATTTTGGAAAATTCTCAAATGATGAGATTCTAGGGAGTGCTAAGCATGGATTTTATGGGGATGAAAAGGCTATGAATGATCAAAACTGTCAAAAATGGGAAACATAATAATAAGTTATGATGCTGAAACACCTAATGTTTGATGTAAAATGGGCCATAATAAAAAATTTCAATGTTATAAATATCACAATGGCACCTAATGTCCAAACATATAAAGTCTCAAATAAAACCAAAAGGAAGAATGAAATCTATCATTGATTTTCCCGATATGATAGAAAATCTAACTATCCTCCTAAGGAATTTGATATGAGTATTATTATAAGTGCTAATACATTTTCACATTTGAAATGTAAAACTTGCAGCTACCTGGGCCATTACACGTTACACTATGAAGAGGAAAGAAGCTATTTAAATGAGGAATCACTAGAAAGTCAATAATGGAGAACAAATTCATATACTAATTATTATAGAAAATATAGTTACTATGGAAATTGTTTCCATTTTTCAATCATTTTCAATAAATCAATTGATTGTAGGAAGATGAATGGAAAGAACATTTCATAAATAACCATGAGAGAAGTCAATAATCACCAACCATATGGTGTTGGTTTTCCCTACAAGAAGAAGAATATGATTATGAAGAAACTTTTCACATGGAAGATATATTATAAATTCCATCTTTATCCTTCACTATATCTAATATTCCATTAAAGGAAATGAATAAAATTGAAAAATATGACAATGATGAAGTAGATCTCAAAGCTATTGAGAATATACGAACATGGGTTCTAGATAGTCAAATCTCATCCCATATAATGTTAAATGGAAATCTATTTCCAAATATCTAGATTAATGTCCATGGAACAGTGAGATTTAATAATTATGGTTCTTTGAAGATAAAAGGTAGTTTAATTAATGAATTGGACTGTGTTTAGATGAAGGGGACCAAGATTCATTATATATACAGGGTGCATCACAATCTATTAAGTGTGATCTAACTCTGTGAATCAGGACTTATGGTGACATTCAATCAAAATCGGTGCACTATAAAAGAATAAAAATGGAATTATATAATGATGGGATGCATAATAATTGTAAAATTATATCTAGCTGATTGTAAAGAGAATAATTATTATATGATAGTTGAAGAAGAGAACAATGTTTGGCACTGGAGGTCGGGCCATATCAATCAATAAGACTAGTAAATGAAACATAAACATAATATTTCCATGGATATGTAAAATTTGAGGCATGAATGGGAGAATACTTGTGATGCATAAATTTGAGTAAAGTTGGTGTGTAGTTCATATCGTCCATTGAAGAAAATAGAATCATGTCTTCTTGATCTCATTCATAAAGAAATATGCGGTCTGATAATTTTTTTTGGAACTCATGGAGAAATGTACTTTGTTATTTTAATTAATGATTATTGTAGAATGGCTTGTGTTATGGTTTTATAAAATATATGGAAGGTGCTTGATTTTATGAAAACAAATCACCGAATAGCCAAAAATGATATTGGATGGACAATCAATGATATGTTGGCTAACAATGGTTAAAAATAGACATCCATTGAGTTTGAAAACTACTTAGAGAAACATGGGATACAATATGAGGTAGCAGCTATGAGAACTCGACCACAAATTTCCAGATCTATTCAAATGATGTCTTAATCTTCCAATATCTTCCAACTAATATGATTAATGTTCTTTTCTTCTAAATATTACACTGATTTCATGGTTCAAACAGTGACTTCCTTTAGTATATGTTTTTGATAGGTATGTTTTTTTTCTGGGATTTAAGGGATCGTGTGATGGTGGGATTACATGAAAACAGTCATATCCTGATTTGGTTTTCAATGGAGGAAGATTTGATAAAGTAGTGGTCCAGTGAACCTTGAATATGCATCAGATCCTGTATCATTCTATTCAAGTGGTCCTTTGATTTTCATATGAAGCTCGTAGTCCTGAAAATAGAAATATGGGTTAGTCTACCTAAAAATAAATTACCATTTCAAAATAATTCAATATTGCACATGTTAGGAATCATTGATAGAAGATATCTTTGATATAATAGTAAAACCAGTTCAATAGGTAATCTGATATCTCCTTGAATTTTTATGGATGATGACATGTCTTGAAATATAGTTGATTTTGTCTGGATTATAGTTGGCGAAGAATTCCATTAGAAACAACTTGTTTTTTTCGAGTCATTGTATGATTTTTTTCTCTACTTTAACGAAACAAGTTCACGTTAATATGGTTTTTAGGCATGAAATTATGATAAATACAGGTTCTAGAGATAGTGAAAATAGTTTGGTTGCTAAATCTGGTGAATGTCTGATGGATCCTTTAGTGCTGGGTGCCACCAGGGATCAACCTAAGGTAAAGAAGTTAAATGATAAGTGAACAAAAGACAACCTGAAGGAGGTGAATATTTTCAATTGCTTCAGAAAGGATATAGTAGCTACCTTGGTTGCTGATAAAGACCGCTCAAGATTGGTTGAATGTGGTGTTTTTAGCCTAGATGGCACTAGGAATTCCAATAATAGAACTTATGCTCTTGATGTACGATAAAGAAGTGGTATAAATGCCGAGGGGTTGTTCAAATCGATTAGTGAGGGAATCTCTAAGGAAGACATGGACTATGTAGAACCAAGGAATGGCACTAATAGCATGTTGAACGATAAACAGGGGTCCAAACAGAGAAGGGACATTTCCTCTATTAACATGAATAATCACTTTGATTTTGTTAGTGACGATGGTCATGTAGAGGTAATCACCAATGGACTCTCTATAGTAGTGTCAGCATGGGAAACCATAGATAATAATGAAATGAGAGATTATGGAATGGGCCTTTATAACCCTAGAGAAAGAGAGGAAATAAGGTGAATAGGAATATGTGGAGTTTCACGACCAAAAAAAAGAAGATGATCAAGGGTCTTGAATACCAATAATGCATTCCTATATCAATGGAGACTCTTTAGGGTAAAATTAGGAAATGCCAATATTCAGGAGCTCTATGTAGTGGGAAATAGCAATAAAGGTCAATATAATAGAGATCCTGGGACTATAGGTGATGTCAAAGACATCCTAAAGGGAAATGGTCTCTCAGAAAATGTGGAAATTTCATATAGGGATGAAGAAGTGTAGTAGGTTGGGGACCATCTTGGGGGTATCTGCTACATTCTAAGGATGTGCAGTTAGAGGAGGAGGTTGAAGATATTGTCTTCAGGTGATCTAGAAATCATTTGAACGTTCTTATAGAACCATATCAATTTCTAGAACTGATTATACATTGTATAGATAAATTAATTGAGAATTTTCATGCGATTAAGTCCATGAAATAGAAAGTAGGGTATATAGTGGGATTATTGAAACATGTGGACACTAATATTGAATAGGTGAATGGATCGACTAGAAGGATCTAATACTGATTGGAGGATTCAACATTGGGAATTTGAACATAGATGAGTACCTGAAGGCTTGGCATAATATGGAAACAAACATTGAAGATCTAATAACATATGATCTTGACTTACAGGTACAATCTGATTCCTTAAAATTATATCCGGATAATACCTTCGTAAGTCTCAAGATGACTTTCCTCATGATTGGGGTTAATTTTAGTTTCATTCCTATGTGAACATTTGATTTCTCAATTTCCCGTAAATGTGTTGTGATAATAAAAATTTAACTTTCAAGTCAAGACACCCTACGAGTTATGACATGGATGGAATCCCTCTTTGAAGTATTTTCATGTTTTAAGATGTAAATAATTTATCTAAAACAAATAAGTAAATCAAGGAACATATGTTGATGATTTAGATGAAGGAATATTACAAAGATATTAAATGAATATAAAGGACTAAAAATGTTTCAATAAACATCTTGGAATAATTTCTGGAATATAGTTGTGTGGAGATCAATGAATAGAAAACCAAAAATGTCTCAAAGAAGACTTATGATGTTGTTATATAAGGTGAGGAAGAATCTGTACATGAAATAGAATGAAATATATAAGAATATGAAGTAATGAAAGAAATCCTCGATTCACATCATAATATTTATTTAAAAGAAAAATCAAAAGAAGAAACCATGTCTGAATAAAATTCTTCCAAACCTCATAAGAGAAATCAAAGAGCGTAAATTGATTGATCCAACATCATTAGGGATTATAGAGCATGAAATCAGACATGGAGAATGAATTAAAGTGATATACATTCATTCCATTCAATTATGGAACCATCTTCATCTGATCAATCTGCACGGGATTAATCATGGGTTATGGCCATAAATGAAGAATTGGATCAGATTGATAAGAAAAAAATAGGATCTTTTTAAGAGACCAGAACACCAAAATGTGATTGGTACGCAATATATTTTAAATGAAAATAGACGAGTACATAAATGTGATTAAAAATATGGTATGAATGGTGTGAAAAGTCTATTCACATATTGAAGGAGTTTATACTGATGAAACATTTTATCTGGTGGTTAGAATAGAGTCAATCAAAGAATTTATTTCCATGAAATTTAAAAGAAGATATAGAGTGTATCAAATAGTTATTAGGAAATTTTTATTAAATAATTTTCATGAAGAGGATGTCTATATTGAACAACAAATAGATTTTATTCTTGGTAATTATGAAATAATGTTTTGCATTTTAATGGGGGATCCCTATTGTGTAATGAAGGCACAATGGGAATGGTACTATCAACTTTATTCCTATCTTAAGAAGATGTAATTTAAAAGTTGAGGAGTGGATCACAATAATTATGTGAATTATTCTCAGAAATATCAATTCAGGGTTCAGGTGTATATAGAATATATTATATTTATAGGAAGTAGACATGTATCACTGGATAAATTTTCAAATCACATGAATTCATAATTTTAAATTTCATTGATTGGTGAAATCACATACATATTAAGGATATAAGTGATTCTGAGGAAAGACTGTAGTTTCATTTTCCAGGAAAGGTATGTAAGATAGATGTTGAAGAAGTTCAAAATTCATTATTCCAAAGCAACGTCAACACTGATTTCCATTGGAAAAAATGGGATTGCACGAAGATGGTACATCTATAGATCCCAAAAAAATTATATGAGAATAATTGGAAGAATATTATACATGGAAATAACATGACTAGATATTTTCTTTTAAATATTCTTAATAGACATCTTTCAAGGTGATCATAAAGAATATCATATCGAAGTGGTGAAAGGAATCATGAGGAATATTCATGGAACTCATAATTATAGATTATACTTTTTTGCTGGAAGAGATTGTGAACTATCAATATTTTCTAATACTGACTGGGATGGAGATGATATTGATTGAAAGTCCACAAGTGATATATAATTATTTATTTGAATGAAATGTCTTGGTTGGTTGAGTAAGAAACATGAAATCACTTCCCTTAGTTCTACTAAAGATGACTATATCTCTATTTAGAAGGCTTATGCATAGATTAATAGGGTAAAGAAACATATGAATGATATTGGTGATGTTGTGAAACAACCAATGGTGATTCATTGTGATAACAAGAGTGAAATTGATCTTAAAAATAATATGGTTCAACATTCTCATGTGAAACACATTGAAATCAGATATCACTTTATCATGGAAAATATTGAACAAGGTATTATTAAAAAGGAATATGGACGAACTGATGATTAGGTGGCTTGCATACTATGAAAACCATGGTCATCACATCTATTTTATAAACATTGGTTGAACCTTGGTGATCAACAACCTCCTAGGGAAATATGTGGTTATGAAGGTTCCCCTCTCCCCAGCTGTGTAAACTATTTTAATCTCTATAATGATGTATTGTAGGTTTATGGTTGAGATACGATTTAGGGGAGTGTTCTTTAAGCTATATAATTGAATTTTTTTGTTATTTTTGGTTAATTAATAATGAAGGATAATGGAAAAATTAAATTTTTATTCATTAAAATAGGTGTAAGAAATATTAAATGTTTTTACGATGGAAGGATGATGGAGAATTGATGAATTTAAAAATGTTACAATGGGGAAGAATACTGAGAGCATTCAATGTTTAGTATCAATAGAACCCAATTCATGATTCCCCTATTTTTTCTACGCAAA
The DNA here is from genome assembly GCA_963277665.1 of Viscum album. NCBI lineage: Eukaryota > Viridiplantae > Streptophyta > Magnoliopsida > Santalales > Viscaceae > Viscum > Viscum album. The sequence continues at coordinate 1,481,035,246 of OY728142.1, read as the reverse complement.
TAATTTCTCATGTAGACATAGAGTTTTGGCTGGGTTGTTTCTCATTTATCATGTTTTGGCTGGTGCTTCATTGAATTTATCTACAGATTTCCATCCAACCCAAAAAGGAGATTATTGGAACAAAGGTGGTTCTTTGTTGTAAATGGAGTATGGTTAGTGTTTATTTTTAGTCAAAATTGTTTTCATAATGGATCTATCATGGAATGTGGTCTTATGAATTACTATGAATTTAGTATTGAAGGTGGAAAAAGTTCTCCATTATTTTTCAAATTTTTGGGCCTCAAAATCGAGAGTTAATTTTTAGAGAAAGAGAGTTTCGTCAAATCAAGTGAACCACAAACCACAAAGATGGAATAGTATGAGAATCATGAATTATGATACATGGAATGGTAGAATATGAACCATAATTACAGAATAGTTCACTGATAAAAAAATATAGTACGTAAATTGTCAAACGGTGAGCCACAAAGTGAGAACATTATGTGGACTGTATAGGAGAAACAATTCATAGGATGGCTTATAATTAAAGAAATTATGTGGAGTTATGAGAAACTATGAAGGATCTTGTTTTCATAATTGAGTTGGTGATTTATACCTCCACGTAGTGAGAATGGTGTTGTGAAGACCACATATGGGATATGGTTTGTGGAAGATGCATGGTGCGTGATAAAGGTAGTGTGGTATTTATGATTTGTTAAATATCAGTTTAGATGATTATGGAGATCTATTTTACCTTCTAAGTAAAAAAACCCTTCATTTGTTTCTTGATACTGAGGTTAAAAAATCTAGGAGGAATTTAGTTAAGTATAGAGTGGATTATGGGAAGACAACACAACAAAGGAGACATTGATTTGAAAATTAGAAGGAATTTGGTGAGGTCCAAAACAGTTTACAGAAGATGGATGTATAACATAGTTTATGGAAGATAGTTCAAGGAGGGGAGTTGTTCCATAGGGAAAAATCAGTATGTGGATGTGGAATGTAAGAGAATTACTCCAAAGAAGTAGGCGGAAGTGTTGTGTAAAAGCAGTACATGGATGTGGTTTAGGAAGGTAGTATGTGGTCGTAGTTTGCGGTGGCAGTACGGGGAGCACATACAGTATAAACTAAAGTACAGTATGTGGAGGAAGAAGGACAGTTCATTGAGGATGAGTTAAAAAACATGAAGTACATGAAACTGTAGATTACATTAGCATGGGAAATTTGACTTCATCAGAAAATCTATCTATTGTTGAGGATTCATGATTTAAAACCAACACAGTGAAGATATATTCACATCTATATACTATGTATGGATTCTTCTCAATGTAGTGGTAAAGGGGGAGTTAATGGAAGTGATCTTAGGGATGAAATGTTTCATCCTTGAAACCTTGTAATGGCATGGTTCCTGACACAGAGTGATTGTGTTAGTTTTTTGTAATCATCAACTTTTGAAGAATTGTGGACTTTTGTACAATTGAAATCATGATGGGAAATGATCATTGGACATTCACATTAGTGGTGAAACAATTAAAATTGACATGTCTATGCTTTTCATGTGAATGTTTGTTTTCTTAAATTTATCTTTAGACAAGTTTAATGGGTCTCTATAAACATGGGAACAATATAAATCAGTTTAAAATAAAATGTTGACACCCTGATTCACTTGTCCACTCTAAAGGGGTTCTGGGGACCTTGATTAGTTTTACTAAGACCCAAGAACTCCTTAAAATATTTGTAACATGTTAATAAATCCACAATGAGAGGTATAAATTAAACTATAACATTTAGTATCATTAAATATTAGAGTATAATAGTATCAAAATATGTTGGGAAATATTTACTCTATTCAAAAGTAAACCAGGTGTACAACATGATCATGATTCCTATGATTCATATTTAAGGCAAAGAAAAATGTAAATTAAAGTTATCACAAGGATGAAATGAAAAATATATTAATAACAAGAATTGGAATACAAATAAAATTAATCGGATTATATCATCCATATATAAATGAAATAGAGATGCATCTAAATCAAATAAAAAAACATGGAAAAAATATAATTATGTCACAATGAAATTAAACATGAGACAGAAAATCCATACATATTTTAAAATTTTTGATCCAAACACTATTGTGAAATGTAACATCAAAATTATCATTGAATATCAAGAAATATAAATTAATCATGATATAAAAATTATAATGGGGTAAAATTTATGAGATATAAATGTGATTGTGGGGTACAACATAGACATGTCTCTATAAAGGGAAATTTAGACGGGAACCCTTCCCCTATTTCCTTGTATAGGTGTGGAAGCAAAAACCTCATGTTAATAAAATATAGATAACCTAATATATTATTTCAAAATATTACACCTAAATAGTTCATTTATAATTTTTTTATAATTCATTAACATGATAAAAATAATGAGTTATAGCATACTATAACCATTCGGTGTTAATAAATTGAACTAATTTTTACATGTGTAATATTATTTCTACCACCACCCATAATTTTATAATAAGTATGTTATTTATATATGATTTAATATTATGTAATATGTAATATATATTTATTTAAAATAATTCAATTTCATTAAATATGTGTTTCACCTATGTTTTGTGAAAACTAAATTCTAAATAGATTAATTCAGTTATTTTAGTGAGAAACGACATTACATTAATAATAAGTTAATATTAAATTATTAAATTTATAGAACCATATTCTAATTACTTTTTTTAATAAATAACAATATTATTAATTTTTATGTTCCCCTAGCCATTCATTGTATGATATTAAATAATTATTCATGTAGTTTTTTAACCTAACCCAAACGTGAAAAAACATTATCCTGAAATATGAGTGTGGTTCCTGAGATTTTTATTACAAAATAATAAGACTCAAATATAATAATAATGATATTATTTTATTACTTTTTATTTTGAACCATATTTGAGGATTTTTATATAACTAATGAAAATCATGATATAAAAAAGAAAAATTAAAAATAGAGGAGGTAATCTGTAACACCCCGAGATTTTATGAAAAATATTCTTTTAATTTCATTTATGTCTTGTGTTGTACACTCCACCAAGATCTCCTTGCGCTATAAGAAACACTGTATTAGCTTGCAATATACGCAACCCTATTATTGGATTATTTACACTCAATTTTGATAGTAGTTATTCTACGCAAAATTGAGTGTATATATATATATATATTCAATGTATAACTGAAATATGGTTGGATTCTGTTACACGAAACAACTAAAGAGTCTTGTACAACACGCAACCCTGACATGGCTTGCATTACACGCAATCACAACCTTCCTCGATAGCGTGTGGTGTACGCAATATCATGTTTCACTAAACAACGATATATGGTTATAATATTATTATGAAAAAGACGTTATGAATAGTATTAACAACATTTTGAATTTTATTAAATTATTATTCATCTTACACATTTTCTAGAACATGGTAAGAGAACAAAATAAATTTTTCGGGGAAAATAAGTATTTTTCAAAAAATGTAGTTTTGCCACCTTTTGATGGTGCACCCACATTCAATCTAGTTCTGACATGTTTATATGTTAAATTTGAAAAAATAAAATTATTTTTTGGAATCATGATATAAAAATTTACTTTGGATAAATTTTTGATATTTTTCTGATAACTTTCAAATTTTGATGAATAGTAAAAATACGCTAATTTTTAATTAAAAACAACTTTTTTTATTGAGATAATTTATATGGTTAAATTATAATATTTAATGTTTTTAAAGTATAAAAAGAATATATTTTTTCCATTTAATATAATATATGTCATTATCATTAATTTCCCATTGAATTCATAGGTAAAAACTTTTCAATCTTTGATAATGTTTTAACTTCTAAAAACCATTTTTTTAACAACAGGATTAATATTAAATTATTTACTGAAAATTATGTGTTTTGAATTTTGAAAAATGGATTCCATATTTGGAATCAGTGGGTCAAAATTATGTTAATATTCAGAATTTTATTTTTGGGCATTATGAATAGTAACTACGTTAAATTTTATTTACCATAGTTACAGGTAAATCGGGTAATTAAGGGTAAATATAAGATAATAAAAGTACCCTAAAACCTACCAAAATCTTATTGGATGACTAAAAGTCGACCCATATCACCTAAGGGTCGGATTAGATTAATTTAATGGATTTTTTCCGTGAAAATAATTTAATTATTATTAAAACCAAAGAAAGTGAAAACATATCACTTTCTTAAATCTTATAAGTATAATAATTTTAGTTTAGTGATAAACTTCATGAAACATCAGATATAAATATTCCCCAGATATCTAATAGAATTATCTACATAATATGAATTTATTTATAATTTTTAGGGATTAAATAATTATCATTAAAGGTGACATAATAGTGATGTTGAAATTATTTTATTAAGAGAAATATCAAATCAATGGTTTTAAATATATTAATATAAATATTATATGAACTATGTAATGTGCTATAATAATTTTCTAGATAAATATGACATGTTATGAATATATTAATTCTTTTAGTTTGAACATATCGTCTGTATATTGTTTATTTAAATTCAAATAAATGAATAGTGTCAAAATTGACACTACTGTTATTTTATAAAAATAACTTATTATAAAATTGATTAAAAATCACAAAAATATTTAAAAATTATAAATTTAAATTTATATGGTCTAAAATTTAATAAAGTGTCAAATTATTGAATATTTACAACACACATGTAATTATTTATAATAATTTAAAATTTAGAATATTATTACAACAAATAAAATTAAATTGATAAATAAGGATAAATCAAGTTGATCATGTTTAAAATAAATTCCTAACATGTATAAATTTTATTGGTTGATGAGATTAAAATCCTATATCATGTAATATTTAGATATGATTCATTTTGGAAATTTTTAAGTGGGGTTGGGATTTAATATATACCAATATTTCTTATATTTCAAAAGGTGCCCTCTCCTCCCTTATAAAAGGGAACCTCCTCCCTCTCCTCCTTACACCGCTTTGAGCCTTCATGCATTTCTAACCCCTGCCCAATTAACTTCCCCACTTCCTTATAAACCTACTAGAGGTACTAGTCTTCTCAAAAGAACAACTCTAGTGCCCTAAGAGAAGGATTAAAGGATGCACTTCGAGAAAGAGGTAATACCTTCTACCGTTTTCTTAAAGTTCCATTCTTCTATACTCCCTCTTCTTTAGTTGTTTCTTTATGAAGTAATAACATAAGTATCCATCATATAATGATATGTTATTATAAATATGAAAAAACCCTATTTCACCTTCTATACATCCTACGGAAAACAAAATCACCGCGCGTGAGTACGTACGAAATACCGTCTTCACGCCGTGGTGTAATCTGTTTTTCCACCAAAACCTTACATGGATGGGTATAATGGTGTAATGAATAACTATATATGGTTATTATAACATAATACTGATTTTTATATATTATACCATCCACTCCAATTCTATTTAATATATTTGGGAATGATATCATCGCTCATGCGTACGTACGGATTACGGTCTCCACGACGCGATGAGATTCATTCTCCATGTTAACCATACATGAATGATCATAAATTTTACATAATTAATAAAAATGAATTATATGAAATAATAATGTTACTGTATTTATGTATATATATATGCATGTCATATATTTAGTTTCATTAAATTCAATAAGGAAATGAAAACAACGTTCATGCGTACGTACGACCTATCGTCTTCATGAACTGTGTATTTTATTTCTTTTATCGATCTATAATATATATGTATAGGATGAATATATATTATATAAAAATCATGTTATACATTCTGGAATTATTTAAATCAGGATATAGGTAATAATATCAAGAACTAAAAGTCAAAACACATTCGATAAATGAAATGATTTTACCCAAAATGCTGCTTTAACATGGAATTTACAAAAGAACGGGTAATATAAAGTCATAAGTGAAACATCTATGATATAATAACAATGAATATGATTATGTAATAAGTCAATGACATTATTTAAATAATTATACAGGAGGTTCGGATCCATACAAAGCATATCAGACCTAAGGTAAGGTATATCATTTCCAATTTCGTTTTTATCCGAGATTGTTTATTCGTAAGTATTTACTGGGGTTATATTTATCATCCATGTACTTGTTTTCTCAAAATGTTTTCCTATATTTTTAATGCCGTTTTTACCCATTTTTTACTTTTACTACATGGTATGTATGTAATATTTGTTTTATGAGGTACTTTTTGACTTTTCCGGGAAAAGTACGAGAAGAATGTTTTTATAAAATTATACGGCACGAACGGATTTTTACGGTTTTATAAAGCCTTATTTTCATGAAGTTTCCTCCAAAAAGATTTCATTACTATTTTCAACAAAATTATTTTTCTTTTAAAATTGCATGACTTTTTGTGAAAAGAGAATGATTTTGAATAAGAAAGGATATTTTCCTCAATAATTCATTTCAAGTGTTTTATCAAAAAAACATTTCATCTAAGATGACATTATTTCATATGTGTATGTCTCAAGTATAATGTCTCTATAATTTACATGGTTTCAATTTTATTATTATGAAATGATATCCATTACTTTTTTATGGATTATGTGATAATGGGATGATGTTTATGAATCCCATTTTATTCGTTGGGTTATTACAAATGATGCATGTATATTTTGTGGCACATGTAAGAATGATTTAATTATGAGATTAGTGGGACCTATATCTCCCTCCAATGCATTGGGTAAAGATTTATATCTCATGAGATAGACATAGATGGAACGGTATGTTAATCATGTTCTGTGTTACAGGACTGAAACTAGGAGTGATCTCGATTCAGAAAGGGACTTTGTCCACTAAGATGGTCTTGGAAGCAATGCCTTGGATACTATGGAAATAATAACATGTGGTGAATGGTTTCCCCAATTACATGTTTTATTCCCATTATATTTTATCATGGTTGATGTTCCATTATGATATATTCCTTACACACTTCCACAATTTATGTCTTTGTTCAGGATTTTGATGTTTAAATTTCATGTTCAAGTTTTTGCTTTCAAATGTTTATGGATTGTTTTATGTTCTCTCTGTTTTCCCTTACTGAGAATTTGAGCTCACCCTTTTTATTTTTTAATTTCCCTAGGAAATGAAGAACGGTTTTAGGTATAGAAACAAAAAGGGGAAGATTGTTACGGGAGCTATTGAAGATCATTCAACATGATTAGAAGTTTATATTCCAAGTTTCCAAAGACACTAAACTATTACGATCCTTGTGTGTCTATTTTTGTTATGTATTAAGTATTCCACAAAATTAATGTAATGTCCAAGTATGTCATGCTTCGTGTCTCTACAGTTGGTATCATAGGAAAGGTTTATTCACCCTTTGGAAACTAGGATGCGAAAAAGTTAGTGAGATCCCTAGATATATTTCTAAGGTATGTCTAGGGATGTTTCTAAGGATAAGTATACGTATAGGATATAGTCCTAGAACTACGGTAATGATATTTGAATTTAACCTAAGATGTTAGATATTGAAGGTAATCCTCCTTTACTATGTTGTTTTCCATAGCATGATGTTTTCCTCTCACACTATTTTTTTTGGGTTTTAGAAAATGGATGGAAACAGGAAGATTCACGATAATGGAGGATATGGCGGACAATGGAATGATATTCTTCAGAGCAACCAAATAAAACGGGATTTGGAAGTCCAAACATTGTTATTATGCCTAATCATCAATCTAATAATATGATCAAAAATCTCATATTTGTTAAGTTTACCGACTCATATAATAAGAGAAATATGGAGTTTTATGCTGATCATAGAGGAAAGAATGTTCAATTTCCCTCATGTAAATCATGTTGGAAGAGGCATCGAGGAGATTGTTTCAAAGGAACTGTAAGATGATTTGGGTGTGGAAAAGAAGGAAACAAAGCCATTAAGTGCAAAGGAAAAGGTTCAGTTAACACCATGGACAAGGATAATGGTATTTCTACGACATCAACAATGATTATATGTTTTAAATTTGGAATGTATGGGAATTATATAAACAAATTCCCTAAGGGAAAATCTCATGAAGAGAATCAGCAAGGTCATATGAGTAGTATTTATGTGGATGATGATGAAGATATTACAAATGAAATATGAGATGAAAGAAATGATGAAACTTATTCAGTGGTTTAAGAAGTTAGTGGAATGATAGTATGTTTATAAAGAATAATGTATGGTACTATTGAATAAATAATCATGTAAGGATTGTTACACTATTGTTTTTCCTAGTGTATTTGAAAGTATATGTTGAATGGTACTGGTAGCCATGGACGGTTATTCAGATATTTTTGGAAGGTAGATGATATGCGCAAAATGAAGGGATAAGAAGATAATGATATGCTTGATTGTATTCCTGAGCTCATGACTGATATAAGGACCAAGTGATATTATGGTTTGAATATATAGATTTTTTGGATTTTGGTATGTTGAATGAGTTACCTTTTAACAGTATTTATATTTTCACTAAGGTTCTATGGTATTTTATGTTTCAAGAGAATATATGACTAAGGTATTCATGTGTTTGGAATAGAACCAACAAGATATATCTTATGATATATGTGGGATAAATGATTGTATTCACATTCTTGGTAGATAACCTTTCTAGTAATTGTTTTCTTTATACTATAAAATTCGACAGAAGTATTTTGGATAAGCCTATAGATATGAATGGATTAAATTGAAATCATATAGAATTTTTTAACGCTAGAACTTTTTTTCGATACTATTTCTGGAATGTTATAATAGTGTACTTTTAGAAAAAGGACAACCCATAGGACGAACGAAAACCCGTTGCGTCGGACAAGGCTGTGGGAATCGAACCCATGACAAAAGTGCGACAGGTCTTTAATGGCTACTACTGGCCTACAGAAAGTCCCCGGTTAGTGAAAACTAGTTTTATTTTATTAGGCGGTATTATAGATGAAGTATAAGTTCATTTTGGGAATCATATACGATTAAACTCACCATAGATGGACGTTTGTATATTTGATAACTTTTGAGAACCTTTTGTTTGAAACAGATGGAATGACCCATCATTCTATCACATGATCTGCTAACTCTTTCTGAATAACAAATTTAACTTCATTTCCTTAAGAGGTGAAGTGGAAATTTTTCAAGGCATGAACAACAATGAGAATGTACCAAAATCAAGTAATAATTTCTTTTAATTATATTTTTTATCAACATTAGGAAAATTTTCTTAAAAGCCAATAATGTTTTCCTAGTACTCTTATATCCGATAAATAAGATGGTACCTTAGATCATCACAAATCTATGGCGTTGTGATTGTTGTCTTTTTCATAGCCTTGTTCTCTACCACTCTCCATTAGAACATGATGGTTAAATTTTTCTTCCATATCCATATTTTCACTTATGTTTTCTTATGTGGAAACCCAGTGCAGGGTTACCTTGGGTGACCATTATGATTCTAACTTCACTTTTTAAAATGATGTTTTATTATTCCTTTTTTCTATGTGGGTTTCTATTAAAGAAAATTTCAAGTAGTAAACGATTTATAACCCCAACGAATTTCGATGGCGAAATTCATTTTAAGGGGGGTAGACTGTAACACCCCAAGATTTTATGAAAAATATTCTTTTAATTTCATTGATGTCTTGTGTTGTACAATACACCATGATTTCCTTGCGCTATACACAATACCGTATTAGCTTTTAGTATACGCAACACTATTCTTGGATCATGTTACACTCAAATTTGATAGTAGTTATTCTACGCAACATTGAGGGTATATGTATATATATATATATGTATATTAAATTTATAAATGAAATATGGTTGTATTCGGTTATACGAAACAATGAAGAAGTCTTGCACAACACACAACCCTGACTTGGCTTGCATTACACGCAATCACGACCTTCCTCGATAGCGTGTGTTGTACGCAATATCAGGTTTCACTAAACAACGATATATGGTTATAATATTATTATAAACTATCCTTTATGAATAGTTTTAACTAAATTTTGAATTTTATAACATTATTATTTCTCTTACACATTTTCTAGAACATGGTAAGAGAACAAAACAATTTTTTCGGGTAAAATATGTATATTTAAAAAAATGCAGTTTTGCCGCCTTTTAATGGTTCACCCACATTAAATCTAGTTTTGACATGTTTATAAGTTCAATTTGACAAAATAAAATTCTTCTTTGGAATCAGGATATAAAAATTTACTTTGGAAATTTTTTTTGATATTTTTCTGATAACTTTTATATTTTGATGAATAGTAAAAATACACTAATTTTTAATTTAAAACAAATTTTTATCATTGAGATAATTTATATTGTTAAATTATAATATTGAATGGTATTAGAGTATAAATAGAATATATTTTTACCATTTAATATAATATATGTCATTATAATTAATTTTACTTTTAATTCATAGGTAAAAACATTTCAATCTTTGGCAGTGTTTTAACTTCTAAAACCCATTTTTATAACAATGGGATTAATTATAAATTAATTACAGTAAGTTATGTGTTTTGAATTTTAAAAAAATTTATTCCATATTTGGAATCAGTGGGTCCAAATTATGTTAATCGGCTACTTTTTATTTTTGGGCATTATGAATAGTAACTACGGTAAATTTTTTTTACCATAGTTAAAGGTAAATCAGGTAATTAAGGGTAAATATAAGATAATAAAATTACCCTAACACCTGAAAAAATCCTATTGGATGACTAAAAGTCGACCCATATCACCTAAGGGTCGGATTAGATTCATTTAATGGACTTCTGTCCATGAAAATAATTTAATTATTGTTAAAACCAAAGAAAGTGACAACATGTCACTTTCTTAAATCATATAAGTATAATAATTTTCGATTAGTGATAAAATTTATGAAACATAGGATATAAATAGGTTCCATAAAGATAATAAAATTATATACATCATATGAATTTATTTATAATTTTTAGGGATTAAATAATTTTCATTAAAGGTGACATCATAATGTTGAAATTATTTTATTAAGAGAAATATAAAATAAATGGTTTTAAAAATATTAAAATAAATATTATATGAACTATTTAATGTGACCCAATACTTTTATAGATAAATATGACATATTATGAATCTATTAAATATTTTAGTTTGAACATATCTTCTGTATATTGTTTATTTAAATTCAAATAAATCAATAGTGCCAAAATTGACACTATTGTTATTTTATAAAAATAACATATTATAAAATTGTTTAAAAAACACAAAAGTAGTTAAAAATTATAAATTTAAATCCATATGGTCTAAAATGTCATAAAGTGTCAAATTATTGAAAATACACAACACATTTGTAATTATTTATAATAATTTAAAATTTAGAATATTATTACCACAAATAAAATTAAATTGATAAATAAGGATAAATCAAGTTGATAATGTTTAAAATAAATTCCTAACATGCCTAAATTTTATTGGATGATGTGAATAAAATCCTATACCATCTAATATTTGGATATGAGTCATTTTTGAAGTTTTTACGTTGGGTTGGGATTTAATATAAACTAATATTTCTTATATTTCCAAAGGTGCCCCTCTCCTCCCTTATAAAAGGGCACCTCCTCCCTCTCCTCTTAACACCACATTGAGCCTTAAAGCTCGGCTAAAACCATCCCATTTTACTTCCCCAATTCCTTATAGTCCTACTTGAGGTACTGGTATTCTCAAAATACCAACTCTAGTGCCATAAGAGAATGTTTAAAGGAGGCACTTCGAGAAAGAGGTAATACCTTCAACTGTTTTCTTCAAGTTCCATTCTTCTTCAACTCCCTCTTCATTAGTTGTTTCATTATGAAGTAATAACAACAGTATAACTCATATAATTATATATTATTATAAATATGAAACAACCCTATTACACATTCTATCCATCCTACAGAAAAAAAGTCACCGCACGTGCATACGTACGGAATACCGTCTCCATGCCGTGGTGTAATCTGTTTTTCAGCAACACCTTACATGGATGGGTATAATGGTGTAAAGAATAAATATATATGGTTATTATAAAATCATAATGATTATGATATATTATACCATCCACTCTAATTCTATTCAATAATTATGGGAACGATATCATTGCTCGTGCGTACGTACAGACTACCGTCTCCACGACGCGATGAGATTCATTCTCCATGATAACCATACATGAATGATCATAAAGTTTATATAATGAATAATAATTAAATATATGATATAATAATTCTACTTGATTTATGTATATATATATGTATGCCATCTATTTAGTTTCATTAAATTCAATAAGGAAACGAAAACAACGTTCATGCGTACGTACGGCCAACCATCTCCATGAACGATGTATTTCATTCCTTTTATCGATCTATAATATATATGTATATGATGAATATATATTTTATATGAATCATTTTTTCAATTTTAGAATTATTTAAATCAGGATATAAATAATAATATCAAGAACTACAAGTCGAAACACATACGATAAATGAAATGATTTTACCCAAAACGCTGCTTTAACATCGAATTTACAAAAGAACGGGTAATATAAAGTCATAAGTGAAACATATATGATATAATAACAATTAATATGACTATGTAATAAGTAAATTAAATTATTTAAATCATTATAAAGATGGTTCAGATCCATACGAATCATATCAGACCTAAGGTAAAAGATATCTTTTCCAATCTCGTTTTTATCCGAGATTGTTTATTCGTAAGTATTTACCAGGGTTATCTTTATCATCCATGTCCATGTTTTATAAAAATGTTTTCAGGTATTTTTAATATCCGTTTTACCCATTATTGACTTTTACTACATGGTATGTATGGAATCTTTCTTTTTCGAGGTACTTTTTGAATTTTTTTGGCAAAAGTACGAGAAGAATGTTTTTTTATCTTATACGGCATGAACGGATTTTTATGGTTTTATAAAGACTTATTTTTATGAAGCTTCCTCCAAAAGATTTTATGACTATTTTCAAAAAAATCATTTTATTTTAAAATTTCATGACATTTTGTGAAAAGAGAATTATTTTGAAGAAGAAAGGATATTTTCCTTAAGAATTCATTTCAAGTGTCTTATCAAAATCATTTTTCATCTATGATGACAATATTTCAGTTGTGTATGTTTCAAGTATCATGTCTCTATGATTTACATGTATTCAATTTTATTATTATGTAATGATATCTGTTACTTTTATATGGATTATGTGCTGATGGGATGATGTTTATGAAACCCATTTTATTCGTTGGGTGATTATGAATGATGTATGTTTATTTTGTGGCACAAGTAAGAATGATTTAATTATGAGATGGGTGGGACCTATATCTCCCTCCAATGTATTGGTTAAAGATTTATATCTCATGAGATAGACATGGCTGGAACGGTAAGTTAATCAGGTTCAGTGTTACAGGACTGAAACGAGGAGTGAACTCGATTCAGAAAGGGACATTGTCCAATAAGATTGTATTGGAAGCAATGCTTTGGCTACTATGGAAATCATTACAGGTGCTGAATGGTTTCCACAATTACATGTTTTATTCCCATTATATTTTATCATGGTTGATGTTCCATTATGATATATGCCTTACGTACTTCCACGATTTATGTCCTTGCTCAAGATTTTGATGTTTAAATTTCATGTTCATGTTTTTGTTTTCAAATGTTTATTGATTGTTTTATGTTCTCATTGTTTTCCCTTACTGAGCATTTGAGCTGACCCTTTATATGTTTTATTTTCCCCATGAAATAAAGAAAGGTTTTAGGTAAGGCAACAAAAAGGAGAAGATTGTTATGGGAGTTGTTGAAGATCTTTCATCATGATTAGAATTTTATATTCCAATTTTCAAAAGACACTAATCTATTACGATCCTTGTGTGTCTATTTTTGTTATGTATTAAGTATTCCTCAAAATTAATGTAATTTCCATGAAAATCAAGCTTCAGGTCTCTACATAATCCACAATTATGCTTATTATGTCTTCAAATTTAAAAAAACATTACAGTGGTTGGAGATTTTTCAGAATGAAAACTTGAGATAGAGATCATGCTTATGTTAAAGATATTATTTTTTCCATCGGAGTTCCCTTGATATTGATGGTCTTAAGCTAAATATTATTCTTAAGGATCATGTTATCTTTAGAAGTGATTTTATTGATAGTAAATTATCATATTTGAATTGATAAATTATATTGTTAATTTTAAAATTGATTGGCAGTTATTGTATCATTTTGTAATGGGTCATAAGTGTAGCTTTGGAAACACCATTTACATTTCAATCACATCCTTCCACTATTCATGGGTAATATTTTATATAATATGAATGAATTAATTTACGAAAGGACTTTGAATCAATTATTCAAACCAAAATTCCATTTTATACAATATTTAGTGGTTATCGCCTCTTATCTAAGGATTGGTAACATTTTCCTTTTAGATTTTTCCTTGGTATATATTTTTTACATTATTAATTAAATTAAAAATTGATATTTAACAAGATATTTATAATGTTTTTTTGGTAGTTGTATAACTATATAAAAAACATTTTAAACCAATTAAATTCCAAATTATTATCAAATCATCATTTAAATAAAAACATATAATGTATATAAAATCATGTTTAACAGAAAAATGACATTTCATCCATTATGGTTCCTTATTTTTATTTAATTTTGATTACTGATTAAAATTATTTTCATAAATATACATCTATGTTTATAAATAATTTTATAATATTTATTTAATTGAAATCTATTTTATTTCATTAATTGAAACTTTTTGATATGAAAAAAACAAATAAATTTTTAAAAACTCTCTCACCAATAAAATGGTAATTAATATTAATCCAAATAATATGAATTTCATATAACATTAAATTAGACAGATAACATATTTTGAAAATCATATCTCAAATATAAGAATCATTTTATCATGTTATCATATCTTGTGTGAGTTATTAGATCTTAACGTTAGTTCATGCAATGTGTAAAAACATGATTTTATTAAATTATTTACATTTATGAAATAATATATATGATTATGAAAAAACTCTGAATTCCTCATAATAAATTAAAGGTGAAATTACCATTATCAATAAGTATTTATTTAAATAAAATTAACAGAATTATTTATTTTACACAGTTATAATTTATTATATAAAATGCTCAATTGTTTTCATTAAATCACTATACATATTTAAAAATGCTATACACATGTCTAGAAATTTATGGTAGTATTTCAAAAATTATTATAATTTCTTATTTTATATAATATATACATTTAATTATTGGGAATCTATCAATGAATTCATATAATTAGGCCATATAATAAAAGTGATGATATAAATAAAAAATATATGATTACAATTCTCTATAAATCCATTATTTTTAAAAACCTTTTTCACAATTTCATCTTAAGATAATATGGCCATGATAAATAAAAAATTAACATCAGATTTACAAACTCACTATTTACAATTAATAAATTATCTCTTAATGATAACATAATGTGATTTTTCTTTTTTACTGAAAATCATCTTTTTTTAAATTAACTGTTACTAATTATTCTAGTGTTAACTTATCTAATTATTTTTAAACTAATGTAAAATTAATGTCATTAAATAGAATTAATTTTTCTAAAAACTATAGTTTTTATTATAAAGTGTGTTTATAAAATATTTTATTCAAATAGTATATAAATACTTGATATATATATATATTTATTTTATTTTATTTTTATATAATCATAATTTTAAATATCATTACAACTTATGATACTTGAGTAAAAACTCAACATGAGTTAAACATGAGTGGGAGGTTTGGGTTTAAGATCATGTAGCATAGATCTTGATGAAATATCCATAAGTTGAAGAATCTCCCACATATTCTTCTGCTCAAACCATAATTTCATGAGTTCTTATTTTTCTTACTTATAAGAAAACCCTAGAATTAATACATCCCTAATAAATTTTTATAAGGGGACTAGAAGGAATAATTATGGTTATTTATTCCATATAATATTACATAATTGATTGGTTTTTTATAGGTATTTTCAATTTGTACTAGATAATTTTATGAATATGCTTTAACTATTGTGTCTTTTATTTAATATATATAATGGTGATTATTTTATTATATTTAGTTTGGTTTTTTGGTTTAAAACATGGTGTAACAAAATTATTTAAATGTAATATATAGTGACATATTGGTTCACTAAATTTTCTGTGTAGAAAATAAGACATAGAGAGTGAAATTTCTTTAGAAAATTGATGTGTTCTATAAAAGAAAATAATGTTTATCAAAAGGAAACCTTTATAGTTCAGTGAAATATTTGTTGGGAAAATAGGAATTATTTGTGTCAATTCGTTAATATAACAGATAACTCCTAGAGTAAGGGAGGGGATACAATTTTCCAATCAATGAAGTGGAATAATTGAAGTGTTTTTTCCAAATTAATTAATTATATTTTACTGATAATATTGTTGTTAAATGATTCTGTAAAAATGTTACGATTGTTCTATAGTAGTTTTCACTTAGTATTTTTAAGAATATTTTTATTTTTATTATTATCATGTAAATTTTTATTCATGATAACATGATTTTTTAGAAAAAACTATATTTAGGTAATTTAATCCTTAATATTTTCATATTTTTTAGATAATATTGTTATAAATAGAAAACTTGATGATTTATATTGATAATGTAAATTGGATTTTATTTATGAACAAGGATTTGATTATTTTTTATGAAATTGTGATTTATGTTATCGTGTATGAAGTTAAATAAATTTGTGGATTTATGGAATATATTCAATGACATGTGATACTATTTATGGGATATATACAATGTAAGTTGTCACTAAGTAATGTTTTAAGTGAGATTTTATGGTTTTTCAATTTATTTTGATGTAGGATTGGAATGTGTTAAGTGAATATATGATTATCATTTAAACTTGATTGGTGTGTGACATTATTAGCTACATTACATTGTTTGGGTAATAAATTTTAGTTTATTAGGATAATTTAGTGGCCATCATTCGAATTTTTTGGGGTTTTAATTTCATCATATATATTTTAAGGGAGACATATGATTTAATATTTATAATGATGGTTATGTAAAACCTTAGGTGTTATTTTTATGTTCTTATAAATTAATGTATTTTTTCATCATATGGATATTTATTCATATTGGATAACCCCAGATAATTTTTTGGTAAATATATGGATACATGCTAATTTAATTTAAATTATTATTTTTTTCATATTATGATGTCATAAAATTCTATTTTATATATATGTGAATAAATTATTCATCTTGAATATCCATTTCCTAGAGTAATATATAATGTGGAAATGGAACAATAGAAAACCAAGATGAAATTTATTATATTGAAAGTAATTAAATCAAGTATGTATATTATGTAATTTTATATATTTGGATAGAAAAATAATTCATTGACTCTAGGAAAATGATCATTAAATAAAAATTTTATTCTTTTAACTTCATTTCTAATGAATTTAATTTCATCCTTATAACTTACTAATATATTTTAATCTTAACATTCATGTTCCCATGGTCATGTTCTCTATCACATGAAATTATACATTGAAAATTATTATTCACAAAATTTTCTATATTTTCAATTTTAACTAATTTTATTCATATTTTGGAAACTGATAGTGTGTTATTTAGAGTAATGGTCAAATTTCATACTTTTTATTTTCAAAGGAAAATATTATTTTCCCTATTTATGATGAGAGTATTTAAAAAATTTATTGGAAAATATTAATCTTAATATTTATGAGATAAATATAGTGAGGACCAAATTTTTTTAAATGTAGATAAATTGAAACGCAAAATATATACATTAAAATAAAAAATTTCTCTCTATCATTATAAACATAAATCATAATTCGTCATTAAATTTCTGATATACTATAAAATATAATTATATAAATGTTAATGTTTTAACCTAGCCATTAAATTTTCAATATAAATATGGAAAACATTATTATGAATAATTTTAGAAATTGTTATATATATAGTTTAATTTTTAATTCGTAATAAATAATAATTTATTTTACAATAAATTAAATTTATACTACAAGATTATACTTTTGTAAAAAAATAATTTTTATTTACATTTATTAAATAATATTTTAATTAATTTACACATTTAAAACAATCATATTGAAGTTATTTATTAACATTTTTAAATAAAAATTTCAATATTTTCTCTGGGAATATTTTATTTTATTTTTATAATATTATTTATATTTTTTAAATATTACTAAATAATGATTTTTATAAAAATTTTCATTTAATTTGATGAAATGAAACTATTAAAAAACCCCAATATGATTTCGGTATTATTTTAATGCATCAAAATATCATTTTTATTAACATATATATAATTTATTAATAATAAAAATTATATTTTATATTGGAATATGCTTATTTTTATGGTTAAGAAAATATTTTATGAAAATATAAATTAATTAATATTAATGAATTCCAATTAAAAAATTTCATCCAATCAAGAAATTGAGTTCCATTAAATATAATACCTTTTTAAAAGATATATTAAAATTTCGAAATTATATATCTTCTATAATTATTTATTATAAGTGGTTTCCTTAGTAAAATTTCCACCTCTGTAAATGGTACAATGAGAAAAATAAGTTGAAAACTATAGAATATGTTTTAATGTCATCCATTAACAGGGAAAAGATTCATTGGATGGTTTTAATTCCAAAAACACTTTCATATATTCAATAAAATGGTTTCATGTTTTCATTTATCAATGATAAATACAATTATATTATTTTAATTAAATGAAAATGTAAAAATCCCACTCTTGTAGTTTTAAATTATCTAATATGTTCACACAAAAGTAATAGTATATCATGAATGAATATAATTTATTTTATTTTAATGTATATAGATATTTATTATGAATATATTTTATTTATTATTATAATGAAAATATATTTTTTGGTTTTTATTAATTTCATAACTACCAAGATTTCTTACACAAATTTGACACAATTCTTGTGAATGTTTTCTAATAATAAAATAAAATGTTAAAAAAATGAACAGAAATATTTTATTCAATATTTTTGGTTTCAAATATTTATTTTGTATAATAAAATTTTTTTAATTTCTTTTAATAGAGTTAATATTAATATTCCATTCATGTCATGATTTTTATGATGCCAAAACATTGAAAAAGTTTTTAAAATTAATTTAGAAGTATTTTAGGTTACGTAATAATTCATTAAATCATTAAAAATAATAAAAATTTTGAAACATGATAATATATATGGAATATGGGGAAACCTTTATCCCATTTTCATTAGGATCTATTTTTTCATGCTAAACAAAATTTTTAAAATTTTAGTAATGAAAAACTATCAAAGACATTTAATGTTAAAATTGGTTTATGAAGTTGTTGAACAAAAATATAAAATTTATTATTATATATTAATAATGATTTTTTTTGGTAAAGTAAATTTATCCATTAAAAATTATTCCATCAGGATTAATTTTTCTCGGTTCAATATTCTCATGAAAAAATCATTAATATATTTAATACTTTTTATAAATTATAATTCTTACATTTCATTCACATTAAAAGGTGACAACCTCCAATATATTATTCATTCCATCATAATCCACATAGATAGACAAAAACATCAATGTTATATAAGCATTTGTTTCCTAAATGTACTATCCTTTTGGTATTTAATGACATATCTAATGGGGGGTTCATAAATTGGATATACTATAATTAACCAAATTAATTCATTTTACATCATCATTTACCACTTTAAATTATATCTTAAACACAAATATACAAAAATATCATTATATCCCATAATCTATTATTTAATCATATTGAGGTAATACAATTTATCCATCTCCTTACCATCCAGGGGGACATGTATGTATTAGTCATTCGTATGTGTGGACTACCACATCCACTGAGGGAAAAATATGTGTTTTCAATTCAAATTATTCATGGCTGGTTATTATGATCGATATAATTCATATATATTTTATTTATAATGTTTTTATGATTATTCAATAATTATAATTTTTTCCTTCTTATATACCCATCCATTAGAAAATGATAATATTTCTCATGCATACATTTGGAAAACAATATTCATGTAGTGATGATATATATATTTCATTCACTCTTACATAGATGGAAATAAAAATATATTTAAAAAATATATTTGATCATTATTATAAAATAATTACATATGAATTTTTAATTATTATTTCTCTTTTTATCATTCCATCAATCAAAAAATAAGTACAACACACTTGTGTATGTATAGATTATCATCTCAATGAAGTTATGAAATTAATTATTCATCACCACATTATATGAATGGTAATAAAATTATATAAAGATAAAAAAAATAATATAAATAATTGATAAATAAAATTTTAAAGATAATAAAAACATGAACAAGTAGAATGTACAAAAAAATCAACCAAAAATATACATGCAAAACAAAAATATTTTCATCGGAATATCATTTTTAATGAAAAATTGTTAATTAAAGAATAATTTTATATAATAGAAGAAATTACAATATTTTATTATATTCTTTAATATTTTTTGGCATTGATATATCATAAATATATTTTTATTATATATTATATTAGAATGTGGACGAATCAGGATGATACTTGAGGTACATGGATTTCACATCTAAAATTTATTTATGTGGGAAAAATTCCAAATTCTCAACATGTTTCTTTTTTATAGTGTATAAAATACCCATTAATGGTATTTTTTATTCCTCTGTGAATAATTGTAGAGATTCAAAAATCCATAAAGTTACATCTCTTTTATGAAATTTTTATTTATATATTATTAATGTTGTAGGGGATTTATGATAAAATCTAAATCCATTTTGATGTTCCCTATGTCAAATTTCCATAAATTAAAATACGATAGGTCAAAGACATTAACTCCAATATATTTTTATCTCAGAAGACAATTCATTTTAATTTTTTTAGAAGTGAACAATTTTCCTCACATCGGTAATTGAAGTGACAGAGAATTATTTTTGTTGAAGGCCTGTATTATATCATCTTTTATCATGAATATTTTTCTTCCATGTTGTCTTTTTTATATAATACTTTTATAGACATATATATACAACATTGAAATGAATAATTGTTGTTATATTTTTACATATTTTACTTCTACTAAAAACAATTTATGATAATATTTTTTCCATTTTTTTACTAATGTACATTATGATAATGATGTTAATAGAATAATCGTTTCAAAGAATATTACATGAAAATATATTCATGAAATAATAATTACAATTCTGATTAAGGATTCCTTTATACGGCTCTATGATTTAGTTCAATGATTTTTCATTCGAAAATATTTTGGTTATATTTATATTTTCTATAATAAATTTCATTATGTAGAGAGAATCTTCCTCAAGAAATGATCAAAGAATGATTTAATGATTTCTATCCAATGAAAACACCCTTTGTATCACTTATGATTCATTGGAGAGAGTATATATTGATATATTCCTTATTATTTTTTATGAATATTGATTATGGTGTCAAATGATTAAGATACTTATTTTCTTTTCCATGGTTTTTGTTATGAAAAATGGATAAATGGTTTTATGTACTTTTGGAATAAATATGAATTTATTATGAATATGAGATGATTGGGTGCATTATATCCATCTAATTAATTGGTTAATTTGATATATATATATATATATAGTATGTTGATAATAATTGAAATGATTTCACATAGATATGTTCACTTTTTATTGGGGAGTATTATTATTTTTAGTTATTCGCATTTGAATATTATTGCACCCGAATGAAGAAAATTGTGTTCACATATTGATACATGAGTATGATTTCTTCTAGTTTTTATCATAATATTATGTGTGTATGTGATTTAAAATATCTTATTTCCAATTATTATTAATTCATTTGATAATTTTTAGATTTTCTTGTACAATAAACCATGAATTAGGATTATTTCATTGACACCCTTATTGATCATTATTTAAGATATTACATTATTTAATAGTTAATGAGCTATATTCTTTTAGTTATGAAACATTTATATTTAGATAATGCACTAAATTATGTTACTATACCTATATTATTTTAATATTATCTATTTAATGATTATCTTCCATGGTCAAGTTTCTTAAACAGCTAAACTCACCTTTTACTATGTTTTCCTTACTTTGGATTTAATGGGTAGTTCTATGTATGATATAACTAGAAAAATTCTAAAATAAAATCATTGTGGGTTTTTTTGAAGTTAAATTAAAAAATATGTTACTTATATATCTATTCTCTAATTACATTAATAATTTATGTTCCAAAATCATGTATAAATGTGATATGTATTGAATATCCATCTTAAATGATGGAATATTTTTTATTTCATCCTTAGATCACATTTTCTTGTTTCAGAGGAGGGATTAACTAAAATTTGATATTACAAATATAAAGCATTTTTGAAAACCTGAGGGACTAGTCTAATTATTGGAAAACATACTAGAAGTTTTTTTATGGTTTTGGTTAGTATCTTTTTCCATGAAAATACATCAATGATTAGATATTGGAAAGAGAATTCATATATAACACATACTCATAAAGTGGTACAAAAATTGAAATGGATTGGTTGGTTGTTAACTTGAATATAAATAAGGTATGAGTGGTCGGCTTAATACATATCAGATGGGTAAACATAGTAAGGGGAAATGTGTAAAGACCCACAACCCTAGCATCACATATCCGACTATTACTTTTTTACATTAGCACTAAATAAAAGAATATATATCATAATTGATTCAATAGTTTGGTTGTCATTATATATTAGATACATACATGATTCCTATATTAAAATTTAAAATAATATATAAAATGGAGTATTTTTTTCGTGATCATATTTTTTCCACAATCATATCCACTTATATCAAGCAGAAAACATTTTTTATGATCCTTTATAAATAAAAAATAATAAATGGGTGATCTCAAATTCATAGTAAGGGAATTCATACTGCGGAATCTAATCATGGAAAAAATAATATTGAAAGAATAAATAATGATCACAAAATAAATAATGTTTGGTGATATAATTATATTAATGGATATCTCAACTAGTAAAATTATAATATGTAAATTAGTAACTATTTCATAATAATAGATCACATAATTATTGAAAAATTAATTACAATCCAGTATTAGTTTCTTGTTATCATAAAATATCAATAAGTATTCATTCCAAGACATCTTATATAACTGAGAAAAACCTCAGCCAAATATCTAATAATATTTCTCTTATGATACAAACATATACATTGAGGGGCTATTTAATTCTATTCCCAACATTGACATAATATTTCCAATGAATTAATTAATTTAATAAACAATATAACATAATAAACAAGACATAATATTAAATAATGTTCTATATTGGATGAACCAACATATATAATATCAAAACATTACCTAAGTAAAATGATCATAATCCATCCAGAGAAATTTTTTGGATTGAGTAATAATAGTATAAACTAAGTAACGAAAAAAATTAATAATGAATGTTTGCGTATATGATAACATGTTCATAATATAATCAGATTGTTTGTTGAGGGAAATAACATTTTTCACTTTGAGAACACATATATAAAATCTATAAATATCCAAAATATTAAATAAATAATTTCATTCAAAATTACCATAAAAACATCAAAAGGATTTATTTAAAAGATGTGTGGTTATTATGGTGTTAAATTCCATTCATTCCATATATGTTAAAAAACATCATGTTAACACTTTTGTAATATTGTATGATGTTTAGAAAAAAAATTACGATCCCTTTTAAACTGTTCATTAAAAATTAAACCATGGCTAAAAAATGAATTTTATCATTTCAAGTTAAATATTTAAAAAAAATTATGAACGTGTATAAAAATCATGGACAAAACTCTTACTGTATTTGGGAATCTAATGAGAAATGAAGTTTTTTTTCTATTAAAACATTCTTCTAGTCTAATAAGTACTCATCTAGAGTAAAATTTAAATGAAAAAGTATAATTTATATAAATAACCAATATGGAAGAAATTATATTGGTTTTAATATTTACATATCATATAATTATCCTTTTGGACACTTAAACATAAAAAATCCCAAATGATGATGAAATTATAAAATAAACCCTTACATAAGGTCTTACATCATTCATTTATATCTAAATGACCTATATAATAATAATAAATTCAATATAAATTTATTCTATATTTATACACATAAATTTATACAATATATTATTTACTTCTAATATTATATTACTTATTTATTAATAATTCTTTGTACAAATTACTATTTCTGGTGATAACATCTTATTTTATCATATACACTTTTCTTTGGTTGTTTCAATAATTTTAAATTTATCATAATACCATAAAGTCTATAATTTTAACCAAGTTATAAATTTCATATATATTCAATATATAATTATTTTCATTAGTCTATAGACTATAGAGAAAAAAAAGTTAATTAAATTATCCAAGGAGATGGGAGGAATTACATATGCAAGAACGTTGTATTCAATATTCAAAATGAGTATCAAAATAAATGTAAATAATAATTCACCATTCTAAAATAATTAGTTTTTCATATACATCACATATATTATTTAATAATATCAATATTACCATCCTTATAAAATTTTATTGAACAATAGATCACATCACTTTGTGTAGGTGGTTTTCTACATGTATAAAAAATAAACGTTTCCATTTTCCAATTGACTGGAAGGTAATTCGAAATGTTTGATATTATAATTCACGATTTTTTGTCCTAAATTACAATAATGTAAAAATATTGTTTTTAAAATAATATCGATTTCATTTGTATGAATCTATTATTTTTAGCAATTTTAAATCAAATTAAAAAAATATTATTTACTATATAATTTCAGTAATATCATTTTAACACTACTCATTTATTTTCGCTTCAAACACATCCTGAAAAGGTTAAATTCATATAATAATGATTCATTTCTATATAATTTGTAAAAATGTTTTATATTAATGTTAGATCATTTGATTGAATATATAACAAATACATTTCACTAAAATAACCCCCCAATAGCGATTAATTTAATTTATTATGATAATAAAAAAATATCTCATATGAAAATAATATTTTAGAATAAATTTTATAATTATTTTCATTTTTAAATAATGAATTCATTTAGAACATTTATTATAATATTGTTATTATAATTCATAATTTCAATTTTTAACTACAAGGTTATAAGAGTATTAAAATACATTAGTAATAGAACATAGTTCCTTTAAAATCAATATTTTTTGTCATATTGAATATATTTTAATACATCTTATAACATAATTCAATGTTTATAATCCCACTTTATTTTCATTTTATGAGATGTTTTCACATTTATAGGTTTTAGTAAGATTTTATCTTAATCAGAAACTTTCCTAATTTTAGTTTTTATTTGTATTAATTTTATTCTATATTTCATATATAAAATTATCTACACTGAAATAAATTTTAAAACAATTTTTTCATAGAATTAAATAAGTCTTGTGATTAATTTACTTTATTGGGACTGAAATATAAATTCATTATTTGAATTCATAGAACCTCTTAATATTTTGGCCTAGAAATCTATGCACATATCTTGATACATCTGAAGTTGGGCTTCTATCTCAAAACATGTTGTCATAATGGAGATATAATACCCAATGGATCTAAAATAAATTTGGGATAAGAATTCATTGGTTATGAACACTATTGAATATTAATCTTTCAAGGTTAATAATCCATTTGTAATTGGATGTTTTAAATTCGAATAGTCACATATAAAGATTAATTTTCTAGTGTATGAAATTATAACACCTTCATCTTATGGCCAATTTAAGTGATATTATGTGGAAAGCTGATAAGAAAATAGAGGAACCAATTTTTAGAAGAAAAAATTTCCAAAATATATAAATTTAAACATCTAAAATTCCAAAACATCCTAAATAAATAATGAGATCCAAAAATTCTCCCACCCTTATTATATAAAGTATCATATCCTCACCCATTAAAGAAAAAAAAAAGAAATTTCAAGGGGGATAATGTGGTTTTAAATTTATATTATAGTTATTAATATTTACAATTCATATTATTGTATCTATGTCACACCCCATCATCAGATACATGTTAATTTTATTCTTTTTATGGTCTTGGATCTCCCAATTGTGGTTTTGGTTGATCCTTGATTTTCATTTTCAAAATTTTGGAAGTCTATTTGAGTTTTTATCTTACGTACAGGAACTACACAATTAGTTGAAACCCTCCAAGTATCCCAGGTACCTGTGGGATCTATACAAGAAATAAGGTAGAAGATACCACACTATTTTCACAAAGTCACACAAGCCATGTGGGTTTTCCATACAGTCAGTAAATTCAATGAAGTTGCTATCGTATGGTTGGGACACAATTTGGTAAAACATGCGGCCAAAATATGGGGTCATGGAATATCATAAAAAAAAATTATAATCCACACTCTCCACCTATTTATCCAAAATAGCCTCAACCTTGTTAGTCAAATTTTGCACACCTAGGGGTCCTGAAACCCATCTCCCCTTAGCTCTTTGTACTTCATGGTTCAATACACTAATATATAAGGTGTGTTTTTTGGGGGTTGTCCTCTTTTACACTTTTCCTTCTCTCAGATACCTATTTCTAGGTTTTTTTGTAATAAAACCCATATTGGATGAAGCCTATATGTTAGTCATAATGTGTAGATTGATTTTATTGATGTCTGGGGTGCACAAATCGACCTTCAGGTTGTATTATTCGTCTTCTGATAGTGGTGTAACATTTTCACTCTATTAAGGCATGTTCATCCATTATTCTCCTTTTTGATGCATTATATAGGTTCTTGGTTTTATTTAATTAATTTTTTTTACTTTATTAATACATTTATAATACACATTGTTAGTTTATTAATGTTATTATTTGTTGATAGAAATTGATAAAAATGGGTTTTCAAGTGATTAGTTCTATATGAATATGTGTATGCATGCTAAATGTTTTTGAAAAAATGTTAATTTGGTATTGATAGAAATAATTTTGTGATTTTTGTAGTGTTACATCTTATAAATATTTATTTATAAATGATTGGATGTTGAGTGTGCATGATGTGTACAATTTAGTTGTTTATATGGCTTAATGGTTGTATTTGAATGTTTTGGGATGATTTTTATGGTTCATAAGAAGGTTTATTTATACTATTGAATTTATTTGAAATAGTTTGTTTTAGTTTATGATGCATGGGAAGATTCTAAAAATAATTTTGGGTTTTTCCATGGTAATCTATAGGGTTCCATTAGATGTCGGGACAACCATGGGTACACAGGGTGCACCGATAGATGTGCATTCAAATGATGATGTCACTTCAAACACTTTTCCCTTAAAATTATTTCATAATTAATTAATAACCATTTCTAAAAATTGTCTCATGATTTTAAAACGAGGAAACTATTATTTCATGCGTTTTGGAAATGTAACTTCAAATATGTTCTTAAATGTTTTTCATGTTTGGGCTTGTAACATGTCTGGTGAGAAATTTGAAATGGGATAAAGGGCCACTTGGATTTTCATCCTTAAATGTTTTGTTTTTTTACTAGGGAATTAATATGAATGTTACTTTATAAAGATATCTTGGTTTTAGAAATATAAATTATGTAAGGAACATAAGGCAAATTGGAAGATATTTTTAAAACTTGTATGGTGTGAATCCAATTGGTATATTTAGAAATCTTGTTTGAAAAGGTTTTAAAATCTAGTGTGATGTGACACACACGTTAGTATTGTATAATGGAAATACCAATTGGTTATTTCCCTATATGAGTTATCATATAGGTGGTGTACTTTTTTGGTGTAGGCATGCGCGGTGACATCAGAACAGATGAGTCACACATGTGAAGGCCACCTACAATCATAGTATATTATTAACATGGGATCCTGAATTTTTTTAGAGGATTGGGTGAAACATTAGTTCCAGCCCTGATTAGATGGGTTGGTACCCATGGATTTTTTTGAGAGGATAGGTGGGATGTTCTACTAGATTGGTCAGTTGAGGGAGGCCAGTTGGTTATAGAGTAGAGGGATTCACCATACATTGATAGGTGGTTCTGAACTGAGTACGTACCGGGATCTCTCTAGAGATGTTTATGAAATTCCCTATGGTTACTTTTGTATGTGATTGTTTTCATTTTGTGACATTTACTTTTTATCCTGAGCATCTTATTTATTGTTAGAACAAACCAGTATGACTTGTTTTGGGTTTTTGTTTTAAAATGGAAACCTGTTTTGGAAATATGAATATGGTGTACAATGTTTTGAAAATGAAAAAATCGTGTTTATTTATTTAAATTTTAAAAAACCATATTTTATAATTGTATCTAAAAATTTTATTGATGAACTTTTTTCAGGTAATCAAAATCATGGATTCTTTAGTGGTTTCCTAATGATATGTTTAGTGTACTCCCTACATGTAAATTATAGTGTCAGTAGACCTAATATATTTTAATTATCATTCAATTTTTACATGATTTTTAGTAGAGATGGATCTTGGAGTAGTTCTGTATTATGGACAGTGGCGACATTCAGGTTTCATGGAGATTGCACTGGTAGTAGTTTGGACTTTGTTTTGGTTTCTCCATTTTTTAGTTGTATCTTGTTATAGAATCATTTAAATATGTTAATTTGAGATTCAGTTATTGTTCATAGATTTTTGTTTAGTATTTTTCTTTTTAATATTCAATTCAGGTTTATTGTACTGAAGCTGCTCCCACATGTATTACATTTTGTTTCTGACACTAGTTTCTAGATCCTGGGGATCAAGAATTCCCCTCGGGCTTGACCATGGTTTGGTTCAGGTTTGGGGTTAGATGGAATCCCAGATATGTTTTGGAAAAAATAGTATCAGAGAAGTTTCTCATTCTATTGGTTTCTATGTAGTTGGAGTTTTATATTTTCATGGTCCATGATGTATGTTATGGGTTTCTACATGATCACCTCTACTCAAGACGATACTTGGATTACCATGGGTAGTCCGATAATTGATCTCTGGTCTTGTATTGGGTTATTTGTGATTGAGAAATGACAATGGAGGGCATTCCACGTCATGTTTGGACTCACATGGAGTAGTGACATCGGTGATGTCTAAATTCATGGTTCAATGACATAATTGTTTGTATTTCATACTTGTGGCATGGCTCACTAATATGTCACCATATTTGGAAGAAACAATAGTTCCTCCTTCAAGTGGTTTTTTGAGTTGCGTATAGTTCTTGTCTTGGTAGGTGTGAGTAGGTGATTAAAATGAAAATGTGTTTTAAAATGGAAATTTATTTCCTCCAAGAGGTTTAAACAATAAAATGGGTTTCAAAGGAATTTTTTTTGATTCAAAATTTGTTGCATGTTTGGATTTTCTATGGAAATGGATTGAGAGAAACCCTTATTTATGCATATAAATATTTTTACATGTGATATTATCAATTGAATGTTCGTGTTGGAATGGGTGGATAGAAATGGACGAACACATGTGTGATGGTTCATAGGATTCCACAGGTGGGTGTTAGAAATCAAAATCTAGGCCTTGTTTTTCTAAATTGATTTTGAAGAATAAACTGATTCCAAAATTGGTTTTCTCTTCATTATTCTGGTTTTTTTTTGTGTAAATAGACTTTTGTTTTTGTAATGTGTCTACGAAATAATGTGGTTTTGAAATTTTTTTAAAATGGATGTGGGAATTTTGATAAGTGGATATTGGTTGTGTTTGTATGAGTTTGGATTTTGAGCCTACTATTTTGGATTGAGGTGTTATTTTTTATTATGCTTTGGATTGATATTGGTTTTTGTTTTTTGTTTTCTATGTTGAATGGAATATGCCACCTACAAATTTCCAAAAAAATAGTGATAATTCATTCCTAGTTTCAGGTTCTTATTTGTTGTTTCTTATCCCTCATGGTGATCAATGTCTATTAATGGAAGTTGAGTGGCTTGGAGTGTTAGATCATGTTTGTAGATTAATGGGAACACTTGAATCAGTGATATATCATGTTCTCTTGGGTTTTTTTGAGGGTCTAGATTTTAAATAATGAGACTTTTTTCTCCTCAACATTGATAAATGATGAGGTGACATAATATTTTTTTAATTTCGTCTACATCTGAGGGTTCATACCTAAGGAGGTGAAGATGATGAAGATGGAAGAAGTCTTGAGTATTTAACAAGGATATTAGACGGTGAATGAATATAATCACCATTTCAAAGAGCTACTATCCTTCTATCCAAAAGTGGCTTTGCATGATTTGATTAAGGCTTATCTTTTCCTAGGGGGTCTTTGTCCAGATATCAATGAGCATTTATCTCATACAAGGACATTATTTTTGAGATGTTGCATAAGGAGTTGAATATATTTGAGATGGTAGATAGATTGAATGTAGTTGGACGTTCAGTGTCTATTTTTTCTTGTGAAGGTTCTCCATCTAGCGAGGAGTACAACAAGATGAACCTATATCTAAATAGTCTCCTTCATTGGTTCTGGCCCGAAATTCATAAGACCATTCTCTTGATTTCCATTAGTGTGGTCGGTTCGAGCATTCAAAGCCAACTTGTCCATAACTCTGACGTCCTTCCATAGTTTTGGCTGTTTGGATCATATAGAGATGTTTTATTGGAATATTTTCTAAAATAAGTTTTTATTTTAGAATTATATTACATGTTTTTGAGGTAGAAGTTACTTTAGTTACCCGGGCTCCAGCCACATACCTCATATTTAAGCTCTCACACAATCTGGAATTGTTAGGGGTGCCTAAAACCTTTTATTATTTTTTTCCTCCTATGATAGGATTAATACATTTAAAATGTATTATTCTTTTTTCATTATGTTTTTATAGATTCATCTTTTTTTTTATTTTTAATGGACTTGTTCTTTATTTATATTTGTTACTAGGAATATATGAATGTGGATCATTGAATTATTTATCCTTCGTTGTATGTGTTTACACATTTTGTTGGTTTAAATAATAGTTGTGACCACTTTCTTAATATTTTGATCTATTGGAATTTTTGGATGGTTTTCAGGTTCACTATTGGGGTTGGTTAACTTCTGTGGGGTTCCCCATTGATGGGGACCCTTGCTATATGTGGGGAAATTCCTAGATCTAGTGGTGGTGTTTTTTATATTGTGAAATAGAAGTTGGGTTAGTCCTTGTTGTGAGTTCCCTAGTTCCTAGTTGTAGTAAGGGTGTTGTTTGATCAGTGTGGATACGTTGTGTTTTTTCTCATAGTCTTGGTTTTCAGGTTTAATCGATATGGGATTCCTTGATTATGTTATTGTGGTTCTATTTGGATTTAAATGATCCAATGTTATATGATATCCTATTGTAGGGAGAACCCCATCATGTTTTCCCCCAATTCCAATGATGATAATTCTTCTTCATCGATGGGGTGTGACTTGAAGAGTGAGTACTCACCCTGGGGTTTATGATTTTCTCACATTCTTTACCAGGAAAGGAAACATGTTTTGTTTCGATTCAACTGGGTAAATTTTTGGTGGTAGAAAGTGTCTCTGTTGTGGAGAATTGTCATACCCCATCCTTAGATACATCATTATTTTAATATTTTCTTAGTCTTAGATCTTCCAGTTGAGGTTTGGGTTTATCACTAGATCAAATTGTCATAATTATTGATGTTTAAAAGGGGTTTTACATTGTGTATGGGCAACACATGATTAATAAAAACCATGAAGACCAGACCGGGTATCCATGCATCCTGTCCGATAAGTGGACAAAAGATTCTGAAGAGTTTGTGCGTGGTCACGCAAACTATGCAGGTTAGTCGTGCAGATAGTATCTGTATAGGTAGTGGTTACTATATTGTTGGCACGTAGTTTTGAAACGAGTGTGAAAAAACTATGCGGTTGTGCCAGATCATTAAAAAGTTAAAATTCTAAATCCATCAAATCCTCATATTACCCTAAATTGGCTCCTCCCCCTTGGTCATATTTAGTTCACAAAGGGGTCCGAAAACCCCTATCCTGATGTCTCCTCCTCCTTCGAGGATTAATCCTTAACGAACTAAGGTATGTTTTTAGGGGTTTTGTAAAGATTCCCCCATTTTCATCCTCTCATCTCCCAATTTCTTATTATTTTCATTTAGTAAATCCTATCTTTGATGAGCCCTGCATGTTAGGGTTTATGAGTATCTTGATTTTATTATTCTTTAGGATGATCAGTTTGATATTTGGGGTTTCTTATTCCTGCTCTGAGAGTGGTGCTACATTCACACACCATTGAGGTAGATGTTTCCATTATTTTCCTTTCTAATGATTTTTTTTGATGCTTGGTCTTCATCAAATAAATTTTAATCATTATTTTCACCTTTATAATTTAGATATTTAGTTTTTTATAGTATTTATTTGTTGATTAAAATTTATAAAAACGTTATCTGATGTTATTATTTGTGTATACCCATCTGTATGCATGCTATATCTATTTAATAAAAGGTAAATTGGGTTTTTGATAAAATAAATTGGGTTATTTGGTTGGTGTTGGCCCTTAAAAATATATATATATATATATAAATTTTTAGATGGTGGGATTAGAATGTCATCTACAATTTAGTTGATTATATGTTATGATAAATGTATTGAAATGTTTTCCGAGGATTTCCTTGATTTTTAAAAAGGTTAAATCATGTTATTTCAATTATTTGAAATGGTTGGTTATGGTTTAATTAAAAATTTATGGTTTTAAAAATGGTTTGGTGTATTTTAATGGATACATAGAGGATTCCATTGGTTGGTGGAATATTCGTGGGTCCAAATGGTGCACACATGGAGGAGAATTCAAATGATGATGGAACATTAATCCAAATTGACCTTAAAAAATATCATCCTTTCTTCCTCCCATTTTCTAAAAATGGTCCCATTATTTCCCAATGGGGAATGTGTTTCTTCAAGAAGTGTGGAATTGTAACTTCAAATTTTTTCCTTAATATTTATCCCATTTGGCCTTAAAACATGTTTAGTGTGAAAATTAAAAAGGGTAAAGGCCCATTTGTCTTTTCATATATAATGGCGGTGTTTTGTGTTTACTTGGGAATTAACATGTAATTAGGTTTGTAAGTATATCATATTTATTGAAAAATAAATCATGTTAGGAACATTTGGTATTTTGGTAGTTCTATTCAAAACCTTTAGGGTGTGAAGAAAATTGTTATCATTAGATATGTTTTGTCAAATGGTTTTGAAAGACAATGTGACATGATGTCCCGATTAAAATTTGTGGAAATATTATTATATGATGAGATCACGAATTGGGGATTTCTTTATATGGGTTATTGTATAGGCGGTTTCAGTGTTTGGGGAAGGTAAGTGTGGTTATTAAAGTTAATATGAGTAACACATGTGAGGGCCTCATACATACACATTATATTATTTCCATGGATTTTTGGTCATATTTTAGAGGATCGAGTGATAGTTTCATTCCATCCCCGATTAGATGGGTTGGTACCCATGGATTTTCATTGTGGCCATGTGGGTTGTGGCAGTAGGATGGTCAATTAAGGGATACTGTTTTTTTATATATTACGGAGCTTCACTACATGCTGGCAGGAGGTTCCAAACATGTAATTATAGCGATCAGTCTTCGGATGTATGGAAAATTCAAAAGGTATATTTTGTAAGTGATCATTTACTTTCTATTACATTTAGTTTTTATCTTGAACTGATTATTTATTTTTATGTCAAATCAGTATCCCTTATTTTGGGTTTTGGTATTAATGAGGTAACCTGTTTCAGAAATGAGAATCAAGAATGCAATGTTTTGTAAAAGAGAAAATAATTTTTTTTTATTTACTATATGGAAAACCTATTTTATAACTATGATTAATAATATTTTTAATGGACTATTTTAGAGTAAGGAAACATAATTATTATTTGGTAGTTTCATTATGAATGGTTTACATCAGACCCTAATTTTACCATTAAGTGTCAGCAGACTCTATCAATTTTTAAAGATGTATCTTCTTGATAAGGTCTTCTGGTTGAGCTAGCTCTTGGAGCGGTTTGGTCTTATGGATGGTGTTGACATTTAGGTCAGCTAATGGTCACATTAGTAGAAGTTTGGTGTTTGTTTTTGTTTCTTATTTTTTAAATTGTATATTTTCAATTAATCATTATATTTTTTTCATTGGATATTAAATTTTTAGTCATTATTCTATGCTCAATTCAATTATTTTGATTATTGGATCCCGATTTATTGGACTGAGACCATTCCTAATTGTATTTCATTTTATTCCTAGAAGAAGTTTCTAGCCCATGGGGATAGGTAACACCCCTCAGTACTTCCCACAAACTAGGTCATGTGTCAGGTCGGATGGCATCCCAACATGGTTTGTGAAAATCTCCATTCTTCCTCTTATCATTTCGTTTGTTTTATTTCTCTTCCTTATCATCCATATTCTATCTCCATGTTTTAAGAGTGATATCCATTTCTATTTGTTGTGGGATTTTGTTCTATTTTACATTATTGTTATTTAACATATTTTCATTTTTATTCAATTAATTCTGTAGTGGTAAAAAATAATCATGGTTAGTAGTATCCCATCATTCTTTAGTAAACTCTTCACTATCTTTATTTAATATTTTTTTTCTCATTTATATCAAAGTCATTTAAACAGTGGAGTTTCAATTAGCTATTTAAATTGATGCTTATACTCTTATATGAATATGTCATAATTTAGGATAGTAATATTAGAATTATGCGGTGCATAGTGAAATTTATTTATAACTTCATTGAACAAAGGTTTGATACATATTTTAAAATAATAATGATAACATCACTATGTACCATTGAATGAAATAGATTTTTTATACTAATTCTTTTGTGTCTCATTTTTTTCATTTAGTTTCAATATATTAAAATATATATGTGTACATATATATATATATTTCATAATCAACCCACCCAATTTATATTATTTATTTTATTTTTATATTAGATAGTTTATAACAGTAATTATAAGAATTCTATTCTGTTATGTGACCTCCATAAGAGTGATCCTAAGAGTGAAAAATATAGTTCTTTCTAAGACATTATAAATTTATTAGTGATGGATATATGAAAAATATCTTACATACATTTTGTGTAATTTTTTAGATTGCTAATAACTTGTGCACTTTTGTATTCATAAAAAAAACTATTTGTAATCTAATTTTTTTTATTTTATGTCTATCATTCAGTATCCTATAGATTAAATTAGTTATTCATCATATTAAATTAATTTTAAGAAATTTTATATATTGTAATAGAATTTAAGGATTCAAATGGAAAAAAATTCTTGATTATTCAAGGGAAATCCAAGATTATTGATAAAGAAATAAAGCAAGTAGCATCCCTGGCCAATGAAGTTGAAAAGGATAAATTTTTATTGATTGAATGGAAGCCAATAAAATAGAAAAAGAATAAAATTAATGTTCTTACTAAATGTTATGAATACATTGGTAATTTTGAATAACTACGTTAGGATCCAATTCCATCTCCAATTATTGAAATTCGTGCAGTAATTCAAAAGGAAGACGTGATTAAAGCATAATGTCTTAAGGGAGATTTAATTTCTAACAAATTTCCTAATTTAAATATAATTAATTTTTAATTAAAAAATTAACCCTATTATTAGGATTATTTCAATTCTGTTCTACTACTATAGGCCTTTGTTTATGAGGATGAGTAATTATGTATGTTTAAGTGATAATGGGGGATCTAGTTGGGATGTACCCTGGGGAATATGATGGTGACGATGGATCAAAAAATAAGGCTGATTATAATCATTTGATAATCCAAAACCATAAAGTAATGCTCGTACTATTCTATTATCTTCAAAACCATTGGAAATAAATCCTCTAGATAAACAAAACACGAATAACCCCTATAATATTATCACTTCCCCTCTATATCTCAAATTCATAATTTCATATATTCTTGGGGTTCATGTTATTTTCATTCAAATTGGATTTTATCACTCCTATCATTGACTGATGAATTTTGGGTGAACTAATTTTTTTTCTATGATAATGAAACTTGATCCAACTTTGGATTGGGGTTAATTAACAACAAATACCTAACTAGGGGAAGTAAAAAATTAAAACCATATTGTAGGGTCCAAACCATGTTCTATCAAAAATTATCATCCTTATTCTACTAATTTAGTTTTTATATTTAATATTTATTAAAATTATTCTTGGTATAATGATTTAGTATTAAGGATAAAATCTCAAATCTCCCACATAAAAATGATTTTATGATGTATCATTCATTTTCATTAATTTTCTGCCCTTATGTTTATTTTTTTGATGCGAAATTTGGGAATGAAAAATTTAAATATGGGGAGTATAAAGTAGAAAAATTATTTTTAGTGTATTTTTCTATTTACCTATTTTAATGATCATTATGATAAAATGAATATTCTCTTAAATTTTCAACCATAAATTGATTTTGAGATATTTGACATTGTTTTTTTATAAAAATGTATTTAAAATGATAATTTTAGTGAGATAATTTTCATTTAAATAAATTTTAATAATAATAATGATTTTGAATAATATCTGAAATTAATTATCATGAATCAATTAATATAATTATTTTTCAATTCCTATGAATTATTATTAACTATTTTGACATATTATTCCTAATACTCAAAATTTCTCAAATCTTGATTTTCTATGATATTTATAAATTGTGATTTTTCTCTTTTAATGATTTTGAATTCATGGAATTTACTTGATATGATTGTAGAATTTTATTATATTTATAAATTTGAATCTAATAAAAACATTTACATATACCTTCATTATACCTAATATTCAATCAATTTTCTAATTAGGAATAAGCCATATTACTCACTGAATATTACATAACTACTAGAATACTTTGTATTGTTCCATTTCTTTTTCAGGTTTAAGGGTCGGTGAATGTAACTTCATTATATTAACTATGATTAGTTTCATTTATATGTGGATTATGATTTTCTTCATAATTTTTTGTTATGAAGAAGAAGATAATTGGGCATGAGTAATCATCTCATTATTCATTTATTGTATCATCTGTTTTAACATAAAAAAAGAGAAAATTATAAAAATTAAATATATATATATATATGATCTTGAACTATTAATTAAAATTTACATTATAACTCTTTTACCTCTCTAAAATTAACTGTGTTTAATTTAATACAATGATTTATTTAAATTTTCATCATATCCTACATGAAAAAAGTAAAAAAAGAAATGAAATAATCCATTGTAGATATTTAAATAAAATGATTGGGTTGAACATTGATGATATCATTCATATTTATTTATTTAATGATCATAAGTAGTGTGAAAAAATGTTATGGAATTGTGTTCCACATTTAATTTTGAATTGTGTTAGTTTTATCATCGTTTCTCACTTGATTATTCATGGATTATAATTAAGAGACTATCCTCTCATTTTCAAGATTAAATATTAATATGATATTACCCAAAAAATCTATGATATAAAAAATTGATGGAAGAATAAATCATGATTGAAAATATTCTTATGTCTCACATTATGTTGAGATGATAATTGTCACTAGAAAATAGTGATATATGAATTTCCCAAATATGACCACAACTCCATGGTCAGTTTCTCTAGAGTGAAGAGTGATATGAAATTAAATGTGTTGTAGGTTGTGATTGGTACATGCATGGATTTATGTGGATTAATTAATTTAGATGTGGAGAATGATATTTAGATAATTTTTTCTTAATAGAGGATGCATAATAGAAATTATTATTTTTGAATAATATCATACATACATTTTCATCTTTGGTTATCATGTAGCTTTTGATTTGAATGTTTGGTGATATATAATGTGTGCAATGGTTATGTGTGGGGGCGTGAAGATGCTAATATTTTAGTACATATTATTTAGTAATTATGTTTTATAAACGTACTATGATTTCATTTTTTGAGTAATTTTATCATTTTTGGGATTCAGTATTATTTTTATCATAATTTTAGAAATGAAATAATTCTTGATATTAAATGATTAGTTTTTATTCTGGACATCATCCATTACATTATATAAGAAGATTGGAAATTTTAAATTCCTTTCCATGTTTTCATACATCTTGAAATTCATTTCACTCAATATGATTCAAATATGAATCCATTATTTGAAGGATTGAAACCATCTCATCACCCATTCCTCGAAATCTATGCACATATCTACATAATATTAAAGACATGAAAATGTATCAAAACGTAATGACCCAATTAACATCAAATTCATCAAGGATATATATTTAATCATGGAAAACAACAACATTAACAATTACCAAACAAAAATTTAATTATTTCATGGTCATTAATTCCAATGAAATTCTAGATTTGGATTTCAAATAGACACCCAACCAGATTTACATTAAACATTAAAAAATAACAACATCCATATTTGTCATATTTAATTAATTTTTATTTAAAAATGCTAAATAAATATGGGAACATAATTACAGAAGAAAATATTTTCCTAATATTCCATTTAATGTTTCAAAAATTCCAAGAAATATCTGGTT
The DNA here is from genome assembly GCA_963277665.1 of Viscum album. NCBI lineage: Eukaryota > Viridiplantae > Streptophyta > Magnoliopsida > Santalales > Viscaceae > Viscum > Viscum album. The sequence continues at coordinate 1,480,996,456 of OY728142.1, read as the reverse complement.
GATAGAGTTAGAATAATGAAATATCATTTTTTTTGGAAATTTTTAATCCACATATCATTAAAAAGGATATCCAATTTCTATTGCAATAAAGTGAATATAACATTATATAATTTTTAATAGTATTTTAAATATATATTAGGGTAGTTTTCTTCTTCTTCATCCCATTTTTTTATCTATTTTTCCCCACTATAAATATATTATCTCCATATTTGAGGAGAGGTAACATTTGTTTCTTTTTGAGGGGGCATGATTTGGTGTTTGAGTATAGCATTATTTAATGATATATCTTTTTTATTATATAATTCATTTATGGTTAAAAAAAATTTAGGGAGCAGTGTAACTCCCCGACACTAGAAGCCCAAATCTGGTGCAAGATTACATTAAATTGGAATGATAAAAAGGAACCAAATCCTAAAGGACTGTTTAGTTTTCATAATTGGAATCCAGATTACATACATGATACCCTTAATACATTGGGAAATAGGAAAATAAAATCATTATACATAAAAAGAAAATTAATTGAATCATTTAATGTTTATTTGAATTTTTCTTATTCATAACATGGGGTAGGTAATCAAAATATTGGTGACCTCAAATGCTCAGTAAGGGTATGTAAAGAGTAATAAATAATTAATTTGCAATAAAAAATTGAAATGGTATGTTTTTTATCTAATGACATTGAAATAAATAGATAATAAAATATTGATACAGAAGGGTAAGAAACTAAAAAACATTCCATTTAATCAACAAAATAAAAATTGAATGTATCCATAGATATGTCGACAGAAGATATCATTGATGAATAATACCTAAAACTAAAAGAATGATATTATAAATTATTGACAACTATAATTTAAAACCAAAGCTTCCTTCCAAGGGTCTAAAACAGTCAAGGTTGTATGCCAAGAATCTACTACATTCAATGATCTAGGCTAAGACTCTAATATATTAAAGGCTTTATGCCACGAATATATTACCTTCAATGCTTCATTACAATAATCTAATTATTTTGAGGAATCATTTGATGAATCTATTACTATATAGGTTACGTGCCAATAAAATTAATAATATCAAGGCTTCAGGTTTGGAATCTCATACTTTTAATGTGAAAAACATATGAAAATGGTATATTGTTTAGAAAATAATCATATATAAGAAAATGATATTGACTTTTAAATGAATTTTAATTTCAAATGATTAGAATAAATTAAGTTTTAAAAGATAATGTTAAAAATGACAAAATAAAGTTTGAATACAAAGATAGCTGCTAATAATATTCTAGAGAAGAATAATATTCAATCATTCCAAAGTATCCCATACAAGTTTAAAATATTGGAGTCATAATATCATAAAAGCTATGACAGTAAAATAAACAAATAATATCATAAGAATAAGTGAATTCATTATATGACATGAAAAGTCAAAGTATACACCAAATAAAAGTGAAATATGACATAATACAAAATAAGTCTCCATAAAATTTATATTATAAGGACACAACCTTAAAACATTACTTAATCATGAATTTTAGTCAAGATCATACATTATTACACACTGTGGATCTTATCATGATTAGAATTCTAAAGTATTATAATATCTTAAATAACATAAAACATTCATAGATGGAAGATACCACGATAAATACTATCCATTTTTTTTCAAAATATAAATCATTAAAACATAAAACATGATTTCTTTGAGAACACTCCATATCATTCATCACACCACCCTTCTTTCCCTTACACATACTTATATTCTATGAAAACATTATTATTTCTTGGGATGAGTTTAAAACATATTAAGGGATATAAACAAGTAAATCGTTAGTCAAGTGATCACATCAAAACCAATAACACACATGATCATAAAAACTCATATGCATAGAAACACCATATAGTTTCCTTTGATATGTTTATCATATCACTCTTAAATTCAACCATACAAATGGAATAACAATTTGGTCAACATCCATATCTGAAGTACCCAATGAATTATGGATCTATAATGGGTCTCACCCATCATATCTTGATATAAAATGGGTTTAACCCAACATATCTTGTCCTATAATGGGCTCAAACCAACATATATTTAGCTATAATGGGGATCAACCATAATATAATGATATATATAGGGATCAACCAAAAATAAAAAATGTCCAAATAACATATCATGAATATAACACTTTATTACTCATTCACAACCTTGAGTATAACTCATTCACATTCAAAATCCATTTTGTTTGTAAAAATCACTCTTCGAACCTCAACACTACTAAAACAAAATAAAAAAAAAATTATTATCGTAAAATAAATTTAAAAAAAATATTGGAGACACTATAGTATTAAATCATCAGGAAATATGTAGATAAAACTCATGACATAATCAAAGAAGCATTCTCCTTGGATTTCATAAAGGAGATATCAAATAGTATTTAAAGGGGAAAGTCCTTTACAAATATATTAAAATTTAAGAGAGAATTGATTTAATGAAGTGAATAAGTATATATACTTAAAATACACATAATTAAACATAATATAATAAAACTAAAATTAAAAAATCCCCTTATCACGATAAAACCATTGAAGTTGAAGGTTAACCAAAAGAATGGAAATCCGGTTTAGAAATCACTTATGAAATTTTGGCATGGTAATAGGTATACATGGGAGATATAAATTAGATATAAATGGGGGTACATCATCATTAATATATCATAAGGGAAGTATGGGGATGGGTTTAAAACATACTACACCATTAGGAATTAAACAATTAATGACATAAGATAGTAAATTTTCTTGAATAAAATTGAGAATGAGAATATCCCTTACCTTAGGTTCGACAACCTTAAAACATGATTAAAACTCCAGTCTGAAGGCTAAAATAGTGTTATGAATATTTTACAGAAACATATTCCGGTGTATTAAATTTTCCATGATCATTTTATTACTTCATTCCACCCATTTCTTAATAGAATTTTGTTAATTACATTATTTTCAGGTGCATTCATCACATGGTTTCTATGATTGGTTCATGATGGGTATTCTTGTCGATAAGAATTGAAACTCAAAAAATAGAATGGAATGTTATTTATATATTTCTAAAACCATAAATTATACCATTTATAATTTTGAATTCTAACATGAGGTGATTCATAAGATAAATCATTATTGATAATTGATTCATCGATCATAATGAACTCATTTTTTTATAAATTAATAAAATGTGTACAAAATGATTCCAAAACAATACATAAAATATAAAAAATTAATTATAATCTATTTCAACCATAATAATGGTTTCACAAACAATATTTATGTATGTAAAAGAAAATCAAATCACATTATCTATGATGTCGATAAATCTATACATCACGTATGGTGTATTAATTTCATGAATAAGTGGGATGGGAGAAGAAGTATAATGGTGAATAATCCATAAAATTGTTAAAATTCAGAATATGTAAGAAACGAGATCATTCAATCCTCTTGGATAAGGTGAGGTTATTAAAAAAGAAGAATTGAAAAGAAAAGAATGAAAACAAAATAGGATGTTTACATCTGGATCTCTTCTCCCTGAGATCCCTCTTAAGACCCATGGTTTCGGTCTCTTGGTGATACCATCATATCTGGGACCTGGGGAAGGTGTTTGAGAGGATTAATTATAATAAATTATGTAAGGATCAAGGCTTGAGGGGTGTGGGAGGAAGAGGGGGAGTGGGTGGAATTTATAGTGGAGGAGAGGAGGTGTTTTACCTTATCTTAATCATTATATTATTATTTTTTCACAATAGACGAAATAGTTTTGATTTAGAGAATAAAAACTGTAATAAGTGAATATTATTTCTAAATAATGGTTACATACATCATCTATGATACAATGAATAATGTATTTATCTCATAATGTATTCATACAGTAATCATTGTATTTTACTATTAACCAAAAATTGAAGAATTTATGGAAAATCCCAATAATTCACCCAAACCAATTTTCGACATGTAGAATTAAAAAAATAAACTCCATTTTTGGAGAATAAATTTCTAAATATGCTTAATTTAAAATTTTAAAAAATAATAATATATTTCAAAAACAACAATTTTAAAATAGTTATTTACATATTCTTAGATATTGGAATATCATAACTTCAATTAAATCTAATATGAATACTATCATAAGTGAGTTTACTATTCTCAAGGGTATGTTACAATTTATAAGGGTAATAGTAATACTTATAATGGAATGTTACTAATCAAAAAAATTATGTTGGCCTTATAATACTCTAAATAACTTTCTAATTAAAAACGTATATGTCAATTTTTTGAAATTCAAAACAAATAAGTGGGAAAATTTAGTTTAGTTCTAATTAAAACAAACTATATAAAAAAATTCTTTATGCATTTTAATTAAAATTTAAATTTAATGGGTGTTACCTTAACCCCACATTCTAGAAATTGTATCCTTGTAATTTTATTCACCTATTAATCAAGTTATGGTTCCTTTTCCCTCATAGAATTATTAGATTCCAAAATTTCTTCATATACCATGTGGTTTCCCCACAAAACCATTACCTAGAGGATTAACATATTCCACAATAATTTCTCCCAATGATCAAGAATCTGAACTCGTCTCTCTTCAAATGTAATGTTCTCTTCCAACTGATCTGCTTCTAGGGTGAAAACATTAGGTGAATCTGGAAAATTCAGTCTCAACATTTAAATATGAAAAACATTGTGTACCTGTGACAAACAAATAGGAAATACTACTTGGTATTCAATTAGTGCTACTTTCTCCAAGATTTCAAAAATAAAGATGAACTACAGACTTAGCTTTCCATTCTTACTAAAACGCTTCACACTTTTACATGGAGATATTTTACAGAAATCATGGTAACATACCTTGAAAGAAATGACATTCCTCCTATTATCTAATTTTTTTTGCCAGCTCTGAGTTATCCTCGTGTGTTTCTAGATCATCATCACTTTCTCAGAAATTTCCCCTACTAATAATTTTTCCTTAAACATTTTATCACTAATTTTACATGAATCAATAGAGTCTGACACCTTTTCCCACACAAAGCATCAAATGATGTCATCGATATATTGGAATAAAAATAGTTATTATAAGAAAACTAAACTAAAGAAATATATTCATCCTAACTTCCCTACATCTCCATTGAACAAGCTCAAAGAATATCCTCTGAAGTCTAAATTTTTCGTGCTGACTGTCCATTTGATTGAGGATGGGAAGATTTACTAAAATTTAAATCTATGCTCAACGCCTCATAAATTCCATTCAAAAAATTAGATGTGAACTGAGGATATTGATCAAATAAAATTGAATTATGGAATCCATGTAACCTGATAATCTCTTTTAGGTACAAACGAGAAATATGATCTAATGTCATTGTATCTCGAACAGGAAGAAAATGTGAAGATTTAGTCAGTCGATGAAAAACAACCTAGATTACTTTGTTACCTCGAGATGTCTTCTATAGTCCCACAATTAATTCTTTGATATATTATCTCATTTCCTCTATGGCACCATTGATGGCTAAAGCATCCCCTTTGGTTACTAATTCTCTGCCTTAACATGTTGACATGTCAAGCATTTCATGGTTAACTATCATTATCCATTTTCATTCCATCCCACCAATAATAATATCTAAGGTCTCTATACATCTTAGTCCATCTCGGATGAACTGAAAATAGAGAACTGTGAGCTTTAAATAACAATTATTTATTGAAATTATAATCAAAAGGCACACTCAACCTTAATCAAAATCATAAAAATCCATTATTTATAATGGATAAATTATTTTAACTTACCCATTTTATATAATTCTACCTTTTTTGTAGCTTCATATATGCCTTTTGTTCTTTATTTATTCCTCATTCCAAAGATTACTGCATTAAAACCTAAACAAAATAGAACAATTTATTACACCAACAACTTCCATTGAAAATTTTATCAAATCATTGAACAAAGGATCATGTTCCAAATGTATCGTGGTTAATGTACAATTACATTTTCGAATCAATAATCCATACACTCTATTTTCTTTCTCGGGATGGTAATTAATTGTGCAATCATAATCCTTGATTTATTCCATCCATCTTCTATGTCTCATGTTTAATTTTTTCTGAATGAATATATACCTCAAACTTTTTTGATCAATATATATTTCCCATTTGGATCCATATAAATGATGCCTCCATAATTTTAAATAAAAGACGACATATTCTAATTCCAAATAATTTTAAAGGTAATTTATCTCATGGGGCTTCAATTAATGTGAATCTTAAGAAATTACCTGATCATTCTGCATCAAAACACAATCATGTCCCTTCAAAGAAGCAACATTATAGATGACAAATTCACCATTTATGTAAGGTAGTGTCTAAACTGTAGCAATCTCACGTATTCTTCTCAATTCATTAAAACAAACATCACGTTATTTGTCCAAATAAATTTAACCCCTTTTCATGTTAACAAATTTAGCCTACTAGATAACTGTGCAATGTTTTTAACAACACATCGCTAATGACCTCCTAATCCAAAAAACCAACGAATCTATGTAACATTTGTGTATCTTGATCATTCATCATTTTTTTTCTATATATCAACTCTTATTCCATCCTTATTAAAATTATCCCATGGGTAGAAATCTATTGAAACTGATTAATTTTCCATTAAATTCATTTTTTACGGTTTTAAAAATAACACTTAGATGTTTTCCCTGTTCCTTCTTACTTCTAGAACATACCAGAATGTCATCAATTAACAATACCACAAAATTATCCAAGAACTCGTGAAGTATTCTATTCATAGGACCCATGAATATAGTAGGTTAATTAGTTAACCCTAAATGAATAACTAAAAAAATCCTAATGACCATATCTTGTACGAAATGTAGTTTTCTAGAATTATAGATCATTTACTTTCAGCTGATGGTACCTCAATCTCTGGTTATCCTTAAAAAAATACTATGCTCCCAGGAGCTGATAAAAAAATCATCAATATGAGGAAAAAGATACTTGTTTTTATCAAATATTTTTTCAGAGGATTATAATAAATGAAAAGCCACATTGAACTATCTTTCTTTATAAAAAATACGACAGGATCACCCCATGGTGAAGAGCTCAGTCAGATGAAGGATTTATCTTATAATTACTACAACAACTTTTTTAATTCCAGAAGTTACATTTTAGCCATTCAATAAGGGGGTTTAAAAATTTCCCTAACATCAATAATTAAGTTAATGGTATACTCAACCTATTGATTAGGAATTCCGCCAAGAAAACCATTTGAAAAAAAATCATGATATTAATTTGGTACTAGTACGTCATTAATTGGGATATTTCACTTATCTTCAAAAATATTGGATAGATAACATTCATTTCCATCTTTTATTAGTTTCTTAGATTCATGATATGTTATCAATGTAATTGGCTTATCCATGTACACAAACTAAAATTAATTCTGAAAGATATCATCTTTTACTCTGTAATATTTCTTAGCATGATAAAAATAAATATAGTCCACACCATAATAACATCAATCTCTACTATAGGATAAATAACAAAATTTTTAGGTAAAATCATTCCACAAACAAAGACCATTCAATTTTTAAAAATTCTTTTTTCTAAAATATTTCCTCTTGGTGTTTTTACCTTGATTATTGATTTTATTTCATGAGGTTGAATTCCAAATTGTTTTAAATTTCTCAGAAATGAAGTAATGTGTAGACCCCAAATCAGACAACACATTTGAAAAATATATAAAAACAATAATTGTACGCGATACCACCTTACTTGATGGCTCAACATCTGCTGAAGTGGTTTCAAATGATACTTTTACCCCAGTCTTCTTCCAATCTCGCGGATTTACTACCCGAGTGACTAGATTTAGACTAACATTAGAATAATAACCCAATTCATAATTATTAAATCATTTCACCATAGGCATATAATTCATTTTAGGGTCAATTTACTTGAAGTCACGAGACATGTGTCCAAACATTCCACATCGTTAGCGCTTCCCATAATTTACCAGGAATTCACTAGGACGCATATTACCACACTTTTCACAACAAGTGAAATTGATTTTCTTACCTCTAGAATTCATTGATGATTTCATCCCCATTGCCTACCAACCTGACCACTTCTTCCCATGTAAAATTTGGTACAAAACTGGAAAATCTTTTAAAATTGGATGTATATGATGCCATAAAATCACCATTTTTTGGTTCTATTCCAAGAATTTTTCACCATTATGAGTCAAACAGTTTTAGGAAAATATTTTTCATAAAAAATAATCTTAAAATCATCACATTCTAGACTATCAAGATCATCTCTTTATCACAAATTCTTAACATGAGACCACCATTAATCAGCATCACCTTCTAAATAATAAATGGATAGTATAACCATTTGATGTTCTGAAAATACAATGATATTAAAAATCTTTTCTAAAGCATTGATCCATCCTTCGCCTATCACTGAATATGTGGTTCAATTGAATGTTAAAAGATGTTGCCCCATAAAATTATCCACAAAAGACATGTTTCTTAATTGTATATCATGTTCCTATCTAGCATGGATACCACCACCACTTATTTTTTTAGTCATCTAAGACATTATTTTCAAATAATGCTTTGTTTCGATTCCCAACATTCTATGATACAGATTAAGACATACATCCGCCTCTTGGTGCCTTCTTACTTCAGCATCCCTATTTCTTCTATGGAAAACCATTCTAAATGAACATATCTATGAAACATCAACATGAAAATAATTAAATGCTATAACATTTAAATTTAACCATAAATTAAAAATAATTTATGGTATTCTGTTAATATCATCCTAACCCTTAATGTTATCTAAACCATCCTTCGATACAAACTATAAGGACCCAACCTTAAAAAATTACTTTATCATGAATTTTAATCAATAAAATACATTATTACACACTGATGAACTTTTTGGATTTAGGATTTTATAGAATTAAGATGTCTTACATAACATTACACATTCATTAAAAGAGGATACTAGAAGAAGTATCCATTTTTTTTCAATATATAAAACATTAAAACATAAAAGATTATATCCTTAACAACACTTGTTATAATTCATCTGGAATCCCTTATTTATCTTACCCATCCTTATATCCTGTTTTTTTTAATCATTGGATGAGAATAAATATCTGTTAGGTATATAAAGTAAGAAATCATTAGTCATGTGATAATATACAATCCAATGAAACCCAAAATCATAAATACTCATAAGCATAAAAAATCATGCATTTGCCTTAGAAAATATTTACAATATCACAATTACATTCAATCTTACACATGGAATAACCCTTTGGTCAAATTCTATATCAAGAGTCCCGAATTCATTATAGAGTTATAATGGGGATCAACTGTTATATATTGATAAATAATAGGATAAAATCAACATAACATGAGCAATAATGGGATCAACCCAGCATATATTGAGCAATAATGGCGATCATGTAATGATCAACAAATTCTCATTTTCTTAAGAGTACAGCTAGTCATTACTATGCCTTACGCAACATCCCTAAGACGCCCAAGGTTGGAAATAAACACCAATGGGTTTAAAATACAAATGGGGGAAAATTTACCCTTTAATAAATAAACCAATAATCTTACCATCCATAACCAACTATTCACTATACGATGAAAGAACCAATGGATGACAACTTATCAACTTTATGTATCTCACAACTTTTTCAATGTATGAAAAAATAGAAGAATAACCAAGAATCAAATTACACAGCAGATAAACCACACATGACTATCCAATGTCCTCAATAATACTTTCTCCACAAGCTCCATACTCCAAAATCTATGAACATCCCATACATCATGATGTAGTGCTAAACACGTTTGAAACATTTCCTTTTACCTTGACTCAGATGATAGCATCTGCAAAATCACCAGAGTGCCAAAGCAGAGGTGAGTATAAAACTCAGTAGGTTTTCCCCAATGACTTCCCTACTCATTCCACAAGGATAGAAGAGTTAGAAAAAATTATATAAAATATTTTATACAAAACAATTTCTTAAAAAAAATTTATAACTAAATATAAACATGTTTCTAAAACCAGTCATTACCAAAAGCATACAAATGAAATTGAAACCAATTTTCCCATAAAAGTTTTTTTCCATAAAAATAACTAAACAATCATTTCGACCATTTTACAATATCCCTTTATCATCATACCCAACCATTCCTCAAACCCATGCAACCAACCATGCATGCTACATTATGACAGTTCCATATTCAAGAGAAGTTTCTTGTCATTCTACCTAGTATTAAAAATTTAATTGTTTCCCATGTCCCATTAATCCTTTGACACCGAGAACAAGGTCATATTTCAGCCAAGCCCTGTGTAAAAAATTTCCTTTTTCCATTAAACCGTTGGCACAGAGCATAGGGTCATATTTCAACCAAACCCCATGTGTAAAATTCTATTGTTCCATTAAAACTTTGGCACCATGCACAAGGTCATATTTCAACCAATCACCATATATGAAACTTGAAAACACACCACATATTCCCAAAGATCATTCCAATACAACCCTTTCAATAAAAACAACCTTTTATTGAAAACCATTTCCATCAAAACCATTTTATTTCCAAACGACTTTAATGCCAAACCATTTCAATTCCAAACCATTTCAATAATACTCCATTTTTATTTAAAACCATTTCTATTGAAAGACACTTTTTAATAAACAATTTATCAATTCTAGAAAATCCATAATTTAAAATCATAATTTTTTATTCATGAAACAAAACCCCCTTTTCACAACTATTCACGAAGATCACACGATTTCACAAAAACCATAAAAAATAACTAATGATGATTTTACTATTCATTTCACAACCAGCAAACCAATTTTAATCTATTAAAATTAATTTTATTAAGAGAATATTTGAGTGAAGTCACCTACCTCGATGGTTTTGATGAAACATTGATAGTAGATGAAGAACACATAAGGAAGCGGGTTGATTCTCCATGAACGACCCTAGTTATCTTGTCCTAGTATTATCATGATTCAACATTGAATTATTTGGCATCCTAAAATGTAGATCTACCAACTATAGGATCATATGTTAGAATTAATGAAGATTGGAGAAGTAGACCAAAGAAGATTTAAGAAAAGATGACAAATTCTGAAGGAATGGTGACATGCCTCAAGAACCAGACATGAAATCACCAAGGAAAGGCCCTGGAATGGCTCTAAGTCATGTGGGGAGGGCTCTCTAGCCATCTAGGGAGATTAATCTCTAAATATAGGCTTTTTTAATCCAAACTGAAATATATAGAGCAAAAAAGAGTATGCTCCTAAAAAACAGGATATAGATAAGACCACTATGCAGGGTTTGACCACATGGTTTGGGCTATCCATGTAAAGATCATGTGACCTTCCATTTTGTCCCAACACTCCTTATAAAACCCCCATACTCTCCCATCTTTCACATTTACCCTTTTTAGGGAAACACATTTTTTATAGAAACATCCCACATTTTTGAAACCCCCACTTAAAGGAAGCAACCTACTTTATGGAAACATCCCAATTTAAGGATACAACCAACATTATGGATACAACCAACTTAATGGAAAATCTCAATATTATGGAAACTCTCTATTTTGTACACACCAGATTAAAAAAACATAAGGAAAGGGGTTATGTACCCGAAACCAGGGGTTCTACAAATCACCAATTATATCTTGAGATATAATAGGCTCAACCAAACATAAATAATTACCAAGGAAATATCATGATAAAACCACTTCATAACTCATTTAAACCCTTGAGAAAAACACATTAACATTCTAAATCCCATTTTTGTAAAAATAACTATAAGAACATAAACACTACTCACAAAAAATAATGAAAACATTATTAATCAAAAATAATAATAAAACATATAATGGAGACAATATAGTATTAAATCAACATGTAATAATAATAGAACACTCGTGAAATACAAAAAAATAAAGCAATATCTTTAGATTTCATAAAGGAGATGACTGAAAGTATTTTATGGGGAAATTCCTTTACAAATACCATAACATTTAAGAGAGAATTGAATAATTGAAGGGAATATGTATATATACTATAAATACATGTAATAAAACATAATATAATTAAATTAAAATTAAAAAAATCCCAATATCATGATAAAACCATTAATGTTGAAGGTTATCCTAATGAATAAAAATTAGGTTTATAATTCACTTACGAATTTTTTTCACAATAACAGGTGTATATGGGAGGGATAAATGAGATAGAAATGTTATATTTCATCCTTAAAATATCATAAGAGAAGTATTTGGAAGGTGTGAATACCTACACCATAATTTTTAATTTAAAAGTAATTGACCTTAGGATGTTTCAGAAAGTGGTGTTAATCATCTTAGTCAATCTATTTCATTTTACATTATCATTTATGTAGATCTAGTTTTTTAAGACATTAATATATATTGTAATAATTATATAACCAATAATATAATGTTGTTTTTAAGGTATAACCTTTATCCGTATACATGCAATTAAAGGGGAAATGAATGTATCACTCATGCGTACATGTCGAATACAGGCTCTACATAACGAAATGATTCATTTTCCATACAAAATATGGTTGTTTTTTATTATAATGTATCAAGTTTTTATATATTATATTTTTTAAAAAATTGAATTTATAAATATGAATATATTTTCTACATTCTCACACTCCAATTTGATTGAAAATGATATTGTCTCTTGTGCGTACTTATGGACTACCACCTCCACAAAACGATATGATTAATTTTTCATTTTTTCATTAAATGGATAGTTAAAAAAAGTATGTTTAATAAAAATATATCATATTTATGATGGAATGATGAATATGGAATCCTGATTTATTATTTAAAATTATTTTGTTAGATCCATCAAAAAATGGAATCACCACACATGTGTGTGTAAGAATTACCATCTTCATGAAATGATGTGATATATTATTTATCACCACTCTATATTAATGGTAAAAATAATTAATAAAATGAATATTTAAGTTTTTGGTGACCTTTATAATACTTTTTACATGATTAATCAATCACTAATGGGCATGTACTGAAAAAATCATACTGAAACATGTCTGAAAAAAATAATTTTCACCCCAATGTCTGCTATAATGAGGATTTGTTAATAAAAGTATAATTATAAACAAAAAGGAATGATACATAGAATTTTATATATTAATATTATTTTATAAATTTTGTGTAATAGATCTATATTTATTATATATTAGGTTTCAAAATGTATGAATTTATATGATATTTTATGTTTGGGGATTTCTCATCTCACATAAATTTATGTGAGAAAAATAACATATTTACCAATTTATTATTTTTGAGTGTTGTACATTGTACCCATGAATTTTATTTATGATTATTTTAATATAAATAATTTTTATTTTCATATAAATAAATGGTTTTGTCCTTTAAATGTTTTTTATTCTCATATTACCAAATTGGTATGAGATTTGACTTAAAATATAATTTCATTGTGATATTTTTAGTAATAAATTTATATTAAGTGAAATTATAACGATAATATCCATTAAACACAATATATTTTGATAAAATATAGTTAATAATATAATATTTAACTAATAGTACCATTTTACTTTCATTGGTATGTATAATTATAAAGAAAATATTTCAATTAGAAACAGACTATAATTCAATTTTAATCACGAGTCTCATGTTAATAATTTTCTAAAAATATTTATAACAATGTTATTTATATTTTATAAAAAATTATTGAGGTTATTTTATTTTTTTAGTTTATGTAATTTTTTTTAATTACTATTATTTTTTTCAGAAAGTGGTTATCTTTACCATATGTTTGAAAAAAATTATTATTTCTATGTATATAGCATGAATGATTTTTATCACTCTGATGAATGCAATTAATTTTTTATATTAATATAAAATATATAAAGAAATTTTTTAAATATTATTTTTACTAATATTCTGGAACTTTTTTGATTTAATATAATTTATTAGAATAATAAAAAATTATTTTTCTTACCAAATATACACCAGATATTTTTAATGTATATATATCTTTTTTTTAAAAAAATCAGTGCTACCTATACATAACTACTGTCATTATACAATGATACAATACTTATTTATTCTATATATAGTTATTTATAATTATTGAGAAATATTCAGGACCCTAGATTTATTTTTCTTGGGTCAATTTATGTTGAAATGATAAATGCTTTCAACAATTTTTTGTAAACTTATGAATGAATTATTACTATGTTATCATGGGGTCCATTATATCTATCCAATGGTTTAGGTAAGGTGATATATATATATATTAATAATTTAGTATGCATAAAAATAATTCATTATAGCTGGGTCCACATTTTCACGAGTGAGTATGAGTGTTTTCTAGAAAGGATCACAAGTATATGCTTGGACATGATATTAAATTGCATTATTCACATTATGTATGTGTGTATGATTAATAGTATATATGATAATATTATGTTTATGAATTGAAATGATTATTAATATATTCATTCATATATTTATCAATTCATATGTTTATTATTACACATTTCTATTCCAGGATTCTTGATGAGTACCGATTTCTCACCCTTATAGATCAAACATGTAGATATTAGTTGATTTTAGAGTTTGTGATATTTTTATATGTATGAATATCTTAGCTTGTGATTATAAACATTAAAATTTTATCATACCCTTAGTATCATCTTATCCAATATTATGATTGATATCTCACACATATACACTTATTTAATATAATGACCCCATAACCGCACTCAAATATTTTGGTTATAAAAAACCTATTTACATTCCAAAATGTAATAATAAAAAATGTGACCCAGTTCTAGCCATATTAATCATTAATCATCATAAAAAATGTTCTACCACTTACATATTCATGTATATATAACATTTATTTCTTTAGTGAACTATTTCATACTTGTATATGTGATCATGGATACAAAAATAAATAAATTCTAAAATCCACCTTATCCCACATTATCATTGGGACATCTAGTAACCTAATTTGGAATAAAATACTAAAAAAATTAAAAACCTCAGGTAATGTAAAAAAATAAGGGAGAGATCAAATTCTCATTGAGGATAATCATAATAATTAATAATTGAATTCCTCCAGTGAATATAATGCGGCAATCTGGATATGATAACATAATAAATCATTATGAGAAAATCAGAAGGGACCTTAAAAGAATCCAAATATGGATTATGAAACATGTGACACGATAAAAATATTTATCCAAGGAAATATTTTGTAGAATCAATAATCATAATATCAGTGATATCATTCTGGATAAAATAAACCATTACAAAAACATAGAATGCTTTATGAAAATTTTATAGTATCATTGAAAATAATAAATTCATAATACTATTACCTAAACATATAATTCCCATGAAACATCATAATAACCTATAATGGGTAAACATTATCATCCCGTTAGACTAACATCACATTAACCCATTAAATAAGTATACACGATCTAGTTAACTCCATCTCATTACCCAGTGTATGAGATCAAAATAACAGACCCCATGGTATTTAGGTTATAACATAACAACCCCTACATTTATTATAATGTAACCACCCAACATCAAAAAAATATCCAAGAACCATAACATGAAAAAATTATATTTATCATATATTTAATAATAAAACACCTAAAAAATGACAATTATTTCATCTGAAACATGATTATCCATAGGAAGAGTAATGGGTTCCTTGAAATAAATTGAAACAGTCATTGTCCATCTAGATAAATAATTAGGATCATATAATTAAAAAACAACCCAATTTAAGGATATGTAACATTAATTGTTTTTTCATTGATGAAAGAAAATACCATTAAAATATTATTAAAATTTCTCTTCAGAATTGCACACTCTAAATTTGGTATATCACTTATAGAAAATTAAAATATAAAAAATATGTTAAAAATCATTATTAGTAACAATAAATTTTGAAATATATAATTTATAATTCAATATAAAAAATCGCCTTTTTGGTGGGAAAATCCTCTCATTTCTTAAATTATTAAAATAAATATTCTTTTCAAATATTTTGAAAATAGAGTAACGATGTTAGTATTGCAGAAAATGTTATGAAATATAATTTAAAAACATTTCAAAACTACTTAAAATATATTGTAATACAATATTATGAAAATAATTATTTTTATAAAATAAAATTATTTAAATCATTTTAGAAAACATGGATATGGGAGAGAAGGATAGCCAACCTCCTCCAATGCCATTTTTTTAATTTTCTAAAAAGACGATTTAAGGGTAACCGGTAACCGTACAATCAATATGTCCAAATTCAAACAAAAACCACAATGTGGTATTTGATCCTTCCAGATCACAATTCAGATTTTTAAATTTCAAACTTCATTCGAAATCATGATGAAACAAACCTCAAACACCATGTGTCTACCACGTTTCGCACCCCTAACATTACACGTAACCATCGTCCCATTAGAGTAGGCTGCCGGTGAAATGCTACCATCGGCCTCTTCTCTGACAACAATCTCCTACACACCGTCATCGAAGTCTAGCAGATACTCCCTCACCATGACAGTCATAAACACCGGTCCACCAAAACCATAATCATCGCCAATAAACTCCACACCAGAACGTCGAGGAACCTTAAAACATCAAGTCATCATCCACCATCATCAGACCACATACCAGCTACAAAATGAATCAACCAAATGAAGAGTTTTTCCCCCCAGAACACCAAAAAAAACTCCAACAGCACCTCCCAAATTTTGCATTATAGTCACCTCACTAGACCAAACTGGAGATATATTTTTCATTAAAAATAAGGTATTTTTATTTATATATATGGAATATTAAATAAATAAATTATTTAAATAAGATGATATTATTCGTAATTTTTTTTCAAGTTTTGGTATGTTTTGAATCTAATTACAATGAATTAAATGGAATAAAAATATATAAAAAATACAATTATTATGAGTATATAAATTTTAAAATATTTCTTATGGAATTATGTACTAATCATAAACAAGTAATTTTAATATCATACTTGTTTGTTCAATAGAATGTGAATTTGAGATGAATAACCCATTTTTAACACCCATAGTTGTGTGATATTCTCTTTATCCTCAAATATTTCATATTTGTGATAAAAATTAAATGAAAAATAAAATAAATTGGAAACATCAATAAAATATACCACCTTTAATAATTAAAAATATATACAGGATAATTCAAAAGTGGGGAGTTTAAAATTAGAAGCCCAAACTCATAGGGAAATACCTTGGAATATTTTCTACCCACCGCATCATAGAGTTAATCCCATAAAAACATGATAATATTAAAGGGAATAATCTTATTATACATAATATAATCCCTAGTACACACCATAGCCTCTATTTTATTACCCTCTGAATTGTAAGCGGAGTTGTATATATATAAAGAATGTGGTAGAAAATGTTTTTTCTAGTTTCTATCCACATGATGATGGATCTATTTTAGACTACTTCCCAGAAAAATTATGAAAAAAGCATTCCAAATTTTTTTTATCACATTCTTTTTACATCAATACAGAATTTCTATTGATATTTACTTCTTGTGGTGGAAATGTAATTACCAAATTTTGAAAAAAAAGTTCTAGAAGTGGCTCGTTAATAACCTCCACTAACATGATCCCAATGAATATATTAATAACCATAATAAAGAATTTTATGTTATATGAATATTAATATTCACGTCATATATAGTTAAACAACAAAATTTACTGATTAGCACACATGTGGTCCTAGTTATTCCTCATTTACAGAATGAGTATCAACTATTTTATAAAAATGATTTACCAAATTAATTAATTTTTGGACCTCTATATGGTACATTCAAAACATGTTCTAGTTAGATAAAATGAATCTAAAAATTCATGGGTTCATAAAATCTTCAATAGATAAATTATCCATATAAAATATATTAGTCTCAAAAAACTGATGTGATAAAAATATATCTGAATTATAGAATTACATAATTATAAAAAATTTCTAAAAACTCATAAAAAATCAAAAAATAACGTAATTTCACAGAAAAGAAAAACTTTATGGGTACATATTGATTGAAATACATTTAATAATATTTATTACACAAACAATATTGATTCTTTAAGAGTTTTCACTTTGATTACTGGGGATGTTTTATATTAAGAATATTAATAATTAAAATAAAAACCATTATTCAATGTAAATCAGAAGCTCAAAATAATGGAAAAAAGATATAATTATTCCTTAAAAAATCCAATTTATATATTATTATCATTCAATTAATTCATATATCATATATTCTTTTATTTAATGTGATACCCACTCCACCATTTTTTCACATATCACATAATTATTATTAATGAAAATGATTTCCCATCAAAATAAATTAGACGCTATCAATTATAATTATTAAATTTAAAATCTATATATATTGGATTAAAATAATTATTTCCATCATCAGTTCTATGGAGTGGTTTTTTTATGTTTTAATAATATTGTGTTTTCAAATGTACAAAATTTATCAAGTCGAATGAGATGGATTGTGTCTAATTTAAGGTAAACATTCATTGTTATAGTTTCTTATCATGAATGGTATTATGCTATATATTATTGGAATCAAAGAATATCAAAAAAACAAAATAAAAACTTAATTCATAGTTATCCCACCTATTAAAAATTTTATCAGTGAAATTTACATTTATCTTTTCATTTTTTCTTAAATTATTTAAAAGGATTAAATTTATTTCTTTGGTAGATATAATGAAATTTTACCTTTTCCTAGAAACATCCATACAGTAACATCATTATGAATTTTTTTTAATAAAAAATTAATCCCGTATGAATTTTTTTTTCACCCGAACCATCTCCAAGTGATGTATCAAACCAACAAACAGCTTCCACCAATGCTTAGTTTTAACTGAATCCATTCAACGTACTTCATGATTGGTTTTTATGGGGGAAATGGATTTTAAATAGTACAATTTATAAGAAATTTATATATACTAAGGGTATATAATTTTAAAATGTACATGGAAGTCCAAAATAAGAAAGAATATATTAAAATGGGAAACATAATGTCAAATGAGTTGACATAATCATTAAGAACACAACAACCTTAAATATTGCTGATTTTGAAATAAATTTGGATTTTAGAATTAAAATGAACATTAATTGGTTCACGCAAGAAATTTCATTATGGTGAAGAATATGAAAAAAGGATTTTATTCTCATAGGAAAGTGATTTTCTGTTGTGGATGACATTCATTACATGAAATGCAGTACCAAATTCCCTTTTCATGAATTTTGAAAATCATAATCTAGAAAAAACAAATCATAGATATAATTTTATTTAGATTACCTGAATTATGTTTGTTCCTTTAATTGAAAATAATTTTCAATTTATAATGGTAATTAAATAGATGCACTGAATGATTAAAAAAATAAAATTTAAATAAAACACACAGAATTTGAAAATAAAACACCAAAAAGTTAAATAAAAAACTGAAAAAATTCAAAAAAACACTCAAAACCTATTATACAAACAATTCCACCAATCATATTATATAGGATTTATTTATTTTGAAAATTTAATATGACAATTGAATGTCAAGAAAATAATACATGAAAAAAAACTAGTGGGAATGAAAGATAAAAACATAGTTTTCATTTAGTAGAAGTATCCTTTAGATAAACTCTCAGAGGTTTCAACTTGGAAACATACATGATAAAACCAAAATAATTTCTCATATTTTATAGAATGGAAGAATAAAAAAAATTAAAATAAATAGAATTTAATCATTCCATGGGTTTAACCCTAATGTATGTACCAGGATTTCACTTCCCTTAGTCTTATAGTCTTAGTTGATCATCCCTAATTTGAATGAAGGATCAGTTTCATAACCCAGAAATAGAAAAAATAAATCTCTCTCTACTTATTTAGATCAAAAAACTTATATACATTCCCAAAATAAAATTTCCCTAGGATAACATCAATTATTTCATTGTTCTATAGAAGAAATGGAAGATCTAAAAAATATAAGGGAAACATATCGATAGTTTATTCAAAAAACCCCTCATTTGTTATTGAATTAAATTCTAGGATATTTTTCAAGTATATTTTTATTGTTAAAAATGTTTTCTTCTTTCATAATCTACTAAATTACACTATCCTGATGAGTTATAATATACTATCAAATAGGTAATACCATTCATTATTCAATCTCATTATTGACCACTATTTAATTTGAAAAATAAATCTACCATAATGATAAGGGATCTAAATCATGACCTGAATAAATAGGTAAAAATTGTTATCAAATTGAACATGAAATCGTGTAAAAAACCTGAGGTTTATCCATTTTTGTGCTCTTTCTTGATCTATATAGCTTTTTAAGTGTCTTAATTTTTTATATTGTAAATAATTATCATGTGATAATATTAAATATTTTTATAACCTTTTTTTAAATAAATTTCATGGTTTCCAAAATCCTATAGTTTGAACTCATAAATTTATGAATTTTTTTCATTGTAATGTAGTTTTATTAATTATAATTAAGAGCTCAGTGACCTCAAAATGATCTCAAAAAATAAATTGATTGTGTTCTTATTCCTCCTTACACAATTTTTTATTTAAAATATTTGTTTTCTAAATATAAAAAAATGTGGTTTCAAATGAAATTTCCTTTTTAGTAATTTATATCCAATAAATTTTCATAGATAATAGATTTCCAAAATGCACATAAATTGGTGAATAAGTGATAATTCCATCCAATAAATTTAAAAAAAGGGATTCTAGATCAATTTTCATCTCAACCAGAGAAGATTCCAAAATGTGAAAAGTGTGTGGGACATGATTTAACAATTCATCAACATATTTTTCATCTCTTATTTCTATTAATTATATTAATGTAGTATAGTGATTTTTTATATGTTTGGTTATTGTTTATTAATAAAATAATTTTGTTTAAGCACCATATCATCATGTTGATATGTAAAATTATTTTTTTGGATCATGAAAAAGTTTTCATGTAATAATGATATTCAAATTTTTTATAATAATAATTAATAATTAGATATTTGATCCAGAAATAGTAGTAATATCTTTGAAAATCCAAAATTTTGTTTTTTTTATTTCGTAATGTCTACAAATTAGTTGGTAAAATACAAAAATTTCAAAAAGAAACACTTTATATTAAGAAAACTCCCTCACAACAGATCTAAATTGATATTTGGGTTTTAGTGAATTTACCCCAATAAATAATTTTCCTCTTTTAAAATTTAGTGTAGTGGCGACAATGGAGTTTTCTCATGAGGTGGCTTTTGGTTATGTTGTGAAACTGTGACATTGTTGATTTGTGTGTATTAAATTTAAAATCATTGATATGGATTTTAAATGTTTCATACAATATTAAATAAAAAAATAAAATTATATATATATATATATATATATTATACTTAGACACTAGAAAATGGAGGCTATTTGGAATAGAAATGAAGAGCTAAATATGATAGTAGTGTAAAATCTCCATTCCTTAGATACTCCCTTTATCATTTTATTCAAATTTCATAATATTATATTATCCAATTTATAGTTTAACTATATAATTTATACACCTATAATTTCAAGAAACCATATTGAGACATCGAATTTTGGGTTTTTCTTCATATGAACGTATTATGATTTCCCAAAGACCTCTGAAAAATCAAAACTAATTGAACTTGTTGTGCTCAATAGGGAGACCTCACCAATATAATATTAAAAAACAATAAAACTCTAATAAAGAGAAATTATATTGAATGAATAAAAAAATATTAAATTGGAATCATGAATGAATGATATATCCTTCAATAAGGGAACAATCTCTAGGATAATTCAATAGAAAAGATTTTACAGTTAAATATAAAAACTCAAAAGGTAAATGCCTTTAGTTCATCACCATCCACCACCAAAAAGATAATTTCCCATCATATATTAACAATTATGAATGGAACAATCCACATCTTTAGTATATTTTCTCATGTTTATCCAACTCCCTCTATTGCACCATCCTCTAAAATTGATTTTGAGCATGAATATATAGGAAAGGGGGCTGAAAATGATCTATACAGTTTCATTCCACTATAATATGGCTCAAATTTTCACCCATTCCAAGATGAATATTGAAACAAATACATAACTTCTTTTTATAACATGTCTTTTATTTCCTAAAAAATACTGAAATCATTCTAAAATATGGTAAAAAAGTTATAGCTGAATTACTGAAAATAATTCTAGAGGAAGAAAATTTTCCACATCCTTTACATTCATGCATCAAATGAATATCATAATTAAATAATCTAATATGGGTAGTTAATGTAGAAATGATACCTAATTTCTTCAATATATTTTAGTTGGAGTCATGAGATTTATTAAAATGTGTTCCGAGTTTTTCCTCATTTACAGGAAGAGTATCAACTCTATCAAAAACATTATAATCTAAATTGAGTGATTTTTTTGTCATCAAATTTTTTCATTAATCACTTGGTATAGTTGGGTGAAATTAAGATTAAATTTTGAGGGATTATAAAAAAATAATTTTTATGGTTTTATTAATATGTAGAACATTATTCAAAAAATATTTTACTGATAAAAACTTTTGAAATTCCAAAATTAGGGAATTTTCACAATTTATCACAGTACACATAAAAATTTAAAAAAATATATGAAATTTAATAGTAAATGAAAAATCATTGGGTAAAAATTGAATAAAATACACATAATAAATATTGAAATTCCCAGATCTATCACATTGGCTAGTGACCCTTTCTCCAAAAATGACATATTAAAAGATAAAATTGTTACCTAATTCATTGGAGAGTTATAAAATTCCTAACCCACCCATCATAATCATATTACAAACCTGAATTTTTGTGTTGTATATATAAAAGTATATATTAAAATCCTAAATTAATTTTATTTCAATTATAATTATAAGTTTGTTATAAATATGTAAATACCCTATCAATAAATGATATTAACATCAATGTGAATACAATTTAGTCGTCAATGTGATGTGTATTCTTAACATAGAATTTTTTGAGGGAAAATAAAAAGTTAATTTTAGTATCAAAACAAGTGTACATAAGTTTATAGTTATGTGTTTAATGAGAGTTAAAGGTTGTTTATAATTAAATAAAAATCATTGGGATTGTAGAGGGACGTGTAAAAACACATTAAAATGTCCAATTATAAGAAAAGGGTTAATAAAATGATTGTAATGTAATAAAAAGAACAAGAGTGAATCCCTTAACATCAGAGTGTGGTTCAAAAATATTGTAAAGAGGATATTATGATCATTGGAACCCTTTTATAAAAATTATATATATATATATATAGTGAGATAAACTTTATTCTCAATGGGTATTATTTTTAAGAGGAATGGAAGGTTGGGAATGTATTAATAGAAAATGTGAGGAAATTCATTATTAATTTCTAAACAAAGATATTGGACTCTAAGTTATTTAATAAAAAAACTATAATCCTTAACATTTTTAAGGAACATTTATTCTTCCACATAGAATTGGTTTTTAATATTTTTTTATGATAAGAACTAAAATAACAAATAATAATAACATTCATGATGAAGAATATATTCATGTAAATAATGAATTATTTTTGAAACATTATTTTATAATATTGGTTTTGAATGATATTCTATATTATTGTAAAATAAAATTAAATTTTCAAAAACACATTATTGTCAATGTAAAATATTTTTTGATCTTGGGTCCTATTTTTAGTTTTTATTACATGAGTTTTCAGATATTAAGATGTAATAATACATATCAATTATTTGAACCGTATATAATGTTTAACCAAAACATTAAATAGACATAGAGACTTAGAGTGTATTCACCATTAAAAAAGATCATTGGGTTTATTTGAAAAATTATGTCTTCGATTAAAATAATATTCTACTTATGAAAATTTAAACATTAAAATACATTTTCACTGAAAAGTACTTTTTTAGAACACTAACATATTTTGGAAAATTATATATATTAAATTTTAATTAATTAAATTATAACATTATTTTTATTTAAATAAATACTATTCGATAAGAATAATTCATCAAAATAATATATAATTTCAAATTCATGAACTAACAAAAAATAATTTTATAAGGGAAACTATATATTTTAAAAAATATAATTTTTTCACTTTATATCAATATATTGTTTTTATTGAACTAATTATAAATTAATGTGATTATAATAGTAAAACAAGATATAAATAGATATAATTTTTTAATAAAAAGGAAATAAAAAAATTATTTATAATGGTTTCCAGATACATAACAATTTATTACACCACTACACACTCTAATGGTAAAGTGTTTCAACGTGGTGCATTCTTGTTTTATTTTAGTGAACACAGTTTGTGTGGTGATGTTTATAAGCTTGATCAAATCCCATAAATGATTCTATGAAAGTTTCAATTGTTAAATATTATCATTGTCATGGTTACGAGAAAATATATAGAATGTTATATCCCTCGAGATCCCTCATTATATGGATATATAGGGTTCCATCCTACAGGTTGAGGCCATATATTCTTCATTCCTTGATAATTAGATATTATTATACTACATAATATATACTAATATTAATGATCTATAGAGTATAGCATTACTGTTAATGGTTATTATTAATGATGGTATTTAATATCCAAAAGGATATATATTATAATGGTCCAAAATAACCTATTTACTTCTCGTTGTTTCATTAACAAAGTTACTTAATAATGAATTTATTCATTAGAAAGGGTGTTTTAATTATTAAAGTTTGGGTTTTTACATTCATGTTATTTATAGAAATTCACCCCCTAAAAATTTCAATTGATATAGTAAAATATAAGAGAACGCTTCTCTTTGATAAAATTTTCTAGATCTCATGTTTATTATACCAACTTATGGTTCCTATTTTTTTACTCTGACCTTGAATATTGTATTATTTGATTAAATAATGTTTATAAAATATAACATGTTCACAATATTCTCCCGATATGAATGATCACTCTATAATGGAATCACATCTAGATTTAGTAAATGTTTGGGGCCCTATATGGACTTACATAAGAGGGATGCATGGAACATATCACGTAAATGATATATGTTATGTGACGGTGACAGCCAATTGTCCATAACACTAACTCAATCGAGGATTCCTCGTGGGATACTGTATCAAAGCCTATAATGTTCATTCATGTAAAACCGCATGACTTTCTTCTTGTTTGATATATTAAGGAACACCAAATCATGGACCTCAAACTCTATTTGTCATCAATGACTATCAACATATCATTTTAAAAAATCATGGATTTAATATTAATTTAAATAGTTAGAACCTTCTCTACTATCACCTTGATAAGATCAGAACCCATAATCTTCCTTTACCCAACATCAGCACTATGTGTCTGAGTCTGACACAACTAATAATATATAGAATTATTAGGTTCCATATTGCTGCTACAATTGAGACAGTTGTTATAAAAGAAATATTTTAGGGGTATGTGTTGATTGGAACATCCTTGGTAATCCTGTCAATAATTCTCAACATATCCTCTATTGATTGACTACTTCTATTAGAACACAAATTTAACTTAGAGTGATTAGTAGTATTGAATATCATCACAATATCCATTTCTTAATGAATTATTCTCTATAACCAGGAGGTAAATGTCAAATAATGATATGATACAATAGTTAATGTTATCAAAAAATTATCACCACCTATATTTTTTATACAATAGTGAATTGTTCATGGGAGATATTATCCCAGACAAAATATAAATGGGTTAACTTTTCAAGGGGATCAAAATATAGTTAAATGGAATCACATCTGATATATTTTCCATGGAGTCATAAATTGAAATCCATTGTTATGTTTTCCATTTTATATAGAGTTATGTAAAATTATTGAAACATAGTATTATAGTCTTATCAGTTATCCTTAACTTATGGGAATACCATGCATCAAGACACAAAATCATAAATCTATGACATCTTGTTATCCCATTTGAGGTTTTTATTTTAAATTATTTACAACACACATATTCCATGATAAATTAATAATGATTAACTACATTCATCATCTAGAAGTTCCCTTGACAATTATTTTTTTATGGGATTCAAATATAAGATCCAAATAATTCTGACACCATCCTTATTAATTTTTAACTCCATAATACATAATACTATTGAAAATAATTCTGTATCACAATTATATTCCTCCTTGATCCTCAAATGAATGTATAGTTTTATAGTTATTTTTGAATTGTAGGATGAAATTTCTATTTTGATTCCCATGTCTATATGTTTCATTTACAATAATATTAGATAACATCCATTCCTCGATAGGGATAGGGTTACATGATCCATTCTATTTGAATCCAATAAATAATTATTTTCTATCCCATGATGTTAATTAATTGATTTCTAATAATCATTGAACATATATAACAACCTTTATTGTGACACATTAACACAATTTATATTTATATATAATTGATTATTTTATGATCAATATATGTTTCTTGTATCTCCCGATGGAACATTTTTTACAAATATGTTTGCAAAATATCCATCTAGTAAATTCTAGATCATTTGTTTTGTATTTATGACCCAAAATTGTAAATTTGAAGGAATAATAAGCTATAAATTTTTTCTTTTTTAATGAGCATACAACCCATTTATCTTTTAGACAAATAGTAATTTACCAAAAATCGTTTATCACTAGTGTGTAATAGTATAATTATTATTTAATCATTTAAATATTTAATTACCTCCCTACATTCATGATTCTAGATAAATTTTACTTTCATCGATGTTATGTCGGATAGTGGGTTTGATTAATTTGATACCCTTATTACAAATCGACAATAAAAGACAGTACAATAAAGAAAATATAAATATCAATCATAGTGGTTGATTATGGACACCATTCAATTACATCAATCACCAAAGGAACCATATATTTCAATTAACTAGTTTTATGGTACCTACAGAATAATACTTTATAAAAAAATTATTTTCTATAGTTCAAATATAAATTTCTCATAAAAAGGTCTTCTTTTCAAAAATCAAATTCTCGTTGTCTTCTTCCATTATTTATTAATAGATAAGAATCTCATCTATAAATGCTAACAAAAAAAATTTCCGTTAGTACCCGTAGACACTATTCATAAAATTCATAATGAAATATGGAGTGTTAGTTATTCAAAAATGGAATCAAATTCCATAATTTATTATTCTACGTTTCATGATAATAATACTCTTGGATATCCTCCATTATCACATTAACCAGATAATAAATCGACCAAATATGCCCCATAGAGAAATACTAGGCCCACATAGTTGATCCAAGATTTCATCAATCCACTGTATATAATAATATTTATTTATAGTGATATAGTTGGGATCGTTATTATCAATAATTTAATGTATTTACAATTTCTTATTCAAAACTAAATAGACTGAAGTACCCGAGAGTGAAGCAGATGGGTGTGTAAACCATTTTTCAAGATTCTATAATTATTAAATCATTATATTTCACAGTATCTTAGTCATTCTATATAGATTATTTGGTATTGGAAAATATACATGTATATGTTCTATTTAGAGCACAAAAACATAGTTTAGAAGAATAATATGAAACGAATTTGGAAATACAAACGTATATTCAATTATAATATCCATATCATCATTGATATTATTTTTCATAGTCTCATTAATATTATCTAAATATGATTTCTACAATGGGAATAATATCCATAAGTGATATCTATTGAGATCCACCCTTAACATTAATTTTTATAGAACAACATGAAAATTATGATTTATGTGGGGATTCTTATATCCATATATGGTCATTTGGATCTATTATTGAAATGGTAGTCAATACTAATATAATCAAAAAATTTATCTAATGTAATCATCTCAAGTTTCTCTAGGGAAATAACCACAAAAATATTCAGATAAGAGATTTTATAAAATTAGGGTACAATAATTTCACCATTAGTGATTTTATATGATGAAAATACATCAATATTTTGAGGTGATATTTGAATGGTTCTATAAAAAATTAATGAATTGGCCGAATGTATAAGGAAATAATCATATTTTATGTCCATGAATTGGAGATAAGACTTCCATTATATATTTATTTCTTTTTAAAATGATTTAAATTAACCAAAATTGTCTTAGGGATGGAAAGTATTTAAATATTAAGCCCAAATAAGCAATATTGTGAACATTAAAGGTATAAATCATAAATAAAATATATTACCTAACCTATGATTTTATTGTATTAAATAAAAGTAATCTATAGTACATTTAATAGAATTATATTTCATAGGATTTTATTTCCTTTATAATTTTTTATAAATAGATTTTTAATTCACAAAATCATCTCTACGAGCTATGAAAAACCATGTGTATATAAAGAACTCTTTAGTATGGACAATATGATGGTTGAGTTTACAAAAAATTCTCAATTTTCAGGGTTATTACATTCTATGTATTACAATTCCTCATCATTATAAACCTGTGTTATCTTAATATGGTTTTCATTTCATGGAAATCACACAATCTATACTTCAGTAAAATTTAATGACATTTTCCTTGTTTAGTATTATCCCTGGGTTTTTCACTACAGTTTTTAATCCTAATCCCCCTAAATAAATTATCCTTGCTCAACAAAATCTATGAAAACCCTTATAAATTTACACACAATATTTCATGAGTAGTTTAATAATGATACACATAATATGATACCAAAAGTGTGTATGTTTTTGTGTATATAGGTAGTTGTGTACATATCACAAAAACCTGAAATAATTATACAAATATGTTATTAAAAACAATATATCTTGCAGAAAAAAATCCATTGATCTTATAACTACCTAGGATTACATGGGGTCACATATAAGAAATGTGTGAGCAGTAACCCATGGTATAGGAAAAATTGATTCATTGAATAAAGTGAATAATTATATGTGTGTAAGGGGTTATAACATGTGACATAAAAGGGTGATAAACATAATCATAAATATTTTTAGATAACCTAGGTTGATAACATCATTCCATTAGTGTAATTTGGATACAACATAAAACATGACATCGTATAAATATCTGATGGAAAATGGATGAGAAATCATTACATATTGAACATAGGTTAGCATCCCATGCAACATACATGGAATATTATTATAAAAATAATTACCTACTTCATTGAAGTAATATATAATTTTACTCCATCGTATTACATTTTTATTATTTATATGCATTAGGGTTTCAAAAAGTTCATACAACAATGAAATATCGTTCATCACTTTTAATCCCATGATTAAAGTGATTTTTTTACATACATGTAATCTTTATATCAGTTATTTGTAGCTACACATAGGTGAATAATCATGATTAGATGTGGGTATTGGTAATGAAATAAAAAAATTCCTTTAAAATCATTGGATAGTTTCAAATTAATAAGTTGTTTATATGATTTTTAATGGAATGGTAAAATTATAGTGAAAATAGGACTCAAATTACACAATAATCAAAAGGATAATTATTGGATGTTTAGAAAAACACTACAACATGATCATTTGATATTAAGAATTCTTATTACAAGGAATTTATATTAATACAATGTAACGATATATTATAACATAGCATTGGAGGGTGCATATAAAATATTTGGAGGAGCTTTATATGAATAAGAGAACTCGAGGGGAGGAATTTAAATTGGGAATGAGAATAGAAATTCATTCTAAATCAGTTTTGAGTTAAGATAAATTGGACACTAATTAGATATATATATATATATAAATATTGGATAATCCCATATTATATTTTTAATCATAATTTTTAAAATTTAATTGATAAAATAATCAAAACCCAATACCATTATTTTGGTTTTCCTAGGATTTTGACTAAGGTGTTTTTGATTAAAACATTTTTTATGATAATAATCAAACTAAATATAATAAAAACAATCATGATGTAGAAGAAAGATGTGTTCATAGTGAATTATTTTTAAAATCTTGAATTATAATATCTATTTTTGTGGGAAGGAATATGGGTTTGTAAAAGCAGTAAAATGGAAAAAAGAAAAAAAATTTATATAAAAAATATTTATTTTTTATATGGTTCCTCTTTATATTATTTATTACATCCCATTTGTCTATTCTGATTTCATAATAAAACATCTTATATTAATAAAATATTTAATTTTTAAAAATAAATTTAACTATAACTGAAAATTGGATAAAATTATCTAAATTTGAATTTGAATTTTCAATTTCAAAAATATTATTTATTTTAACAAAAAAAATCTAAATTAGGGAATTTTCACTATTAAATTAAAATAATTATTTTATTTAAAATACTAGTTTTTTTGATAATAAATACTATTTATACTTTTAATAAATTAAATTAGACTTCATTAAATTATATTATAAATTTTTCAAATAAAATTTTTATTTATGTGTGTTTTACTAATGTAATAATTATTTTCTAATTAATAAAATTATCCAATTGAGTGTCTTAATTGAATATATATTTTTCCCAAAAATAAAATTTTTGATTCTTCACTTCAAAATATATTTTTAATTAAGATAACAATATAATATTGTGTATGAATTAATAATGAAAAATAAAAAATATAATAGTTATGTTATTAAAAGTATAGTATATAAATTCTTAGTACTCATATATTTGTAAAAAAATCCCCCTTATTAGTATAGATCAAGATCTAAGGGAAAGATTTGTGATGATGATCCATTATAGGGGTAGTTCAATGAACATAATTATGGTGGTGATATTGATAAGCTTTAACTTATACCTTAAATAGATCCACTAATATTATAGTTGATGGATATTAGTTTGGTATTAGTCAAGGGAATATTCTAATGATTCCATCTCCTCTAAAGAATCTATAAATGTTATGCATAGGGTGAAAACCCATTTTTTCATGCAATCACATGTTATTTTTATATCAATTAATTATTACTATGACAAATAATATACAATAATATTAATGGTCCACTATATAGTGACTAGGTTATCAATGATAATGATACTTAATAGACATTTATTTATGTGATTATATATTTTATAACATAAATGTCTCATATTTTGTGTGTATTTTTTTTGATATTATATGTATTATATATGTGACTATGAAAAAATACATTAGTCGATATTGAGGACTAGTGTTCTCATAATAAATGTTTGTAATATACTAAATATATTAAATAGAACACACAAACATTTCACCTGAAATAGTTGAATATTTCCTAGAAGTATTCCCATATAATAAATCTAATGGAATCACTTAGTTTAAAATGTTGGTTTTACCATAGGTGTGACATAAAATTATTTGGAATGGGTCATTTGTAGAAAATTCTTCATGGGCATGAAAATGAATAAAATAATTAAACAAAATTATTTTATTCTAATTGGAATGATGTAGGGACTAAATATTTTTTAATACACTATTATGGAGAAATCCTAGGATAAGCTGCATAACCTTATTACCATTGGAAGAACCGTTGGATAATTATCTCAGGTGAACGGTGACGAGATCATGGATCGACGATCAATGCACATCGGATTAAAAAGATCTAAACAATGAATGCAACACATATTTGTTCTTCATCAGTGATCAATATGAATCAAGGTAGGGCATTTTTTTAATTTCATTACATCTATTATTATATCATATGAATAATTTGGATTAATCGACTAGTGGATTGATCTGAAGAAGATGTGCATTATATGATAGGTTATTTTACTATGATAACTGGGATAATATCAATTTGATATGATTTTTTTAATTTTCATTTTAAAAACTATAAATAGAGATCGATTCAAATATCAATTAATGTTTTCCCGCTAATATTTTCATTTTCATTTCTCCTTCAAATCATTGTTCATCGTAGACGTTGTTTAGGTGGACCAAGACTTCACAAATCATGATTAATCGATCATTATGCATATATTTCATAGAAAAATGATCTGATATCGTAGATCTAGGTTTGGATGACATGAAGTAGGTGTGAATAAAGAGACATGGATATTCAGATGATGGTTGATACCCAAATTCACATTCATTGTATTTCTTCAATTCATAATAAAAAATGATTATCAAATCTCTTTTACAAGAATATCTGATGGAAGAATGAGTTGTTTGATTATAACGATGCTTTTGTGAGTTGGGATTTTTTGATATTGTGGTGAAAGGATGGATTGATCAGAGTCTAGAGGTGTTAGATTGATCACGACAGTAGATTTGGGATTATGTAAAATCATAAACAACACGACTTGTAAACATGATATACACACTGTGTGGGGAACCCTTGCAGTGTCTATGGTTTTGAGATAAATATTACTATCACATTTCTTGGGACCCCTGTTACACGACATGTGACCCTTAGCACACTATATGTGGTCTCTCTCGAATAATACAGTGTGTACTATGGTTTGTAAACAGAAATGGGGTTGAGTACATGGGATGCTAAATGGCACGTACTCCCCACACAGACATGTCCTAGACTAGGTAAATATGTCTTGTTCTGTATTGGTACGTGGTAAATTTTACATGCGATGAAGCTATGTACTGACACATGGGTAGAGTACAAAGTATTCCTACATTTATTTTACTACTAAAAAGACACAAGTTGATCACATGGAGCATTTACATGGGGAGAACCTTGTTTCAAGGGACATGAAAAGTGACACCTACTAAACACTATGTACTCTTTTATACACGGATATGATATCTTGAACATTGTATCATGGAAAAGATCTACTAGGGTTCTTTCCACTTACCCATTCTATAATTCTAGGAATGAAATTGTCTCCCACTGTTAGGACTACGATACCTTCAGTAGGTTTTATTTGACATAGTATTTGGAATCCCTCTGAGAGGAC
Source organism: Viscum album (assembly GCA_963277665.1). Classification (NCBI taxonomy): domain Eukaryota; kingdom Viridiplantae; phylum Streptophyta; class Magnoliopsida; order Santalales; family Viscaceae; genus Viscum; species Viscum album. The sequence goes on along the minus strand of OY728142.1, from coordinate 1,480,963,345 downwards.
ATTAGTGAGATCCTATATTTATCATCATTCACTAGGTGGAGTTCTAGTATCTTCATGACCATCTCAACCTGGTTGTCGATCCCTTACTTGTTAGGATAATACAAATTGAGTTTTTGGTGTCACCACATGGAATTGGAAGTGACCATCATCTATTTATTGAATTCCTTTTTAGCTATCAACATTTAATTTCTCTTGATGAGACCAAACAAGAAATACAGCTTTGAAATCCAACATTAGTGATATCAGACTTTGGAGTGTTATCTCCCAAATGAGTGTTTGGATGAAACTTTGACCGTGAAATCATAATATGATATTCAATGATTTCAACATACCTCTGGACTATGTGTATTTTTTTCATATATGTACATATTTTTTATATATATGATGTTGAAATATAACTATGTAAAGATGATTGTATTTCCTTTGTTGTATTCTATGTAGTTTTGGGTTTTCCAATAGACTATTTTTATATTCAACCCTATATGATCTGTTCTCGCACATGTCATGTCTTATTCTAATCATCCACCTTCTGACAGTGTCCTTGGTGGACCGGGACTAGTTGGTTCATTGAGAGAATAGATATTATAAGGTGTGTTCCAGTGTCATTTTGATAGCAGTCCAACTAATTACTTTCAGGATAAATGTATATATCAAAATCATTGTGGTGGGATTGTATTTGTCCTTATTTACTTTATTTTTTATCATATTTTACGCTGGTTATATGATTACATGTATTCATGCATGGTTGTTCAGTTATTTTTATATTTAATCATTGTATAGTCTTGGATATTTCTACATGTGTACCAAAAATTTGAATAAGGCCACCCATGTCAGGGATATGCATACTGAGCGATAGTTTCATTCTTGTGAAATATTGGAGGTGGGATTATAGAGCCATTGAATGGTCCGCAAAGGGATTGGTAGTAAAATATTTCTATTAGATATTCTGCGTTCTTCATTAATACTGTGATTCTATGAGATTGGTTTGGGGAAATAGTGTCAACTATTTCTAGTTCGGCTTTCAGACTAGGAACTCTAGTTTTGGAGTGGTGGCCAATGTATTGACACACCAACACTAAGAGCCCTAGAATTTTTTACATAGTAAATGAGAATTTTTCTTATATAGAAATCAATGGTACATGTATTATATAGGTATGGGTTGTGGTTTCCATTCCATTCATGAGTCAGCTCTCGTGATGTACTCATTGACCATAGTACATCCTATTTAATTTCATGATGTTTTCATAATATATTATATCTATGATTACCTATGATTTTAATGGGGATGATCCTATTACTAATGAAACATCAACAAAGGTATCAATTCTCATGATAAAACCTCTATGTGGCGCCCCGTCCACACAACCACCTATAGAGAATCATTGAGTACCCACACTACAAGAAGATGATATATATAAGATATTTACGCTTAACGTGTTCTAGTGACATAGACCCCTCAAGATCCAAGTAGAGATAGCCCCACAGGTGGTTGAGGACTGTCTTGAGGTGGTGGCCAATGTTTTTTTCCTAGTCAGGACACCATTTGATAAGATTGGGGTCATAGCGGCAAGCCTTCATTATAGATCGGTAGGGTGATGGACTGGTTTAGTTAAACAGTATTAATATGAAGGGACTCGATCATGGAATGTGTTTGACCATCTTTTTAAAAAAGTGTTATCTTTAATTACACTGAGGTTTGAACGTATCCATGTGCATGGGTATCTCTAGTAGGGTAGCATGATAGTATATGAGTATTCATTTAGGTTTTCCAACCTCTCTAGGTACTCAATGAATATTGTTCGAGATTCATTAATTATGGATCATAAGATTATATGAGGTTTATGTTGATACATATGATCCATATTTATCCCTATGTGAATAACTACTTATAGTGGCAGTGCTTGAGCATGATTTGGTGGTTGAGAGTTCCTTGGTGAAGCAGATACATTTGGTGGTTGTCATCAGTGGAAAAGCAAGAGTAGAGACCTTAAAAGTAAGGAACATACATCATTCATAGGGACCTAGACATGTGATAAGTTAAATGCAGATGTCCGGAGAAAGATAATCTAATATTCATGGCACACAATGTTTGTCCAGTCATCCGAATGAGATACTTAGATAATCATGTAATGGTAGGGGAAATAATTTCCAGATATTGTGTAACCTTCCATACAATAGACATAGAAACCTTTGACGAGGTACTAGTCATAGACATCAGTTGAACTAGATATTTTTCGGGAGTTATTTTTGGTCAAGGAGTTAGGAGTGAAATAGGATGTGGTTGATTTTTTGAATTATTATTTCCACAACACCCAAGTGGTCCACACCAGGCTTAGGGAGATGAATGATAGGGGAGGGGATAAATGCGGTCAGTAAAATATAATGACCCCAAGGCACTAGGAATGATTCAAGGTATGATTTTTTTCTTTTCTACTTTATCTACGGTACTGGTAGACACATGTTCTAGTCATTCCTTTCATGATACCTACCATTTATGATACACAAATATTCTATTTGAACCTTTTTTTGCAAACCCATATTCTTAGAGAATCCTACTAGAGAAGACACTATGATCACACACATGTGTCGATAGTGTGACCTAACTCAGAGTGGCGATAGTTTCCATTGGAATCACATAGTAGTAGTGTTGAGGTCATATGAAATCATTCATGGTATATATTGGTTATCTATAGTTCATGACCAGATTAACTATTTTATGCAAAAGGTGTTGTGTTTCCATAGTTATGAAATTTTTATTCCTTTATCGGTGAAAAGTAAACTGATGCAATATAGGATAGGCCCATTAATTTGAGTGAAGAAATGTTTAGCCACTAGTTTTCCAGTCTAACCCATGGGGTAGTCGACATTGTGAGTTACTAGTTTCTTATAGTGGTGGTTCAATATGAGGAAGTCTACACTGAGGATATCCAGGCTTACCCTCCCCCTAGGAGATATACATCTGCATTGATATACACCACATGAAATCATCGATATCAATGAAACAATATCACATGGATCCCATAGTGTTTCATAAACTAGCGGTGTAGTTTTAGCAATTATAAAGGAGCAACTTTGTTCGACCCAGTGTTTCACCCTAGAAAACCCACGATTTGTTATCCATTAAGGTAAGAGATAGATTGAGGTTTTGTGTGGACTACAGAAACATGAAACATATTATATTGTAGAATAAGTATCCACTTCCATGGATCAATGACTTATTGAATTTGTTTAGTGGGGCATGATAGTTCTTGAATATTTTCATCAAATCAGGATATAACTAGATTCAAGTAAATGATGAGGATATAACAAAAATATCATTTTATTGATTCTATATTAACTACTAGTACATGGTGATTCGCTTTGGCATGAATAATTTTTCAGATGTGTTCATGAGACTCATAAAACAGATCTTTCATCCTTGCATTGACTGGTTCTAGACAGTCTTCATCGAAGAAATACATGTATACTCAGTGTTCGAGGAGGATCCCATAAGACACTTTAGAATAATTCTGTATGTACTCTGAGAGAATGAGGATTAACAAAAGTTCTCAATATTACATTTTTGGATTCAGGTAGTCATATTTTGGGTACACATTACCTCCAAATAATGATTATTAGTGGACCCAACCAAGGTCGAACTAGTATTATCTTGGGATCAACCTAATAGTGTGATGGAAGTATAGAGCTTCCTTTTGATATTAGGATGTAATTAAAAATTCATACCTAATATATAAAAAATATCAAAGCCCATGACAACTTTGACTCTATTTGGATATCCATCCATATGTATAGATAAGTTCAATTAGAAATTTCTATAGTTAGGGAATAATTTGACTAGTTCCCCCATTTTGATATTGTCAAAGGATAATGTTGAGTATGTAGTGTTTTATGATACCTCAGGAACATGTCTTGGTGGTTTTTTGATGTCAAATAATGTATGGATTTCATATGGTTTGGGCCAGTATATACCAGATGATCCGGACTGCATGACACGCGATCTTGAGAAAGAATCGGTGGTCTTCACATTACATATGTGGTGAAAATTCCTAATGGGTGAGAGATTTATCATATAATCTACCCATAGTAGTCTCTGGTATATCATCTCCTAAAGGATATCAAATTGAGATATAGGTTGTGGTTAGAGTTCTTCCTAGATTTTGAATTCTAATTTTTCTATAACCATGGGAAGGGGAACATGATAGAATATTATTTCATTAGGAGATCATTTTCATAGTTAATGAATGTCCAATCCGAGTAGTTGGCTTCATTGCAATTATTATTTGTGGATTGAGATGGAGAAGCTTACCTCCAGTCGATTGTTGTTACCCCTCCACTCATATAGTGATTCGGAGAGGCACTTCTTAGAGATACCAACTGTGATACCATACATGCTCAAATATTCATAGGGAATGCACATCATGGATATTCATAATTATGGGAGCACTCAATTATTTTTAGAGTATATATGATTTTAAGAGTGAGGTTTTGGGATGAGGTTATGTGTTTTTTATACATCGCCTTTGGTGATACATTTCTGTGTTGAAAATATGTACCAGGACGTCCAATATCAGTTTTGGTGGCAATGGATGAACAAGGGAGTTGATGATCTTGTCTCTCAATTCCTTTCTTGTTTGCAAGTGAAGGCTGAGCATGATGTTATAGCCGATTTAGCTCAACCTCTTGTGTTTATATAGTGGAAGTTTTATGGGATATATATGGACATAATTAAGGTCACACCATGTATGTCTAGGGGAAATTATTCCATATGGTTGATTGTAGACCGACTCACCAAGTCATCCCACTTCATATCTATATGATAGTAGTTCTTATTAGAGAGCTTGGGATAAATCTACATGGAGGAGATATTTTTATTCCATGGAATTATACTGATGGGTTTTTATGATTGTGATGATACCATTACGTCCTAGTATATGAAGGGATTATAGAAGGACTTTGGGACTTAGTTACATTTGACATAATGTTTCACCCACAAACTGAGGAGAATAATGGGAAGATCATTCATGTTATAAAGGAAATTTAGGAATCTATCATGTTGGAATTCTTCCATAGTTGGGAGGACCACCTTGAACAAGGTAATTTTTATACAATAACATCTTCCATGACACCATATCTATAGAACCATTTGATGTTTTGTATGGGTGACCCTATAGGTCACCAAATTTATTGACTACGTAGAATAGTTATCCATCATGGTCCCAGAGATTGTGTGAGTTACAATACAGAAGGTGCATATCATCCATGACTAGATGAATACTGAACAGAACTGTCAGAAGCCTTTTGATGATATGTATTATGTGTATGATGAAGGAGACCATGTCTTCCTATGGGTTTCACCTCAACATGGATTAAGTAAATTTGGATGGTGTGTAAACATATCTATGAGGTTTATTGACCCTTTCTGAATAATGTATAGAGTTGGTGAGGTGTCATAACAATTATCTCTACCTCTATAGTTAGTCTGCAAAAACAATGTCTTCACCATTTCGTTGGTGTTTAGGTACGTGCATGACTCATTACATGTTATCGATATAACAGAGTTGGACATCACTTATGGAGAAACCATTGCAGAGTAGTGGGTGGAGATAAAGGATCGGATGTATAGGATCAGTATTGGGTGATAGAATCATTGTGTTTGTGTTTTTAAGTGGGTGATGAATATGTATAAGATAACATGGGAGTAGGAGACTCATATTCATGTTAAAGACCCAAATCATTTTAAGTAGCCACTATTTTGGCCTTTCAACGACCTAAAGATCCAAGGTTAGAAGAATTAATGGTCACTTATATTTCTAGTAATTTTTATTATATGGATTATTTTAAAGACTAGGAGATAAGACAACCTGAACATCCGAGGATCAGTGTTCCCAAAATATGGTCTGAAATATACTTAACATATTAAATAGCACATACAGTCAAATTTCCTAGGAATGATGAATAAATCCTATATAGGATCATTGATCTGATATCAAAGGGCACCATAGAGATAAGAAGGTAGTTTTTACCCTAGAAGTGACTTACCATTATTTTTTCAGAGATGTTTGTACAAAAGTCCTTGTAGGACAGAAAACAAATAATACATTTGTATAAAATTATTTTATTCCAATTGTGTTGAACCTAAAATTGAAACTCAATAAACATAATACTATAGAGAAATTCCAAGGTTAGACACATACACTACATCCTTTAGAGTGACCATTAAGAAATCTTATTAGGAGAAAAATGATGATATCATGGATATATGATTAAAGAACATTATATTTGAATGATTTCCCCAACGATGGTGACCCAACTTTGTTCTAAATTAGCAATCGATCCAAATCTTGGAATAACATTTGTTTTGAACTGTTCCATCCATGTACGGGTTTCTTGAAATGAATGCAGACCAATCAACAAATATATAGATCTGTGAGTTATGAATATTGCACGATGGATCATTTTAAAAGGTTAAATGGGAGAATATATTTGTGATTTTATTATCTTGATTATTGTACTAATAGCGGATGATCAATATTGACATGAACATTGATTGAGGCTCATTCCTCCATTTTTTTCTTTTGATTTTCTATCCATATTAATCATTCATTGTTGGAATTCTTTATTTGGATTATAGCTCGACAAATATAGAATAATTAATTATTTGAAACCCATTTCTTGGGGAAATGAACCCATATTAAAGATCTAAGATCGACATGACATTCCATAGGTATGACGATAGAGATAGGGAAAATTAGATGATAGTGGATACCCGATTATATATTCTTTGAAATTATTCGATACAGAATGATGAAGAAATATTGGATTCATTTTCCCAGAATATCTAATGATTGAACGAGTTGTTTGATGATTGTTTGTCTTGGATGAGGTGTGATCTTTGGTATTGTGTTGAAATAGTCGCTGAGTGAAATGCCAATGGTTCATGATTTAACATGGTAGATGATCTAAAATTCTACAAAATCACAAAAAAAGGTGTGTAATGAAAATCTTTAGGATGTGTGGGGACCCATTTTAGTGGATAGGGTATTAATATAATATTATGTATCACACGGTGTGTGGCCCCTATCACACGGTGTGTGGTCTTTCCTCGGTAAATCAGCATGTACTTAGAGAAGTACAGGGACACGAGGTAGAGTACACATGATTTATACATAGAATGTACTCCCCACACATATATAAAATTGACCAGGTACATGGATAACCCATGTAATGGTACACATGAAGATGTATAAGAGACAAATTTTTGTAATGACACATGGGTAGAGTACAAAGGATTCCAACATGAGGTGTACTACTATAGGGACACATATTTAAAACTCATGTCATTTACATGGGTTGGAAACAAGTTCAAGAGACATGACAAGTTTCCCCTGCTACACATCATGTATAGTTTTATACATATTATTGATATATTTTCATATTATATTGGACAAGATTCATTAGGGTTCATTCACCATATCGTTTACCCATAGGTTGGTATGGAACCATCTCTTACTCATTGGACTACGATCCCTTTAGCATTCCTTCTTGTATAAAGACTTTGGAATCCCTTTGAGAGGCAAAAAGTGAGATCCTCTATTCATATTCATGAAATAGTGTGTGTTCTTGGAATCATCTCTAATAACACTACAAAAATATCAATCCCTTACTTAATTAGAATATCTAGTTGAGTTGTTGTAATCACCCCATGTCCTTTGTAGTGATCCTCATCTGTCTATCATATTTCTTATGAACTATCAATGTGTTTTTCTCTTGAAAAGACCCAGAGTGATGTATATATTAGATGGATTTCATCAGTGGTAACATAATCAAAGAGTGTGTTCTCCTAGATCAGTGATTTATAGAATATTAAACATGGAAATACAAGGCTATTATAGTATTTTTATGAAATACCCATAGACTGTGTTTCATTATTAATTATATCTGGTAACTCTTGTCATATGTTATTTAGAAATATACCTATATAGACATGACTATATTTCTATAGTTGTATGATTTGTGGTTTTAGGGTGTCCTATTGAGTTTTGGTATACTCTCACTTGATTGGGATTTTCTCCCACGTATTTTGTCATGTGGAGATGATCGTCATGTTGACAGATTCCTAGGTGGAACAGGAAAAGTTGGTTCTTAGTGAGAGCATATAGATAGAGGTGTATTCTTGTAGCTTCCAAAAAGTAGTCCGAGTAAAAAATTATAGGTTGGAAATTTATTTAAGAAATTTTGTTGGGCTTGTATTTAGACCTATTTACATTCATTTATTTTCAGTCATATCTTCTTATAAGACTAGATGTATGCATTCATGGATGTTGAATTGTTTTTACATTTGAGAATTGTGCAGGCATGGAGATGAGTTCATGTGTATAGATACTTATGCTAAGGCCACCCATGTTAATGATAAACCTTTTTTGTGCTAGTCTCTATCCCATGGGAAATTCCATGCAGGCTTGGGGAGTCACAACATGGGATCAAATAGGATAGTTTGTTACAATGACGACCCTAAATAACTAATTTTGGGAATAAATTATATACAACAACATTACTCAATAATTCATTTACTCATTCTAAATTGAATATCATTTTGAAAATTTTGTGTCGTGATATTGATAGAAGAAAATAATGTTTTAGTCAATCATCATACCAAGGTTAAATGTTTCAATTCTATGGGATAATGAAATTATATTAAATAATTCCTTAAGGTATGTTTTGTTAAATAAAATTAATGATAATACCTATTACGTCATAGAGATAAAGGATGAGAATAACCTATTACCATTTTTGAGGTGTATGATAACAAAAATGTAGTAATATGTATGCTTGTAATTCATTATTGAATAATTTAAATACTATTATATTATAGATTTACACATTTATTCATGTCCAAAAAATATTAACCAAATTTTAATACAACCTCTATACATCAATGTTTTGTTGTTAACGAAAAATTAAAATGATGAAATTATTGGATTACAAAAACAAGAATCATACTTGTTCTATATATGTGAGAAACATTTCCTAGGGATCCATGTGATAAATAATTTATATTTATTAAGTGTTATTTTTTTTAATATAATGATATTCCTTATATAGTTTTAACATAAATTTTTTGGAGAAGGGATTTACTTTATGTGTCCTCAATCTCTCTCTAATGCTATACATGTTTAACAAGGAGGATGATTTTATATCAAATTACCATTAAAATACTTTATATTATTTTCATATGTAAATGAATATATATCCTAAATGATTGAGAGAAAGGAAATTTTCATCCTTGATTATATTCACATTTTATGAGAGTTTTCTAATGTGTTCCATGATGAATTGTCTAGTACTTTTCATAACTGAGAAGATGGGTTCTTAACTGAACATTAAAATGGAGACCTTTGAATATCTAAGACTCAATATATAATAGAAATTATTTAACATGATTAGATGAAGTTGATGCTCTAATATAGTCTAGAAAAATGTTTTATAGTCCCAAGTGCATTACACGGAGGTACTCATGTCCATTTTTCTAGAAAATAGATTTGAAAACGAGTCTCTACATATAAAAACAATAACACAACAAGATCACAATATAGATAAATTACCCCATTCATAGATTGATGATTTATTTGATCATATATATAGAGCCCCATAATTATATAAAGTGGATCTTCAGTCCGAATTTTTATCATGTAAAGTAGAATATAACTGATATTCCAACCTTTGATGTTCATAAATTATTCTGACACTAATGGTACATATATATTCTTTTTGGAGTTACTAATTAACATTTATTATTCAATAATTTTATAAAGATTGTTCTTAAATATCACCTCAATAATATTTTTTAGTAATTTTAAAAAAAATTATCTGATACACCAAAATTATATTGAATTATTAGGAAAATTATAATACTATACTCAAGAAATTTAGAAATGCGATGTAATATATTATGTATATTTAATATTAATATTTGTTTGATAATGTAACATAATTGTGGGATGTTATGAAAACCAAATGTATATTTTTGGATCCTTCAATGGAAGAGACGATTGAGGAAATATTCATACCAATATACCAGAAACGCTCAGCCAGAGACAAGACTTTGACCTTTTATTAAAAAAAGAATTGCAAATCATGTACAAGAAGTCCAGAACAACTACATATCATATAAATCATACTCATCGCCAACCCATTTAGAGATTAAGTCCTCTGCATTATCTGTATCCCACTCCGTTATTTCATATTGTTTAAGAACCTTGGCATATTTCCTTCTAAGATTCAGCTTCTCCAAGGCCAGAAATTCATTTAAAGACTTCATAGCGCAACATTCCCTCCCAACAAAAGATGTAGTGGACAATGGTATTAGAAGATAAGAATAGTCTTTCTTAAATCTTCATCATGGTGGGGCGGTCTTAGCACCTTCCTACCCTTGCACTTTCATCCTTTCACCCTACACAACATTATTGTAAGAAGGTTGTACCACACCACTATCACTTTCTCTATCACTATATGAGATATGACCCCACTTTCCTAATATTTTCACATCTTGATAAGCATCCTCCGAACCATAATCCTGTTGAACATGACTGTTGACATCAATTATAGAAAGACATTGTGGCCGATCCACCAGGTCCATCACACCTTCACCAGTTGCAGCATCCATTTGGTCAACAACAGTCCGTAAGAGACCTTCTTACTTCCCCACATCAGTTTCCTTGTCATGAAGAATCTCCTCATTTTCCAGTTCTAGAAGATAATTACTAGTGGAGATCATGATTTCCACTACCCCATCATCACCAATCTTCCTTTCTAGAACACAAACCTCCCTATCCCCCGAGATAGGAGCACCTGAATACGAAAAAAATCAATCACTAACTATGGCTGCAATGAGTTGCAAGACATCTCCTGCAATTTGGCCCAGTGGACAATATAACCCACATCCACAGCCATAGTCTGTCCAGAGGACACCATAACAGTAGCATCATAGCTCACCCCTAGCAAAATTACTGCTTCCTGCTACTCCTCGACCACTGCAAGACCAATACCTCCCTCCTGAATGTCTAGCAACTCCTCAGAAGGGTATTTTGTGACCTCAGAAGCACCCTTCTTTAAAACATCCTCCACAAAACCTGAATTAAACCTATTCAAATCCCTCTGATCTCCAACTTTCGTGTCCCACTGCTCCTTAGTGGAAGTATCCCCCTATAGGTGACAAGCACTCCCCTCCATAGTTGACCGGGAATCCACTTTATGATCATGTTTTAGCCTGTAAAAAACTTGCAACACTAATGGATTCAAGGGTGTCTGTATTTACATCACACCACATGAATGCTCTGGTACTGAATCGACCAAGCCAGCTTCATTACAAGATGTTCCTATCCAACCTCCCTGTCTAGAAAAACCTTCTATTCTGATACACACCTCAGATGCAACAGATGCACTCATGACAACATCTACATAGCCATTTCTCACCACCTCTTGAGAAAACCTCATAGCATCACGGACAACAAATCCTTCTCCACACTACCCTCCCATCACTTGTGGTCCACCACTCCTCCCTCCATTATGGAAAAAACCTCTATATACCAAAACCACTGAAAATTCACACAGAACCTTATCCAAGACTCAAAAACAATTTCTTGCCTCCATCAAAACTCTTGCTCATCAGTAATACAAACTAAACGCACTGGAGGCCTCGCGACTTCAACCTCAAAAAACAGTCTTGGGAAAATTTGATGAGACACAGAACCCATTCGTTGATCAGAACAAAGATAATGACCAACCATGTTACTAATTGCACCTTGAATTGAGGGATTTTGAAAAGAAAGAGGAATGATGGGGAGGCTTACCCATGTTGCAATCAAAGAGGGGTCGCGCTTCATATGAAACACAAAACTACAGTAGAAGAAATAAAAGAAATAACCACCTCACAATATTAGAGAACTTGACCAGGAAACAATCATATCCTCCTCCAATCCAAATCGAACCATGAGATGTATCCAATAAATCAGCCTTATGACCGCATGCTCATGAAACCCCCAAGATTTAGAGACGAACTGCAAAAACGCATCCATCGAGGGCCTTTGAGGGAGAAAGCGAGCCACCAAAGTGAACTTACACAGATCCCGAACACTATTAACCTCCGATGGAAGAAGTGATAGCTGGGGAACCACCCGGAAGATACCCGACATGTTCGGGGAGATGGAGATCCTAGGAAAATCTGTGGGTGTAATATTTTTATGGAAATATAAATATGGTGAAAGTTTCAAAGTGTTAATGAATATGAAAATCATTACACCAGTACACACACTACCGAAATGTGGGAGTTATTTTTTATTTTTATTTATTTATCCATGAATGTCAAGTAAGTTTTAATCACCAGAGTAGATAAATTAACAGCTTCTACATCCTGAAAATTAATGATCCATTAGTTGAACTACTCAATGAATTATATACAGTTATTTTCATTAATCATACTATTAATTATTTGGAATAAATATTTCAATGGTGTTAATTTTTACAAACAAACAGATCATATAATCATCAAGTATTAATTTTTAAAAATTATCTCTATATGATCCATTAAATGAGGTTAGGGATGATCATGTTTTATGATAACTGAATAAATTATAATAAAAAATTATGAAATGATATAGTCGACATCTATGTAAAAAATGATCCATAAACCCTATCAATGATAATTATTAAAATGGATAATATCCTCACAAACATTTAAATGATTAACCTGGAAATTGTGTAAGAAATAACATTATACCTTCCATATATAAATTTTCAACTATCTATTCCTCAGAAGATGAAGGAGGCCAATAAAAATGATTATGAGGAACAAAGAAATTTACTGAATATTATATAGATAATAAATTGTAAATAGGAGTTATATGGTTTTAAAAATGGGTATGTTTTTTTATCACAACTCCATCTAAATATGAAACTTTTCTAGGGTGAATCTTTCCCATATTTCTCTATTCATTCAGGGAGTTCTATGATGCATAGTATTATGAAGAATCAAATATGACGAGATAACATAAAGAAGGGGATTACAGATTTAATTATCATTATTTCTATTATGTTAAAATTTCAATGATAAATTAAATAAGTCTGTGTGTATTATATAAATATTTCCCATACTGGTATAAAAATGGACAAGCTGATGGATAAATTATTGACATGATCAATTCTCCTATGTTTTATTCTTTTCATGTTAACCTACATGACCAGGTTTGATTTAATTGTTTTTTAATATATAAATTTTACATTTTAATATTTTCCCATAATTCTACGTTTTTTCATGCATAACACACCTCATGAATGTTTTCCAACTTTTTTCTTTTAAATAAATTTTTGTGGGGAATGAGCTATGTAATCAATTAATGGATTGGTATATTTATTAACTATGAATTTTATTCCTATAAAAACCAAGGACAACTATAGTCTTCCATACTGAATTTGTAGAAATTGATCCCTATACTAGGTTGTTCATTACAATGAAATAATTTAACAATACCCAATTTACCACCTCTCCAAGACATATATAAAATATATAATAAGAATAAGTGGAATATGACTGTCCTTTTTATATAAAAGATCTATAATGATTAGAAACTAGTTCTAGATTAAACCTCAGTACGAGTTTGATATAGAGATGATTTTTACATTGTTAATCACCCATATATGATTGGCCATTATATGAAAAAAATATTGATTATCTATAGAATATTTTGAAATCAAGATCAATGTATTTTGTCTGTTATTCAGATCATCACATTAAACATGTATATATCTCAAAAAATTACATGTTATATTCAGGAATTCAAATGAAACTATATAATGTTTAGTCAGGGAAGATGTATTAGAGTAGACTATTCCATGATGATATTACTGAATTGAAACTGATAGGACAAGATCTTTTCCAATAGATGATATTAATGTCTCAAACCATTCAATATTATATGAAATCTATAAAATGTTCATAGATAATCTACATGATTTATTTATGACGATAACTAGGTTTTTGGTCAAAGATAAGGTATTGTATTGTATATCACAATGGAATCATGTCAACTAGAATGCGTAGAATGAAAATGTTGGTCCATGATACATCATTCACTTCGAGATTCCTGATCTTAATAGAGATGTTCAATATCAAATATCTTTTCATCCTAACCCATCTCATGTGCACGATGTATTCCTCATTCCCTTCCTAAAGAAGTATTTTATCATCCCATAATATACAAATAATTGAAAGTGGGATTCCATTTATGGGAGATATTACTCATAAATATATATCAATTTAGATCATAGATGATATATTCCATGTATTATTAAAAAGAAGTAAACATAAAAAATGTACTATAGTGGAACCATAAGGTTTAAAATGAAACATGTTAACTAGAAAATAAAATTAAATATAAATTCACCCATCTTTTTATTCTATGAATTATAATTATGTTAGTGAAATTTCTAGTTGGTGGAAAAATGTAACAATATGTTTTTTATTAATTTTTTTTCTAAAAGAATATATTTCATGTTCGATAATGTAATTATATAAAACCCATGAAATATGTTAAGTTATTATATTTGGCCACTATAAAATAAGGAGATAATGTTATCGGGGGTGAATAAATACCATTTTATTGTATATCCATTACAAAAATAGAAATTAAAAAAATGAATTTTTTCATTTGTATATATTTGGGGATATAATAAAATCTAATTCAAATCGAAGGATGAAAATATGTTCTCATCTTGTATGATAGTACCCTGTGAGGCTCATTTAGTTATACTTTTAGGGGAGATGAAATAAGTATACATCTTCATTAACTAAGAATAATCCTTGTTCTAATAAATGAATGTTGAATAGAACCAATTATAATAGAATCTAATTTTTATAAATAAATCTTATGAAACTAATATTTTAAAACCAACAAATGAAAGAAATTATATAACTCACCATAAACCCTAAAATACACTTATGTAAGAAAATTTTATGAATCCATAACCTAATAATATATATATATAAATTTATTTTTAAAAATAATACAATTTTTATTATTATCCCTATTATGTTATTATTTTTATAAAATTATGAACATAATGAATTTGATTAAAATTATATTTTTATTTAATGAATTAATTTTTTTTAAAAAATAAATATAATTTATTAAAGAATATGACATTTTAATAAATTAATGAGTTTGAAATATAATTTATTCTCCAAAAAAATACCTTATAAAAATTATGGATGTATTTATGAATGATAATATAACATAATGATGTCCTATGATAGTTTTATAAGTGTCTGGATGTTTTTTGGTGAAGTAACCATTAGTGTTTTTTAAAAATATTATTTTTATTTTAAAAGAGTAAATTATAAAATATGAAAAAAATATTTTTATTAAATAATTTCATTGTGAAAATCATAATTTCAAAATTATCAAATGATGAATGTTTTTTAGTTTCTTTTAACAGTCATATTTTTAGGTATAAATTAATTATAATATACACTTAATAAGTTTAATGTAATGTTAATAGTAGAAATTAGGATATTATAAAAACCCTACATGCATTATAAACTAATAATGGAACTTCCATTAAGATAATACTTCTTGAAAGTATGAAGTTTTAATTTTCAAACCAATCATGGAACATCCAAAATATATAATATATACAGTGTTTTGAAAAGAATTTTTAATCAACATAATTTACCTACACATCATGAATTGAATTATTTTATGTAATTTGGTTCATAAAAAATAAAATAGGAAGTATCAATTGTCACAAACTGACCAGGGCTAACCTTGACCCAGTCACCTGAGCCAGTCCAAATCCTGTCCTAAGGGTTTTTCACGGTCCCCCTAAGAAGGAAACAAGTGTGTTCATTAGATAAAACACAAGAGGGAACAATTTCATCCCCAAAGACATAACCATGACACGATAAATAAGTAGAACAAAAAGGGAATATAAAAAAACAAAAAATAAATCTCAAATAATTAGAAAATTAATTCAGTAACAAGATAAAACTAACCATGATCGTCCACATCAGATATTTATTTAATGGTAGAAGGAAAGTACAAGGCAAAGCAAGGGAAGATGACCACCTCATCCATGAAGCATAAAACAAAAATTATAGGATATGCATGAGCACTGAGATGCTCAGAAAGGATTCCAATGATAAACCATATAATCCATGTATTTATGTTCCCAAAATATATCATTAACACAGATATGGAAATAACGTTATAATGGTTTTTTCATATTTCTTGAAATAACACCATTTTACCATTTTAAGTTCAACACACACAACATTCCATTTCCAAAACCAGTTGTCACTTTAAAAGAAAAATCCAAAATAAGAGAAGTTAGGGATTTGATAAAAGGAAATAGATGAGTAATGAATACAATGATTATTTTAAAACAATGATTAAATAAGAAATATTGTTAATTAACCAATGGTTTACATAAACATCCCTAGAATTACCCAATACATACTCAATTCGGAACCACCGGCCAGTGTGTGGTGAAGCCCCTAAGTCAGTAACAAACTAGATAATATATTTTAGCTTCACTAGTGGCATAATCCTAATAGTCTGTATACTACTCTAGAGGGAAACAACCCTTATAATCGGGTATGGTAAAATTCCATCACTCAATCAACTAAAATGCACTCTGGAATCTATGGTAGTAATAATAATCATGTGTATGTAGTAGGACAATGTACACGTGTCCCAGCTTGGCTGTCACCACTGTAATTACCTACCCTAGAAATGGGCACCAATATATGATAACACAAAATAGTAAATCTGTCCAATAAAGTTTCCCCATACATTCATATAAAGTGTATATAATTTAAAGGTGCCATCTATGCCACTGTACAATAGGGATTATCTACTCATTTATTAAACCATTTCGATTTTTCAATTGGGCACACATATTTTATAAAAATCAAAACTTTGTATAAAAAAACATCACCCTTGTTATGTAATTTACATACTGAACATTAACTCGACATGTCAAAATTCACATATAGAAACACCTTATAAACACTACATTTAAATTTATAATTCCATACCAGCCCTTAAGATGTGCATTCAAGAAACACACACCAAAATCCAAAGATACCATTATCCTTTCGAAACTCAAAACAAACATGTATCAAGTCCAAATGGGAAAAAACTTTGAGATTCCATTCTCAACCATTGTTAGAAACCAAACAAGGTACCCAACCTCATTTAGAAGAAAAGAACCATTTAGAAGACCAATGGTTTAGAAGAACATCAATTTTATAACACCAACTTAATTTGAGGTCACATCCATGTGTGCACCTAGTTTACCCCTAGATGTTCCAACATCCAATGAACCACTTTAATGTAAAATATATCCCTTAAAAAACATATTTATAAAATCACCACTTTCTTTCAAAACAAACCCATCACTTTCATTCAATAAATAAAACACAAAAACCCAATTTTTAACCATAAACACCTTCCATGATATTCCATATAACCATTAAGCCATAAAACAACAAAATCAAACACACCAAAAGAAATTCACAAAGCCAAAAAAACACCATAAGGGATAAAAATTTCTTAAAAACAAAATTCTACTTTAATAGAAATAGGTAATTTCAAAAAATCATCCTTTGTGGTTTAAACCTAGGGCTTTCTCACAAATCTCTTTGGATAAATATTTTTAGTAAATTATACCCACATATAACCACCATTAAAATCAATCCATAGATACATTAGAGTTACTAATATCATTTAAAAACTAATTGAAAAATATCCATGTTCTCACAGAGAGTTCTAGAAAGGGAAAAATTTGAAACTCCTAACTCAAATTACGTGTTTTAGGAAAAAAAGGTCAAAGAGAGGGAGAAATGTCCCCATGGATGATCTGCATGCCCTAAATAAAATGATACCTCAATAACACCCAAACCAAAGACATTAGGATATTTATAAAAGGATAAAACACTATATAAACAAAGGGTAATGGGGAGGAGGGAATACATATGGAGAAAACAACACAAAACCCTTAAAACATAACTAAAATACGATAGAGGAGAAACCCAAGATGATTGGAGGAATGGGATGAGGAATACAGAGGACCCCCGATTGCACCAAATCAAGAGGGAAGTGGATGATCCAAAGTTAAAGTAAAATATTGGATAGTGGAAAATATGAAATGTGATTTTTAATGACATGGAGAGTATACATAGTTTGGATAAACAATTTTCCAAACTATGTTGTAACCGTGAGGAAACCTGTACCAATGTTAACACACTCTCACGGTTACCTAAAACCTAATTCAACACTGTGTGCATGCTGTGTAGTTGGTTCTGTCCCACTATCCTAGCATTGCATCCAAAACGCTTGGTTATCACTAACCATATGTTAAGATTTCTTCACATAGAAAACATCCCAAAACATCAAAAACTCAAAATTTTGAACTTCAATCAAACTAGAACTTTGACCAAATGATACAATACTATGAAAAAGATAATCTAACAGAGTATGTGAGGTAGGGGTGTGATAATATTTCCTAGAATAAACACTTTCTTACCCTAGAGTGCTACAATGTCAAATAGTAACCACTACTCCAGTCTGTTCCCAACCATGACTGAGAAAAACCATGAATCTAAAGATGACCTTAATCTCTATAAGTTACACATGACCAATTCATAAAGACAATGAGTCCCATGATTTTTGGGGAACATGTTAGGGTTCTCCCCATAAGAAAAAATCAACTTGAAAGAAAACTTCAAAAGGCCAAAAAACCATCCAGGGGGCAACACATGAACTCCCAACCCAAATATACCCAACCATTTCACAGTAGCCAAAAAAAGTCCTTACCATAACTGGAAACCAAGTAATTCTTAATCACAAATGGAATAAACTCCCTTATAATGATAGAAAATATTAAAACATTAGAAATCTTATAATAAACACAAATGAATAAACCCATCATTGCTGGGCATAGGAATGGAGAAAAATCATAGAAAAAGCAACTGCCTTCTACACAAAGGTGGATACAACCTTTTTAGAACCAATAATTCTATACACCGTCCAAAATTTACACAAAATTAGGGGAATCCCAAGATAAATATTCAATCTAATTATAAACATTGCACCAAACCACTACTCAGAACCTTTACAAAATTGAATTATTTCCAAAATGAGAACTACAAAAGTCAAAACCAACACCATACAAGAGCCAAAAAACCCTAAAAATGAACGATTTAGGGAAACATGCCTATACAAAAAAACCCCATTATGTAACGAATGGAAGACATCATTCCTACATTACAAAGAAATGATTAATTTATAATAGAAAAACACCTACAGTTAAAATACAAGAATAAGAAAAAATTAAAGATTCCATTATAAAAACAATAACTAAGCTGAGGTTTCATACACCCCTGGAAACTCTAAACAGGGAGCGAGCATCACCCTGAGACCAAAGGATGGGGGTCTGATTGCTAAAGAATCTTATTCTTTAGAGCTAGACACTTGAATCACCCTGACCATAACTCCTTGTTTGAACGACGCTTCCAAAAAGAATTTCCCTGGTGACTCAAGATATTACAACGATAAAAATAAATTAGAGGGATGCGACGATATGACTTGATATGTCCAAGATAGCCATATTGATGGCACAAAAAACAATGGTTCAATGAACTATAAGTCTTCACCGTTGAATGAGATTCATCAGAAATGGGTTCCTCTAGCACACCTCGCTCACTTGAAGGGGAACCCTCATGAAATACAATCACCCATTAACCTCACCCCATATTCAAACTACAATAAGAAACCAAAACTCCAATGGTCAAGAACATATCTCTCATAAAAAACCAAAAAAAGTCAAACATAAACATCTTTAAGAGTTCCCTTCCACCCAAAGACAATCTCTTCTTCCATCAAACAACTTTGATGCCTCTAAAGGTCCTCTATCACTTTAAGGAACTGGAAACACCCAAAAAGAATCGAATATATGTCATGAATCATTGGCATCATTATGGACCCATCTAGGTTCAATACTCTGAAAAACCTGATGAAAAAAATCCAAAACCAAAATCAAGCCAAAAATCCTAAGAAACACCCGAAGGTGAGACAACTGGCCTAGAATCTAAATAAGCATAAAAAAACAAAAAATAATCCATTTTAAAATCAAAATATTTCAATCAAATTCCAAAAAAAATCTTATCCTAATGCTATTTTTCATATAAAAATATTATTTTATCAATCAAAACCACATCCCAACAAGGGAAAACCAAATTTTAAAACCCCATTCTTTTTCAAAAAACACCCATGGAATCCTATGAACCATCACATGTGGTTCCATCCATTTCTACCCACATATCCATTAAACACGTTTTCCATACACTTTCTACACATACCCACACACATAAGATCCTCCATAAGGAATACCGAGTATTACATCCATCCATTCCACGTCAATACCCAAACATTTAAAAAATTTCCAAACTGAAAAAAAATTCTTATTAAAAATCCATTTTTGAGATTAAATTTTTTTTTGAATGAAATAATTTTCCATTTAAAACCTATTTCCTTTTACAAAAGTACACTAGCACCAACCAAGACCAAAACACAAAATAAAACTCTCAAAGATCCAAAAGAATAAGAGACTTATAGTTGTGATTTACTGGATGATGTGGTAGTGATCCGTACCCCATGAAAGAATAAAAAACCTAGTGGAACATAAACTATGTACCTGGACTCCCAAGGGGTCACTACACCATGTCAAATCAAGAATTAACATCGTCTTGCCTCCATCATCATCTCTCAACCCAAAATGAAAACAATGACTCAAAACATAGACTACCCATCGTAAATCATATTTAATCAGGAGTGGTGGCGATGAGGAATTGACCCACAGCATACCTACTGATCATTAATAGTCCTAATCTCTATCTACAAGACAAAACAAAAAATGAGGGCCTGTTCTGATACCATTATTTCTTGAACCGAACCGGGACGACCCTAACACGGTCACTCGACCTGGTCTGTGGAATGTCCTGAGGGGAATTCCGGATCCCCTCAGAATGGAAACATGTGTACAATAACAAGTATGACACAAGAGGGAATCATTTCAGCCAAAATGAATTAACAAGGACAATATAAATGAATAGAAAAATAGGGAACTAAAAAAGCCAACAACCGAATCTAAAACAAATATGCAATTGATTCAGTTACAAGACACATCTAAACAGGTGATGATAGAATACAAAACTAAAAAAAACCACACAACCCCAATCTTCATGTGACCTATTGACCACCTCCACCCACAAGACCAAACCTTCTCCACGATGAGATCCTGAGCTAGGTAACCTGAAACTGAAATGATATGATAGATATTAGCACCAAGATACTCAGTAGCGATGACAAAGAAAAATAATAGAATCATTGTATTTCTTTTCCCAAAATAATCCATTAACACAATTTTTGTATATAGTTATAATTTAGGGTTTTCACAATTTTCCAAACATCATTTTCTTCCCATTTTAAAATCCAACTCGCACAACATACCATTTCCATAATTTGTTTTCACTCTATAAGAAAAGTATAAATCAAGGGAAGATAGGGCTTTGAAAAAAGGAAACAGATGAGTAGTGAAAGTAGAAATGTATTATAGTAAATAATGAGAAAGAAAAATAAAAAAATAAACTTGGGTGATCCTAAACATACCTAGAAGACCACCGGATGTACTATGTTTATAACCTCATGCTGACATATAGTGAATCCCCTAAGACAAAAACCAACTAGATTCCCTATCATAGCCTCACTATTCACACAAGCCTAATGGTCTATCTAAAAATATAGAGGGTACCAATCCATCAAATCAAGGATGCTATGCTACAGTCACTCGATCAACTAAAAGACACCCAGTAACCACTGTTGTTAAATACAATCTTGTGCCAGTATGAGGCCAACACACACAAG
The DNA here is from genome assembly GCA_963277665.1 of Viscum album. Lineage (NCBI taxonomy): Eukaryota > Viridiplantae > Streptophyta > Magnoliopsida > Santalales > Viscaceae > Viscum > Viscum album. Next base: position 1,480,941,368 of record OY728142.1, on the reverse strand, counting down.
AATCATCTCAAATTTTCTAGATCACTTTCATTCCCTAAACACGGACACCAATATACGATAACCCTCAAAGGATAATCCCTCCTATAATGGTTCCTCATACATTAATATACATTACACATCATTAAAAGGTGAAAACCGATCCACTATACCGAATAACTGTTCAAATCATTTCATAATTATTTTCAGTTTTCCAACGGGGAACACACATCTGTAAAAACTCATTCCTTAGTAAAAATCAATGCAAACATTGCACGTGGTTTGGAAGTGTGAAATGGAACTTTAAATCAAAAAATAAAAAATTAATATACCAAAATACATTATAAACATCACTTTTATTTTTAAAAATCCAATGGGACCTTAAGCCATGCATTCCCCAAACACGCAACAAAATCCAAATAAAACATTATCCTTTCCAAACTCCCACCAAATCATGTTTTAAGGACAAATGTGCCAAATCCGGTGAGATTCCATTATAAATTTTTTTTAGAAACTAGCAGGGGTCCCAACCTCATTAATATGATAAGAACCATTTAGTTACCAAGGGTTTAAATGAACATCAGTTTTAGAACACCACCATCATTTGAGGGAACATCCATGTATGCACCAAGTGCACCCATGTATGTTCCAATATCCAATGTACCACATTTAATCCAAAGAGAACCCTCAGGAAAACTATTTTACCAAATCACCACATTCTTTCAATAAAACCCATCACGTTCAATTATTAAACAAAACACAACAACCCCTTTTGGAACCATAAATCCATTAAATGAAATTCAATATTACAATAATTCCATAAAATTACCAAATAAAACACATGAAAACAAATTAACAAACAAAAAATACCATATGGTCTAATAATATTTTTTATATCCAAATTCATCTTTAATTGATGAAGGGAATCTCAAAATAACATCCCAGTTGCCTTAAACATAGGTCTTTCTCAAAAATAATTTCTATAAATATATTTTTATTAAATTATGACAACATGGAACCATCATTAACATGAATATATAGATACATTAATTTTTTTAATAACATTTAAAAACTAATTGAAAAAAACAAATTTTTCCATGAACAGTTCTGAAAAGGGAAAAATTGGAAACTCTTGACTGAAATCAAGTGCAGATGGAAGAAAACATCAAAGAGCGGGATAATAGGGCCCCATAGATGATTTTCATTCCATAAATCAAAATAAACATCACCCAAACCCTAGTCATTAAGTGTCTAAAAAAGGATAAAACCCCAAAAAACCAAGGGGAAAGGGAGTAGGGAAGAAAGAAGGATAAAGTAACATAAAAATCCAAAAAACATACATGAAATATGGACAAGGGCAATCCCTGAATGATTGGAGGCAAGGTATGATGCTTAGGGAAGACCCCTTGGTGTTCCAAAAATAGAGGGATGAGGAGGATAATGAGTTAGGATAAAATAGAAGAGAGAGGGAAATAAGAAATTGTATTTTTAATGACCAGACAAGTTAGGTTGGTTTTTCCTCACAGTTCGAAAAATTGTGAGGTAACTGTTGGGGCCTATTTTCCTATAGTAATCCAGTTGCGTGTTTACTTGAATCCTACCACACGGTCATGCTAATGTTGTGTATTCTGTTCTGTCTCACTGGCTCAACTCTCTTTCCATGCTACTTTGTTATCACAAACCATGATGTAACCCTCCACCCCCTGGAAGACATCCCCAAACCATTAAAACCATAAAATTTCGAATGGGAATCAGACCTGAATGTCAAAAATACATTCCATGTCTAAGAAAAGGATAAATAATAGTGTATTTGATTTCAGGGTATGATATCACTCCTTCTAAAGTAAAATGTCCAGATACCATATTAAATTCAATGTTTTACTATTTTTTAGTAACTATGTGTCCATGCCATTGGATTCAAAATTATGAAACAATCTCCTCTCATTTTCATTAAGTAAACAAAAAATATGTCATTAATATTCAATCAAAATAATTAAATCTTGAATACCCCTTCATTTAATCTATTTAAATCTCCCTCAAGGTGTTTCAATGGATTCAAAGTGATCCAACCAAGCCTTTAGAAGTATCCTTTCATGGTATGGGATTCAATTCATCCCCTATTTCATTCGATCAATTTAATTGTAATAAGAATTTTTATTCTCAATTGATTATTTGGTATTATGTTTATTAAAAATATTTTATTTTCCTATTTTTTCGCAAAAAAAATTTTAACTAACATTCCCATTCATTTATCCCATCCATTATATTCCATGTACATCAGTTATGCTTCCAATATAATCCCTTGATTTTCTTTTCCTGAACATTTTGTTAGAAATACAAAACATAATTTCCATGAAATGAAATTTACCATGATCTGACTATCATTCAATTGTTTCATAATTACTAGTATTATTCCCAAATTATATACCAATTTTATTGAAATAATGAAATAAATTCTTATGTTATATTATCAATGTGTAATAAAAAATGTTACCGATATGGATGGCGAACCCAAATTTAGCTGTGATTTATTGGGTTATGTTTTCATCTAATAAGATAAAATATATCAATAATGGTTAGTTATCCAAAGAAAAAAAATTATTTTTTATTGTGAGTTAGACACCACATGTGATTATAAATTCATGTTTTATGTTTTTTCCATATTCCTATGATTCCAGGTATTTAGGATGTCATTTTCTCATTCCATGACACGATGAGAATACATATGACTCTTGCATGTTTATGTTATCATGATATCCCTATTGAATCAAATTTTTATTTATCACCATATTATGATATCATGAATCCATTACCAGGATTTATTACTCACCACTTTATTTTTTATACTACCGTGTAATCATATATATAATTATTATATAAAGGAAATGTAGGTGTAAATTATATGTTATAAAAAATGATGTTGTATTTTATTTGAATATAATGGTTCATTTATATATATTAATGAAGTATCTATGAATATACGATTGAGGGATTTAATAATATGGGAATTTATTTTAAATCATAGAAAATATAATATATTATAAAAATGGGTTGTTATAAAAAATTTCCCTATCTTATGAATATGAATTTTTGGAATGACATTAAAAATTTAATTCGTTATGAAAAGGTATGCACTTAAAAATTAATGGATTTTTAAATGATAAATTAATTACTTTACCAAATACCTAGATAGAATTATAGATGAAAATAGAAATTTATATCTCTTTGTTACATTATAATGCATCAGATGTAAATGAGGCATCAACTGAGTGATGATAAATGTGTAATATTGAAAAGGATATGTCAGGACCTGTCCCCTAGGGCATGTGCTGTGACTACCCCAAGCCCACCTTCCATAGTCCAGGGGCTGGCGTCTAGCATTGAAAGGCGTAATCCCTAAAACTGAGAAGGCATTGCCTTTATAACCTATAATAACATGCAACCAAGAACATAGAAAGATATTAATTCAAGTAAACAGAATAGTAAATAGAGTGAGTACAGTAAGAATAATGGGACAGAATACAAGCCCAAATGGAAAGTACATGAAATTGAAATTACAAGTAACTAGAACATCTCTTGTGATCACCCACCAATGATCCTACCTGAAGGGTAGGTATAGCTCTCCATTGGTCATCGCTATTGTACTCCTTTTCTAGGTCCAACTCTGAGCTACATCCAGTCCTGGTACCCTCGTCCTCAGTCAGCATTGTACGTCGTCTTCATTTGACACAACAGGGTGTATGCATAACCCGTACAGGGTTGAGTATAATGATACTCAGTAGGGACCTCGAGACCCTCAAGGTCTCAAAAAATCTACCATTGATAAACAAAAAATTATGAAAATCAATAAATTACCCTACTTAGGTATATCTCCAGAAATATACCTATGTTATCACGTAATCCATCTCAATCATGAAGGATCACAGAGGTTCTGACTCAGATCACACCAGGTATATATTTAGGTATAGTAATAGAGATGATTAGATATAAATTCTGAATCATCTTATTCATTTAATAGGCTCTACTTCTAACCTCCATAGAATCACTAAGAGCTAACTCGCATTGGATTTCGTGGAGCTGACCCACATAGGATCACTGTAGCTGACCCATAGAATATTTCTTGGAGCTAACACACACGAGATTTCTAGGATATGACCCACATAGGAACGCTAAGATCGAACCCACGTAGGGTCGCTAGAGCTAACCAACAAAAGATTTTTGGAGCTGACCCACACAGGATCACTAGAGCTGACCCACAGAGGATCTCTAGGAGATAACCCACATAGGATCTCTAAGAGAGGACCCATATAGGATCGCTAGGAGTTGACCCACACATGATCGATAGGAGCACTCTTCTCGTCACAGCCAGCTACTATCTTTCCGCACTAGGTTGGATGGTTTAAGCGATATTCCCCTAACCAAGCCACCAGTAGATTCTCCGACTACCACAATATCCCATGAAGAATTATCTCAAAAAATCCCCACATTATAGGGGTCTCAACAGAACAGAAAGTGCGTCAATCAGACACCATATCGTTGAGTTATTAGTCTATTAGTGTCAAGGGCATGGTTGGATTCATGCTCGATCAAACATGACCATTCCCCAAAATTATCCAAAAACTATTGTGTGGTATACTAAAAGGAATGTCTCGCTCCAAGGTATCCAGCACCACTAACAGTTCATTAAACGGATGTCTGGTACCAACGTTATGGCCAAAAGAGTGTAAAGGGTTCGTAGTCGATCTAGGTGCAGTCCGACCTGGTCGGCCCGACCCGGACCAACCTGGCCCGGGCCGAACTAGCCAGGGTTGAACCACCTGACCTGCTAGGTCAGGCCCGACCCACTGGGTGTCCGGTCATGTTGGGTTCGGCCCGGCCCACTGTGTAGCATAGCCCACTCGGTCTAGCCTGGCAGGCACCGAGGGGCTGCAGGGGGTCATCGATGGCCGCAAGGTCGCGAAGGGTGCCGCGTGGGTGTGAGGATGTGTGGTGGCTCGGCCGAGGCAGTTTGTCTGGAAGGGCAGCAATGGCTTGGTCGGAAATGTCCCGGCCAATGGCTCGACCCGGACGGCGGCGACGGCTGGGACGACGGATCGGTTGTGGATGGTGGTGGCGGATCATGTGGCGAGGTCGCAGGAGGCGGCTTAGCTATGGATGGTGATGGCAGATCAGGCGGTGGCTCGGGTGGTGAGGATGTGGGAGGCAGCTCGTCCATGGATGATGGGGTGCCATCCCTTAGTCAGCAGCTGGTTTAGCCGGCCTCTCTCTTCGTTCATCATCGTGGTGTAAGCCACTTTATTCCAACATAAATAAAACTATAATGAAGAACTACGGAGGGGTGGGGCCATGTTTGTTTTGCCCACACCCTCCTCTTTAGAGAAGTAGCAAGTGGCTCAACAAAAATAGGAGTCAAGAATGAAAAAAATATTCAAGTCAATATAAATCATGGATCAACTCATTTTTATTGATCCACGTTCTTTATGATTTCCAAGAACGAGGAAATTAAATGTCAGAAATGACGAATTTAATAATAACTCATACCTTTGAATGTTAATTGACGTTGGGCTGGGAAGGAAGTACAAACGTAGATTCTTCCTAGATGAATACATCCCATGTTGGAGGAAGTCAAAGATATCAGTGTTCATCGCGCCCACCACATGCCTCTGATCCCTGTCTTGTTCGTTAGTTCTTCGTAGTTAAAGGAGTTATTCGTCTATGAGATCATTCTTCATTGGAGGATGGGATTCTCCAAAGATTCCTCTCTTTCTCTTTTTCCACCGAAATAATTAGGTTCCAATATAATTTTACATAAGAAGAAAATTATATTGGCACACACACACACATGTTGGAAGAAATTAATTCATGGAGTTGGCACAATTAATGTGGAGGAATCTCAAGAGGCTCATCCAAATTAATGAGGGAGTTGAGAGGTTTATCCCTTTTTATTAGATGAGTTCAAGTGTATTAAGCCTCTTTTGGACCCCACCACCATAACCTCTCATCAGATGTTAGGCATGGGTGGTCCCCACCAATATAACCTCTCACGAGAGATTAATTCAGGTGGTCCCCACCTGTGAAACTTTAATTAGGTAGTTTCAAAACAAAACAAAATAAAATGTTACACACATTATTTTATTTTATTCTTTTCACAAAAAACCCAATAATTAAATTTCACCCACCACTAACTGCCTTCGAGGAGAAAGTATTCTTAAGCGAATACTTGCACTGCGAGTTCATAGGTGACCTCAAGTTTCAATTATAAGTAGTGGTTTAAAATATAAAAAAACCCACTCACACGTTTTTTGAACGTACATGATATTAGGTTCTGAAATTCATTAAGGGAACTCTATGCATCGAAATCATGATTCGTAAATTTTCACGAACTCTTAAAATTACCATTTATTTAAAAAAGTTACAGGGAAATTCCGGGTCTTTACATTCTCCCCACATCCATGACATACGTCTCTATAAGCCACAACTCATCCCTATGTAAACAAGGGGCGTACTGAGCATGCATCTGAGCCTCCCACTCTCATGTTCTCTCTTGGAGGTTCTATTCTTCCAAAAAATGTGCACCAGAGGTATCGACCATCCATAAATTACCCGCTCTTGTCAATCCTCAATCTCTACTAGAATATCCGTAAAATTATGCCCATCATCGACATCCAGCTCACCATGGTCGATGATGTGAGAAGTGTCATGCACTTATCTTTTCATCTGGGATACGTGGAAGACTTCATGCACTCATTACAACTAAGGTCGAAGAGATAAGTGGTAATCCACCTTTCCAACTCTCCTGAGTACCTGAAAAGGTCCGATGAACCTTAGAGATAACATTCATCATCCTCCATATATCTATAATATTCCTTAATGTGAGACCCAGAAAAAGATGTGGTCTCCATCTTCAAACATCAGAGGTCTTCATATCCTATCGACAAAAGGCATCTGCCTGATCTGTGTAGTCCTCATCCGCTCCTTGATGATCTACAGTTTCTCTGTGGTAGATCGTACCATCTCTGGTCCCACTAGTGATGAGTCCCCATGGTTAGTCTAACACATTGGTAATCTGTAAGGTCGATCGTATAACACCTCGAAATGTGCCATCCCAATGGTGGAGTGATAGCTGTTATTGTTCACAAACTCCACCAAAGGCAACTAATCCTCCCAACTGTGACCGAATCGAGGACAGAAGCATGCATCATTTCATCGAGGGTTTGAATGGTCTGCTCAGACTGTCCATCCGACTGAGGATGGAAGGTGGTGCTCAAAAGAAGCTACAGCTTGAAATCCTCCTACAAATCCTTAAATAGTTGGGATGTAAAATGTGTGTCACAATCAGAGAAAATTTTCAAGGGTAATCCATGTAGCCGCACAGTCTCCTTCACACAAAGGCGTCCCATGATCTCTACTGAACCATGCTCTCTGATCGGTTGGAAGTGGGATGACTTGGTGAGTCGGTGGACGATCACCCAAATAGAGTAATCAACTATAGATTAATGGGGAAGTCCTATCATGAATTCCATGGATATGAAATCCCACTTCCATACTGGGACTTCCAAAGTTTGAACCAAGCCTATTGGTACCTAATTCTCTGTCTTCACTTGCTGAAAAGTGAGGCATCGAGAGACAAACTATGCAACTTCATTCTTCATTCCTGGCCACCAGTGATTTCATTGGAGATCTTGGTACATATTCTCCACTCCTGGATGTACCTATAGAGTGGATGTGTGGATATCCCTCAACACATCCTCCTAAAGTGTTACCGGTACCATGGTATGTTCTCTGAAGAGGATGACGTGCTCCCCGCCTTCAGAAAATCCATCAGGTGTCTGTCCTGTGGATATATGAGCATGTCATGCCTCAGAGTCAACGTCCCCACGTTGTGCCTCCCTGACTCGCTAAAGAAGTGGGGGAGTGACTGTAAGAGACTAAAGGAAATATACTCCATCTTAATTCACAAAGGATATCTTCCAAGAATCCAGCTGCTCTTTCGCCTTGCCTTGCATCTTTTTACCAGATCTCTTGCTTAGTGAATATGCTACAACATTCCCCTTCTAAGGAGTATAGTCTATCTATATGTTATTGTCTTGGAGAAACTCAATCCAATATCGTTGTCTCAGGTTTAGTTCCTTCTGAGAGAATATATATCGAAGACTCTTGGGATCAAACTACACTGTAAAATGTTCTCCCATCAAGTAATTTCACCACATCTTCAAGATGAGGGCCACTTCTGCAAACTTCAGGTCATGGGTAGCATAGTTCTGCTCATGTTGTCTCAGATTTCAAGAACAATATGTAATCTCTGCTCACTCCTACATCAGGACACATCTGTGTCTAGTCCATGATGTGTCATATTAAACTACGTACCCTACGCCCTCTTCTGGAAGCCACAATATGGGAGCACTAGTCAGCCTTTGCCTCAACTCCTGGAAACTCTTCTAGCATCTCTCCGACCACACGAAGGGTTTCCCCTTATTTGACAAGGCTAATAGTGGTGCTGCAACTCTGGAGAAATCTGGAAGAAACTGTAACACCCCGAGCTTTCACGATTCACTTCTCTTTCAATAATGCAATAGCTTGCATTGTACGCAAGTTCGAGGTTCTAACACACCTTGACCAATAAAAGTAGCAGTTATGAATAGTATGACCCACTTTTTGAAATTATATATATATTATATTTCAAAATGGAATTCATTTTTGGATTCGGAATATTGAAATTAGCCTATGTTGAATTTTTTGTATTTTTCTAAGAACTTCCAATTTTTTATGAATAGTGAAAAATACTTAAAAACAAATTTTTTAATCATAATAATTTATAGTGATAAATTATACTATTGAGTGGTTTTAATTATAATTATAATATATTTTTACCATATTATCCAATGGTGGTCATTAGAATTAATTTCACTTTGAAATTGGACATAAATAATTGTCAATCTTTTGATATATATTGGTTCCTAAAAACGCGCTATTTGTTGTGACTGCGGGAATTAATTATAAAATTTATTAATGCAACTTATATGTTTAGAATTTTGTAAAATAGACATCATTTTTTAATTTTTAATATCAATTATAGATTAGGGTGAAATTTTGGCATTGTTCTGAAAAAATTTCAATTTTTGATGAATAGTGTAACCACTATGTGGTAGTTAAAAAACTGATTTTTCGTTTAAATGAAATTTTACCACTTCTGTGGTTTGATTTTCAAAAATCTGACATACATGGTTGTCATTATGAAGAAAAATTTGGTTCAATGGGATTAAAATAATTTTTTGGTGAATAGTAAATTTTAAGTTTAATTAATCGTGATTAAAGGTAATTAGTGGAATTTAAGGTAGAAATGATATTATAAATATATGAAAATACCATTACACATGTCCTACCCCTATTGGATGTGTAATTTACGACCAAGAAAATCCATGGGTCAACTTGGGGACCCCATGGAGCCACTTTGGTAGGAAAATGACATTAAAAAACTTTTTATTTAATGTTAAAATAGAAATGTCACAAACATGAGTTGTTTTACTAAAAAAAAATTAAAATGGGGTTATAAAATTCATATTTTGGAATATAAATATTCATTATAAATCTAAAAATATTTCCTATATCATGATAATTTTTTTATAATTTTTAGACATTAAATAAATTAAATTGTTTATGACACCATGATGATGCAACGATTACCTCATTAATTAACGATTTAAATAAAATAAAAAGGTAATGTAAAATCTAAGAATTACACTTGTCCAAAGCCCATTAGATGATTATATTTCGAACCCTTATCACCTTATCCTCAAAATATATAATTTTGGGACCTTTAAAATCCGAAACTCATTATATAATAAAGTAACATTTCATTACATTCCAAGAGTTCCCCTCCTCTCCTCTTATAAAAGGCCCCCACCACTACCACCTTACTCACACCATAAAAGCCTTTTGGCTCGGCCAAACTCTGCCCAAATACTCTCCCAACTTCCCTCCATTACTCCTAGAGTCCTCACATTGGGATGAAGTCTTCCCAAGAAGCCTTTGGCTCAAATGAAAAAGAGTTACCCGATTTTAAGGTAATGTCTTCTCTAATGTTGTTTTGTTTTATTTTTATTCTACAACCACTTAAACTCTTTTTATTCCTTTATTTTCTAACAAAAACAGTATCTAAAATATACTAGGATGTTTTTATGATAATTATTTGGTTTACACTTACACACACCATCGTCTAATGGTTAAAGAACATATTGTTTCTGTGGGTTGCGAAATACTGCCTCATGAAACGATGATTGTTCAGTATTATTTTAACACCTCCAATGGTTGACATTTTGATTACACTATTAATATATGATATATATATTATGTTTATTTTTTTCCTTATTCTTATGTATTTCTCATTTATGGCACACTTTATGATTTTCATTATGGGTAAACACGATAATTTCATTTTAGGAAGTGCGGACTACCGCCCCCTCAAAGTGATTTGAATCGTTAATGCCATATGTGGGATGTATAAAGGATGGAGTAAATGGTATTATACATTATATTATAATGGAATTACATTATAACATTATATAATTATATTTTCATTCAATTAAATAGGAAATAGAAATGAAAGTAGTGTTCATACGTACGTACGGCTTACCGTCTCCATGAATGGTGAATTTAATTTCTTACCTCTAAATGATATGTAATATTATAAATGAATGTATATAATGTATATATATGTTATATATGATATCAAAATCATGAATATAATTCTGGATATGATGGATATTTCACCACATGAACAACTTGTAATTATAAGAAGTATATTTTTGACTCAAGTACCAAAGATCGACAAAACTACTATTATTACAAAAATATTTACATAATATTAATAACATGGTAATAAGTGATATAAAAGGAATAATTAATATGAAAAAGGTTCTAAAGAAAATAGAAATTAACTCTAGTTTATTATTCAGGAGATTAAAGAATGATAGAGTCAAGTCGGACGTGAGGTAAGTGAATTTCTTAACCCAATTTCCATTCTTTGGGTTAATCTCTTACTTTCAAATTATGTCAGGATATTATTATGTCATATCTTGTATTTTTACTTTCTTTATGTGTACTTCTAGTGAATACACATAATAGATCTATTTTATTTTAAAGATGATCTTTGTAAGGACTTCGTCTCAATCTCCATTCATTGAGACATATTTGGTTTTATAGACAAATTTCTTTTATACGGAGTATAAACCCCATTAAGTTTTATGTTTATTCAAAAAGAATATTTTTTATACGAAGCATTTTACTAAATGACAAAAAAGAATGTTTTTCTTTCTGTACATATGTGGCGACAATGACTTTTCTGCCGCCATGACCATTATTTGAGTTTCGGCTTCCTCTACACGCCATAACTTTTTTTAAATGAAAAATAAATACAATGTTTAAATTTTCTTTTATTTTGGTATTGAAAATGGGTTTGAAAGTTTTTTTATTACATCAATGTGTTGTATTGATATCTTGTGATTGAAATGTGGAAATGTTATGTTTCCTTTATGCATGTTTTATGTGATACGATTATGTTATGGTTTATGATATGTTTAAACCAATTCATATGAGGAATGCATTGGACATAATAAGTGACGGGTGGAGCCCGTTAGAGCTCCTCGATGCATCGGTAGGTCTCATGAGACAAACTAGTGTCTTGGCACGAGGCCTTGACAAAATCTTATTTGTGGTCTTGGCACGAGGCCTTGGCTACGTGGTTATGATAGTCTGGCATTATGCATTCCATCATTATGAAAGAGGTTATTGATATTGCATGTGATTATTCGACCAGTAGAATATCCATGTGAATAAGTACATGGCATTATTTACTTTTACTTTTTCCATATTATGTTGAAGTTCAAGTTTAAAAGGCTTTTGTTTTAGTTATATATTGCCTTAAATGTTTATAATTATTTATGAAAGATTCTGCAATATTGTTTTCCTTACTGAGCACTTGAGCCCACCCCTTTCAATGTTTTAATATTTTCCAGGATGTGAAGAAGTGTTTAATGAATGACCTTCAGGGATAGTCAGAAGAGGATATGAGTGTAGAATATAGAGACTTTGTTATTGAAGTTTTTTTACTTTATGATGTAATGTAATACTTATGAATGTATCTAGAGTTTCCAAGGCTACTAAACTAATCGGTCATTCGAGACTTGATCTTTTGTGATCATGCCAATGTTTCGAAGTAATGCACCGACTCTTGGTAGCTGGGGTCGGGGTGTTACAGATGGTATCAGAGGCATTTTAGTAATTACCTTGGAAGCTAGATTTAGATAAACTCGGATTGGAGAACATAGGCCCAAGATAGACTTTGACGATTATTATATAAGAACTTCCTAGAATTTTGGTTTTATAGAGATGTTGTGAGTTTTCCGAGAAATACATCCATGTCTAGATATAAGCAGGTAGAGGCGGCTCTGGCACAGATGTACCTAGGGGTAAAACCAGAAAACACCGCTTTGAGCTAGACTCGAACAGGAACTGGTGCACGAAAACGGGCCTTGCTGCACTCTTGGTTATGACACTCCTGGGGGATATGATTAGGATAATTATCATTTTCATTAAAAACCATTATTAATGGTTTATGAGTATATACTTCCTCAAAGAAAACATTTCTTTTTATGATTATGGATTATATCCATAAATAGCTCAATTTATGTTAGGTATTTTACATGTATGGAATTATTTATTTTGAATCATAAACTAATCTAGTTAATTCCATTGTTTAGAAATGGCGCCTAGTAGAAGGAATGGAAACTATATCAATGCACGCACTCCGTGCAGGGATTTCCCTCCTGCTCAAGATAATTATTGTGGATCTGGAGATAAAACTAGTGCTGATCAACTTATTACCATACTGAGACAACTCACTCAGGTTATGAATAATAACCTTACTCGTATGGAGGACCCTAATCTGCAACGTGGATGATCAATGTTTGACCTCTTCATGAGGCAACAACCACCAACATTTAATGGGGGTAAAAATCAATTAGTGTCCGAGCAATGGATAAACTCCATATAGAAAATATTCCATGCCTTGGGGAGTAGAGAAAGGGAGAAGGTTGTCATGGCAGTCTACTGCCTCACTAGAGATGCTGATCAATGGTGGTCACTGATTCAAAACACAAAGGAATATGATGAATTATCAAATATGGAATGTAGGGAGTTTAAGGAAATTTTATTAGAAAAATACTTTCCTCGTGACCATCGAGTAGATATGGAAATGCAATTTCTGAGTCTGAGGTAAAAGGAGGATGAGAATGTCGCAAAGTATGAGGCTAACATTACAAGGTTAGCGAGGCATGATGCAGATTATATATGTCACCCAAGAAGTAAGATTAATCGTTTCATTGATGGGTTAAAACCATTTCTCCGTCGAGCATTAGTATCAAAATCCGTCTCATCGTATGAAGATATTGTCTCGTGTGCTATCAAGATAGAAAATGAATTCTCGATGTCTTATGACAACAAAGTAAAGAAAGAGAAGAAGAGGACGGTGGAACAGGAGATGGATAAAGGGAAAAAGGGAAAGGGGGATTTTCCATTATGTGATAATTGTGGGAAGAATCACCCCGGTACTTGCCTAAAAAGAATGTGAGTTTGTTATGAATGTGGAGAAAAATGTCACCAGGCTCGTGATTGCAAGGGAAAGAAAAAGGCTATCAATGTTGAATGCTAAAATTGTAGAGAAATGGGGCATTATGCAAATGAATGTCCTAAGCATCAGGGAAAATTACCTCAGAAATGGCCAAGGGATCAAGGAAAATCTTATGATGTTACTATAGTTGAAGTGGAATAATTAATGTATTGGTGCTTTTGGACTCAAGGATTATATTCTGTTTATAATAATAATGTGATATATATAAGGATTGTACTGCAGTACTTGTTTTTTTCATTAAGGTTTTAATATGATGAAGGATATCATATTTTTAGTATGTGACAATAAGAGAATCATTACTTTTTTAGGGAATCTAATGTTACAATTGATTTGGGAATTTAAGGACCTTTTAGAGAAAGTCTGGATGGAGGTATTTTGGATAAATATAAAGGTTGGAATGGATTAAGTTGATATTTGGATAGTATTGTTTAAGGTTAAAACATTTAGGAAGATTATTTTTTGTAATATTATAATACATTAGTTTCAAGAAAAGGACAACCTGTAGGGTGGGGCATAACCCGTCGCGTCGGACAAAGCTGCAGGAATCGAACCCACAACCATAGTGTGACAGGCCTTTATTACCTACCACTTGCCTACAAGAAGTCCCTGGTTATTACAAAATAGTTTTCCTAATCTAAATGGTATGTGGTAATATTTGGAACCTCATACAATTAGGATAAATAGAATATTTGTGAGTTCTGTTACCATTTAGAGTGAAAGATGGGTTTGTGGTAAAAATTTATTAAAGAATGAAAGCCTACATGACAAGTATGTATATTTCCTTACATTCTTAGTAAATATCTTAAATAAATTCCTCAAATTTATAAAAGGTAACTTAAAACAAAAACGTTTTTGGTTAACTTTTCATCTCGGGATTCAATGACTGTTTAATCAATCACAAGTTTGTGATTTTCTTATGGTTAGCATTCTCTTAATCCCGACTTCTACAACTCTCCATCAGACCTTGATGGTTTTTTTCTCCTCCATATCCATATTTTCATATAATCATAGTATAGGCTATCTCGAGTGACCTTTGTACCTCTCTTTATTTATTTTAATGATACATTTTTATTAACCCTATTTCCGAAGTGAGTTTTCCACAAAGGTATTTTCTATTTTCAACATTTTATTTTCAAATAAAATTTTTAGATTATGAGGATGCAATTTATTGAAGGAGAGGAGAATGTAACAGCCCGAGCTTTCACGATACACTTCTCTTTCAATAATGCAATAGCTTTCATTGTACGTAAGTTCGAGGTTCTAACACACCATGACCAATAAAAGTAGCAGTTGTGAATAGTAATACCGACTATTTGAAATTTATATATTTTATATTTCAAAATGGACTTCATTTTTGGATTCTGAATATCGAAATTAGCCTATGTTGAATTTTTGGTATTTTTCTAAGAACTTCCCATTTTTTATGAATAGTGAAAAATACATAAAAACAACTTTTTTAATCAACATAATTTATAGTGATAAATTATACTATTGAGTAGTTTTAATGTAAAATTAGAATATATTTTTACCATTTTATCCAATGGTGGTCATTAGAATTAATTTCACTTTGAAATTGGACATAAATAATTGTCAATCTTTTGATATATATTGTTTCTTAAAAACATGCTATTTGTTGTGACAACGGGAATTATTTATAAAATTAATTAATGCAACTTATATGTTTGAAATTTTGTAAAATATACATCATTTTTGAATTCGTAATATCAATTATAGCTTAGGGTGAAATTTTGGCATTGTTCTGAAAAACTTAAATTTTTTATGAATAGTGAAACCACTAAGTGGTAGTTAAAAAACAGATTTTTCGTTTAAATGATATTTTACCACTTCTGTGATTTGATTTTCAAAAATCCAACATACATGGTTGTCATTAGGAAAAAACTTTGGTTCAATTGGATTAAAATAATTTTTTTGGTTAATAGTAACTTTTAAGTTTAATTAATCGTGATTAAAGGTAAGTAGTGGAATTTAAGGTAAAAATGATATTATAAAAATATGAAAATACCTTTACACTTGTCCTACACCTATTTGATGAGTAATGTCCGACCAAGAAAATCCAATGGTCAACTTGGGGACCCCATGGAGCCACTTTGGTAGGAAAATGACATTAAAAACTTTTTATTTAATGTTAAAATAAAAATGTCACAAACAAAAGTTGATTTACTAAAACAATTTTTAAATGGGGTTATACAAGAAATAGTTTTGACTATAAATATTCATCAGAAATCTAAAAATATTTCCTATATAATGATAATTGTTTTATAATTTTTAGAAATTAAATAATTTAAATTATTGATGACATCATGATGATGCAGCGATTAACTCATTAATTAACGATTTAAATAAAATAAAAAGATAATGTAAAATCTAAGAATCACCCATGTCCAAAGCCTATTGGATGAGTAGATTTCAAACCCGTATCACCTTATCCTCAAAATATATAATTGTGGGACCTTTAAAATCCGAAACTCATTATATAATAAAGTAACATTTCATTACTTTCCAAGAGTACCCCTCCTCTCCTCTAATAAAAGGCCCCCACCACTACCACCTTACTTACACCATCAAAGCCTTTTGGCTCGGCCAACCTCTTCCCAAATACTTTCCCAACTTCCCTAACTTACTCCAAGAAGCCTCACTTTGGGAAGAATTCTTCCCAAGGAAGCCTTTGGCTCAAATCAAAAAGAGTTGCCCGATTTTAAAGTAATGTCTTCTCTAATGTTGTTTTGTTTAATTTTGCTTCTCCAACCCCTTAAACTATTTTTATTCCTTTCATTTGTAACAAAAACAGTATATAAAATATACTAGGATGTTTTTATGATATGTATTTTGTTTAATCTTACACACACCTTCGTCTAATGGTTAAAGAACATATTGTTTCTGTGGGTGGCGAAATACTGCCTCACGAAACAATGATTGTTCAGTATTCTTTTAACACCTCAAATGGTGGCCATTTTGACGACACTAATCATATATGATATATATATTATGTTTATGTTTTCCTTATTCTTATGTATTTCTCATTTATGGCACACTTTATGATTTCCATTATGGGTAAATGTGATAATTTCATTTTAGGAAGTGTGGACTACCGCTCCCTCAATGTGATTTGAATCGTTAATGACATATGTGGGATCTATAAAGGATGGAGTAAATGGTATTATACATTATATTATACTGGAATTATATTATACCGTTATACAATTATATTTTCCTTCCATTACATAAGAAATAGAAATGAAAGTAGTGTTCATGCGTACGTACGGCTTACTGTCTCCATGAACGATGCATTTCATTTCTTACCTCTAAGTGTTATGTAATATTATAAATGAATGTATATACTGGATATATATGTTATATATGATATCTACATCATGAATATAATTCTGGATATAATGGATATTTCCCCACATGAACAACTTGTAATTATAAGAAGTATATTTTTGACTCATGTACCAAAGATCAACAAAATGACTGTTATTAACATAAATAATTACATAATGTTCATAACATGGTAATAAGTGATATAAACGGAATAATTAATATGAAAAAGGGTCTTAAGCAAATAGAAATTAACTCTAGTTTATTATTCATGAGATTAAAGAACGATCGAGTCAAGTCGGACGTGAGGTACGGGAATTTCTTAACCCAATTTCCATTATTTGGGTTAATCTCCTACTTTCAAATCATGTCATGATATTATTATGTCATATCTTTTATTTTTACTTTCTTTATGTGTAATTCTAGAGAATACACATAATAGATCTATTTCTTAAAAAAATGATCTTTGTAAGGACTTCGTCTCAATCTCCTTTCATTGAGACATATTTGGTTTTATACACAACTTTCTTTTATACTGTGTAAAAACCCCATTGACTTTTACGTTTATTCAAAATGAATCTTTTTTATACGAAGAATTTTACTAAACGACAAAAAGGAATGTTTTTCTTGCCATACGTATGCGGTGACAATGACTTCTCCGTCGCTGTGACCATTATTTGAGTTTCGGCTTCCTCTACAAGCCATAATTTTTTTTAAATGAAAAATTAATACAAAGTTTAAATTTTCATTAATGTTGGTATTGAAAATGGGTTTGAAATTGTTTTTATTACATCAATGTGTTGTATTGATATCTTGTGATTGAAATGTGGAAATGTTATGTTTCCTTTAGGCATGTTTTATGTGATACGATTATGTTATGGTTTATGATATGTTTAAACCTATTCATATGAGGAATGCATTGGAAATAATAAGTGATTGGTGGAGCCCACAATAGCTCCTCGATGCATCTGTATGTCTCATGAGACAAACTAGTGTCTTGGCACGAGGCCTTGACAAAATCTTATTTGTTGTCTTGGCACGAGGCCTTGGCTACATTGTTATGATAGTCTGGAATTATGCATTCCATCATTATGAAAGAGGTTATTGATATTGCATGTGATTATTCGACCAGTAGAATATCCATTTGAATAAGTAAATGGCATTATATCATTTTACTTTTGCCATATTATGTTGATGTTCAAGTTTAAAAGGCTTTTGTTTTAGTTATAGATTTCCTTAAATGTTTATAATTATTTATGAAAGCTTCCTCAATATTGTTATCCTTACTGAGCATTTGAGCTCACCCCTTTCAATGTTTTAATATTTTCTAGGATGTGAAGAAGTGTTTAAGGAATGACCTATGGGGCTAGACATAAGAGGATATGAGTGTGGACTATGGATACTTTGTTATTGTAGTTTTTTTCTTTTTGATGTAATGTAAGACTTATGAATTTATCTAGTGTTTCCAAGGCTACAAAACTAATCGGCCTTTCGAGACTTGATATTTTGTGATCATTCCAATGTTATGAAGTAATGCACCGACTCTGGGTAGCTGGGGTCGGGGCGTTACAGAAACTGTTGGTAGTATCCATCCAATCCTAGGAAACTCTGTAACTCTGTCACACTCCAGGGTGGATCCCAAAAGGTACCACCTCAATCTTTTCTATATCAACTAAAAATATAGCCTCTGATATGACATGTCCAGGAAAGTGAATCTCTCAGATCTAGAATAGGCACATAGAGAGATTACCATAAATCTGGTGCTCTCAGATTGTTTCAAGTACTACATGTAAATGATAGGCATGAACCTCCTCAGTTAATGAGTAGATAATAATATCACTAATGAATACTACTACAAAGCGATCAAGGTATGCCGTAAATATCATGTTCATGAGTCCCATGAATAGTGTTAGAGCATTGGTCAGGCTGAATGCCATAAACATGCATTCTTAGTGGTCGTACCGACATCTGAAAGCCATCTTCTACACATCTTCGTCTCGCACTCTGAGATGGTGATAGCTTGATCTGAGGTCTATCTTGGAGAACAATCATGCTCCCTTCAGCTGATCAAAGAGGTCATCAATCCATAGGAGTGGGTACTTTTTCTTCATGGTCCCCTGGTTCAGGCACCAATTGTCAACACAAAGCCTCAAGCTCCCATCTATCTTCTTAGCGATCAAATTCAGGGCTGCCATAGGTGAAACACTTATCTGAATGAATCCATTCCCCTTCAAGTCCTCTAGTTGTACCCACAGCTCGCGATGCTCTGAGAGAGCCATCCGATATGCTAGTGTAGATATCGGTGACATCCAAGGGTACATGTCAACGTAAAAGTACACCTTTCTGTGAAGAGGTCAACCAGAAACATCATCAGAGAAATCATCTGTGTACTGATCCACCACTATTGGATAACTCATACACTCCACATCAACCGATCTGAGGGTAATTATAGCCAACTGATGAATGATTAGTTTCACCCTCCTTCGGTATAGTCCATCCTACGCTACAATGGATTCTTTCATGCCAGTGAAGGTAAACCTAGTCCCATTCGTGTGGAAACACTGCAATTTGTGCCTAATACAGTCTATCTGAGAATTGACTCTATAAAACCAATCCATACCCTAGACGACGTCATAAGGCCTCGACGCTTCTACTAGGTGATCCCAGCTGAGGATCTCACCTCCTAGAATAAGCTCTCACTACTGGCACCAATGTGTAATCATAAAATACACTTCTGAAGGAGTCTATAGCCACAGAGAGTGATCCAGCGACTCTGTCAAAATCACTGGGCTTCGAACGAGGGCTGGGGAAATAAAAGAATGATTGACATCTGTGTCTATAAGAACTGAAACTACAGTGGAGTAGACATAGATCATACCTCATACCATCTCAAGAGTGTCTTGATTATAATCCTCAGCTTCCTAGAGCTGAGCTCTACCCGTTACACCTACTCCATGCAGTCGGGGTGGACCTCCTAGTGGTGGTGGCGGTAACATCTCGAATCATTGCCCACCACCCGTTGCACGACCAGTTCATCTTCCATGTTTGCCTACTCCTTGAAGACCTCATCGGTCGATTATCTATCTCTGCATGGGAGTTCTTTAGACTGTCTTCTTATCATTCGTATAACAGGTCGGACTGTCACGAGTCATGTGACCCTACCCGCTGTATGTGAAACACTGCCCACTCCTGGCATGACTGGACCCTCCTCGGCTACCCCACACAACTGATCCTGATTCATGTGGTCGTCCACCTGTAGGTATGGTCCTCTTGGACCTCTCTGACTTTTCTTTGATGCCAACTGTAGAAGACTCTGCTATGTGATGAATAGTAGTAGATCTCAATATAGTAGACTTATCATCAAGGAAACTATCCCCTAGTAGTTCTCTCTCTAACACCCCTGCCTACGTCGGTATGCTAAGAGAAATAATCGAAGCCCTGATCTCTCACCTGAGCCGCTGATCGATGGTCCAGGCCCCGAAGAAAGGGTCTCAGACCATATCTGTGGAGTAGCGAGAGAGGTTAGTGAACCTCGTTGAGTACTGAGCTACAATCATGTTGCCCTGCTGCATAGGAACATGCTCATGTATGCGCACTACGTGAAGAGTCACTGGGACAAACTCTGCTTGAAAAAGTCTCTCATAGTCTGCCCAGAGAAGAGTCGCCTTGTCATGGACCTAAAGCATCATGCTCCACGAACTTACTGCTACTGTTTGTGGAAGGATAGTGGCAAGGATCACAA
The DNA here is from genome assembly GCA_963277665.1 of Viscum album. Taxonomy (NCBI): domain Eukaryota; kingdom Viridiplantae; phylum Streptophyta; class Magnoliopsida; order Santalales; family Viscaceae; genus Viscum; species Viscum album. The sequence goes on along the minus strand of OY728142.1, from coordinate 1,480,920,624 downwards.
TGAGATAGGCTGGTGTCCATAACATTCATAAGACTCTCACTGCAAGATCTAGCCAATCCTTAGCCGCATGTGGGTCCGTCTCTCCCCTGAAACCTGGGTGGCCTCTTGCGTTGGAACTCAGGAAATGCACAAAAGTGGCGTGCACCGTCTACTGTTGGGGCGGGTGGCATTGGTGGAACAATGAGGAAAGGTATCGTAGGAGCCTGCATTTGTGCCTATACTAGAAAAGCGCCCTACACCGAGGCCTCATCTCTCTATGGGATATTAGTCCATAAAACTCTCGGAACCCAAGCTGGATATCTTCGTGGAGGAATCCTGAAAATAAACCGGTGCGCCATGGTCAATAAGTTATACCTAGTGAGCTGACTCAAAAGATCACAATGAAAAATTTTGAAAACACACACGCAATCATTTTTTTGTGCACTAAGTCACAAATCATATGTCATGTTCCTATTGTATAGAGATGTTGGTCGCCACACCAACACTGGATTACTTAAAATGATAGCCACACTAACTACACTTAACACTATTTCCATTAAAAAAATGATTAGAGTCCTATGTTCTATTGTAGAACTGACTCCTCATATAACAATTTGTCATGACCCGTCTCCCAGGGCCTTTGTCGTGACTACCCGATGCCCGCCTTCTATAGTCCTGGGGATGGTGACTAGAACCAAATGGTGTAATCCCAAAAACTGGGAAGGCATTGAATTTATAACCTATAAGAACATGCAACCATGCACTAAGAAATATACGAACTCATGTAAACTAAATAGTAAACAGAGTGAGTACGGTACGAAAAATGGGCCAAAATACAATCCCAACTGGAATGTACAAGAAACTGAAGGTACAAGATAGCTAAAAGTACAAGTAACTCGAACTGATCTGATGATCACCAATCGTTCATCTCTGTTGTACGCCTCATCTAGGTCCACCTCCGAGCTACCTCTAGTTCTGGTACCCTCTTCCTCAGTCAGCGTTGTCTGTCTTCTGCATCCAACACAACATGATGCTGGCATAGACCGTGCATGGGTGAGTATAATGATACTCACTTGGGACCCCAAGACCCTCAAGGTCTCAAAAAATCCACCAAGGATATACCAAAAAGTATGAAATAAAATGATAAACCTTCTTAAGTATATTCCCAAACATATACCTAATTTATGAAGTAATGAATCTCAATCATGAAGGAACACATAGGTTCTAAATCAGCTCACACCATATATATCATTACTTAGAGTAGTAGGGAAGTTTAGTTATAAATATTGAATCATATTGTATTGTTAAGAGTCTCTTCTGCTAACCTGCATAGAATCAATAAGAGATAACCTACACATGATCACTTGGAGTCGACCCACATTGGATCTTTAAGAGATGACCCAAACATGATCGCTCGTGCTGACCCACACATGATCCCTAGAAGCTGACCAATATAGGATCACTAGAGCTGACCCACACAGTATTACTAGGATTTGACCCACAAAGTATCGCTAGTAGCTGACCCACACATGATCTCTAAGAGATGACCCACACATGATCGATAGAGATGACCGAAACATGATTGCCAGGAGCTGATCCACACAGGATCTCTAGGAGCTTACATGCCCAAGATCGCAAGGAGCTGACCCTTACAGGATATCTAGGAGCAGACTTCTCATCACAGCCTACTACTGGGATTCTGCACTAGGCTTGCTCTAATCTGGGAGAGTCCGCTAGCCAAGCCACAGGTCGATTCTCCAACTGCCACGATGTCTCATGAAGAAGTATCTAAAAGTTTCTGCATGTTTTAGGGGTCTCAACTCAGCATATGGTGCATCAATCAGACATCAGGTCTATGAGTTATTAGCCCTTTAGTATGGAGGGCCCGATTGGATTCATTCTTGATCGAACCCAACCATTCCCAAACATTATCCAAAACTCTAGTGAGATAAATCAAGGGGAGCTTCTCACCCAAAGGTTTCTAGTGACACTGATGGTTTGTTCAATGGATGTCTGATGCCAATGTTATTGCCAAAATAGCGTAAAATCTGTCGTAGTAGGTCCGGGTTCGGTCTGACCTGGTCGGATTGACCCGACCCGACTTGGCATGGACAGACCCGGTATGGATCAACTTTCCCCGAACGGCGGGGTCCAGCCTAGACCACTGGGTCGAGCCCGGCAGGCCGCGAGGGGCCACAGAGGGACACTGGTGGCCACGAGGCCTCAGAGGGTGCCACGAGGGCGCAAGGCAGTAGGGCTGCTCGGCATTGGCGGTTTGTCCAGAAGGGAGATGAAGGATCTAGTGGCAGCTTGGCCCGGATGGTTGCAGAAGGGTGTCTTGGACAGTGGAGGTGGCTTGGGCGGTGGCTCAGCCCGGACTGCGGTGGTGTCTTGGATAGCGGCGACAGATCAGATGGAGGAATTGGCTCGGCCGAGGATAGCAGAGGTGGCTCAGGGGGCGAGGCCATGGGAGGTAGCTCGGCTTTGGATGGTTACGACAGCTTGGGCAGAGGCTTGAGTGGCGAGGTTGTGGGAGGCGACTTGATCGTGGACTGTTTGGCGCCATGCCTTCACCATCAGTCAGTTTAGCTAGTCTCTCTCTTCGTTCTTTATCGTGGTGTAAGCCACTTTCTTTCGTCATGAAGAACACAATAAAGAAGAACAACAGAGGGTTCATTCCATATTTTTTTGGCATGCATCCTCCACGTTAGAGTGGTTGCAAGCGGCTCAACAAAAAACGTTTCAAGAATGATAAATTCATTAATTCAATAAAAATCCTGGATCAACTAGTTTTGGTTGATCTATGTTCACCATGCATTCCAGGAATGAGGAAATTAAACAAGATAAGAAAAGATTTTATTAATAACCCAAACCATGGATTTTTCATTGATGTTGGCATGAGAATGAAATATGGACATAGATTCATCAAAGATGAAGAAATCCCACGTTCTAGGAAGTCGAAGATATCGGCATTGGTCGCGCCCACCACATGCCTCTGATCCCAGTCACGTTCGTTGGTTCTTCGTATTCGAAGGCATTATTTATTCACGAGAGAATTCTTCATTGGAGGAAAGGATTCTTCAAATATTTTTCATGTTCTACATCTCCAACCAATAGAAAGAGGTGCCAATAAAATTTAACTTAAGAGGAAAATTATGTCGGCACACACACACACACATGTTGGAAAAAATTAATGCATGGTGTTGGCACAATTAATGTGGAGAAAGATCAAGAGGTTACTCCACATTAAAGGGGGAGTTTAGAGTTTTCTCTCTCATTAAGAGTGGATTTCAGGAGGCTTACGCCTCGGGTGGTCCCCACCACCATAACCTGTCATGGGAGGTTAGACTCGGGTGGTCCCCACCACCACAACCTGTCATTGGTGGTTAATCCAGGTGGTCCCCACCTATGAAACATCCACATGGGAGTTTCAAAACAAAATAAAATAAAATTTTAACAATTTATTTTATTTTATTATTTTCATGAAAAACCCAAAAATTAACTTTCACCCTCAACAAACTGTAGTCGAGGTGAATATCTTCTTAAGTGATTACTAGCGCTGTGAGTTCAAAGGTTCCCTCAGATTTCCATTCTAAGCACCAGTTTAAATGTTAGAAAAACCATCTACCAAGTTTACTGAACATACCCAAAAATGTTTAGTAATTCATTATGGGCACTATGAGACTCGGAATCATGGGCAGTAAATTTTCACAGAGTCGTTAAATTCCCATTTATTTAAATAAAATTACATGGAATGTTTGTTCTTTACAAGATACTCGTGATCTCACTAATAAACTCTTAGATAAATCATATCCATTGACAAGTTATATTGGTTACACCATGAGTGAAATTGATCATTCTAAATAAAAAATAATTATCCTAAAAATGTCATAAATAAATAAGAGATTAAGAAACATGTAATTTTCTTATAAATATTCCAAAACACTACTATCATTTCCACCATTATGTGAGATATGTTGAAGACCATCCCCTTTTTATTATTATTATATTGGATATGTGGATTAAAAAAATATGTTAACATTATGGTATTAAAAATACATAAAACTGTTACTATAACATGTATAATCAATAATGGAAACCAAATTTATAAAAAAATATTAGTGTAATGAAAATGGTGTGGTGATACATTAGACAAGAATTAACAATTACATAGCTTCCAATAGTTATATAAAAAGATCATTAATTTAAAAAATAAAATAAAAATCACATATTTCTATATATAATATCCCTTAGAAATATTACTTACACAAAAACATAAAATCAAATCACCTGTACTATAAATTGTGAGTATACCAATAAAATGAAAATTATTTCTAGTATATTACATATTGATAATTAACCAAGGATATCTAATATAAAAAATAGTTTCTTACCATCATTATATTTCAATTAAATTATTAATTATATAGTGACGTAATCTTGTAAGTAACATTGGGATGAACACAAGGTATGATTCTGAAATTCTTATGTTAATGGCTTGTAAATTATTGGAGGAAAATATTGACATTAAATAAAACAAGGAATTTAATTGTGTAGAATATTTTAATAATTCAAATATCAATATAGTTTAACATGGAAGTGAAAGTATAAAAAATTTATCATTAAAATATATTCTAAATTATGAGGGAAATTATTAAGAGAAAATTTCATTGAAAAAAGACGAGTAACCATATATGATTCCTTCGAGACTTTTAGAGAGAATGTAACATGTTAAAGTAGATGATCAATATAATAATATTATATATATCTTAATGAAATTATATATTATCAAACTATATGTCAATGATATCTCTCAAATCATGAAAAATAAAATTTGTTATAGTGTAATTATAAAATTGAAAAAACATGAATAATTTTTAATTGTTTGACTAATTAATGAATACATATATTTTAGGAAAGAAATATCTATCATATGCTCCAAAATATGTGATGTTTTATGTCTATATACATAATTAAATTATGTAATTATCCAAAAAATAACATTTTAATTTAGGGAAAATTGTATTTAGGATAAAGTCAATCATTATTATGAAGTTGGATCATAGATAAAAAAATTTAAAAAAATTGTCTATAACTCTCTATTAAATCTATGGATTACCCTAAATAACATTATAATATATTCTTATAACGGTTGATATGTAAATGTATATATTTTCTCATTACCTTAATAAATATTGATCGTTTAAATTGAATAATAAATAAGTTTTATGAAAATCCCTTTGATTTTCTATTTAGTTATAATAAAAATAATAATCATTATAATCTAAGGGTTTTAGTATTTCAACAATGCAAATTATAGGTCAAAATTAGAACTCTTGAATAAAGCTAAATATTAACAATAAATAAATATTTAAAATAATGTTATAATATAATTATTTTAAAAATGAAATTCACATGAAGCTGGTGGAGGAAAAAGATGTTATAGAGATGATTGATACAATGGATGACATCAAACTATAGTATAATGGAACTAAAAATAATAACCAAATTAGTATGTATAGTTCTTAGAGAAAATTTTTAAAGATGTATATCTAGTGGTGGAAAATTATCTTAACCAACAACATTATTTTTAGTTAATTTATTATTTATAAACATTAGAATTTTAATTTTGAAAATAAAAATTAATTATTTTGAAATTATAAAAATAAATATTTATACTAGTTGCATTAGATATAGAGATTAACGGCTATTAGGGTATGAGAAAGAGTAATAAAGTGAATGATAATAAATATATAAGGTATTTTTATAACAATTCATAATCATAATGTTCTATCAGAAGAAAGAAACAATATTTTTTCAACCACATTTTATAATTATCCTCTTGTGATGGATTTGTTAATAAATGACATTATCAAACAATGTGAAATATTAATATCCTGTTTTATTATTTATAGCCAATCATATATTTCATTATCAGTAGTATTAATCATGGTATATATCAAGATGATTTAAAATTAAAATATCATGTTCAACCCCGGTAGGGATACCTATGCGAAGTGGGTATAAATTAATTGTAGGAATATTATTGATAAAAATGGTAACCCATCTAATTAACAATTATTTATTAAAAAATTAAAAATTGTTGTAGGATAGAGTTAGTGTTATTTCCTATATGGATATTAAAAATACTATGAAAATATATTTAATATGACATATAAAACTAAATTGAATTTAAATTTTAAATATTGTACATTTTACTACAATATAATTTTCATCGGGCTATAATGTTTATAAAATATAATTTAATGTTATTTTGAAAAATAAATTTCATGTGATTACATAATATTTCATCAATATGATTACGGAATAAACTTTATTATCTTCAAACATACACTTTTTTGAACAACCTAAATTTTATTCTTTTATAATGTTGGAAAAATGTTTATTAAATAATTATGAACAATGTAAATTCATTTTGACTGAATGTATTATAAATGAAAATATAATTCATAATTATGGACTTGATGTTAATTCTATAATGATAATTATGTTATAAAATATTCTTATAAAAAAAGTAATTGTAAAAAAATGATAGTTTAATTTTAAATAAAATCTGCTATTTGATATTAATAAATTAATTTCCCAATTAGTACTACCAGTTACCCACTAGTTAGTTGGGAAGGTAAAATTTTTATATCTAACAAATATAATGGATTTTTTGAAAAAACTATGGAAAATTTGATGTCCACATTTTTAATTATAAATCATAATTAGAAAAAAACTTATAACAAGATGTTTTACTGTAATACATATATGTATGGAAAATATTTAGTATTGTGATAAAAATTTTGTTTCCATCACATCTTAATTCGTGTGGATCATTTAATATTAAATAATTTAGCAACCCTTTAATATAATTGCATTTATATAAATGTTTTTTAATTAAATTATTTATACAACATTTTATTCTCTCAACAATTTTCATATGAAAAGATAATTTCACATTATATATATATATATATTTAAAAATAATGATATAAAAGCATGTGTTGTTTGTCACACCTCCAAATCCTAATGTAATGTTTTTTTATTTATTAGTGTCTTCAACTTACAACACCCATCATAGAATGGAATATAAAATCCTGAGACATTTCAAAATATTTAATATTTTAAATAAATATATTCTATATATGTTGATGCATGAAATGCTAATCTATCTTATGATACATGAAAAAATGACATTCTTTGGTAGTTAGCATTACATGCAAGACTAAATTTTACCTAAAAATGATATATTATTAAGATATTAATTATTTAATATAGTATGATACAACATAGTTGCTAAATTTATTATTATTAAATTTATTATAAAAATTAATAAAATATAATTTTTATTAATTTGATTAAAACTAAATTTAAATGAATAACAAAACCACTTAATGATATTTGAAATGTATTTATAAATAACCGTTTTTGCACCCATTGAATTTTTATCATGATAAATTAAACGTATTATTATTAGTCAATTATATAAATTAAATATGTATATTATAAATTAAATATAATTTTTTCTATAATGCAATAGATTTGGTAGGTATTAGATATGAATAAATAACAATTGTTTCTTATTTTTATTCTTTCTAAAAGGTGGGTTTTTCAACTTTTAATGGAGAACATATTAAGAAAAATTAAATTTATAAAATTAATAAGAAAAAATTCTTCATTTTGGAATTATTGGAGTCATTATTTGGTTAGAGATAACTTTGTTTATTTTTCTATGAAGTTTCATTTTTTGATTAATTGTGAAAATAATGAATTTTATTTGAAAAAATATTTGTCCTCAAATATATTTATATAGATAAATTATATTTAAATATGGAATCAAGGAATAAATTGTTTAATTATAAATATATTAATCCAATTTATTTTATTTTAATTAATTTCACTATAAAATTGGTTAGAAAAACACTTCAAAGTTTTAAACATTTTTTACTTTAATAACCCACCCTATCATATTGTCTGCACGACTAAATATAAATTATTTTCTGCCACTTCAATTATTTAAATTTGAAAAAATTTAGTCCATAATTAAAATAATCATAATTTTAAATTTATATTAAGGTCAAATTATTTTTTAACAAAATTTTATTTGTGTATGTTCTTAACAAGTAATCACATAGTTTAAGATAACATTATGCTTATCAAGGGACCAGACATTAAACTCGAGGGCCAAGATGACCTAGAAACACCTTAAAACCTATTTTTTCAATATAAAAATCTTATATTCAATTTTTTATAATTTTTTTAATTATATGAGGAACATTATTTAAGATAGGCCTCGCAATATTATTTAACATTTTACATTTTCATGAAAGCCTCTTATCCTCCATTATAAAATGGAACCCATCCCCGGTGTTTATTCAAAAATAGCATGAAATTTTCTTTAAAAAAAACAGAAAAAATATTATCCAAAACATAGGTCCCATAAAAATAAAATCCACAATTTTTGAAGAAATAAATACAAGGATTACTTTCACGCAAACCGAAGCGAGTTACCTGAAAAATTGGTAACATTCTTCAAAGGTCAAATTTTTTTATTTCGTTACAAATAATTAAATTATTATAATTAAATGATTATAGAAACACATAAATATAATAAATATATTAATATATTGTTATATTTAGGCTTCAACCTACACCTAAACACACTACCATAAAATGGTTAACGAATTTACCATTTGTATATACAACTGACTATGGCTACGTGAAATGTTGTCAATCAATTTTCCATTACCACAATTAATGGTTGGGAATTATAATGGAACCTATTTTATTATATTATATTTATGATATTTAGGTTGTATTAATACATCTAGAATTTTTATATAACACATTCCTTCATGCATTCCATTTTGGGTAAAAAGGATAACATTGTTTGTGGACGTGTGCACTACTACCTCCTCAATTCAACTGATTTGTTAATGTTATATATGGAATGTATTAAGGATTATTTTAATAAAACTATGTTAATTATATGATATTAATATGATATTGTAATTATAATATATATATATATAACGTTAACTTTAAATACAACATATAAATATAAGTTATGATTTTTCGTACATATGACCTATCGTCTCCGTGAACATTGAATTTCACTTATTATATCCAAATAATATAGATAATTATAAATACATATATATCAAACATATAATAAATTTTCATCATGATTTTTGTCTTTCAAATGATGAAATTTTATTTACGTTATAAAACAAAGATAATTGGTCAAAACATATTAAAAAACATTACAATTATCTCCCAAAAAGATGAAGATAAAGAAATATTATTAAAAAATAGAAATAATACATTATAATAAGATCATATATGATAATATAAAAATTAATATGGTTTATTTATAAGCTAATTATAGTATTAAAACCATTATATATGAGTTATTATTGTGTATATTCTGACCATTTTTTATTTAATATCATGATTCACTCATATTTCATGGTATTATTTGTTTCAATTTTAATTATATCATCCAAGGTGTTAAATTTTAATATTTTGAAGTGGTAAATTTTATATTGTAAATATATCTTTCTTTTAGGATTTTTAACATTTTATGGAAATAATCAATTTCTTGTAATACCGTTTCATTATTAATATATTTATTTTAGAATCCATAATATTTTATGATGGATATGATTATTGTCTAAACAATATATCATTTTTACATATAGGGTTAATGATGAATTTTATATGAATTAATGGGGAAATTTTGATGAATATGTATCCTTTACTAAATATAGATATTTGATAAGGCACACAATTTATGAATTAAATTGATTTTTTCTATATATGATGAATGTTTTGGACATAATACCTATAGTTTTGGGACTAGTTAATACATTCCCCTTGATGCATTGTAAGTCTCTTGAGATGAATCATTGGGAAAATCAAATGGGTTTTAATTTATTTGAACTAAAATATCATATAAAATGCATTGATGATAAGGGTACCAAGTACTTCGAAAACGTAGAATCTAATAATTTAGAATTTACCTCATTTATATTTAGTTGTTATTTATCCGTGATAAATTTTATTTGATATTATCTATGTATGTAGTTTGTTCACTGTTTATTGATTAAATGGAATTTGTTTCAGTTTCTTACCTTTACTTTTTGTTTTTTACTTATCCAGATATATAAACAAAATGAGTGGTTAGTTATTAACAAATACATTTTGTTTAATCTCATTGATTAATTAATTTTTTTTAGTTACCCTTTCCGAGAAGTTTATATCACCCCAATTTTATTTCCCTTCCCTTGGATTTGAAGGGGGATTCAAGGAATGAGTTTCAAGGATCCATTTTATTTCAGCTTGTTTTGTATATTGTTTTATTTTATATTTATGAATTTAATATGGGTATCATGTATGTAATATATTACTTGAAAACTACTAAATAAATTTGTCTTTTAGGATTTTATTCATTATAATCATTCCAATGTGATAATGTAAGACACCGACTCCAGACTTTTGGGGACGTGGTGTTATAGTTTGTATCAGAGGGTGTTTAATAGAAACCATGGAATATAGATTTAGAAAAACATATATTGTGCAACATAACCCTAAGGTATAAATTTAGGATATTTATAGAAGGATATCCTTTAAATTTGTTGAGGTAGAGATTATGTAGGTATTCCTATGCATATATCCCTTTCTAGGTACTACATGTTGACATGCTTCATGAACATATGTACATATTAGTAAAAACATTGAAAAGGTTCCCCAGGCCTGAATTAAGTGTAACATATAAAACATTAATGGTCCTCATAGTGAATCTGGTTTAACACACCTATGGGATATGATAGTGTTAAATCAATTTTTTAGAAAAAATTTAAAGGATTTTAAAGTAATGTTAACCCAAAATAACCATGATTATTATTATGAGATTTTATGTGATTATGTTTAATATTTATGTTTAGTATAATTCCATATTTAGAATTATATGATGTTCATAATTTTATGATACAATCATGAATATTACATTGTTTAGAAATTGGAACTTGATGGAAGATTTTTATCAACACTCGTGGCCAATGTAGAGTTTACCCTGATGAGAAAGACAATGTAGCTGGTAATGGAACTAAAAAAATTATTTATATACAAGGAAAGATTAGTCAGTTTATAAAATATAACCATTCTCAAATGGAGCATCTATTTCCTCAACAAGATTTTCCGATGTTAGATCTCTTTATTCAACAGAAGTCATCCATCATTTAGTTGGACTGCTAACAGAATGATAGCAAAGTGATGATTGATATGGAAAATGTAAATTTGTTTCAACTAACTACTCTGAAACTAATTCTAATTCTTTAGATAATTATACATTAAAAATTAATAGAGTTAAGCATTTATGAAAGGTTTGAAGTTGAATTTTTTATGAGGATTTAGAGATTAATTTTTTACATAACCGTATGATGCAACCGAGGTTAAGAAAATAAGTAAAAATAGTTCAAGGAGTGAACAATATATAATATTGGGCCTATATAAATGTTTAATATATATATATATATATTTAATTATATTACTAGAGAGTGATTTGATTCCTTAACTTTAGGAAAAACATTCTTGAAAAAAAATATGGTCCTATTATTATTACTTTCTATAATATCAATGGCCTTTTCATATCTATTGTTTATGACGTTATGGCCTTCATCTTTTCGCTAAATATGTTATCTATAATCCTCTATCAGAACATTATAGTTATATTTCTCTTCAAAGTCCATGTTTTCATTAATGTTCTCTGATTTGGAAGCCTAGTTTTGTGGTGAACTTAGCATTTAATTTTATTTCTAATTAAGAAGATATGTTATTAACCTAGTCTAAAATATGTAGTTTTTAACAGAATTAATTTTAAACATCAAACCCACAATTAACAAGATCATGTTTAATTTTGTTGGATGCAATTTAATTATTGTGAGTAGAATGTAGCATCCAAAAATTATCAAGTAGGAACATTGTATTTAATAGCGTGCATGACATGAAACAACAAGTATTGAATGAAATATAAAATCATGATACTTTATTATGTTTTTCAATATTTTTTTTTAAAAATCTATTATATATATTATAATTCTTGAGGAAATGAGTTTTCTTGCGTTACATTCTAGAACAACATGTTTTGGTATTTTGAGTTAAACATAATAATGATTTTTACATAACAATAATATTTTATTGAGATATTATTTTTTTTAATATAACAATAGATAACCAAGATGTTAAATATATTTTTATTAATTGTATAAAAACATATTGAATTTTTTTTTATTCAATGGTTTGCAACTAAATAAAAATAAATATCAAAACCGGTAGAATATATTGGATATGTTTTTATAAAGAACTATTTTTATGAATCCATTGTCAATTTTCTCAAAATAAATTAATCTAATTACTATTTGTGAATTAAATTATTGAAATAAATATATTATATATTCAGTAAAATAATTTTGACATTGAACCTATAGAATTGATAATCCTGATATAAAAATTAATCTAGTTATAGGTTTAGAAACTCTATTTTATAATAAGAAATTATTCCTCCTTTTAATGGCCCAACAATTTTAAAACTAAATTTTCTCAATTAGATAAATTTATTATAAAATAATAAACAACAATTTTGAAATATAAATACCCAAATTATGTTTCAATTAATTTTTTGTATTTTTCTATGATGTTAATTTTTGATGAATGATGAAATGGTGAAATTTAATTGAAAACTTTTTTCCATCAGAATTAATTAAACAGTAAATTATATTTTAGTTTATTTTTAAATTATATTTAGATATATTATAATTAAATGAATATAATTTTTTTCATTCTAATATGTCGTAAAACTAAATTGAAAATAAAAACATTTCCAGCTTTGGAAATTTTTACATCAAAAACCTGTTTGGTCGTCCTAAAAATGGGATTAATTCATAGTCAATATCTGCCACTTTTGTGATTGATATTTATAAAAAAAATCCATATTTGTAATAATAATTATTTATATTTTCTATAAATGTTATTTTTTTTGTAAAAAAATTATTTGTGAATGTAGTTTAAAATTAAATATAGCGGTTAAGGTAAAATTAATCTTAAAGAGAGACTCAACCAGAAAAAATAAAAGAAGAAACGACCTAATTTTTTTTTCAAACATATTGGACGTAAATTTATTGAACCTATAATCCATTTTTTTTAATTATTTTCATTATTGAACTAAAATTACGTATGTTAAACCTCTCAATAGTGTTTACATTTTTATATTTACTAGAATGTAACTCGTCATCAATTATAAAAAAGTATCCACCCCTCCAATTTAATCACAACTCTAATGAAATTTGGATTGAAAAAAACATGAAAGAATAATAAAAAAACACCCCATACCTATAACTAGAAGACATACAAAGGGAATAAGGAAATCTAAGGAATTAATTTTCTTAAATGAAAGTGAGTTACTTGAAAAATAGGTAACATTATTACAGGATAACTTTTGATTTATATCATTCTTAAGAAATTCAAATTTTATTTTTCAATTATTATATAATAGAATAATTATACATAATATAATGTTTTTTTTATGATAAGTTTTTACCCTACACCTATACACACTTCCATCAAATGAGAAATGGGTTTAGCATTTATCTATATGATAGGCTATCGCCAGGTGAACTGATGTGGCTCTTTCATCCTTTATAACATCTTGTGTATGTGAATTATGATGGAAAAAATTTTATATGATTTATCTGAAATTTATGATATCTTAGTAATTTTTCAATTTCTATATAATTAATAGAATTATTATTTTTATTTTGAGTAAATATGATAACATTGTTTGTGGATGTATTGACCAGAGCCTCCTCAAAGCAATGTGATTTTTTAATGCTAAACATTGAATGTATTAAGGATTATTTTAATAAAAATATATCAAATATATGAAATAATTATTATAATTTTATTATAATAAAACTATATACTTCTATAACATACTTTTTAAATATGACAAAGACATGAAAGTAGTATTCATGCTAACATACAACCTACCATTTCAATGAACGATGCATTTCATTTCCTATATCCTTCTATAATGTATTATAATAAATAAACATATAGTCAATATATATGGTATTTAAATAGTGTTTTAAATCTATTATATTAATAAATCATTATGTATGTAAGAAGAACGTGGATAATCAGTCAAACAAACTTGAAACACATGATTATTGACACATGAAACGATGAAAATAATGAGTGTTTATTAACAAATGGGTAATAAAATTTTATAAAAAGATCATATATGATATTATAACTATTTTTATGGTTAATTTAAAAGATAATATCAGGATTAATACAATTATAAATTATTTTCCCAGGAGTTCAACGAAAATGGAGCATAAGTTAGGGGATACTTGTTTCATGTTTTATTCTAAAATGAATACACCATTTTGACAACTTATTTCCATTGTGTTGTGTATATTCTGACCCTTTTTCATTTAATATCTTTATTAACTCATATTTCAAGGTATTATCATATTCATTTTGAATTATCTCATCCAAGGAGTTTGATTTGAAAATTTTCATGTGGTCAATGTTATCATTGATATCTCATTTTCTTTTGTGATTGTTAACAATATCTAGAAAAAATCACATCAATATAATAATTTTTCATTGGAAATTATATCTATTTTGATATCCATATGCTTAATGTTTCATATTATTGTTTACTTAATCATATATAATTTTTATATATGTTGTTCCATTTGAATTTTATATGATTTAATGGGGAAATGATGATAAATATATAGTATATAATTAATGAATATATATTAAAAGGGACATTATTTATGATTTATATTTATTTTCTCAAAATATTAGTATTTTAATCGAAATAAATCTTATGGGTTTGAGATTGGTTAATGAAATCCCCTCGATTCATTGGAAGTCTCATTCGACAAATCATTTGGCCAATGAGAGGTGTTTTTAACAAATATATTATAAAGCATCCGATGAGTGGTCATGATGGTAAATATAAAATGTACTTGGGAATCATGGAATATTTTAATTAGGAATTTCCCCCATTCATATTTAGTTACTACTTATGCATGATATTTTTTCTTTGACATTTTATCAGGATTTAATTAATTCATAGTTTACTTATTAATTGAAATGTGTTTCAGTTACTTACCAATCCATATTGATTTCTTCTAATAATGTTACATAAATGGATATTGTGCTCCATTATTTACCTTTATTAGTTTATCAATCTCATTTATTCATTACAATTGATTTTATAATTACCCTTAATGGGTATTAGATCTCGCACTTATTGTGTATCATATCCCCATGATATAAAGAAGAATCCATTAAATGAGATTAAAGGATACTTCTTATTTCACATTGTTTTTTAAAATGATTTATCTTATACTACATAATGTAATATTTTTATCATGTATGTAATCTATTTTTTCAAACTATTTAACCGACTAGTCATTTAAGACATGATTAATTTTAATTATTGTAATGTAATAAATTAATACACCAGCTCTTGGTATCTATGGTAATGGTGTTACATGAATCATAGGGTATTACTATTTAATGCATTTTATATATGTATTATAGATAATAAAGTATTTTGAAAAATTAGTTATAAGTCAATGTATAAGGTTAGAGTTACCAAACTACGATGAAGAAATTGAGAACATGGATTATGATGTGATTTTTTGGGAGTAAGTTTTTCATAATTTATATACCTCCCTATTAAAGGTTTGGTTACTTTTTATTTCAATATACATGGATTAAAATTAATCTTATTTAAAATAAAAATAGGTTATTTTTAAAATATATAATTCATTGAGAGTATTTCCAATTTGTAGTCCTAAATTATATAGATAGAGTTTGAAGTCTATTTTTCCATCGGTAAGAGTTATAAGTAATTATATAAACATATTTTTTATAATCACCTCAATAACACAACTATAATTAGATAGTGATCAAAATTATTATAAAATGTGGACTCTTTTGACATATTATCCAAAAATATTCATTGGATATTGTATTTGGTGTGATTTATTAAATAAAATAAAAAATATTGGAATAAATAATGATTTCACTACAAAAAAATACGTATACCAACGGAAATTTAATGACAAATGATATATTTGTCCGTAAAAATGATCAATTCCAACAGATATTTATTTTTATTAGTATATAGTTTATGTACCAACACTTATTTTCACCCACAATTATATCTGTTGATATTGATTGTTTAATACCAACAATTTTTTTTACCAATAGTTAGATCTATTACATTATCATATCAATACTAACATTTTTTTCCATCAAATAAATTTATTACTATTAATTGTTATTACCAACAGATTTTTTACCATTATAAAAATCTATTGCAATAAATTATCCAATAACAAAAAATATTTTACCAAAAAAAGAATATATATATATATATATATATAATTTTCAATAAATGTTATAAATTATAAATATTTTAATAAAATCTTATAATCATATGTTTTCATTGACATGTTATATATATATATATATATATGATATAAAATTGATGACAAATTATTATAATTTTTGGAGACTTGAATAAGACCAACATTATTAAAAACTAAAAAAAAATAAAGTTACATATATATATTTTTAATATATGTATATAATATATATTTTTATTAAAAATTTATATTAATTTAAAACTTTTTCGTTATATAAAAATTATATATAAATTTATTATTCATCGTGATTTTTCATTTTCATGGTTTTTCTATTGATCATTTGCTTTAGTGTTTCCTCTATGCAGACTAAAGAAGACAAGTTCTAGTCCAATCCATTTCCTCTCGTATCTATGTGGAGTTAGATTATTCAAAGGCCCATATGGAGTATATTTAGATTGAAATAGATGGAGAGTATCGTTATAGACAAGAGGTTCTCCAAAACTCATGGACAGATTTCTGTGTGTCTTTCCCTCTGGTTAGTCACATGATTTGGTCTTCATGGATTTTTGGTCATGTCTCTCCTATATTTCTTTTTTCCCCTCATTTCCTAACAATAACACATGAAGATCTCCAATTACAAATTCCAAGGATTATAAATCCCATCAATATCTTCTTGTTCCTTCCATTCGAGCTGTTGTGACTGTTTCTCCTAGGTGAATGAATTTGAAAAATGTAGAATCTATTTCCATATATACTTCCCTCAAATGGTTCTGATTATGGCCTAATTGTAGCCTCTTCATATATGGTCTATCTAAGTCACTTTTTCTAAATAATGTTTCGGATTCTTGGCTAAAACGGTGAACTTTCTTTCTCCATGATATGTTTGTTAATGTGATGTATACTTGAAATCTCTTTCATTTTATTGATGGTGAAATTGATCCTTGTGTATGCACTACAACATGAATTTTCTTTATTAATTTCTTTAAGGGAGGGGGGGGGGGTGGAAAACCAAGTCACGTCTCATATGGTTTCGACTATATTATAGTATTTTGAGTTGTTTCACTCTTAATTGAAGTTAGTGTCGTTCTTAATGGTTTGTGGTAACATGTTAGATAATCATTTTGTTATTTTTATATCATCCATTGTTTTTTTCATTTTTTCTGGTAACTGGATGTCTTTTGTTAATGTGGTCACTTATAATTTTCATTTTTCTATTGTTCTGCTCATTGGTTATTTTCATATGATGCATTGTGGAAATTGGATTGGTATTCATTATATAGTCTTGTTGTGGTCATGATGGATAATTTTATGTTTTTTGTTGTATCTAGATAGATTATTTTACGGTCGTTGTTTCTATTGGTTAGATTATCCTCTTATTGTGGTCATTGGATGATAGTTTTATATCATGTCTTATTATTTTTATACCTTCTATTTAAATGGAAACTATTTGACAATTGTTTTATTTGTGTGATGAGAACGTTGCTCATGATGATGAATGTCTAAATTGGAGGTAAATAGGGAATGTGATGCTTCATGAAATAGATGGGTGGACTATATATAAATGGATGATGGTGAAGTTGTACATGTCCTGATCTACTGCATTAGATAATAGGTCATGTGAAGTAATGACGATTACAAGACATCTGATGTTTGTAGGAAATAGATTCGAGAAGATGTTTCATTGAGTTCCATGTAATTTCTCTTAGTGTTTGAACCTGATTAAACATGTTTGTAATATATTTCATAGAGATTATTGTCTTTTCATAATTTTTGAACATGTATTTAAATTATATTGGAACATGTTTTCTAAAATAATGTTTTTATTTTTTTGTTGTTTCATATACACTAATTTTTAATTATTATATAGTAATTATAATAATATGTTATATATAATTATATTAATAAATATAATATAAAATTTTGACAATAAATATTGGAATACCAACATTTAGATAACTTTTCAAATAAATTTTAATTGTTGATATTGTTTATAAATGTTAATGATATTTCTGGCAGATATATTAGTCCTATTAATTTGTTGCTAAACATTTTTAACATATATATTATCTGTTGGTATCATTATAGTTGCAATAGAATAATTTTATCTTTCATAATAGCATTTAGCGACAGAGTTTTTACCTACAGTTTAGTAACAGGACAATTTTTTTTGGTAAAACATTTTACCTACAGAAAATGCACTTTTACCAACAGATATACCCATGTTGGAAAAAACTAATTATTTTTTAGTGTTTCCCTAATGATATCATTCCAAAATAATATTCTTTAAATATAAACGTATCATTTACAATATATAATTATAAAATTTTATATCTCATATAATCTAAAGTCTTGATTTTATCCTAGGATTTGTCTAACATGAGTGGACATAACAATTTCAAACCATTTTTATAAATTCTATGGTAATACCTTTGATCAATTTCATACTATTATTCATTGTATCGATCAATATATTGACAATTTAAGAAGACCATTCCAAATTTAACAATATCTCAATGATTTTTTTCCAATTTTATTACTTCATAGATTTATCATTTTCTATCTCTATAATTAAATAAAATTTCCATTTATTGTGATTCAATAAAAAAATCAAGGAATAATACACTAATAAATGCTTTATTTTTATTTGACATGGTAAAAAATCAATTTCATCATTATTATTTTTTTATTATACATTGAGGCCTACAAAACCTTTAACTTAAACAACATCACTATCCCTTTGATCAATACATTATTCCTTATTAATTAAAAAAAATAAAACATTCAAATTAAAATAATTTTATTCCTCCAAATCATGCACAATTATTTTTTCCATGATATTATATTTGTATAAGATACTTTTTATTTTATTAATTAAATTATGATTTAAAATAAAATTTTCTTCACAATCTATAGAATATTTCATCATGGGATACCCATTCAATTTTTTATAATATATTTGGAAACAAAAAAAATGATAATTACTTTTTGGTAAAAAACATGCTTCTTTAAGAGTCCATTTGAATTATACTTTTTTTACATTTTATGCATTATTAATCAAAATCCATGAGTACATCATCATTTTTAAGGATTATCCACCACTAAATGATTCTTAATATAATGTAATGTTATATCATTAGATTTGACAATTTGAAAAAGGACGTTTTCAATTTTCCTAATCTCTTATGAAATATGTATACTATGGGGACAGTTTAACATTGTATCTTTAGTTTTGTTTCAATCAATCAAAATATTATTCATAATTAAATTTGGTAGAAAGACTCTAAAGAGATGAATTATGTTTTTTATATCATTATGGGTTTATGCATGTCCACTAATATTTTCTATAGTCGCATCAAATTTATCTGATAATATGTCCAACAATTCATTTCAACTTATCAAAAAATCCTTATACTCTTTCCATAAACCATGTATTTTTCAATGTATATATATATATATATATTGTATTTCCTTAAGTTTAGTAGGAATTTCATAAATGGGATTTTAGGATTTATATAACACCACAATTTTTAGGTAAATATAATTTTTAAATATATTTAATTTCTTATTTAAATTGTGATTCACACATCCCCAAATAATAATAAACTATGAGATACTATTAATATAATTATATAAACACAGTAACTAAATATTAGCTATTAAATGTTATGGTATGAATATTAATTACAAAAAATTGAATATTATTTATACAGAGTTTAGATAAATAAATATATTGATAAAAATTTACTAATTATTTTGAAATTTCTTATATGATTCAAAAATAATTATTTCTTAAAAAATAAAATATACAACTTTTTGTTAAAAAATAATATTATTAGTTTGTTCCAAGTACAAAATTATATTTAAAAAATGGGATTAATGGTTTTAATCAACATTTCAAAATTATTTTAGAGTTATTTTTTTGGGATGTTTAAAAAAATTTCAAATTAATAGTGAAAATATTGAATTTTAATGAAAAAATCATTTTTTTCAATGACATGGAAAGTTATATTTTTTTATAAAATCTGATAAAATTAATTATATTTCAATAATGTAATTAATAATCAAATTTATCTAATTTTAATCAATTTAATGACTAAATTTTTTATAATATACTAGTATATTTATGGATCATTTTATTCAGTAGAAACCCACTTTATCATCAAGTTTGTGGGTTAAATTTTTAACTAAATTCTCTAAATTTAATAAATTTAATTTTTTAAAATTTATTTGTTATTATTAATCATAAAATATATTATTATATAATTTTGGAAACTTAATATTTAGTATTAATTTATAATATATATAATGAAAATCAATTACCCTGATTAAGGTTACAACAAGTTTATTGGCACAGTGTTAGACTGGTTGATAAATTTTCAAATCAAATTTTATAAATTAAAATTTATTGAAATATTTAATCCAAAAAAATATCAAATTCTACTCCATGTCTGTTAAGAAAGTTATTTCATGGGAATGAAAATATAATTTTTTATTCTTTTGGGAAACTACATTGTAGTCTCTATGTACATACCTCTCCCCACATTTAAAGGGACATGTCCAATGATATACTATAAACACTTAAAGAATATTTTCATTTAGAAAATAAAAATTTAAACCCCATCCATACTACACTCCCCATATCCTAGAGGAATTATATTTTTTATGAAAACATCCTATAAATAGTTTATCTGTAAACAAAATGAAGTTCTCCAGAGAAGAGGTATAGTTCTGATCCATTCATTTTTGTTTTATTTCTTATTAAAGATGCATAAATGTTTGATAAAACGTTATCAAATAATATCATAACAATAAAATATATTCTGATAACATATTATGTGAGTTTCATAACCAACATCCATGTACATTTCAATCTAATGACAAACCAAACCATCAATCATATGTATGTTAGTCTAGCACCTCATGATCCGAGCCGATATAATTGGTATTCCCTCACCAAATATCATGCGTAGATGTAATGATGGATTTAATATTTATATATTTTATATTTTTTAAATATTTATTCTTCTATAATTATTACATTATATCTTACATCTTTCTTTCTAATCCATTGTAAAATTATAATGTCGCACTTAGGTACGCGTAAACAACCGCCTACAAGAAGTGATGTGATTCATATTTCATTTAATATTTAAATTGATAGTAAAAAAGATATATTAAATTATTAAATATGATATATATCACATAAAAATTAATCTATGAAGAAGATATATTATTTTCTTTTTTTTTCTTTTCACCCATCACAATCATGGAAAAAATTCATGTTTGTGTATAACCAACCATATCCATGAATGGTGCAATTAAATTTCTATCTCTAACTTATATTGATTAATAAAAATAAAAATATAATAAATATTTATTTTGTTAATATCATTGATATTATTTTGAATATTATGGAACCATTATAAAATTAATGTATTCAAAAATAAAAGACCAAAACATTCATGAAAAATGGCGTAACTATTACACAAATCATGATTTTGACCTTGAATTTTTCAAAAAGGGTAATAAAATGTTATACATAATTAATATATTTTTTGATATATATATAATTAGTTATTTGGTGTAATTATTTATAATAAAAATATAAATTATAAAAAATTTACAAATGATAATGAAGAAACTTGAGACAAGAGCCAACAAGATTTTCATCTCACTTTTTTTTAATGAGATACATGCCTTGTTTCCTATTGTTTACATTATTTATTTTATACACTACTCATTAATGTATATTATGGATCCTATAATGATATTTATGTGATATACAAAACAATATTAAGTTATTTCTTTCATGAGGATTATGATTCACATGTTTCACAAGTGGAAATTGATTTTTATTACAATGTAATTGTTTGTCATGATTATTTATGATTTTGTTTTAGATGATGAAATAATATTAAATATCTATATTGGAAATAATTAATATTATTATAATATGGAAATTTATATAGAATACATCAAATAATTTATTTTTCCTCTCTTTAGGAACTAATGATAGTAAAATTATGTTTTTCAAAAAAATCGATGTTATATTTCACTTTGATAGAAAAACATTTTTGTTCTATTTTCATGCTTCATATAAATATATAATGATATGATTTATATTTTATAATTATATTATCAAGTAAATTTTACCCATGTTTGAATTTAAATTTTTTTTATTGTAAAAATTATTTTGTTTTTCATATAAGTTAATTTTTGATTTTTACTAAAAATGTGAAAGGAATATCTGTTTTAGGATATATGGAATTAGTGGAAATTTTCATCATCACAAACACTCAATAATTTAAATAATAATTTACATGTTTTCATTATTATATTCAATGAAATTTTTTAGTACTATTAAATAAATATTTTTTTTTAAAAAAAATTATTTAAAAATAAGAAAGATATTTTCCTTAAGATTGATTTTATTGATCACTTTTTTTGATGTTTCATTCATATATGAAAAAAACATCAAGTTTTTTTTATTTTATTGAATAATGATAATATAAAATTGTTATATATTTAATCTATCTCTCTATGGTTTATTATTTTGGTGAAAATTTATAATTGAAACCAATTTAATTTTCTTGCGTCATTCTATGACGAAATGTTTATGAAATCCATTAATTTTATTTTTTAGATATAGTGTATTTTTATGATATCGAGGAACAAAAAATAATTCATTATGTGTTGGGTAGGATCTACATATCCCTCAAACTAATGGGGTAATGATTAATTTATAATTTTATTAAATAGTAAATTAGAGGTAATACAATAACCAAAAAAATATGTTTCATGGGAGGATATCCAAATAATGATACAGTATGGTGCATAGAAGGTTATCACAAGCCCTAAACAAGAAGTTAGATAGGTGGTTATCCCATGTCCAAAAACAATATGGTATACAAGAGCTTATCCCATGCCCAAAAGTGAGTACACATATGTTTATACAAATCCCAATGTTGTTAAATTAGTTATTATCCCAATTTTATTAGGTTATGAATATATTGATCGCTATAATTGATATATGTTTTAATATGCTTATGTGTATGGCACAAATATAAATCTTATTCCAATTTATGATCCCACAGAATATATTATTTGACATCATCAAGATTCATGTCTTATAAAATAGCATGATTTCTTCTATAAATAAATATTATGATATATTATATGCATAGTATGGTATTCAAATGTTATTATCATGATTTTATACCCTTATTCTCAAGTTATGACTATATCTCTTTTCGTTACCCTTACCGAGAATATGATCTCACCCTTTCTTCTTTTTCCATTCCCTTGGTTATGAAGTAAGGTATTATGTCAATTTTTTATAATAAGGGAACTTGTTATAAAAAAAATATTTTAGAGACTACATAAATATCTTATAAACTATTTTTTCACATCTCTACATTTATATAAGAACTATACCTTTATGATTATAGAATATATCATTATGATATGTAATGAATATACATCTGTTAAGATGTAATATCTATGGATGAAATTATTTGGTAATTATAGATTTTAATAGAGCATGTATTAGTTAAAATTTTGGAAACTATCTTGAGAAAAAATTAGTTATATCCATAGGGATATGCCCAATGATATATATATAAGGATATTTATATGGAGAAGGAAAATTATAAAAATATATTGGACACAACCAGAAAATATTCTTGGTTAATTCAAAAACAATTTAAAAACAGTTATGATGCATTTTAATATATGATGACATTGGATGAAATTGGTTATTATTAAATTTTCATATGTTGAACAAAATATTCATGATTTAGACATCATATATGTGATTTTCATTGTTTTATGGTTTCCCACTATGATAATTCTAAGATAGACTATGATTTTTATAGTTTATGGATAGAACCCAAATGAATCATGTTAATTTTGAATGAAATAGAAAATTCAATGATTGAAACATCCCAAGTGTTTACAAAAAAAATTATTTTAGATTAAATATATTTTTTTCGATTAATTTTGAAGTATACAACATATGGGTTAACAAAAATATGATACAAAATAAAAATATAATTTAAAAATTATGATTTCTACAAATATGATAATTTATAGTGTATGCAGATGACAAACAGTTTTTCTAAAATATAATTTTAACGTGTACATTTTGTATCAATCGATTAAAAATGAAAATAAGATGCATTTGGAAAAAAAATTAACAACATTATTTTTTATAAAATATGGGTTTGCATCACTTTTTTAGTAATAAGTATAATTATTTTTTACTATTTTGAGAATAATTATTTGTAAAAATGAACACAAACGTTTCCTTTAAATAAATTAAATTATCATAGGATAATGTTTTGCACTTTTATAAAAATACTCATTTTTAATATATTATGTTAAATATAAAATTCTAAATGAAAAATCCAATTTAATTTAAAAAATTATTTACACACTATTTTAATCGGTAATTTGAATTAAATTTAAATAATTATAATTTTATATCAATAAATAAATTTTAGTTCTTTGGAATAATTTTAATATTCAATTTTGATTACAAAATCTTGGTAAAAATTTTAACATTTCGCCTTTGAAAAACTCATATATTCATGGTATCAAACTGATTACTTTTAAATAAATGTTTCCTTATTATGTGATTATATTTTTGAAAAATGATTTAATTATTTTGAATCACCATAAATCATATTCTATAATAATGAAAAAATTATTTTTAACCTAGTTGAATATTTAAACATTAAAAATTAGTTGATCTGAATGTGCTAAAAATGGATTTATCAGCCATAAAACTAAAATAATTAGGTTTAAATGACCTAAATACATTATTAAAGTCTATTTTAATTCAATATTTAGACTCTATAATTTTTATGTATCTAAAATACTCCATTTATACCATTTTCAAGTGAAACATAAAAATGTACCTTTTTATTGCAAAAAATAACAATTTTTTCACTCACCTAAGTTATAAAAGGCCCCAACATATATCCAACAATTCACAACATCACAATAATTTTTGGAAAATAACTACCCAAATCACATACCAACATCAATATCTTCATCATAGAATCATTTCGTGATAATAATTACAAACTAAAAAGGATTTTGGAGAAATCATAATGAAATTAAATGAAGAAGAGGAAACAATCTTGAAAAGGAATTTGTATTGTTATTTCTTTTTTCAACTATTTAATTTATTATTAAACAATAATGATATA
Source organism: Viscum album (assembly GCA_963277665.1). NCBI lineage: Eukaryota > Viridiplantae > Streptophyta > Magnoliopsida > Santalales > Viscaceae > Viscum > Viscum album. The sequence continues at coordinate 1,480,894,973 of OY728142.1, read as the reverse complement.
ATAACATTTGTAAATTACTTATAAATTTTTTTATGTTACTAAAATATCCAAAAACCATATGCACTTCGACCAAATGTGTTATGAAATCACCATTCATGTGGATATAAGACTACATCCTATAAAACATATGTATTAAATATTTCCATTAACACAACTCATTGTTGAGTATGAAAATGGATATAAATAATATATATTATAATTATATAATTTTTATATCTCTTTATTAATTATATCTTATATAACAGTTTACATTCAATTCCATAAGTGATCTAATAACTTTGAATATATGTTATATTTGAAAAATATTTATGATATTAAAGAAATACCTATAATTATAAAAATATAATATATTTTTTTATTCTGACACTGAATAATGATAACATCACTCACGGATGAGTAGACAACTACCTTCGTGATGCGCTGTGACTCAATTTTTATCACCAAAATATAGGGATTAAATATTTAGGTATATTTAAATAAATAAAATTTTATTAGAAATATTATTTTCATTTTGGTAATATAAAATATTAAATTCCTCTTTTCCATATTTATCATTGAAAATTCAAAAATTTTGTCATAGGTTAGTACTTTATAATATCTTAATGGACATGATATACTTCAATTTTAAAAAATATCATTTTTGATTTGTATGAGAAGTATAATTGATAAATAAATAAATAAAATTATATTTTTGTTGTTTTTGTTGAGGTTTTGAGCTTTATAATATTCAAAATAACTATAACATTCATAATAAATCATGACTGAGAAATAAGAATATTAACACCCAAAACAATAAAAATAATGCAATATTATAAATTAAATGTGGTAAAATGTTATAAGAGTATCATATATGATGGAGTAAATTTGGTTATAAACATGTTATAAATTAATAAAATTCTTAAAACATTTATACATGAGGAATGTTCAACTAATGGAATGCTTGGGGAAAGATATATAATATCAATCTCCCTTCATTAAGTCATATTGTAATGTTATGAAAAAAATTCTCTTTATATAGATACTATACTACCTAATTGAAATTTAATATGATGATACATTCAAAATTCATTTTATTTAATGTTTCAATTTGAATAATTTCATCCAAGGGGTTTAAGAATTGAAGATCACCATGCAATAAAAGTTATTTTCTAATCTCACTTTTGTTATTGATTATTAAACTTCTATTAAAAAATTCACATTCTTGTGAAATTTTTTTATTATAAATTTAATTTAAATTAATAATATATATTATTATATAATGTATATGATTATTTCTAAAAATTACACAATTTTAACATAATGTGATTATTTTGAATTTTATTTGATTAACTTTAGAAATATTGATAAATTTATGTACTTTACTAAAAAATTATATTTAATGATACATAATATATATTAATGTATTAAATAGATCATCTTAGAATATAGAAATGATTTATAATTATTGTAATATTTGCAGCCTAGTGTAATATTGCCTCCTGATGCATCGATATGTCTCAAGATACAAATAATTTTTCTAAATTAAACATGTATTTTCTTATATTATGTGAAATGTATTTTGAAATATCTTGATACTAGATTTAAAATGATTCATAGGATATTATAATCAAATAATTACGAATATCCTTAATTAATAATTTAGTTATTATTACCTATGAGATTTTAACCATGATATTTTATCTAGATATTTTTTTCTCAGTTGATTGATTAAATAAAATTTGTTTTAGTGGTTTACATAGCCAAATTTTTTATGCATTATCTATTAATCCATTAATGTAATTTAAAGGTAATTTTTGATAAATTTTTTACCATGAAATATTTATTATTATTCATTTAATCATGATTTATTGAGTTATAAGTAACCCTTATAAATAATTTGAGATCTCTATTAATTTTTTTCCATTCCCCAATATTTTAAGAAGTGATCATTGAATGTGTTTTCAAGTATTTTGTTCATTTTCATTGGTTATTTATTACATATTATTAATTATTCCTAATATAAAATGTGTATCATGTATGTATTTATTTATGCAATACTACTAAACTGATTAGTATTTATTATCCAAACCATCTTATATATACCAATGTAATAATGTAAAGAACTCACTCTAGGCTATGATCATCAAAATGTGTATCAAAGGATTTTTAGTGGAACCCAAGTGATATTATTTTGTAAAAAAATTATTTGGTAATATAATTGAGTGATAAAAATTGAGTATATGTATATAAGAACAACCAAATATTTTGTTAAGGAATAAATTATATAGTTTTACTTATAAATACCTACTTGATTGGATACTACTTGTAGATGTGGTTCTGGCATAGAGGTTCTTAGGTGTAATAAATATAAAAATATTGTACTGGAATAGACCCAATAATAACTAGTTGATAAAAATATCCTGAATATTCCATTGGTTTTACTCTCTAATAAGACATTCCTATAGAAATTATTATTTTATTAACAAATCATTTTAGTGGATTTGAAAATAAATATATCTCTAATGAACCAATTATTGTGATGAAAATATTGATAATTCATAATTATTTAATTTATGATATCTTTTAAGATGTTGTTAAATTTAAACATTATGATTTATAATTCATAATTTAAAGGGAAAATAATGTATATTCTATTATTCTAAAATGACAAATAGAAGATGGAAGGGTATCAATACTCATAAAAAATGTAGAGATTGGAATACTAAGGTATCCAAAAAAACAAGTGTTGGAACTAAGATAATTATGTATATATTAGGGAAGATTAATTTTGGTATGAAAAATAAAATTTATTAGATGGAGGAACGAGTTCCAAAGAATGATAATCATATGTGAGATTCATTTATGTGACAGAATCCACCATTATTTATTGGGATTACTAATCTAATGGAAGCTGGGAAATGGATCATGAATCTGGATATAATATTTATGGAAATTTGATTTTGTGAAAATGAAAAGGTCATGATTGTAGTGTATTTCCTTAATCGTGATGGAAATCAATAGTTTAAATTATTCCAGAATATTATGGATGGAGAGGAAAAATAACTCATATAATGAAAAGCCTTTATGAGACATTCTTTGATAAATATTTCCCATGTGAGAAAAAATGACATGAAAATATGGTTCCAAGGATTTTATCGAAAGGAAGAAGAATGTTTTTTAATGTTTGAAGTTATATTTACAAGTTTATCTAGGTATCTTATGGATTACATATACCCCACGATGTTCATGAGTAACAAATTAATTGAAGGACTTATGAAAAATCACTGAAGGGAGCATGCCACTTAATATTTTTTTATGTTGAAATGGTTTTATGTTATATAAATAAGGAGAATTAATTCAATATATCTAATGGGTCAAAATTGAATAAAGATAATAAGATATTTTTATTGAAAAAATATATAAATCAAAGGAGGTAAAGAAGGATTTTTCTCACATGACAGTTATGGAAGGAAACACCCAAATACATGCATGAAGTGATTGGTATTTTTCTACTTGTTTAGTGAAAAAAGACACCATGATTGTGATATTAATGGAACAAAAGAAATTTTTCAATTTTAAAACACTTCACTGTAAGAATAATGGACACTATAAAAATGAATAAACCATGATTCAAGGGAACATACATCAAAAAAATCTATTGGATAGAGATCAAGCTTATGCAAATGATACATTATATGTGGAATGATTAATATGATCATGTATTTGGAGTCATGGAATATGTTGTAAAATTATTTCATTAATGTAATTATCATCATAATAATTTTGAGATATATATAGATTGTACTAAATTTTTATTTCATAAAGGATTTGGGAGCATTTTTTGAATGGTATTAATGAAAATGAAAATTTTTTAAGTGCCCAGTCAAACTTATGGGAAAAAATATTTAGGTAATATAACCCATAATATATTTCCAATGTTTATATGATAGTGATAATGATATGTTTATCACGTAGTATTAGTAAACATGAAATTGGTTAGTTATTTTATTACTTATCTTGTCTTTTTTAATGATTAATGTATGTTGGGATATATATAATATATTCATCAACATGATATTTTTTTAGAAGAATGTATGTTTTAATTATGGTTATATATTGTCAAAGGTATTCACATATTTGAAATTTTAAATTAATAAACATCTTTAATTTTCTTGGTAATGTAATGTTTATTTAGGGAGATTCCTTCATAATTCCAAGACATTGAATTTGGGTTGAAATATTTTGGAATAGATTTATGGTTAACTATTTTTTGAAGAAATTAAGTTGAAATTTGGGTGTTATTGATAAATTTTCAAAATATTTTGGTTTTATTAATGATAAGAGGAATAAATTATTACTATATTATGGATCTTATGATCCATTATAAAATAATTTTAGTTCGTCAAGCATAAAAAATACATATTTGGATATTAATTTCATGGATTAATAGATTATGTGGAATTTTATTGAAGTAAAACCAAAGGATAGAATAATTCTTATGAAAAACTATGTCAAGTGTAACACCCATACCATCCACGGTACACATCTCTCTGAATAATAAAATAGATTGGGATGTACGCAACATTAAGTTCTAACACACCATGACCAATCAAAATAGACGTTACGAATTGTAATACCCATTTTCTGAAATTTTATAAATTTTATTTTTCATATTGGACTTCATTTTTGGGATTTATAATATCAAAATTATCTTAGGATAAATTATTTGTATTTTTTTGAAAACATTCGATTTTTGATTAATAGTGGAAAAAATAGATTTTTTGTTTAAAAAAAACTTTTTTTAAATAATTAGTTATTTTATTTAAATTTAATTTAGGAAAAAAGAGATTTATTACCTATATATTATAAATATAATTCAATGGAGTTATGTTATAATAAGATAAGATATATCAACTTTTATTGAACTTTTTAACGTATTTTACCCACCTTTTTGGCAGTTTAAAAATTTTGTATAAATGTAATTTTTCCGCTTGTCTGAAATGAATTTCAAATATCCAAGAGACACAGTTGGAATCAATACGTAAAATGTGTTTTAATAATATGAAAATAATTTTTTTGAATTGTAACTTTAGACTTTTATTTAGCATGGTTACAAGTATATAGAGTAAATAAATATTAAAAATGATATAATAATAACCCAAATAAAGTCCTAAATGTATTGGATAAGTGTATTTCAACCAAAATCAAATTTAGTAATAAACTATGATCGTTTTGGTCCATAGATATTAGATTCAGTCATTTATTATTATATTATTTAAAGTAGAGTTAAAAGTGTTAAATTAGATGTTTAATAACTAAACCTTTTTTAATACAGGGATAGGCAAAAGATAAATTTGACTTTTAATGTTAATTAAAAATATAAAATTATTCCTTAAATAATGGTATCTTATTTATAATTTTTAGACATTAATTTATTAAATTTATTTATGACAAAATGATGATCCATAATTACATTATTAATTAATGATTAAAATAATTGATATTATTAAAATCCAAATAAATGTAAATTTAGACTCTTGATGAATTTGACTAATTTTATATGTTAATATGAAATGTTAGGGTTGATTAAATAAAATTTTTTTCTAATTGATAATGTTTTTATGACTTTCACAAAAACAAAATACCAAATAGTCTCACAATTGGTATAAATGAGTTTTTAAAACAAATACCATATTATAAATTGATATAATATTCCTAAAAATATATGGTTCATCCAAAAGAATTATATAAGGTTATATATATAAATACTGAACCACTTGTGGATCACCTAGACTTTTATAGTAATTTTTTTAACCATTTATTATATTAGTACATGATTACATGGTAAAAGTTAAACTATTTTACTGAGAGATAAATCTAAAGAATATGGTTACTATGGAGACCTAAACCAGACTAAAACCTATTGGATGAGATTTTTTATACCCACCCCACTGTACCCTCTAAATAAATCGTTTTGAGTCCATTATAAAAATACTATTACTGTATAATAAAATAATATTTCTAGGTTTTCCTAAAGTGTCCCTCAGCTCTCTTATAAAAGTGTACTTCTTCGTCTCTCAAAATCACACAACCATAGCCATTTTAATCGGCCAACCCCTAATCAAATAATCTCACAACTAACGTAACTTCGACCTCATGTCCTTACATTGACATGAAATATAACTTATGGAGTGCTTTTGAATAACTCAAAAGGAAACACCCAACAAAAGAGGTAATAATTTCACCACCTCATTCACAGTTCTTTTCTTCTTCCACTTCATATTTCTTTTTTATTTCCATAAAAAAATAATAAATCTAGTACTTTATTCATATTATTATGTTATTATAAATATGGTACAACCGTTTTCATTATTTTTTCCATCCTACGAATATAAAGTCACCATATGTGCGTGCATATAACTTACCGTCTCCACGTCGTGGTGTAGTTTGTTATTCAAACACTTCATTATTTAGATGGGAATAAGAATGAGTATAACTAATGTAAATATATATATATAACAAGTTAATTATTTGTTATATATTATTTACGATCCAATTACATATGATATCATAATCAATAGAAAGATATTTTCGCTCGAGCGTACGTACGGTTTGTCGTCTCCATGAACGCAATGAAATCCATTCCCCATCATAACCATTCAAGAATAATTTTCATTTTATGACTAAAAATAATTCTTAAGAGCTGAATATCAATCTGTATATGAATAAAATACATCGTATGCATAATAATCAATGGATTATGTAACCAATCATATAAATGAAAACAAATCCATTAACTCCTGAAACAAAGATACTACTAAAATATTATTAACAAATCAATTTTAGAAGATCATATATTATATAATATTTATGTATGTGTTCATTGAGAAATTTAATAAAAATAATTTAACTATTATTCAGGAGTTTAATGTACCCTCGATAAAGGAAAAGTACAAGGTAAGGGTTAATTCTATAATATCTTCATTATCTAAGGTTGTTTATACATGAGTATCCACTATGACCTATTTATCATCAACATATGTGTTTCTTAAAAATGTATTTCTAAACATTTTTAATATTTTTTATAATATGGGTTAATTTCAATTATTCCCTTTTTTACATATTATAAAATGCTTTGAATGGAATATTTTAATCGTTATCCAAACAAAGAACATTAGGACATTTTTGATTAGTTAAGGAAATAATTTTTTAACTTCTACAGAATGTGTAGCTATTTTCCACTATTATAACACCTTCAAATATTTTATTAGAATTTTATAAGAATACTATAAAAATAAAATTTTTATTTTATAATTATGTGACTTTTAATTTATTTCTAAATAAAAAGAGATATCTCTCTAAAATATTTTTTATTTCATCTATGTTAACATCCTTTGATAGATTTTACACAAAATTGATAATGAATTATTATAATGCAATCATCCATATAGTGTTGAAGGTTTTGTGATATGTGTGTCTATCGATGTGATATTTTTATACTGTTAATGGTTTATGGATAATGTATTGAAATTTTGTATGCTAGTTTTAATACAAATGTTTATATTATGTTTCAATATTTTCATATAAAGAATGCATTGAACTTTGAAAGTGATGGGTGGATCCCGCTATAGCTTCTCAATGCATCAGCAGGTCTCATGAAAAAAAACTACTGTCTAGGAACAAGGCCCTAACAAAATCTTTTTTTATTCTTCGAACGAGGCCATGAATATGTTGTTATGATGTCCGACATTGACAATTACATCATTATGAAATTGACTATTGATATTATATGTTATTATTCACTAGTAGAATATCCATGAGAATAATTAAATTAATTTTTTTTATCTTTTCCATATTAAGATGAATTTTTTGTTTAAAAGGCTTATGTTCTAATCTAATATAATGTCTTAAATTATTGTGCTTATTTATGATAGTTTTAGCTATATTTTTTATCCGTTATGTGCATCTGAGCTCACCCATTTATTATGTTTTATTTTTGTTAGGATGCGAAGAAGTATATTACGATTGACCTACTAGAATAGACTAAGGTATATAAGATTATTCAAAGGGGGCGCAATGTGGTTTTTTATTTATTGATGTTATTTAAAACATATGTATGTATCTAGTACTTCCAAGGATACTAAATAGAATGTTCTTGCAGGACATAATTCCTTGTATCATGATAATGCTATGTAATAATACACTGACTCTGGGTTACTAGGTTTGGGCCATTACTGTTGGTATTAGCGGATGTCTATTACAAACCTTGGAAGTTAGATTTTGAAAAAAATTGATTAGATAATAGTACCCAAAGGTAGACTTTGAGGATTAGTATAGGATAAAATTCTATAATTATTGTAATGTAGGGATTTTTTGAATTTTCTAAGAAATACATCCCTATTTGGATAAGAGCATGTAGAGTTGGCTCTTTCCCAGATGTACCTAGGAGTGAAAACTCCGACTAGGATTATCATGCTCGACCCGAGGTATCTTGGTACATGAAAATGGGCATTGCTATACTTTTGGTTACGAAACTCCCGAGGGATATTCTTAGGATAAATCACAATTTCATTACAAACCATTATGAAGGATCTATGGGTAAATACTTCCTCAAATAATATTTTTTGATTATGGAATATATGCATAATGTTTTCAATTTATGTTATGTTTTTTACTAGTTTAGAATTATGCATTGTGATTCCTAAACTAATCCAGTGTATGCCATTGTTTAGAAATGGGTCCTTGTAGAATGAATGGAAACTGTATCAACACACATAATTCATGTAGTGATTTCCCTCCTACAAAAGATAATTATACTGTATATGGTGATGCAACTGGTGATGAACAACTTATAACTATACTCAGACAACTCACTCAGGTTACGAAAAATAACCTTACCCATATATAGCACCCTCATACACAACTCAGAGGATCAATGTTAGAAAAAATCATGAGGAAAAATCAACCAACATTCAATGGTACTACCAATCTGTTTGTATCAATGAAATGTATATGTTCATAGAAAAACATTTCATTTTTTCGGCAGTAACGGAAGGGAAAATGTTGTTATGGACATTAATCACATCACAGTTGATGCAGATCAATGGTGGTTGTAAATTCCAAACACAATGGAGGATAATGATATATCAAATATGGAATGGATGGATTTTAAAGAGATTTTATTAGGAAAATACTTTCCTCTTGACCTTGGAACGGCTATAGAAAAACAATTTCAGAGTTTGAGGAAAAAGGATGATGAGAAATTCACAAAGTGTAAGGCTAACTGTGTATGGTTTGCAAGGTATGCATCCAATTATATACATAACCCAAGGAATATGATTTATTGATTCATTGATTGGTCAAAACAATTTCTCCATCAAGCATTATTCTCACAGTCCTTCTCATTGTACGGAGATATTGTGTCATGTGCAATCAAGATAGAAAAGGAAATATCATTGTCTTACAACATTAAATCAATGTAAGAGAAGAAAAGATTAGTTGAACCCTGTGGAAATGGAAATAAGGGGAATAAAGGAAATGATGAATTTCCATTTGATAGTATATTTGGTAATAAACACCCCGGTACATTCCATAATTGAATGGGAATCAGTTACAAGTGTGGTTAGAAAAGGCCAGTATGCTCTTGATTGTAAGAGAAAAAAAGAGAATGTCCATATTTAATGCTAAAATTATAGAGAAATGGTGCATTATGAAAATGAATGTCCTATGAGACAAGGGAAGTTACCTTAGAAAAAGCCAAATGAGCGAGGCCAATCATATGTGATCAATACTGCTGAGGATGAAGCTTTGAATGACGTAGGGGCATGTAATTTAATGGTTTCCTCAAATATAGCCAATTCTTTATTTGATTCTCAATCATCGCATTGTTTCATATATTCCATGATTCCAAAGAAAATTAGATATTTTCAATATTATTTAACAATGGATTTGACTTTCAAAACTCATAAGTGAAGTATCATTGCAACAACGTCTTGTGAATAATTTCCCATTAGGGCATATAAGCGTAATTTATCTGCTGATATCATTTTCATACCCATGATATAATTTTATATAATCCTCTATAAAGATTGTCTTTCGGACCATGATGTATAAACGTTTTGTAAGAAGAAGGAGGTTATAATTTTCTGTGATGATAAAGAGTACCTTATCTTTAGAGAAGAAACGTCACCATCTGATTCTTATCTAGATCCACCCAATATAGCTCCAATAAATTCTATTAATGGGGAAGAAGAGTGTGAAATAACTATGTGTAAGGAAATGAATGTTAAAATATAGGATCTGCCTATTGTGCAAGAATATGATGATGTGTTTCCATTGAATTTACCTGGACATCGTCCAGAAAGAGAAATTGAGTTTCCCATAGATTTAATTCTTGGTTCAAGGCCCATATCGAAGACCCCTTATAGGATGGACACTTAAAAATAAGTAGAACTAAAGGAACAACTAAATGAATTGTGTAATAAGGGATTTATTCACCCTATTATTTCTCTATGGAGAGACCTTGTTCATTTTGTTAAGAATCAAGATGTATCTATGAGGCTGTGCGTTGACTACAGAGAGATCAATCCAATAACAATAAAGAACAAGTATCCCCTACCTTGCAATGATGATTTATTCGACCAACTTCATGGAGCTAAATATGTTTCAAATATTGACATTTGATTAGGATATCATCAGTTGTGTGCGAAGAGGGAAGACATTTGAAAAAACACATTTTGAACCACGTACAGGCATTATGACTTTACAATAATGCCTTTTGGACTGAATAATGCACCCTCCATTTTCCTGGATTCAATGAATTGAATTTTCAAGTAATATCTTGATGACATTGTAGTGGTATTTATTGATGATATTTTTTATACTAAATAATCTACAAGGATCCTGAAAATAACTTTCACACTATTCTAAAATTGCTCAGAATAAATGAATTATATGGGAAGTTTAGCAAGTGTGAATTCTGGTTTCAGGAAATTTTTATAGGTCCATTTTATCTCTAAGGATGGAATCTATATTGATCATTCAAAGACCAAGGAAATCCATGAATAGATTGGACCGACAAGTATAAATGAGGTACACATTTTTATTGATTTAGTAGGTTATTATCCGCATTTCGCCCATAATTTTTCCCGATGGGCAAACCCATTAACCAAGTGAACACCTAAAGGGGTTAAATTAGATTGTAAAAAGAGTGTGAAGAATGTTTTGAAGAACTGAAGAGATGATTAGTCAATAATCCTATCATAACTCTACCATCTTGGAATTATGGGTTTTTATTTATAATGATGCTTTAAATAATGGACTTGGTTTTTTCCCTATGCAAAATGATAGAATTTGTCCCTACGAATCATGATATCTAAAAATTCATGAACAAAACTATCATACTCATGATCTTGAGTTAGCAGATTTAATATTTCCTTTGATGATATAGAGACACTATCTCTATGGTTAAAAATGTGAGATATATACCGATAACAAGATTTTGGAGTATATTTTCTCCTAGAATGAACTCAACATGAGGAAAATTTGATTGCTTGAAGTACAAAAATATTATGATTATATTATACACTACCATCTGGGGTAGGCAAATAAGGTGGAAAATTATTTGATCAGAAAGGATCATGGAGTTTTGAACAAGATGATATTCGAAAGGTATCCTATGTTTATGGATATAGTAATGATTGGTATATGAATAATCATGGAAGGTGAAACATTAATACTCATTCAAATGGTGGCCAAACTACATTAACTAGAATGAATAAACTCTTTTTAGACTGATGAGGAGGAGTTTCAAAAGAATATTAATTCTTTGAACGGTGGGATATTTATTGACTTCGTATATGAAGATGATATTTTGAAATTTGGGAAGAGATTTTGAGTTCTTGAAATACCTTCTCTAAAAAGGGAATTGTTGGATGATTCTCATAGCTCTAATTTCTCTATAAACCCTAGTAGCACTAAGATGTATCGATATTTGAAGGAACATTTTTAGTGGGATAATATGAAGAGGGAGATTTTTTATTATGTTATAAGATGTATGGTTTTTACATAGGTGAAGGCTAGAATAAAAATCCATGTGGATCCATAGTACCGTTTCCCATACATGAGTGTAAATGTGATGATATTATGATGGACATTGACATTGAGTTACCAAATACTCATAGAAGGAATGGCGAAATATGGGTCATTATTTGTCATCTTACTAACTCATCACATTTTCTTTCTTTAAGAGAAGATTTTATACTTGAAAATTTAGACAGACTAGATAATAATGATTTTGTAAGACTTCATGGTGTTCCCATATAAATTTCTTCTGATCGTGATCCCCGTTTTATATCAAGATTTCAGAAAACTCTTCAGAAATCCTTGGATACTGAACATCGTTTGAGCACTACCTACCACCCTCAAACTTATGGACTATCAAAGTAGACTATTTAAACCATAAAATAGATGTTGATATCTTGCTCACATGACTTTCAAGGTATGTGTGATCAATAATTACCTGTTTTAAAATTTTACTATAACAATAAATTCCATTTATGTCTTCAGATGGCACCATATGCATGTTATATGGAAAGAGATGTCGCACACCAACTTGTTGGGATGATATTAGTGAAAGAAAACTCATAAGCCCCAATCTTGATGAGGAATCAATAGAAAAGGTGAAGGTTATCCAAACCCACATCAAACAACTTAATGTAGGAAACTGAGATATGCCGATAACCATAGAAATGATTTGGAATTTGAAGTAGGAGGTCATGTTTTCTTAAAGGTATCTCCATTGGAGGGTGTTATACGATTCATTTTGACGGAAAAATTATGTCCTACGTACATCAGACCTTTAAAAATTCTAGAATGAATTGGAATTTAAGTTTATTGGTTGGAAATGAGCCAAAGTCTCTCTAATGTTCATGATCTATTCCATGTATCACTATTTAGGAAATACATGCCTGGCCCAATATATGTACTTTCCAATGATGAAATAGAACTAGAAAGAATCCAATATTATTGCAAAGAGCTTATCAAAAATTTTGATACCAGAGAGCATGTGTTGAAAAACTTGATTACTCATCTGGCGAAAGTTCTAAGGACAAACCATAAGATAGAAGAGGAAATGTGGGAAACTCAGGAACAAATGATGAAGAACTTCCTGAATCATTTTATATGGTAATTTTAGTGAAATTTAAAGGATGAAATTATTTGATGGATGGAAGAATGTAACACTATATGCTTCCACATCACTCTTATCATTAAAAAATTCAATAGCATGTGTTCTACACAACTCCTGTTCTAACACACCACAACCAATCGAACTAGTCGTTATGAATAGTAATACACACTTTTTTAAATTTTTTAAATTTTGCATTTAAAAATTGAATTTAGTTTAGGATTTGGAATATAATAAATATATGAGGGTGAATATTTGGTATTTTTCTGAAAACGTGCAATTTTTTATGAATAGTGAAAAACACAGCGTTATTGTATAAAATTAACTTTTTATTTTAATAATTAGTTATTTATTTAAATTTATTTTCGGTAAAAGTAGATACATAACACTTATATATTTTCAATGCAATTAATTGGATTCATTTTCTAGTAATATTATATATATAAAATTTATTGAACTTTATAATGTCCTTTACCCACATTCTAGGCACGTTAGAAAATTAGCATAAAACATTATTTTATAGCTTTAGTCAATAGAATTTCAAAAATTCGAGAAATATGGCTGACAATAGTAAGTCAAAATTGGTTCAATAAGATGGAAATAATCTTTTTTAATCGTAACTTTTGATTTTATTTACCATGGTTAAAAGTTAATAGGGTAATTAAAGGAAACAATTGATATTATAATTACCCTAAAAATGTCCTAATTATATTGGAATTGATTATTTTGTCCCAAATCAACCATAGGAATAAAATATGATCCTTTTGGTCCACTTTCATTAGATTATGACATTTATTATTATTTTATTTAAGGAAGAGTTCAATGTGTTAAATTAAATGTTTAATAACAAAAACATTTTTAATATAGGGTTATACATCAGATAAATTCGACTATAAATATTCATTAAAAAGATAAAAATATTTCCTACATAATGGTATTATATATATAATTTATAGTAATTAAATAATAAAATTTATTTATGACACAATGATGATGTTGTAATTACCTTATTAATGAACGATTAAAATAATTGATATTATAAATATCCAAATAAATGTAAATTGAGACATCTTATGAATTAAAATAATTTTTTAGGATAATATGACATGTTATGATTGATTAAATATATTTTTTTGAAGTGATAACGTTTTCATGGTTTTCTCAAAAACAATACCAAATAGTGTCAAAATTGATATAAATGAGTTTTTAAAACAAATTTTATATTATTAATTGATATAATATTTCTAAAAAAAGAATGATCATAAAAATAAATTATATAAGGTTATATATATACATAATTAACCAATCTGGGTTCTCTTGGATTTTTATAGTATGTCTATGAACCATTTATTATAATAAATCAAGAATACATGGTAAAAGTTATACTATTTAACTAATAGATAAATAATAATGATAAAATAAATATGGTGACCTAAACCTATCTAAAACATATTTGTTGAGTGTTTCTGACCCACCCCCACATTATAATCTAAAAAAATTATTTTGGAGACATTTATAAGCCGAATATGATTGTATAATAAAATATTATTTCAAACTTTTCCTAAACTGACGCTCACCTCTCTTATTAAAAGGAACTTCCCCTTCTCTCAACGACACACCACCAGAGATTTTTGGGTCAACCAAACCCTAATAAAATATCCTAAAAATACCATAAATTCTACATATAGGCCTTATATTGATCATAAATCCAACCTAAGGACCCTTTTTGATCAACTCAAAAGGAAGCTCCTAAAGAAGAGGTAATAATTTCACCACCTCTTTCAAAATTCTTTTCTTCTTCCACTTCCACATTCTTTGTTTTTCCATAAAAAAATAATATATCCAGTACCTTATACATATTTTTATGTTATTATAAAAATGGTACAACCATATTCATTATTCTATCCATCCTATGAATGATAATTCATCGTACGTGCGTACATACAACTTACCGTCTCCACATCGTGGTATAGTTTGTTATTCAAACACTTCATTATTTGGTTGGGTATAATAATGAGTATAAATTATGTAAATAATAATTAAAACACATTAATTATTTTTATATATGATATACTATCCAATTAGATAGGATTTCACCATCAATATAATTATATTGTCCCGCGTGCCTACGTACGGATTACCGTCACCACGAACGCGGTGAAATTCATTCTCCACCATAACCATTCAAGAATAATTTTCATTTTATGATTAAAAATAATGCCTATGAACATAATATAATTATATATTTTAATCAAATAAATCCTATCCATAACATACATCACTTACATTACCAAGAATACATAGTAAAACAAATCAGTTAACACATGAAACAATGATACTACAGAAATATTATTAACAATGAAATATTATTAGATCATATATGATATCATATTTTGGTATATAGTTCTTTTATAATTTAATAACAATGAATTAAATATTATAAAAGAGGTTAACAGACACTCTATCAAGGATATTAACATGGTAAGGGTTAATTCTATAATCTCTTCATTATCCGAGGTTATTTATACATGAGTATCCACAAGGACCTCTTTATCATCCCCATCATTATTTCTTAAAAATGAATTTCAATAGTTTTTTAATATTTTCTATAACATGGATTAATGTAATTTATGATTTTTTTGTATTCAGATAAATTTTTTTGAATGGAATATTTCCTTCATTTTCCAAACAGGGTACCTTATGACCTTTTTGACTAGTTAAGGAAATAATGTTTTTTAAATTATACTGTGAGTGAGGAAATTTTTATATATGATATCACTTTGGAATCTTACCTTAAAATCTTATAATAATGTTTTCAAAAAAATGTTTTTCTTTATAATTATTTGACATTTAAATGATTTCAAAATAGAAATAGGCATTTCTCTCAAATAGTTTTTATTTCATCTATATCAACATCCTTTGATGGATTTTACAATTGTTTTTTGTTTATTTGTTAGGTTACAATCTTATATATTGTATTGATGGTTTTGTGAATATTTAAATATGGATTTGTTATGTTTATACCATTAATGTTTTATGAATAATGTATTGAAATTTTGTATGCTAGTTTTAATAGGAATTTCTATGTTATGTTTCTACGTTTTCATATGGGGAATGCATTGGAAAGAGTATGTGAAGGGTGGAGATGACTATAGATGTTCGATGCATCGGTATAACTCATGATCCAAACTAGTGTCTTGGAATAGGGTCTTGAGAAAACCTTATTTTTCATATTGGCATGAAACCTTGACAATGTGGTTATGATGTCCGACATTATGCATTCCATCATTATAAAATTAGTTACTGGTATTAAATTTGAATATTCAAAAAGTATAAAATCCATTTGAATGAGTAAATGGAATTACTTGATTCATATTTTCTATATTATGTTGAATGATATGTCTAAATGGCTGATGTTTTAGCCTTGTAATTTTCATAAACTCTTTTTATGATATAGGTTTTTAATAAAAAAAATTTAATGTTTGAAAAAGATTAGTCTTCGAACAAAATATCAAATATATGGGACATAATTGGAGTAAGGTGGTATTAATGTAACACCCTATAAATTTAAAATATATTTCTTTTAGAATAAATTTAATTTTTTCAACAACTTGTGATTCGTGAAAATTGATGTTTAAATAAAACAATATACCCTATTAAAATATTATATAAACATGACCATTTTATCCAAGACATTAAATTAAATTGTATAAATATGAATAATTATATAATGAATAAATATGGTTTATAAATGTATAATTCTTATGTATTTGTTATAAATGAAATATCCTGTTTATGAAAATAATTTTATTTCTAAAAAATATATTATTTTTTGGTAATATACGGTTTAGTCTCTCATTAATCTCATGATTTAGAATTAATTGTTTTCAAATTATAATTTTTTATATAAAATAAAAATAATTTCAATTACTAGAATATTAAAATTATATTATGGATAATTTTTTCTTTATCTCTAAAATTTTTCATTTTTTGACAAATGGTGAAAATACTGTATTTTAATTTCAAAATAAACTTGTATTTTAATATTTTATATATTCAAATTTGAATTTTATTTAAATATATATGTTTCTTATATTATATCATTCAATCCAATTTAGTTAATTTTATTGATTTTTATATTGAATTTTGATATAAAAAAATTGCACCGATATGAACATTTTCTCTATGAAACCACATCATTATCATTGTGTCTGCAGGATTATTTTTATATTAAAATTTTAAAATTCAATTAATTTAATTTTTATAAATGGATTCCATAATTGGAATCAATAATTATTTATATAATATAATATTTTCAACAAGGTTTTTAATCTAAAATAATATTGAAAATAGTTTATCTTAATTTCTAGGTTTATAGTGAAATCGATTTATCGAGTGTTAAATTAAAAGGATACGGGTTAGAATATTATATAATATCCTAAATAATTTTTTATGTGTATTTTTATACCATATAATTTCTACTTATTTGTTATAATCTATTTATGAATTTTTTTTTATTTTTTATAATGTGTATAAACATTTTCAATCAAAAAATCACAAATTTATGTGTCACATAACTTTTAAAAGGATGCCTTATCTTCTCCCTTATTTGCGCATTCCATAAATTTTATTTTGACATTTAGCTAACAAAATATCATAAAAATTATATAAATTCACACTAAAATCCTTATATTTTTATAAGTTTATTATATTTTTTATTTTGTTTCAATCATAGGGATGTAATATGAAGATTATGGTACATTCCTCAATGATTGTGTTTATTTTATTTCACACTCCACCTCCATTAACTCTGATTAAATGATGATGATATGATAAATAATTATATTCAATATTATTAGATTATTTATATTATTTAAATTAGATGAATTATTTCTACATTAAATAAATGGTTATTAAAATCCACATTCATGTGTACATCAGACTTTCACCACACAAACTTATGTTATTCGTTTTTCCATTACAACCATTAATGATTGGGTATGATGATGAATATCTTAAATTTATATAAATATATATTATATTTATAAAATAATTATACTTATGTAGTATATATATCAAATATTCATTTTTTAAATATCCACTCCATATGTGATAAAATATTGTTTCCCCTATGTATTGGGACTATATCCTTTTGAAGCGATGTGATTCTTATTTCAGTAATCCATAATAGAGAAGGATACAAGTATAATTTTAATTAATATATGTGATATAAATAAAATAATTATGTTATTCTAGAAATATTTGTCATTCTTAAATGATGATATATCATTTAAATTACATCATTGAAAAATGAGAACATTGTCTGTGTATTTGTAGACTACCACTTTCATAAAGTGCGGTGAATATATTTTCCTCACCAAAACACATGGATGATATAAATAAGTTTATTTAAATAAATAATACTGTATTTCTGATATTATTTTAATTATATATATATAATATATTACATGACTCCTTTTCATAATAATCGTTGAATAATGAAAATGTTACTCAAGCATACATAAAAACTATCATCTCTATGATTGTAACCTAAATCATTCTAAAAATCAACATTCATGATTTATTTTCAAACTATAATTGAAATATAAATAATATAATTATATCATTATTATTATTTTGGTGGTGATAAAACTATATAATATATACAAAAACAGAAACATTCATTACAAAGAAAGAACGAGAAAACAAGTTGATTAACACCAGAATCAATGAAAATAATGACATTTTTTAACATAATAGTGGTAAAAAGTAACAATAGGGTCATATATTATATTTTAAATATGTTAATTTATTTTTTATAAACTTATTACATAAAAATTATAATTATTCTATAGGTTAAATCACATTCATTTAAAGGAAAGTGTTTAGTAAGGGACTTCATCTCAATTTCTCTTCGTTTTGGTATATTGTGATGGTATACATCCTATTAAATTTATATGATGAATATACTGCCCCTTTCAGATATAATATAATGATATATTCATATTTCATCTTATTTTAAGAATTAATTTGAATTATTTTATCTAATGGGATTTTAAATGAAAATTACCAAGGGGTAATAGTTATTGAAAAATCCCAATTTGTGTTGTGATTTTTAATCTTCTCTTGAAAAAAATATTTTTATTGTGATCAGTTATAATTAAAAATTATATTTCTCATAAATTTCTATATTTTTTGAGATTTATATTATTATTTCATAATATTTTTTCCATTTTTACATTCTATGATTACCAAGAATATTATTTCACTAATTGGGGAAATAATTATAAATTTGTATCATACACACAATAACGATATTTAATAATAACAAATTTTGATTCAAGTAATAATTAGATCATTAAATATAGTATGAATTATTTGTATTTGTTTTGGATGTGTGGGGTTAGTATAATATACCCCCTATATCATAAGTAGTTCAAATGAAACAAATATTTTTCCCAAATTAAATGGGTTTATACCTATTGGATTTAAATTGTCTTCTGAATTTTTTTGACTATTTTTTTATCCATGTAGTTGGTCAAAAAAGTCAAAAAAATTGGTAAGGATATTTGATCATGATTATGATCTCATTCAGGTCTATATAAGAATTTCAAGGTCTCATAAACCCATCATCCCATGTAAAAGAGATTTATATCATCCAAGGAGACACAATTGGAAAAAAATTTAAATTATCAAGATTATCATAGAGATTTATACATTGTTCATGCTTCTCAATTGTTTCTATTTTAAATGAGTTATTAAAATAGTTATTTCACCATGTGTGAGTTCTATTGATATTTCAACTACATGATATGTTAGAATACTATGAAACTCAATAAAAAAAGGCATAATCTACCTCCCTAAAAATATGAATATCCTTAATTTTGTGTAATTCAAAACCATCTAAGAAAAATTATCCATTTTGATAATAATCAAGAAATATACAATGGATGTGATTTCAATCAGATGTTCATATATATTGTCATAGAGAATGAAAATCGTATGTTTCATTGGAAAATACAGCATGACTTCGTATCCCTGAAATAATATATGTGATTTGTCTATAGTAATACAATAAATTCCTAATATAACATCAAAATTAACAAGGGGAAGAATAAAATTATTTTCATTTTGAAAATATGAATAAAAATCAAGTAGAGAGGAATCCTAGCGATGGTATGTGATAATCATACCATTATGGGGTTTCACTAAACATTCAATATCAACTTATTATGGTGGTACAATGATAACCATATAAAAATAACAAGATATATATGTGTCGGTAGATAAATAATTAAATAACATATTAATAGTTAAATAGTGGGTGATAACTAAA
Source organism: Viscum album (assembly GCA_963277665.1). Classification (NCBI taxonomy): domain Eukaryota; kingdom Viridiplantae; phylum Streptophyta; class Magnoliopsida; order Santalales; family Viscaceae; genus Viscum; species Viscum album. The sequence goes on along the minus strand of OY728142.1, from coordinate 1,480,874,472 downwards.
ACTATCATAAAGTTGCTATTGTTCATCTCATTAGATATTGTGGTCAGGTGACATTTCTCTTTGTCTCTCAACTTAATTGGTTTGTAATTTTCATCACCGTATTTAACTTTTGGGGTTGAGAGGATAACAAAATAGGGTGATGCAACCATCACCCATACCATAATGGAAATGGTAAATCAACACCGTTGATTTTATTTCCAAACTCGCCAAAAATTCTAATTAGGAAAAAGATACGTGGGTTAGAGTTGATCATTATAAAAATTATCAAACAACATTACTAGTAATGAATATTTATATTAGTTTCATCTTTTGAGAATATATATTAATAAAAGGGTATATATTCATGATGTACCACACTCTCTTATGTTTGATCAAGATTTGATGTTTACATCGATGTTATGGATAGGTCTCTAAAAATATCTTGATATAGAATTGAGTTTCATCACTACATATTGTTCTATGATATATGGACAATCTGATAATATTACAAAAATCATGGATAATTTTTTACGTTAATACTTTGTGGATTTCAAAATTTGATGGGATTAACACCCTCCTCTTGTTGTGTTTTAATACAACCACAGTTTTAAATCAATCATTATGTTGTATCAATATTCAGTCCACTATGGAAGTAATTATTTTACTTCTACATAATAAAATATTGTTGGGAAATGAAATATATTGGTACAAAAGTTATCTATTTAAATTTTAGATATATTTAGAGCCACTAAATATCACTTAATGGCATGTGAGAGTCTATTGAAAAGTTTTGTTGACAATAATCATTTTGATCCAGTGTATGATGTCCATGAAATGGGTTTTAATTAAATAACACTTTGTAAAAAGGCTATGAGTTTCAAGATTAAATTAATGTTAATACCAAGGTATATTAGAAAGTTTGATATTGTTGATTGAGTAAGGTTGGGGTATTATCACTTGGTGATTCCACCAAACCCCTCTCATGTCCTTGATATGTTCCAAGTATATCTCTTGGGAAATATATACCTAATCAATAACATGTACAAAAATTATAAGTCATTCATCTGAATCATGAAATGACATCTTTAGAACAACCTATATATATTTTAAATTATTGTGAGAAGGTTCAACACAATACGAGGTGTCACGAACCGTCCCCTGGGGCCCATGCTGTGACTACCCCAATCCTCCCTTCTATAGGCTGGGGGTTTGTGACTGGCACCGGAAGGCATATCTCTAAAAAACGAGAAGACATTACCATTAAACATTCAAACATACGGTCCAAGAACACAAAGAACACAACCCATGTAGTAAAACTACAAAAGTAAAAAATATGTGTACTGAAAGTAAAAGGGGGTGAGTACTATAAGTAATGTGGTCCGGAATACAAGCCAAAATGAAAAGTACAACTAAAACAAAAAAATTAGCTCCTGAAATCACAACTAGGGATTCCACCTGAAGAGTAGGTACAACTATCGGTAGGTCATCACTGAGGAAATTCATGTCTAAAGGTCCCCCTTTGAGAACCATCCAGTCCTTTCTCCCAACCCTCAGTCAATGGTGCCCGTCTTCTGCATAAGACACAAAAAGGTGCGGGCGATGCCCGTGAAGGGGTGAGTATAAAAATACTTATTATGGATACCAAGACACCCTAAGGTCTCCTAGAGTTCCACAAAGTAAAAACCACAAAGAAAGACCTCAATACCAGAGAACGAAGTAATAGTCATCTCAAGATATGTTTTCAAATTATAATTCAGGAATAAAGATGATTCGTTTTAAGCTATATCATTTTATTTGGTTAGGAAGTTTCCACAACTGAACCATTAAAGAGTTATTCCATTGTCGATTTAAATTGTTTCATATATCATTGGTCCACCAAGGGCTGCTCTATGGCTGTTCCTCATCGGGTTATGCACTGATGATCCACATAGGGTCACTAGAATATTGATCAACATAGGGTCGCTGGAAGGATGATCCACACAGGGTCGCTCGATGCTGGTCCACATAGGGTCACTAGTTGCTGATCCTCAACGAGACTCTATATAATGAGTCCTCATCATGTTTCTATGTGTTGATCCACACGGGGTATCTATGATGTTGATCCACATTGGGTCGCTACGATATTGATCTACACAGTGTCGCTACTTCCAAGACAACATATCCCAAGATTCTCACTCATAGCACACTTGATTCTGTGATAACCACTCCTCAAGAAATCTGTCATATTTCAACCAGTACGAAGTATCGTAAAAAATATAACCAACAGACCGACCCGTCATATGGGTCCAAATGTGAAATAATGTGTGTCGATTAGACCCCTAGTCATTGATATTTGAGTACTTTTGTAAAAATGGCCCTGTTGGATTCAAATCACTTCCATCCCAAGTCAAATGTCAAACTCAGTAAAAACCCACATAGAGTATCTCCAATGGACTACCTTGTCATAAGGGTCCATATTCGATAGATGTCATGTCAATTGGATGCTCGATCAATTAGTTACATCCCCTTCTATGAATCGGGGTTGATTGAACCTCAGTCCGGCTTGGCTCGGTCGGGTCCTCTAGAATATTCCAAATGGTTCACTTCCCAAAAGGGGTCCAAATGGCACTGACGAAATTTCAAACAGACACATGGTTCATCAGTTACCGGTGTTTATTTATTTAGGGGCCGGTTTGGTCTGGGACTGGTCCAAATTGGTCTGACCAGCCTGACGCAATGCTCTGGTGGTCTACCAGACCCCACCATGGTTCGACTTGTTATGGTTTGGCCCGGTTCACTGGGTATTTCCCGTCAGGGTTGTCCCATTGGTTCGCAGGCCCATGTCACGGATGGCCTGGCCCACCGGTTGGGACTCGGCCCACCCGCACTGGCCCGCTGGGTCGTGGGTCTAGTCTGACCTGTTAGGTGGGTCCGACCTGCATCAAGCCCATTCCTCCTGAATTCAGACTGTTTTCTCCAGCTAGCCCCATGGTTTCAAGGCTGTTTGCTCCAACAGGTTCGGTGTCGCCCCATAGGGTTCAACGGTCAGCAATTTGGCTGACTGGCTTCCACCAATGCGACGCGTCACGGGGCCCCACAACCATCCTCTTAAAGTGGAATGTTGGCAGTGGCTACTTCCGCCGGTGGTTTCTACGGGCACCACCCTTTTCCCACGCGGCTGGCTAGGTTAGCTAACCTTGGTTGCCGTAGCATGCAACAACACCTCGCTTTCTACCACAAGTGGCCGGTTTCCGCAGTTCTCCTTCGGCCACCACTGACCGCCACCGACAGGGTGCACTGAAGGATTCATCTGTGGACCACCGAACGCGCTCCAGTAGTCTATTTTTTATGTCGTCATTGCCTCTGAGACTCTCGGGTCATTGTCACAGCTTCGTGTTCTCCGGTTTCATCTTACAGCTCCATTTGAAAAACCTCTCTAGAATAATGACATAAATAACAAAGAAGCAGATGTTACGGGCCCTATTCGTTTGGCCAACTCCCTCTGCATTAGGATTCCATCAATCAATGACCAATTATTTTGCTAAATATGAACTTTACAATAATACCACTACTTGGAATAGTCATCTACTGACGATGATCGATAGAACATCCTTCATCATTGACCTCAGTTCGTGATTCGGTGACACTCATCACCACTCACTGAAACCGGTCTCGTTCTCTATGTGGTTGGCATCATATTAATTTTACAGAGATTCATCTCTTGGTGGAGCCATGCCAACACCCCTCCCCGAGCTCCATATAAATAAGAGGTGGTAGAGGTTGATTACGTTTAGATAAATTTATGAGTTTAATTTAATTGATGAACCACCCAAATAATAATGTTATTATTACAAAAAAGGTTGAGTCAAGACTATTTATGTCTTGACATGTCGTCAGTCCCACCACCACTACATATCCACTGGAGAAAAAAGAAGAAAAATTAAAATAACATAACATCTTATTTTATTAACCTTTCAAAAAGTCTTCCAAAACAACCTTTTCACCCTACCTACTATCGTCAAATTGAAGCCTACCTTATATGAATCCCGACATTGTGGATTCAACGGTTCCCTCAAATTTTTAATCAACGCACTGATTAAAAAGATAGAAAACGCCACCCAAACATCTACTAAACGTACCTTTAATAATGTTCATAAATTCATTCTAGGCACACTAGTCCTTGAAATCACGCACCTTCAATTTTCACAGACTCATAATAGTTCCATATAACAAAAAAATCATGGAAAATCTATGTCTTTTCAAGAGCACTAACCATGTTATGCAATTATAGGTAAACCACCAATTTCAGGAACCAACATGGGAAACTAAGGATATGATGAGATAGAAGTATACTAATTTTCACTCATTAGTGTGATGTAATATCAAGAGAAAAACTAATTTTATTTGGGGATAGAATGAATTGTGCTCCAATTTTATGAATTATATTTTTTTCAAATAAATTTATTTCCATCTATAGAGATTGTCCCACACACCACCAAGTCTTAACGAATCAAGATATTCAATAAATAATATAATTATACCCTGAAAAATATAAACTATAAATTATAATGTAGAGTAATAAAAGGAATAATTTTTCTTGTATGTTAATTATAATACTCTATATTAAAAATATATAATGAGAAATGTATATAATTTTTAGTAATGTATTAATATACATCTAAAATACATTTTTCTCAATTAAAATGAAAACTGAAAATGAATCATATTTTTTGGAATTTTTTAACATTTATAGGAAAATCTAAATTCATTTTTCAAATATACATGTACAATTAGATAGTGGTTATTTTTTTGATTTTAATGGAATGACTAATTATTTAATGAAAATTGAAAAATACTGATTTTATAGAAAACACAATTTCCATTTAAATAAATTTCATTGCTATAATTTTTTTAAATGGTTTTAATGAAAAAATAGTCCAAATATATAATTATTAATACAATTTAGGTAATTTTTATAAAATTATGTTTCCTTTTTTATATAAAATATATCATACAGAAAAAATATTTTTCATTGAAAATATTATTTATCATCGCTTATGAATGATTAATTTTAAAATAGATTAATCATAATATATCAATTTAATTTTAAAAAATTTACTCCATTTTTTATTAATAATTATGTTTATGTAATCTGTTAGACATAAATTGTTTTAGTTATGAATCATAATCATAGAATGAAATAATTATCATAGTTAAAGCTTAAATGGATTTACATGGGGGTGATAAACCAAATGATAAGTATAATTTAGAAAATAAATCATGTATAAATACACTTTTTATGAAATATATAAACCTTATAATATCCCATTTTATTTTTTATTTCCATTAGGAATCATTTTTCTTGGGAATTAATTTATCATTTTATATTATTTTTTGGAAATTTCGAGGTAGTTTCAATGTGGCTTCCTCTCACCACATATAAAAGGTAATATTTTATCCTATCATATCCACAATAAATAATTCTTTTCGATATTCCAATATATACCTAAATCCATTACATACATCCCTCCCAACATCCAGTATTCCTTAGTTTGATTATGAATCCATTCTAAGAAGTATTTAGGTAGATATTTACTAACATTCTATGTAGAAGATGTATATTTATAAAATAAAATTTTCTGTTTTAATTTATATTAAAAATAATTTAAATATTATTCATATATAATGTTATAATATTATATTTATCTCTTATGTAATTATATTTTATATTTTTATATCCTATTTTTATCTCCCCTATAATCAACTAGGAAGAAACCATTCATAGCATGTAAGTCTGTCTACCACCTCAGGAGTCGATGTAATTAGTTTTCCATCACCAAATCTCACAGGTTTAGATATTTATGGATTTAATGTTTATATGTAGTAATTATGTGATATTTTTAATCCTGTTATTATAATATCACATATACCAACATAACATGAAATCTATTGACAAATGATAACATCGCTCATGAAAACAACTAGATAACCGCCTTCACAAAGCGTTGTGATTGTTTTTTCATTTAATATTTACATGGATGGTAATATGGATATTTTAAGTGAATATATAGGATATATAAAAAAAATTATTTTATAATGTGGGTATAATATTTACATTTGTTTCCCTCTATTATTTGATAAAATAGAAAAAACTTTTCTGCTTATGTGTGGTTGACGATCTCCATGCACAGTGTAAAGAAAATTATTAGCTCAACAATTTATTGAGCAGTATAAATATATATATATTTAATATAAACTATATTCATTTAATATTTATCATTCTAGAGATGATTTAAAATGAATCAAATTAAATGGATAGGAAATTCTATACTGAAACAATCATGGAAAACGAAGCAACTGTTACATAAAAATATGATTTTACCCAATATTATTAAGAAATGGAAAATAAAATAAAATAAATAATTTATATATAATTTTTTATTGATTATTATTTTTCTAGAATTTATATATAATGAATCAATATTTATTATAAAATATTTCTTAATTTGAATGAAGAAATTGAATACATTAGGTATGTAGATTTTCATCTCACATTTATTTCTCGGAGACACATGTGATATTATTCACAATTTTTCTTTTCTATGTGTATATACAACCCTTGAATTTTTTTTAAGATTACTAAGAAATTTTTTAACTGATATGAATATTCCTATATAGTTATTTAAACCATGAGCATTATTGTTCACGATTTACCAAATTCATAGTGGTTTTCTATTATAATCTAATTTTTTATCAGTTATGTTAGTGAATCATCCATTGAAACTTAAAATTAAAATAACAATTAAATTTTTAATAGTTAATTAAAATACACTTTTCTACACCAATGAAAATAATGTATACTTAAAATAAAAATAGATAGACAAGTAATTTTTCTATATATGACCTTATTATTATAAAAATTCTTAGGAGACTTACTATCCACCTATGCCTACAAACATAAATTAAATTTTCTAACCCACTAATCACTTCACATGGAAATATCATTTCTCCATAAAGAACTAAATTGATCATCCATTGTCCAATAAACTATTTTAGGTTAATATTTCTGTACAAATTTGATCACTAATTATAAACATTATAAAATTTAATAAATTTATAATATGATGAACACATAAAACTCTGTTCCCATCATTATTTTTCTTTATTTAGATATAATAATATGAATAAAATTATAAATTTGTGTTCGTTATGATAAATAAACCATTAATTGAATAGAATAATGTATTCCTTGATATTGATGCAATGTCATATGGGAAGGAAACAATGAAGAGTTTGTTAATGTGAGATATAACTTGATGATTATGTTGATATTACATTCATCCATAGAGTATAGAATAAATTATGACCAAATCATTTAAATAATTATGCTTATGTTAGAAATGTTAATTGAGTAAAAAGGATGATATTATTCCTGTATATTTGAAATATAAATATATAAAGAAGATATTTTAACATTTAATGAATATTTAGATTTAAATTTAAGTAATTATTAATATGAGGTTATGAAATAAATTTTAATTTCAGACCAAATATTATAAAATTTAAGTGAATGTTAATAAAATTTATGATTATTGACGATGAAAAATAATCTAGAAAAAAAGTGAGTAACTATAATTATATTACCATTCTTAAAGGCTAATTCCCCTAAATCTATTTTTAATATCATAAACATTACACATTATGTTTAAGTGGGACCCAAGAATACAAAATAATATATATATATATTTTATCACCATACGATGATTCCTGAAATATTGAGTTTGAATCTATGATAAGTGGTGGGTTAATTTTAAAATTAATTATGATTCATTAATTAGAGTGTATTAGGATAAATATAGATTAATTGATTGAGCAAATGTATAATAATTTTCTTTCCAAATTTTGAGTACAAATAAAATTTCACAAAATTGAAATGAATTTGATAATATTGGTATATTTTTTTATTCAAAAATGTCATTATATTTGTTATATGGAGAAATGGAGTTGATAAAGAAGCACATATTATTATTAGTGTTTCCAATAATAGTTGATGATGTTAAGGAATTTTCTATTGGAGATGTCAAATTATGAAGGGAATATAAATTTTTTTATAACAGAATATTCATAACATATTTGAGTTTACTATGATATGTAATATTCTATAGATGATATGTAATGAAATTTAGGGGTTACATGGTGACATGTAATGTCTTACATATATAATATATGTTTCACCATTGACATTTAATATATCAAATAAAATATGAAAGATATATGATGATATTTATTAGAATATATGAGATTGGAAACATTGTAATAAAATAAATATGATACATTAGATAATATTAAGGATTTATTGAGTAATATATGACATCATATAGTTTATATGATATTTTATAAATGTATTACATGATATTTTATATTTCCATAATAGACATTTTTCAAAGTTAATCTGACATGTCAACTCTCCTAGATGATAATTAATGTTTTCTACATCTTTTTTCATTTAAGAAGTAGATGTATTTTGATGGTTATTGAAGATAATGTTTATATTTATAAAGGGAAACAACTAATATTCTATTTCTATTAAATGTTTTATATTTTGGGAATATGAGTGAAATAAGTTGAAGAAAAATATATTTTTATTTTATTACAATCAATTTCAAACATTATGAATTATTGAACAAACAATATATTATTTTTATATAACATAGTTTGGGATTAAGGATTTCATCTATTTACTATGGGGAAGAATATCACACCTTAAGAGTTTACTCTATTTGATAACACATATATAGATTAAGGAATATTGATAATCAGGTAATTCAATTGAAAATAACGGGTAATGTTGAATAATAATATATAAATAATTAAGTATTTGTATAAATCTAAACCTAAATATTCTAAATTTAAATTTTAATGATTTCAAGTCAATGAAAGAGATAAAAAACAATTGTTTTAAAGTAAGGAATATTTTTCCATTCTAAATGATGATCTCAATAATTTATTGGAAATCAGGTAAGATAGATTGTTGAAAAAAATATATTTTATTATCATGAGGACGAATTTAGAATTAATTAATTAATTTATTATGGATGATATAACCTTGTGACTTTGTTTAGGATATTTTTTATTTCATTGTTTTGAATTTCATAGTATTTTCACATTCTAAATATGAATGATACATAATTATAAATTTTAGGTGAAAAATAAATCGAAGAGGAATCCGATAATGGATTATTTTATTGTTGAATAAAAGATTGAAAAAAGTTATACAAAATTATTATTGGTTTATGACCAAATAAATAGAGTGTGAGAGATATCGATGATATTCTACGAGTGGATACATTTATTTTTATAGATGATAAAGAAGAATAAGTTGAATAAGATATGATGATTGTGGATAATGTTTTTCTTCCCCTACACACACTATTATAATAAGATGGATATGTGGATAAAGTTGAATAATCCATAAACACAGAAGTGTTGAGAATTAAAATCCCTACTAGTGTTTATATATAAATTATGTGTGTTTAGACTCTGTTATGAAGATTGAGTGAGATAAACAAGTGTGGTAATTATTTTTAGATTTCTATTATCAATTTATTTTATAACTACTATAAAAAAGAAAATAATTTCAGTGTTGTTTTTACACTTAGGAATTAATCATTTTAAATGTGAGATGATAATAATAAGGTATACTTTCTATTATATATATAAAATAAAAAATTAAAATATGAAGACCATTTTAGAAAAAATTAAGTTTATCCTGCTCTAAATTGATAATAAAGAACAATTGAAATTATGTTTAAGAGTTTTATAGGGATTAAATTTGAGAACATTTGGGAGGCAGTATAAAATACCAATCACCATTTTATAAATTCTATTAGGATAAGTTATATGTTGTTTTGGAGGTACCATGAGGGTTATAAATTACACATTCCCCACCTATATACAACTAATCATGTTAATGAATATCCATATCTCATAATAATTACGAATACTTTATGGGAATAATCTATGGCATTGGGCTTGAATTTTCAAAAAATACAAAGTCCTAAAATACTCATTAATTTACTATATTTCATGTGGTGGGAAGTGTTTTTTAGAATTCATATGCTAACCCATTCACCATAATATGTTGGATGGTTTCAATATTAATATAGTTCATGGAAAGTTAAATAATTTTCAAAAAACATTTTACATTGATTTTCCCACCAATATAGTGTGACTACATAAATTGTAATGAATTATAATTAAATTACTATGAAAGGATCTCCTCTGATTGGATGTAAGATGATTTCCCATAAAATTTCAAATATTATTCATCAATTGAATATTTTTTGATTTTTTTGATTTTTTTGGATTGATAATAAATATTTCATACATATCATTGCCTCTATGGATGTTACTATTTCAAAAACTATTAATGGACATGTATAAGAAAGAATATATGATGATGAAAAATATATCAAAGGAGAAATTGGGTAAAAATATAATTAAGAATAATCATTGAGGTATTTTATATATCATACACATTTAAAAATATCCATTTTAATAATAAAAATTAAGATAAGAAAATTATGTGCCTACTAAAACACTTGGATAATTATTAATAGAAATAAATTAATATTAAATAAATACCCATATTTAGGATAATAGATATATATTTCGTAATTTCATGTTCATTTATGATGATGATAAAAATCATAGATTTAAGCGGATACAATTAATATAGAATAAGTAGGAAACCTCATAAAATGAAACACTATTATAAAATTAGTTTGTACCAAAGAACAACCCTCACTAATACATATAGAAAACCACTTTTGGATAAAGAATTATTGAAAAATATATTTAATGAAAAAATAAAATATAATTAAAATATATAAAGAAATTTTTAATGAACTAGAATGTAAGAAATGTTATATGATGTTGATAAAAAATATTAGTTATATATTAAGAAAAAATGTTTACAAAGATCAACAATTTGATGTAAGAGAATTCAAAATCTCATCGTGGTAATTTTAAACAAGTGAAGAGTGAATGGGAATAGATAATTAAATTAGTTTTTGTTGTCAATTATTTCCTCAATAGTAAGTCAAACTGAGAAATTTGGAATTAACATTTATTATGTTTTCCCCTGAATCTGAGTGAAGTAGTGCTTCCATTATAATTTTTTCAAGATTTTTGTTACTATAACGACACATATGAGTTTGAAAAATTGTTTGAAATCATATAATGATCTATCTTCTATAATCCCATGGATATTATTAACACTCTATTTAGAATAATCTATTTACAATAACAATGCCCCCCCCTAAAATTCATCGGTTATAAATAAAAAAATATATAAGTGAAATAAAATCTAAGAAAAAAACACCTCATCATGGATATATATAAACAATATGAACAATATTAGTCCATGAAAATTTAACCAAAATGGTTTTTTTCAATGAAAACCTTGATAAGAACTCGATAAAATTTTTATCAAATGAATAATTCAAAATTCATGAATATTTTCTAGTCTATGAAATACATAGACATAAAAAAATTGTTTTCAAAAAACAACCTAGTGGGGTCTGACCCATTCTTACAACAAACAATCATCCAATAGGACATGGGATTGAAAAAAACTCCATGTTGGCATATCCCCAAAAAGAGAGGCATTAGTATAATGTAACTATAAAAATGTAAACATATCAATGCACATAAAATGATATAACTAAAAAAATAGAATAGTGAATACAAACATCTATGATCCCACAATCAGAGTATGAAATTGATTTGATGAATGAGGAAAAGGTTTCAAATACATTCACACCAAAAAATTGTAAAGAGTCCAACTTTCTCCAAGGGTGAGAACTATGATCAATTTAAATCTCCTAAAAAACCATTGGTTTAAAAGATAAATATAGGCTCCACATTATCAATCTCCTCCCCATAAACCATCAAAAGTGACAACATCTTCATATGATATGAAACATTTAGGAAGATCCAATGATGGGGTGAGTTTATCAATACGTAGTTTGACAACACAAAAAACACAAAAAATGAAGAATCATGTATTTTTTTCTCAATAGAATAGTTTAAATCAAATTATAACAAAAAAAAATTGATATACACTGAAAGGACACCACACCCCTAGATGGTGTAACACCCCAAGCTTCTATGGTACGCTTCTCTTTGAATAATGTGATAGCGTGTGTTGTACGCAACACCGAGTTCTAACACACCATAACTAATCAAACTAGCCGTTATGAATAGTAACACCTACTTTTTGAAATTATATATATTTTATATTTGAAAATTGACTTCATTTTTGGATTTGGAATATCTAATTTAGCCTAAGGTGAAATTTTGGTACATTTCGGATAACTTTCATATTTTGATGAATAGTGAAAATTATTAAGTTTTAATTAAAAACAACTTTTTAACCAAAATAATTAATAGTGATAAATTATGAATTTGAGTGGTTTTAATGTATATTTAGAATAAATTTTTACCATTTAATATAATGTTGGTCATTGGACATAATTTTACAATTAAACCGAACATAAACGAGTGTCAATCTTTTGATAGTTATTATCTCTTAAAAACACGCTTTTTGTTTTGACAGTGGGAATTAATTTTAAATTAATTTCTGCCACTTATGTGTTATGAATTTAGGAAAATGGATTCCATATTTGAAATCAGGATGTTCAAATTTTGTAAATAGGTAAATTTTATTTTTAGACATTTTGAATAATTACTGCGGTAAATATTTTATTTACCATGGTTAAGGGTAAATCCGGTAAATAAGGGTTAACAAATAATATTATAATAATACTAAATTACCATAAAACGTGTCTTAAACCTATTGGTTGATACATGGTCGACCATGGGAATCTTTGGGTCTATTTTGGGGCCCCATGGATCCACTTGTATGTGATAATGACACTTTATTTTAATTTAGTTAAAATAAATACAAAAATGACACAAGCATATATCTTTTAGAACAACAATTGTTACATAGTGTTATATATGTTTGATTTTAGATTATAAATATTCATTAGAAAGCTAAAAAAATTTCCTACATAATGATATTTTATTTATAATTTTTATACATTAAATAATTTATTTTATATATGACACAATGATGATGCAGTAATTACTATAATAGTGAAAAATTAAAGAAATTGATATTATAAATACCCAAATAAATATAATATGAAACTTTTAATGAATTAAACTAATTTTCTAGGATAATATGATATATTAGGATTGATTTAATTGACTTTTTTATAAGTAATAAATCTGTTATGAGTTTCACAAAAATCAACTATTGAATAGTGTCAAAATTGACATAAAAGAGTTCTTAAAAAAAATATTATATTATTAATTGATATTAAATTCCTAAAAATCTAAGGTTCGTCCAAGAGACTTATATCATGATAGGTTCATCATTAATGTACCACTTGGGGGTCGCTTGTATGTATATAGTAAGTTTATTAACCATATTATATAAAAATACAAAGAGACATTGTAAAAGTGAAACTAATTAACTTAGAGTTAATACTTAAAGATACGGTTAATATAAGTACCCAAACCTGTCTAAATTCTATTGGTTGAGTGTTTTTCGACCTATCCCCACCTTAACCTTTGAATAATAAGCTTTGGAGCCATTAGAAACCTAATATGAATTTATTATAAATTAATATTTCTAGCTTTTCCAAAGGTGCCCCTCACCCCTCTTATAAAAGGGCACTCCTCCTTCTCATTTCTTCACACCTTAAAAGCCTTTTGGTTCGGTCACACTCTACTCACATACTCTCCCAACATTCCTCAATACAATTTAGAGGCCTTAGTTTGATCAGAAAGCCAACCTAAGGAGCCCTTTTGATCAAATCAAAAGGAAGAACCCGAAGAAGAGGTAATGATTTCACCACCCTTCTCCAAGTTCATTTCTTCTTCCACTTCTTCTTCCTTTGTTCTTACCATTATAAAATAATAACTCCAGTATCTCACATATACTGTGATGTTATTATAAATATGGTACAACCATATTCAGTATTCTATCCACCCTTTGAATAACATGTCACCATACGTGTGTACGTACGGACTACCGTCTCCACGTCGTGGTGTAATTGTTATTCAATATAATATTATTTGGATGGGTATAATAATGATGTGTAACTCAAGTAAATAATAAATATAACATGTTAATGATTCTTTATATATGATATAACATCCATTTATATATTATTTTAATATCAAAAGAATGATATTGTCGCTAGTGCGTACGTACGGACTACCGTGTCCACGAACGCGATGAGATTCATTCTCCATCGTATCCATTCAAGTATAATTATCATTTGATGATTTAAAAATGATGTTTAAGGACTAGATATCATTCTGGATATGAATAATATACAACAAACATGGCTTATGTAACAAAACATATAAAAGAAAATGAGTAAGTTAACTCCCGAAACGACGATAATTCTAAGATATTATTAACAAATCAATGTTAAAAGATCATATATGATATCATATTATTATATATGATTCATGTATAATTTAATAACAACTATTTCACCATTATACAGGAGGTTAACCTAACCCAACCAAGGAAAAGTACAAGGTAAGGGTTTACTTTACAACCTATTCATTATCCAAGGTTGTTTATACGTAATAATCTATTGGGATCTCTTTATCATCCACATCCATGTTTCTTAAAAATGCATTTCAAAACATTTTTACTATTTACTAGAATATGAGTTAAAGTCATTTATACCATTTTTGACTTTTATAAGTGGTTTATAAAGGAATCTTTCGGTCGTTTTCAAAACAAGGTCCTTTTTAACCTTTTCGACAGAATTAAGGTAAGAATGTTTTTTTTTTACTTATACGGCGGGAGCGGCTATTTTCCGCCATTATAAAATCTTCAAAGCTTTCCTTACAAACTTATAAGAATATTTTCAAAGAAAATGTTTTATTTTATATGTATCTTAAATGATTTCAAAATAAAAGGAGATATTTATTTTAAAAGAATTTTGATTTCATCTATGTCAACATCCTTTGATGGATTTTAAGATTATTTGAAGTTGATTTATTATGATACAAAACTTCTATATTGTATTGAAGGTTTTTTGATATGTTTGACTGTGGATGTGCTATTTTTATACCATTCATAGTTTATGGTGAAAGTATTGACATTTCGTATGCTATTTTTAATACGAATGTTTATGTTATGTTTAAACCTTTTCATATGGGAATGCATTGGACTTAATATGTGACGGGTGGAGCCCGCTATAGCTTCTCGATGCATCGGTAGGTCTCATGAGACAAACTAGTGTCTTGGAACAAGGCCTTGACAAAATCGTATTTGTAGTCTTGGCACGAGGCCTTGACTATGTGGTTATGATAGTCTGGCATTATGCATTCCATCATTATGAAAGTGGTTATTGATTTTGCATGTGATTATTCGATTAGTAGAATAACCATGTGAATAAGTAAATAGAATTATTTCATTTTATTTATGCCATACTATGTTAAATGTTCATGTTTAAAAGGCTTTTGTTTTAGTTATACATTGCCTTAAAGGTTTATTCTTATTTATGAAAGTTTCTGCTATATTGTTATCCTTACTGGGCATTTGAGCTCACCCCTTTTCTATGTTTTATTCTTCCCAGGAAGTGAAGAAGTAAATTATGAATGACCTGCAGGGATGTTATGTGGGGATATGAGTGTGGATTATGGAGACATTATGTTGTTGTAGTATTTTTTCATTTTATGATGTAATGTAAACTTATGAACATATCTAGTGTTTCAAAGGCTACTAAACCAATCGGTCTTTCGAGATTTGATCTTTCTTGTGGTCATGCCAATGTTATGTAATAATGCACCGACTCTGGGAAACTAGGGTCGGGGCGTTACAGTTGGTATCAGAGGAAGTTTAGTACAAACCTTGGAAGCTAGATTTAGATAAAATCTGATTAGAGCACGTAGACCTAAGATGAACTTTGAGGATTAGTATAGAAGAACTTCCTAGAATTTTGGTATTGTAGAGATTTTGTGAGTTTTCCAAGCAATACATCCCTGTCTGGATACGAGCAGGTAGAGGCGTCTCTGGCACAGATGTACCTAGGGGTAAAACCCGAAAACACCGCTTTGAGCTAGACTCGAACGGGAACTAGTGCACGACAATGGGCCTTGCTGCACTCTTGGTTACGACACTCCCGGGGGATATGCTTAGGATAACTCTCATTTTCTTTACAAATCATTTTGAAGGGATTATGAGTATATACTTCCTCAAAGAAAACATTATTATGATTATGGATTATATCCATAAATAGTTCAATTTATGTTAAGTGTTTTATAAGTATGGGATTATGTATTTTGATTCATAAATTGATCTAGTTTATGCCATTGTTTAGAAATGGCGCCTAGTGGAAGAAATGGAAACCGTATCAATACAAGCACTCCATGTAGGGATTGCCCTCCTGCTCAAGATAATTATAGTGGGGCTAGTGATGCAACTGGTGCGGATCAGCTAATCACCATACTGGGACAACTTACTCAGGTTATGAATAATAACCTTACCCGTATGGAGCACCCTGATCCGCAACGTGGAGGATCAATGTTAGATCGATTCATGAGGCAACAACCACCAACGTTCAATGGGAATACAAATCCCTTAGTAGCTGAGCAATGGATATTTTCCCTAGAGAAAATATTTCAGGCTTTGGGGAGCAGTGAAAGGGAAAAAGTTATCATGGCAGTTTACCGCCTCACTGGGGATGCTGATCAATGGTGGTCATTGATTCAAAATACGAAGGAAGATGATGAAGTATCAAATATGGAATGGAGGGAGTTCAAAGATCTGTTTTTAGAAAAATACTTCCCTCGCGACCATCGAGCAGATATGGAAAGGCAATTTCTGAGTCTGAGACAGAAGGAGGATGAGAATGTCACAAAGTATGAGGCTAACTTTACAAGGTTAGCGAGGTATGCTGGAGATTATATTTGCAACCCAAGAAGTAAGATTGATCGTTTCTTTGATGGGTTAAAACCATTTCTATGTCGAGCGTTAGTCTCACAATACTTTTCATCGTACGAAGACATTGTCTCATGTGCTATCAAGACCGAAAAGGAATTCTCTAAGTCTTATGACTTTAAAGCAAAGCAAGAGAAGAAGAGACCTGCTGATCAATCTAGTAATGTAAATAAGGGGAAGAAGGGAATGGTTGAATATCCATCTTTTGGTAAATGCGGGAAGAAACATCCTGGTACTTTCTTGAAGGGAATGGGAGTCTGTTACAAGTGTGGTGAAAAAGGCCACCAAGCTCATGATAGCAAGGGGGAGAAGGAAGCTACCAATGTTCAGTGCTATAATTGCAGGGAGATGGGGCATTATGCAAATGCATGTCCTAAGCGTCAGGAGAACTTACCTCAGAAAAGGCCAAGGGATCAAGGCCAGGCGTATGCTATCACTACTGCTGAGGTAGAAGCTCCGAAAGACGTGGTGGCAGGTAATTTAATGGATTCCTCAAGTTTAGAAAATGCATTATTAGATTCTGGATCATCGCATTGTTTCATATCTTCCCAGTTTTCTAAGAAAATTAGATATTTCCAATTTGATTTAATAAGGGAGTTGTCAGTTAAAACTCCTAAAGGAAGTATCGTTGCAACAAAGTTTTGTGAATCAGTCCCCATTAGAGAACATAAATTTTCTTTATCTGCTGATTTCATCATCATACCTATGATTGAGTTTGATATAATCCTCGGTATGGACTGGCTTTCGGACTATGATGCGAAGATTTATTGTAAGAAGAAAGAGGTTACGATTCTTGATGATAATGATAAGGAGCACCTTATTTTTAGAGCAGAATCGTCACCACCTAATTCTTATTTAGATCCACCCCCAGTAGCTCAACTTAATTCAATTATTGGGGAGGAAGAGAATGAAATAACTGTCGGTGAGGAAAGGAATGTTCAAATAGAGGATGTACCTGTTGTGAAAGAATTTGTAGATGTATTTCCGGAAGATTTACCTGGACATCCTCCAGAACGAGAAGTTGAGTTTTCTATTGATTTGATTCCTGGATCAAGGCCTATATCGAAGACCCCTTATAGAATGTCCACTGTAGAGTTAGTCGAACTAAAGAAACAACTAGAGGAATTGAGTAATAAGGGATTTATTCGCCCTAGTGTTTCTCCATGGGGAGCCCCTGTTCTTTTTGTTAAAAAGAAAGATGGATCTATGAGGTTATGTATCGACTACAGGGAGATCAATGATATAACGATAAAGAACAAGTATCCCCTACCTCGTTTTGATGATTTATTTGACCAACTGCATGGAGCTCAGTACTTTTCAAATATTGACCTTCGATCTGGATACCATCAGTTGTGTTTGAAGAAGGAAGACATTCCGAAGACAGCATTTCGAACCAGGTATGGGCATTACGAGTTTACTGTAATGCCGTTTGGATTGACTAATGCACCCTCTGTATTCATGGATCTAATGAATAGAGTTTTCAAGGAGTATCTCGATGAATTTGTGGTGGTATTTATTGATGATATCTTGGTATACTTCAAAACCTACGAACATCTTGGAAATCACTTGCGCATTATCTTGAAGACTCTGAGGAGGCATGAATTATATGGGAAGTTTAGAAAGTGTGAATTATGGCTTCAGGAGATTTCTTTTCTTGGCCATATTGTCTCTAAAGATGGAATCTCTATTGATCCTTCTAAGACCAAGGCAATCCATGAATGGCCAGCACCTACGAGTATAACTGAGGTACGTAGTTTTATTGGTTTGGCAGGTTATTATCGACGTTTCGTCCAGAATTTTCCCGATTGGCTAACCCATTAACGAAGCTCACACGTAAAGGGGTTAAATTTGTTTGGACAAAAGAGTGTGAAGAATGTTTCGAAGAACAGAAGAGAATATTAGTCAATGCTCCTATATTGACTCTACCATCGGGGAATGATGGGTTCGTTATTTATAGTGATGCATCGAAGAAAGGACTTGGTTGTGTCCTTATGCAGAATGATAGAGTTATTGCCTATGCATCACGACAGTTGAAAATTCATGAACAAAACTATCCTACTCATGATCACGAGTTAGCAGTAGTGATCTTTGCTTTGAAGATATGGAGGCACTACCTCTATGGTGAAAAATGTGAGATTTATACTGATCACAAGAGTTTGAAGTATATTTTCTCACAAAAAGAACTCAACATGAGGCAAAGGAGATGGCTTGAATTACTCAAGGATTATGATTGTACGATACACTACCACCCAGGGAAGGAAAACAAGGTGGCAGATGCTTTGAGTAGAAAAGACCATGGAGTTTTGAACAATATGAGAATTGAAAGGGATCCAATTTTCATGGATCTGGTGAAGATGGACATGGGAATAACCAGGGAAGGTGAAACATCAATGCTTTTTCAAATGGTTGCCAAACCATCTTTACTAGAAAGGATTACGAGTTCTCAGACCGATGATGAAGAATTCCAAAAGAAGATTAAAGCTGTGAATGATGGGAGATTGAGAGACTTTGTGTATGAAGATGGAATTTTAAAATTCGGGAAGAGACTTTGTGTTCCCAATATACCTGATATAAAAAGGGAATTGTTGGATGATGCTCATAGTTCCAATTTCTCTATACACCCCGGGAGCACCAAAATGTATAGAGATTTGAAGGAACATTTTTGGTGGGACAACATGAAGAGGGAGATTGCTGATTTTGTGTCAAGATGTATGGTTTGTCAACAAGTGAAAGCTAGAAGGCAACAGCCTGGAGGAGTCATGCAACCTCTTCCCATACCGGAGTGGAAATGGGACAATGTTACGATGGACTTTGTCATGGGGCTACCAAAGACTCCTAGAAGGAATGATGCAATATGGGTTATTGTTGATCGTCTTACCAAGACAGCACATTTTCTTGCTATAAGAGAAGATCTACCCCTGGAACGTCTAGCAAGGCTATATATTAATGAAGTTGTGAGACTTCATGGAGTACCCCTATCGATTGTTTCTGATCGTGATCCCCATTTTACTTCAAGATTCTGGAAAAGTCTTTAGAAATCCCTGGATACTAAACTTCATTTGAGCACTGCTTACCACCCTCAGACAGACGGACAATCAGAACGGACTATTCAAACCTTAGAAGACATGTTGAGATCTTTCTCACTTGACTTTCAGGGTATGTGGGATCAATATTTACCACTGGTAGAATTTTCCTATAACAATAGCTTCCATTCGAGTATTCAGATGGCACCATATGAGGCGTTATACGGAAAGAGATGTCGTACACCAACCTGTTGGGATGACGTTGGTGAAAGAAAACTTGTAGGCCCAGAACTGGTGGAGGAAACGGTGGAAAAGGTGAAAGTAATCCAAAATCACATCAAAGCAGCTCAAAGTAGGCAGAAGAGCTATGCCTATAATCGAAGGAATGGTTTGGAATTTCAAGTCGGTGATCATGTTTTTCTGAAGGTATCTCCGTGCAAGTGAGTCATACGTTTTGGTAAGAAAGGTAAATTGAGTCCCAGGTACATCAGACCTTTCGAAATTCTAGAACGAATTGGGGTTGTAGCTTACCGATTGGCAATGCCCCCAAGTCTCTCCAAAGTTCACGATGTGTTCCACGTATCTCTATTGAGGAAATAAATGCCTGATCCGACGCATGTACTCACCTATGAGGAATTAGAACTGGAACCCGATCTGTCTTATTGCGAAGAGCCCGTCAAGATTCTTGATACGAGAGAACAAGTGCTGAGAAACCGGACGACGCGTCTGGTAAAAGTTTTGTGGAGAAACCATAAGATGGAAGAGGCAACGTGGGAACCCGAGGAGCTTATGATGAAGAACCACCCGAGTCTTTTTATGCAGTAATACCCTAGAAATTGCGAGGAAACAATTATTTTAAGGAGGGGAGAATGTAAAACCCCAAGCTTCTACGGTACGCTTCTCTTTGAATAATGTGATAACGTGTGTTGTACGCAACACCGAGTTCTAACACACCATAACTAATCAAACTAGCCATTATGAATAGTAACACCTACTTTTTGAAATTATATATATTTTATATTTGAAAATGGACTTCATTTTTGGATTCAGAATATCGAATTTAGCCTAAGGTGAGATTTTGGTACATTTCGGATAACTTTCATATTTTGATGAATAGTGAAAATTACTAAGTTTTAATTAAAAACAACTTTTTTAATCAAAATAATTAATAGTGATAAATTATGAATGTGAGTGGTTTTAAAGTATATTTAGAATATATTTTTACCATTTAATATAATGTTGGTCATTGGACATAATTTTACAATTAAACCGAACATAAACGAGTGTCAATCTTTTGATAGTTATTATCTCTTAAAAACACGCTTTTTGTTTTGACAGCGGGAATTAAATTTAAATTAATTTCTGCCACTTCTGTGTTTTGAATTTAGGAAAATGGATTCCATATTTGGAATCAGGATGTTGAAATTGTGTAAATAGGTAACTTTTATTTTTAGACATTTTGAATAATTACTGCGGTAATATTTTATTTACCATGGTTAAGGGTAAATCCGGTAAATAAGGGTTAAAAAATAATATTATAATAATAATAAATTACCCTAAAACGTGTCTTAACCCTATTGTTTGATACATGGTCGACCATGGAAATCTTTGGGTCTATTTTGGGGCCCCATGGATTCACCTGTAAGTGATAATGACACTTTATTTTAATTTAGTTAAAATAAATACAAAAATGACACAAGCATATATCTTTTAGAACAACAATTGTTACATAGTGTTATATATGTTGGATTTTAGATTATAAATATTCATTAGAAAGATAAAACGATTTCCTACATAATGATATTTTATTTATAATTTTTAGACATTAAATAATTTATTTTATATATGACACAATGATGATGCAGTAATTACTATAATAGTGAAAAAATAAAATAATTGATATTATAAATACCCAAATAAATATAATATGAAACTTTTAATGAATTAAAATAATTATCTAGGATAATATTATATATTAGGATTGATTTAATTGACTTTTTTAGAAGTAATCAATCTGTTATGAGTTTCAAAAAAATCAACTATGGAATAGTGTCAAAATTGACATAAAAGAGTTCTTAAAACAAATATTATATTATTAATTGATATTAAATTCCTAAAAATCTAAGGTTCGTCCAAGAGACTTATATCATGATAGGTTAATCATTAATGTACCACTTGGGGGTCTCTTGGATGTATATAGTATGTTTATTAACCATATTATATAAAAATACAAAGAGACATTGTAAAAGTGAAACTAATTAACTTAGAGTTAATACTTAAAGATAAGGTTAATATAAGTACCCAAACCTGTATAAATTCTATTGTTTGAGTGTTTTTCGACCTATCCCCACCTTAACCTTTGAATAATAAGATTTGGAGACATTATAAACCGGATATGAATTTATTATAAATTAATATTTCTAGCTTTTCCAAAGGTGCCCCTCACCCCTCTTATAAAAGGGCACTCCTCCTTCTCATTTCTTCACACCTTAAAAGCCTTTTGGTTCGGCCAAACTCTGCCCAAATACTCTACCAACATCCCTCAATGCAACCTAGAGGCCTTAGTTTAATCAGAAAGCCAACCTAAGGAGCCCTTTTGATCAAATCAAAAGGAAGAACCCGAAGAAGAGGTAATGATTTCACCACCCTTCTCCAAGTTCATTTCTTCTTCCACTTCTTCTTCCTTTGTTCTTACCATTCTAAAATAATAACTCCAGTATCTCACATATACTGTGATGTTATTATAAATATGGTACAACCATATTCAGTATTCTATCCACCCTTTGAATAACATGTCACCATACGTGCGTACGTACGGACTACCGTCTCCACGTCGTGGTGTAATTGTTATTCAATATAATATTATTTGGATGGGTATAATAATGATGTGTAACTCATGTAAATAATAAATATAACATGTTAATGATTCTGTATATATGATATAACATCCATTTATATATTATTTTAATATCAAAAGAATGATATTGTCGCTCGTGCGTACGTACGGACTACCGTCTCCACGAACGCGATGAGATTCATTCTCCATCGTATCCATTCAAGTATAATTATAATTTTATGATTTAAAAATGATGTTTAAGGACTAGATATCATTCTGGACATGAATAAGATACAACAACCATGGCTTATGTAACAAAAAATATAAAAGAAAATGAGTAAGTTAACTCCCGAAACGACGATAATTCTAAGATATTATTAACAAATCAATGTTAAAAGATCATATATGATATCATATTATTATATATGATTCTTGTATAATTTAATAACAACTATTTCACCATTATACAGGAGGTTAACCTACCCCAACCAAGGAGAAGTACAAGGTAAGGGTTTACTTTACAACCTCTTCATTATCCAAGGTTTTTTATACGTAATAATCTACTGGGATCTCTTTATCATCCACATCCATGTTTCTTAAAAATGCATTTCAAAACATTTTTACTATTTACTAGAATATGAGTTAAAGTCATTTATACCCTTTTTGACTTTTATAAGTGGTTTATAAAGGAATCTTTCGGTCGTTTTCAAAACAAGGTCCTTTTTAACCTTTTCGACAGAATTAAGGTAAGAATGTTTTTTTTAACTTATACGGCGGGTGCGGCTATTTTCCGCCGTTATAAAATCTTCAAAGCTTTCCTTACAAGCTTATAAGAATATTTTCAAAGAAAATGTTTTATTTTATATGGATCTTAAATGATTTCAAAATAAAAGGTGGTATTTATTTTAAAATAATTTTGATTTCATCTATGTCAACATCCTTTGATGGATTTTAAGATTATTTGAAGTTGATTTATTATGATACAAAACTTCTATATTGTATTGAAGGTTTTTTGATTTGATTGACAGTGGATGTGCTATTTTTATACCATTCATAGTTTATGGTGAAAGTATTGACATTTCGTATGCTATTTTTAATACGAATGTTTATGTTATGTTTAAACCTTTTCATATGGGAATGCATTGGACTTAATATGTGACGGGTGGAGCCCGCTATAGCTCCTCGATGCATCGGTAGGTCTCATGGGACAAACTAGTGTCTTGGCACAAGGCCTTGACAAAATCTTATTTGTAGTCTTGGCACGAGGCCTTGACTATGTGGTTATGATAGTCTGGCATTATGCATTCCATCATTATGAAAGTGGTTATTGATTTTGCATGTGATTATTCGATTAGTAGAATAACCATGTGAATAAGTAAATGGAATTATATCATTTTATTTATGCCATACTATGTTAAATGTTCAAGTTTAAAAGGCTTTTGTTTTAGTTATACATTGTCTTAAATGTTTATTCTTATTTATGAAAGTTTCCGCTATATTGTTATCCTTACTGGGCATTTGAGCTCACCCCTTTTCTATGTTTTATTCTTCCCAGGAAGTGAAGAAGTAAATTATGAATGACCTGTAGGGATGTTATGTGGGGATATGAGTGTGGATTATGGAGACATTATGTTGTTTTAGTATTTTTTCATTTTATGATGTAATGTAAACTTATGAACATATCTAGTGTTTCCAAGGCTACTAAACCAATCGGTCTTTCGAGATTTGATCTTTCTTGTGATCATGCCAATGTTATGTAATAATGCACCGACTCTGGGCAACTAGGGTCAGGGCGTTACAGATGGTAACAACCAACTCTTATCCATAGGATTCTTCTCCAATAAATGCTTGTTCTAGGAGAACCCACTCCACGATCCATGCTACCCAAAAGATACTCAATCAAGAGCACACAATAAATATGACCCACACAATATTTTACACTAGTTTGATAGGACCCTAACTATCTGATAGAGGATAATTCTATGAAATATCATTTGGCACAATGAAACAAATTTGGATAAACCTGGTGTTTAGGTTATTATATGCTAATTTGTGACGTCCTCGACCTAAATGCCACTTAACGAGTTCCAAAAGAATGATGTAACACATGGAATCAAGCACATCTCTTCCAATTCCAGAGGCTACTGACTAGTATTGAGGGACATGGGTGTTTCTATGTGGAGATATTCCCTGATTAACAATGTGTAGTGTATTGTATGATTATAAACAAATGTAAACTACAAAAGAAATATATGTCTAGAGATGGCACAACGAAAAATATATACAATAGAAACAATAAATGAAAAAACAGGAATAGAATTCCACAACAAATGATATGTAGTTTCACTAGAAATATTGTAATGATGTATACAAGAGAGAAATAATAACATGTTCCACCTAATTATAAAATAAATAAAATATTATTCCAAGCATCCCGAGATGTGACTCGGTTTTCTGCTATCAAGGTCCAAAATAAATAGCAAGCAATCAATTTTTTGAAGCTGTATGCTTCCCTTTTTCAACACCTACAACTATGTAATCTACTTCAGGTACCAAACTACACCCATAAAGGGTGCAAGATAAATATTAGTGGGTCCTAACCAATGGTGTCTATAACATCTGACTTGTGTAATGGAAATGATATAAGTGTGAAATAATTAATATATAAAACAATAAGTACATTGTAACTAAATACCCATGTAGCATCATCATTTGTTGACCGGTGTCTAAAATTTTAAACAATTCATTATTTTATTATTAATAGTTTACAAAATAGTAACATATTATAAATTTAAAGGGTTTGAAGTTGAAACAGGGAAATCTGTAATGATATTTAATAGTGAAGTCCCAAGGTAATAACCTAGAAGATGTAGACCTAAATGGTCTCGAACATAGTAATAACTATACCATGGAATAGGGTAAGTGTGTAATTCAAGGATCATAGTCTATGCAATTCAACAATGAGACTCATACTGAGTCCAAGGAGTTCATCTAAGGTAAAACGTGGCCATGAAATGATTGTGCCCAATGGGGTTTTATCATGGCACCTACTTGTCAATGTTGGATCCAAGGTGTGTATCCATGGAATCCTATATTAATATTTCAGGGATCTTTAAGTCTCATACTAGGCATACAAATAAGTAACATGGATCGAAATTTTGTTGGTCTCAACCTATGAATGACGCGCCCATGATTTAAAATGGGGTTCTTGAGTGCACAAAACATTCTCCAATCAGAATTCAAGGAGAGCTCCAATATTTCCATTTCTATTTGACTATTAATTCATGTAGTGTTTAATTTTGTTCATTCCTTTCCTTTCCATAGTTTTATAAGGTCATGTAGACTGAAACATTTTTAATCATCTCAAATTTAATCAATACATCGATTTTGTCCAAGCATTTCCTTTCATTAGAGTGACAAGGAAAGTTGCATGAAACTTTTATTTATTCTATTTAATGTATATTCAATATTAAAAATCATCCAGATACTATACATTAATTGTCTAAGGGGTTGTATAGAAATTTAACATATTCATATTTAACAAATAATTCGGTCAATTCATAGACATTGTATACTTTCCAATTTCCCTTTCACATTTTAATACCAATTGATGAACTTATCTCAGGATTTTCAAGTGTTGAGAATACATTCTAATTTCCATTATTCAATTCACAATATAAATCAATCCATCAAATATTTATAATATAATGCTTTGAATGGTCAAGAAAAGTAACACTCAAATGATGGATCAAAAAAGTCATATAATAAAACCCCATTTATGGAATAACATCCCATATGGGATGGATGGAGTATTTGGAATAACCAAAAATATTTAATCAAATAAATTGAAATATCATATCCATATGATACTAATGAATATAATCATGGAATATAAATTCTATAAACCACACCTGATCATATTAGTGGTCCCCACATGATAATTCCAAAATCAATGAACTTGAGGTATCAGTTATAGACCCCACACCTTCGGAATGTATGATTTTCCTCCTTCAGTATTGGCCCATTATTTGGCTCAGATCAGAGTAGATATTCAAGAATCTGAAAAATGATCACACATCAATAATTAGGGAAATAGAAAAAGATAAAGAGAATGGCTTAAACAGACTTGCATACTTAGCATTGCACATCCTATGTGATGAACGAAAGCCTGAATAGATCTCAGATGAAGGTTTTATATTTATCCCAACAATAGGTCCTAAAAAATATCCAATTTGATAAATAAATATTTTAATCCCATTATAAATCATATTAATAGGCTGGAGGGTTAATAGATCATAAATGTAAAATTTATAAAATTATCCAAAAACATAGAATGTTCCTTGTTTATCTACACTATTTTTCTAACCATCCACAAGATATGAAATGTTACCAAGGAATAATGGGAACATCCATGGTAAGGCTACATGGTGGTTCTCAAACCGTGCTATATGGTTTTTTAGAAAATTTCCTTCTACATTGTTATCCAAATCGTGCGCCAACCATGCGATATGGATAGTTCCCACAAAAATAAGGGTACCAAGCACTGAACAAGCACCAGATGCACATCATACATTTTATATATCATTAGACATCGATATTAGGTCCGATTTAATGACTTATACTAAAATTTAATGTATCAATACCTATGTGAAAAACTAGGTTGTTATATGCCCCCTAAAAGAACTTGTCTTCGAGTTCACCATCAAATGGTGGAGAATCACTATCTGAGTAAAACTCTGGCCATTGGGGATGTACGTCGGCCTCTCACTCCCTGGGTTTATCCTACACGTGACCTTTATATCATAATAACTATAATATAGGAAAAGACTAGCCTCAGAGATCCATCATTCCATTGTCGATGATGCATAATGGATACTCCTCAAAGAAAACATCATCATCTAACTCAACTTCCTTGAGATCAAAAGTATTAGACAGTTCGACATGATATAGGAAAAGCCGTAAAAAGAAAAAGATTTCGTGAAAAGAAAAAACCCTCTGAGGAAATAGTAACCAATATGCTATCATCCCAACTCTCTCTAGAATCTCAAACTATACTATGTAACAAGGAAATGACTTTCCCTAATTTCAGAACCATTTATTTCATAACCTCTGAGATAATCTATGAAAAACATGATTTCCATACATGAACTCTATAGGTTGTCAGTAGTTATCATCATACGATTTTTTCTGAGACTGAGTTATATTCATACACTTTATGAAGAGTTGAAACTAGTCTGATGTCTCCGTGATAAGACACAGGCCTAGTAGTGAATCCTCACATAACACTACCAAGAATAAGGGTGAATGGAATGGGAAACCATATAAGGCCTCAATAAGATCCATCTAAATTGTTTCCTAAAATCTGTTATTATAAAAGAACATTATGAGAGGGATATTATTTTCCAATGAACCGCCAAAATCATGGAGACATGCTCGTAGAATATCTTCATGAACCTGTGTTTTCAGTTCTAATTGTCCATTGGTGTAGGGGTGAAATGATGTGATTACAAGAACATGTGATTCCATGTACATCTCCAATCACATCCAAAATCATGATGTTAAATGAGCATCCCTGTCTAAAATTAATGTATGATGGACACCATGTAACCATATGATTTCATTGACATACAGTTTTCCTAGCTCATTAACTGAGGAATCCTCTTGAATAGGAATACAGTGGGATGAATTATTTAGTAAGTTAATGAAACAAATATAAAATCGCTACCTATGGGAAGATAAGGAATACAGACTACAAAATCTAGAGCAACATCATCCCATTAATATTTCAAGATAAAATGTTGATGTAATAAGAATTTTGGTCTATAGTTCTCCACCTTCACCTACTGATAGTTGTAAGACCTATTGATAAATCCTTCTATATAACGTTTCATCCTAGGCCATGAATACTGGCACCACATGTCTCAAAAAATCTTCGATAATATTATATGAAAATCCCATATAGTGGTGTGAGACTGTTACATTATCACCACTGTCATATATTTAAGGAATCAAACACATTCATGGATACGCAAGATATCATCTATATTTTGAAACCAATCCGGAGGTGAGTAATTTCTTTATATATTCTCACAATGTACCTTGTCTTCAGGATCGGAAAAATTTCTAATCATAACATTCTCAAGAATAGAAGAGATAACATCTAATGACGAGAGATAATAATGCTTGTGATTATTATGAAACTCGAGTAGTAGTTGAGAAAATAAGGCCATTAACTTCCATTCATCACTATCTTCACATACATCCTATTTTTTGAGTTTTCTAACTCAAAGAATCAGCAACTATATTTCCCTTATCATACATATGAGCTAGCTCATAATCAATGGATTTAAGATACTAGACCTATATTCACTTTCTGAGGTTCAAGTTATGTTGTGAAAAGATATACTTGTTGCTTTTGTGGTATTTTTATAGCACAAAGTTCTCACACTATAGATACAGTCCTCTATAACATAAGTCATGAACATCTGCTACTAGATCAACGTCATGTATCGGGTAATTACACTCATGACTCAACAATAGTAGAGATACATATGCAAAGATGTAGTCCTATTGCATAATCAATTCTCCTAGGTTGATGCTTGATACTTCAAGGAAGATTGTATAACCTATTCCTTACTAAGAAAAAGTCAGCATATGTGTCAATACAAGTCACCCTTTCATTTCCTAAAAATATTTCCCACATGCTTATTACCTAATGATCATAAAACCATTATTTTTAAGACCAGTAAGAGGTGAATCTGGACATGAAAAGTCTTGTATGAAATGCATGTAACATCCAACAATCCCAAATAACCTCATTATGTCAAACACATTTTTTTTTCTTCTCAAAGGAAACTAAAAACGTAAAATTTTCTAGGTCAATCGATATTCCAGATTATGAGATAATATGACCCATGAAGTGAACTTTTTAGATTCAAAAGTGTTACATAGAATGCAAGAAATAATAGTTATTCTCTCTCGGTGTACATAGAATGATCACAAGATGGTTGGAATGGTCTCTATGAGTATGAGAATACAATAAGAATTCATCCATAATCAAAATGAAAAAAAGTCTAAATCGGGTAGGAACACCCTATTAATAAGATCCATGAAAAAAGTGGTTGTTTTCGTGTGACCTATTGACATAACAATGTACTCAAATATACATTACCTACAACAGAAAGTTGTATGAGGTATGGTTGATGTCCAGAATCAGACTTGATGATAACTTATTCTTCGGTCAATATTAGTAAAGACCTTTTCTCTTCAGAGATGGTCAAATAGATCATCTATTCAAGGAGGTGTGTACCAGTTCTTGACTGTAAGTGGGTTCAACAGTCTGTAATCTACACAAAGACATAAAGTTACATCGTCCTTCTTGAAAAAAATCACTAGAGAACCGCAAGAGAATGTACCGGTCCATATAAATCATTTTCCCTCTAAATTATCAAACTACCACTTGAGCTGTTGACACTCTGTTGGAACCATCATATATAGAGGAATGGACACTAGTGCTGCTCCATGAACAATCTCAACAGTGAACTTACCTCAATATCAAGAGGTAATCTGGAAAAATACTCAAGAAATAAATCCTTGAAAATGTACATTACTAGATGATAATTAGCCTTACGTAATCCCTAATCATCCTTGAAGAGATTGGATATCTGGGTAGTCACTTGACCAATCCCATGATGCTCTGGTCTAGTTCTACAAGCCTGGATGTCATAATAAAACATTTGTGTATAACTGGTTCCATTTGGTGATGTAAATGATATCTGGTGGTGATTTCAATCTACAAACACATGATAGTGAACAAACTAGACTATCATGAGTGTGAAATCGAATTACATAATCTAATGAACAAAGGGGATCTATAAGAAAGGGTAATTTCTTATATTAAGTGGATAGTCTCTATACTAGTTTATACCCTCTATTTGTATCTCTAATGGTTTATCTTGGTCAATCCACTATAGTATTATTGTATCACAAGTCCATTAATATCCAAAATAGATTCATAGATAATAGATATCAATGAACCGGTATCAAATAAAGAATATAATATAGTTGGTGACATAAGAATAATACCTCTTACTATAGATGGTTATGTAGCATGATCCTCTGGTAATGACTATACTTAATTCAACTAGTCTAATATATGACCCTATGCAAAATAAAGACTAACATGATCATAACTACACTTTTGAAAAAACTGGTGGTCATTGGTCTAGCTACCATAGACATGACCTCCCCCCTCAACCTCACCTACCTATGATATTCCATCTACCCACTTGATGTGGTGTAAAATAACTCATTCCATGAGGTAGAGCTACTGCAGATCCTTTTCCACTCGAAGATTGAGGAATGGTCCAATAAAAAAATTGATGATTCCCCATATGGGAACAAGCCTGACACTCCGGTGCGTATCTATAACATTGAGTCTTTGAATGAGCCCATCATCCACACTGATGAAACACTTTAGCGATAATAAAATGTAAACCCTGGTTATCATTACCATAAAGAGAAACTGTAAGAGAACATTTCATGCCACCAGAAGAACAACTAGCATGCTGCGGCACTTGTCCTATATACTGAGTAGTATTTCCATCCCTTATATTGTGCTCAATGATATTATCCTGATTGATTATATCATAAAAATGAGGCAGGTAAGAGAATTTCACCTATGTACGAAAGGCGTACTAGATACCATCCTCCAAACATCTAGCATGCAGAATCTCATCACCCATTAGAAATGGTGCCCAATAGTTTAACTCCATGAAACACAATTAATATTCCATAACAGACATAAAATCATGATCAAGCTGCATGAAATCATTTCTTATATTATCTATCAACACATGAGGAATGAACTGATCATAGAAGTTACTGTTGAAATGAACACTTAACATGCCCTGATGATGACCGGCCTAGGAAGTCACATCCCCCAACACATTTCCAAAGCCTATATCATGAATGTGAAAGTCTTGTAATACTGCTCTGGAGGTTTTTTCAGGAACTCAAAGATAGATAGGATGAACTCTAGCCAAGACTCAGTCACCATTAGACCAACATCATCTGATATAGAAAGATGATTATACTATAATAAATAATGAGTTAGATCATCTATCATAGGTTCCAGTCATGGAGCACCATGCATGGATTACATTAGACATAGCAAACCGTCACAATCATGGGAATGGGTCCCCATATCAGGTATAGTAGGTGGTTTCTAGAATGGTAATTTTGGAGGTAATACTGGCATCTCAGGTCCAACCACGTCTAAAGTATGGTCGTCGCCACCTTCCTGGCGTATGATATAAATACATTGTGGTGACATTTGTCAACAATTTCCAGGAACAAGCATAAAAAACATCTTAATAAGAATGATAACATCTATAGGAGATGCTGAACGTATGAAAACTCAATATCCAAGGCATACAATCCCAGCTACCCACATAGACATTTATATATTTTTATGTTCTCAATAATAAGATTAATTTCCTTTTTTATTTAATTACTAGGTTCGATCCATTACTATTCATAAACATGAAAAGGAAGGATAAGGATGTGAAACAAAAAATATATTTGAATTCATAATTACCATTATAATGTATAGTAATTTTTGGTGAATCAGTTCCCATATATCTTTGTCTAGAAACAACACCCATTTATTTATAGCATAATAGCATGAATCTATAAATTAATCAGCCCAACCAATGGGGTCCCATAAATCTCATGAATTGAGATAAGCAATTACTCAATCACACCCAAGAGTATTACAAGAATAATCAATATATGGCAATATCACTCAATAATAAGAGGAATATAATGATATGTAAAAAAGGGAAATATTCCTACATGGAATGAAAATATTCTTGATATGATAATTCTTGGTTTTTATAATGAAAGATGTAACAATGATCCTTTCCCTCAAAAAATCGGGCTAATGTTGAAAGAAAATACACAAACAGAGTAATAATCAAAAACTCCACATAGCATGTGCACCACCCAATGGTGAAATAATATCAACTGTAATAGGAAAAACCAGAACTAAAAATATAATTTAGGATAAATTGTATTTTACATTGTACGTGGGTTCGCAATGCCCTAGCATGACTTATAACAATGTCCTATGTGTTTCAAATATCCAATATATTGAATGTAAATAGTAAATAAAAAATGGAAAACCCTTTTAAAACCACCTTTTGACATCCCAGACACATATTCCACATAATGGGTTCCCTGAGCATGGTAGGCCACATGCCATCAATCACATATCTCTGAATTCCAGAGGTCACCTACTAGAAGCGAGGGCCTAAGTTGTGTCCATGGGGATAACATGCCCTCATTACCAAAGTGTAGAAAAATAGATGATTATAATCTGTTGTAAATAATGGAATTAATATAAGTAGTTAGAAGGAACACAGTAAAATAGATAAAATAAAAACAATAACTAAAAAAACTAGAATAGAATTCAAAAACTAATGATATGTCACGTCACTAGATAACTAGAAAAAATTGATACAAGATAGAAGTAATAACATGTTCCACATAAGTATAAAAAAAATTAAAGACTCCCTGAGGCATCATGAGCTTTGACTCGGTCATCTCCTATCATGCTCTATACAAAAAATCAAGAAAAAAATGTTTGAAGTCGTATGTTTTATTTTCTCAATATTTACAACCATATAATATACTCCGGCTACCAAACAGTGCCCATAGAGGGTGTGAGATAAATCATAGTGGGAAACCACCAACTATATCTATAATATCCAACTCGTGTAACAAAAAGATAATAGTTTGAAAGATGAATAAATAAAATAAATCATTAAAATGTACCTAAATACAAATTTACCTAATTCATCCCTTGGATTGTGTCTGAACATATAAAAAAGTAATTATTTGATTATTACTAGTTTTTAAACAATTCACATGTTTATAATTTAAGAGGTGCCAAGTTGTAATAAAGAAACATGTAATGATATTTATGGGTGAAGTCCCAAGGTTATAATCAAGGTGACATAGGCCTAAAGGGTTTTTAAATTAGTAATAATAATAGACTAGAATGGGATAAGAATGTAATACAAGGAGCTTATTCCATGGAATTCCACAATGAGATGCCTACCGAGTCCGAGTAGTTATCCAATAGAAAATAGGGATAAGAAATGACTAGGCCAAATGGGAATTAACCATGGAACCAAATTGTCAATGATTGATCCAAGGAGTGTCTCCAAGGACTCCTGTAATAATATTTAAGGGATACTAATATGTCATTATAGGCTTCTAGTGAATATAAAAGTATTAGGATCTAGGTTGGTCTTAACCTAAGCAAGCAGTATCTTTGTATCACAATGGTGTTCTCGAGTGCACATGGAATTATCTGATCAGAAACCAAGTTGATCTCGAGTTAGGCCATTCATATTTGATTTTAATGTCATGTAATATTAAATTTGGTTAAATAAATTCGTTTAAATATTGTGATATGGTCATGTAGCACGAAACCATTTAATCATGTCATAATTAATCAATATGTCTATTTGTTCCAACCCTTTCCTTTCACTGGTGTGACAAGCCCATGTAGCATGAAAAAAGTATTAATTATATTCAAATAATATTCAATAATTAAGGTTCATTCATCTAAATTTCATTAACTTGTTAAGGGTTGTTATGGACTTGTATCATTTTAACCATTCCAAATTAAGTTAGTCAAGTCATACACTTATTATACTTTCAAATTTCAACTTCAAATTTAATTATAAATTGAAGCAGTCACCTTAGGTGGGTCATGTGGTGAGCATACACGGTACCTTTCAATATGAAATTAAAAATATAAATCAATCAATTTAATATTGAGAATAATTACCATAAAAAGATCAAGAAATCTCACACCCGAACAGTGGCTCAATCATGTCAAATAATAAAAACATAATTGTGGAATAATATCCTACATTGGATTGATGGAGTTTTCGGCATAACCACCGACATTTTATCACATATATAGAATGTTCATATCCATATGATTCTATTAACCAAATTCAAGGCATATAAATTCATTAAACAACACCTGATGAAATCAGTGGGCCCTACAAAAAATTCCTAAATCAATGAACTTGGGGGATGTGTAATAGAACACCCACCATAGGGTTCTATGATTACCCTATTTTGGTATTGTCCCTTGATATGGCTTGGACTGGAGTAAATCTATGAAATTTAGGAAAATGATTACACCACGATATCTAGGATGAGAGAAAAAAGAGAAGGAGAAAGGCTTAAACATTCTCGAGAACGTACCATTGTGTATCCAACATGACATACATATTCTTGAACAATTCTTAGATGATGGAGATCTCTTGATTCATACCATTGGACGTTACAAACATCCAATTTGATATAGAAATAGTTTAATTATGTATAAACTCATATTAAGATGAATAAGTAGGGTTAATAGATCCTTCTAGGAAATGGTTTACAAATAAAAAGAAAAATAGCATGTACACAATTTTTCTGCATGGTCTGAAAAACATTGTGCAAACCATGCACTATTACCTATGAAAAGAAGAAATTTCACAGTTAGGCTACATGAGCATGGAAAAATAGTGTGTTATCATTCAATAAAAAAAATTACTTTCAGATAGTTTTCCAAACTGTGCACCAACTATACACTAATTGTCCATCATGTCCAATTTTCCTATAAAGAAGGGTTCTAGAATCCAAACTATCCCCAAACACCTTTGGCACCTCTTCTAACTCATTATTCATCCATATTTGGTCAAATATAATGATTGAGAATGAAATATAAAGGATAAATACATGAGTGAAATACATTTTTGTTACACAATTATACCACAAACCCTATAAATATGGCCAAATTGATTGAGGATCAACACCAAGATCAAGGATGTCATGATGATTCCACGAACTACACCAAGTTTATAAAGATGATAGAGGATCATACTCCAATATCATAGGGGACATCATGAACTCTATTTGAGACTTATAATCTATAGGGTATCATAATCCTATAATTTGGATATAATGTTACACTATAACATCGACAAAAATGACCATGTGGATCTCACTCAATCGAATCTCGTTTTATCCTAATAAATGTATAGCACCATGTTCTCTATTAGGAAGTACATGACTTTTATGTGGAGTACACAATGTTCCATTATCAACTTATATTTCTTGTGTGCTACTTACCCACACCATATTTAAATCTCAACAAACATAGTCCATTGATAGGGTACACTACATGTATAGGTCGTGCAACACAGTACCTATGTCACATGGCCGTGTCCTTATACAACTGGTCGTACATGTGCACCAACGGATGTACAAATTGTAATGTCCATGTATGTTTATGTTATGTTCCTATTATAGTGTACTCATAGAAGATTACATGTGCCATATATGGAACTTGATGATCCATCATAGAGTGTTTACACAGTTTTTGACCATTTTAAACAATGTGTGATACCTAACTCCTACCGAAACACTAGCACCATAGCCAGGGGTTCCCACATGGTATGTACACTAAATTACATGAAATGTAACCTAGTATTTTCTAAATCCAATGGAATCCTCCACTATTTCATCCTTCACATCTCTCAATCCTTCAACCTCACCAAAACATGTAGATCATGGGCCATTTGAACCTTTACATAAACACCAGTTAGAATATAGGCTCAAATTTTCTTCAAAAATGTTTTAATGATCCAATATGTCATCTCACATCAAACAAATGATAAAAGAACCACAAACCATTCTGATCCACCTGAGTTCATCCACCACTATCATCACATCCCCAACATACCATCTATCTTTAACTGCACCCATAGTATCAATAATTTTCACCAAACAATAGTCATATTATTATCAAATATGAGGGATTAATCAACACATAAGCCAATATAAATGCTTTTGATGAACATGAAAACAAATAGGGTAGAAATAAAAAAATCCCTCACAGGGGAGGTAAGAATGAAGACATTTTTTCACTCAACATTGATACATTATCATAGAAGAATACAATTTAAGTGGATAAAATAAAAATGAACTTATGTAATTTCATGAATTTTAATCTACCTAAGATACACATATTAATTCTGTCATGGAATTGGTCTATGTTCTTCTGGGAGAAAATAATGAGATGGGAAAAAATCCAACCTACCTAGAGTTTGGATCCATCATTGATGAAGAATGATTCTATGTTTCATTCATTGATGAGATCAACAAACTCAATTTGTGTAATGATACATGATCTAGGAATAATCCACCATCATTCTCCAAGAAGTCTATCCACCAAAAACCACTAAGACTCCATGATTTAGCATAAAACCATAATAGAAAATATATATCCTTATAATGAAAATATTAATTTGGTTGATTAGATGAATGAAATAAAATAAGTAATTTATTTTATTAATTCTCTGTCCACAAATTTTTTTTACAAACCTAATGTGAAGATAAAGATTATGTCAGACATAATGTTAAACCAATGTTCTGAACTCAACAATTCCATAAAATTTCTAATCACATCTCCCATTCATAAGTAATTCCACTTTTTCATTGAATGTATATGTGCATTCTATTTAATATATTTAATATATATAAATATATATTGTTAGAACACTAGACCTTGTAATAACATAGAAAATTAGTTGCTTGTCGTGAAAATAATCCATATAATACCCAAAAATAAAACAAAAAATTTCTATGTTATTATAGTCTCTTGAACTTCTCTATATTCCTCCTAAAAAGATAAAATATTACCCAAAAATATGAGGGTACTGAGCATGAATCTGTGTCTTCCGTTCATAGGTTCAATCTAGAGAATTTAAATGCAATAACTATACGCCCACTAGTGGAATAAAACACCAATGGATGATCCTATCCTATTGATCCTTGATCTCTATGGGTTACACAACCAATGTATCTCCAACATCAATTTCCACCTCTCCCTAGTCAATAACATGTGACAGGTCACACACGTATTTCTTTAACTATAACATGTAGATTCCATCATGTACCTAGTATAAAAATGGAGGTAAATCTATGTGGTACGAAACCTCACCAAATATACATCATATATGTAAAGGAAACATAAATATAGGATAAAACATAATATCACAACCAATTCTATACAATCTGTGTCTATGTGAGACCTTTAAGAATGCATAGTCTCCCACTTTGAGCATCACATGTTTATATAATTGGTCAAAATAAGTCATATGATGGATCTATATAGTTCTCATCCAATCTTGGATGATCTACACTTTATATATAGTATCTCACACAAAATCCAGGCCTGTTAGTGATGAATACTTTAGAGTAGTCCAATAATGTGGTGACCAAAATGGTCACCTTTACGAATCATCAAATTGTGCCATTACAATGGAGTAATGGAAGATGTTTTTGTACACAAACTCCACATAGGGTATATGATCCTCCAAAATATTAAAATTTACCATCACGTATTCCCAATCAATTTCCTCTAACACCCAAATATTTAGCTTATTCTAGACATCAGTCTGGGGGATAAATGATGTGCTAAAGAAAAACTGAGTCCCAATGGAATTCTACAATCCTCCCTATAACATTGATTTTAAGAGATAATCATGTAAAAAAATATTTTCAAAGTAACTCCATGGATTTTGTATCTATACTCCAACTAAAGTTATCTTAATATATCAACTGAACTCTACTATTGAATAGCTAGGAAGTGGGACGAATTGGTGAGTCAGTCTACATCCTCCAAGATGGAATCATGTCCCCTAGAATCCTGTGGAAACCCCATAAGGAATATCTTGGTTATCCTATCCCAATTCCACTATGGTACCTCAATGCGTTGAGATAAACTCACTATAAATTGGTGCTTATCCTTCCATGCTAGTTGGAAATGCATCGAGAGACAAAATGTATTACTCCCTTCTTCATTCCAGACCATCAAGATAATGATCAAAGGACATGGTACAAATTTTATACTCCATGGTGTACCTCCAAATGGAATTTATTTTACTCCTATATAACCACATCCTATAATTTCAATGTTACCATTTTCCATCCTTCAGAATGGATATTGTGATCCCCACATTTATAATATCTATTAGGAATATGTCCATTCAATATATGAATACATAAGGAATCATAATTGGAAACTCCCCACTTTTTACCCCAAACAATATTCCAAATATGTATTGTAAAAAACATAAACATTATATGTGGATCACTATCCTTCTCCATTATTGTTCAATGTAATGAGGATAAATGGTTCAATGCCTTGGATAACAACTGAGAACAAGTTATCCAAATGAGATTTTATTCTACCACATTCCCCTTCCAATGAGTATAGGCAGTGTAAAATTCACATTCCTATTAGATATATAACCATTACCTCTATCTTATGTGAATACCCTTCTTTGAGAATATATACATTAGATTATTATGTCCTGATTAGATGATAAACTACTCACCAATCAGGTTATGTCACCACATATTCATAGTAAATTCTATAGCTACAAACTCAATTTCATGGGTTTCATAGTTATACTCATGTGGTGTCAATTTAGGTGAAATATTGGAAATAAATTATTATATCAACATTTGAGAAAAACCAATATTGTTCCATGATTCATAATAAAACACTATGTACTGGACACCCTCCTATGGAAATTTGATTATAGGAGAACTCTTCAACCACTTCCTCAACTCCTAAAATAACTTCCTAAACTGTATCATCCTATTGAAAAGCATCCCCTTGTTGGTAAAATATCTCATGGGTGATTCTACTTTGTGGAAAATAGGTACAACTGTTTGATGGTAAAATTCCAACGCAGTAAATATTTTCACCTCTATAAAACTCTTTGGTGGACCCCAAATATGTACTGCACTAACCATTTTTTGTAATCACTGCTACCCCCACATCTAAGATAATATATTCCATAATGTGGAAAAATAAAATAAAAATCTTAAACATCAATATATTCACATAAATATTGTTCTCTTAGTGTGTGTCTAGGACCATCCTCAAATTTCTCACATGATCCTCCTTGGATTCCGATTACACTAGGATGAACTCAATGGACGCTGATATGAATTGATCAAATAATAAACAAATGATCTTATTTAAGAGAAACATGAACATTGATGGTGTTTTATTCATGATAAAAAATCACCAATTACACATAATGGTCTTAAATACATATTAATGGAATCATAGGTAAATTCTTATCTCCTACATGCAGCTGGCGATGGCCTAATTTGTGGTCAAAAATTGTGAACCATCATACCCCTCTTAACTAATCAAAGTGTCTTTCAATCTTCATTAGTGGATACATATTCTTCACAACCACCTATTTCATACATCAGTTGTCCACAGATAACATAAATCTCTTATACGCTTTATTGAAGGACATAGCTAGGGTTGACTGGGGGGAACAATGGTTCTCACAAATATATTCTCCATGATTTCCTCCAAATACACCCTTAGCTCAATAAGCACTGTGCGGGCCATATGATATTCTTCTGCAGATATCGGTGATGTCTTGGAATCTATAACAATATGTATTTATTGCTCACATCGGTGATATAGACAATGAAAATATTTAGGAAAGAAATCTTCATACACTTCCATACCATTGGAAACTAGTATCAGATATAATCCACTACTCGAAGAGTCATGCTAGCCAGATGATGATAAATCAGTGGAACTCTCCATTTTCTGAGCATATTAAACTCTTCCAAGGTTTCCTATTAATCATAAAGGGA
The DNA here is from genome assembly GCA_963277665.1 of Viscum album. Lineage (NCBI taxonomy): Eukaryota > Viridiplantae > Streptophyta > Magnoliopsida > Santalales > Viscaceae > Viscum > Viscum album. Next base: position 1,480,833,851 of record OY728142.1, on the reverse strand, counting down.
AACCTTGGCCCATCAATTTGGACACACAACATAATTTTCCTAAAAATGAAAATCTAAGCATGAACATTGGACTTCCAATCAATATATAAGATGACCTAAAAAGGTTTAATAAACACTAAAAAATATATATAAGGAATAAATAATTCCTCTAAATATTTAATGAAACTATTACAATAAGTCCAAATGACTGTGTTACCAGTTATTAGAGTCTCCAATAGTAATTGTTGAGCTAATGGGTTAAATAGAATCACTATGTGTTTAACTACACATGTATAAAGAAAAAAGTAACTCCGACCAATATCAATCAATGCTAAAGCTAAATTAGAATAGAATGGATCATACCTCATACCATCAAAAAATAATTAGGTTCATAGGCCTCTATTTCAAGCATCTACCCTCTTCCCTGGCCACATGCTCCATATTCTTAGTTTGGACAACCTGAGGGTGGTGGTTGAAATAGGTCAATCATTTGACCTCATCTAACTACTCTACCGGATGTTGTAACTCATATTCCACCCTATATAACACCCATCTCCTTACTCTAACTCTACCTCAATTGTCCCTATAACATCTCTCAATCAGCTATACGATGAGTTAGATAATTCCATGCTAGATTTCCCCAACGACCCTAGGATATTAAATAGCTCTACCTTAGATGATTTGAACCACCCCGAGAGCCCTTAACCATAGATCATGTGTCCTTGGATCAAATTATAATTCTTGTAAAGTTCTCGGATCAATTGTACTATCGATGGATACATGATACCAAGGTCTCATCTCTTGGGTGCTCACTACTAGCACCCAACATCGGTTTTCACTCTACCTGGAAGCTCTCCGCCACCAAGGACCACTCAATCACACCATTAATGGTGGCAATGAAAATGTTTAAAACAGAAGCCTTGATGTCCCTGTGTAATCCCTTCTCATAGTTCTGTGATCTGAAGAACTAATACTAGACCATATATATGATGTAACATGAGAGATGTGTTAACCTCATTGAATACTCCATCACGACCAAACATCAATACTTCAAATGAAGAATATCCTGCATGCGTACAAACCAAAACATGTATGAATAAATCTAATTAATGAAAATATTCTCGATACATGATCAATAAAATATTTCTTATCATGAGAATGAGTTACTAAGCTTCTCCATCACCAAGAATATTCTTGAAGAATAATTTCCTCAAGGACTAATATCTGATATATATAAATCTCCAAAAGGAGGAAAACTTTACTGAATATCTCTAGAAAGTCCACAAACAACGTGGAGCCTAGCTCTCCCTAAACTATAGAAGTTCAACTCCTCTGAAAATCCTATAGTGCACTCATCCTTCATAAATCCTTACCAGAAACTACAATTACATGGTGAGAGTCAATGGGTTGTGGTACAACAGTTAAACAACCTAGAGGTACTATTTTCTTGATAGGCTCTTGAGCCGTTTCCTAATAACTTGACGGATCATGATTGTTGTAGAGACCCGTATCTTGACGTACATGGACATTACATTACATTTACGGAATACTTAGTACATAACAAAAACACACACACAAGGACCGTAATAGTTTAGTGTCTTTGGAAACTCAGAATATAATCTTCTAATCGTGGTGAAAGATCTTCAACATCTCCCATAAAGATCGTCTTTTTTTTATACCTAAAACCTTTCTTTATATCCTGGGGAAAAGAAAACATAAAAGGGTGAGCTCAAATGTTCAGTAATGGTAAACAAAAGAAATATCAATCACATCATATACATAAGCACATAACTTTTGTAAATATTAACCTGCAAAAGAGATCATAATTTCATAACATGGGGTAAATCATGGCAGTGAAATGTAATCACAATAATCATAACATAAAACATGAAACTTTGTGGCATTCACAAATAATCCTAGAGAATCATTTCTTGTTAGTCAAGACTCATTGCCAAGACTATCTTAGTGGACAAATTCCCTTTCTGAATCGAGTAACCCTCGTTTCAGTCCTGTTTCACTGAACCGGTATAACCTACCATTCCAGCCATGTCTATCTCATGAGATATAAAATCATTACCCAATGCATTGGAGGGAGATACAGGTCCCACCCATCTTATAATGATACCATTCTTATGTGTGCCACATAATCATAAACCATACATCATAGCGTAACCCATGTAATAAAAATGGGATTCTTAAACAACATGACATCATAAAACAATTCATATAAGATAAAGGAATTCATAAAAATATTTCCATAACAACATAATCAAACCAATGTAATAATAGGGATTAAAACAGAACCCTTTATTATCTTAGATGGAAAATAATTTTGATAAAACACTTGAACTCCATTCTTGAGGAAAATATCCTTTCTTCTTCAAAAACATTTTTTCCTTTCATAACATGTCATACGACTTTAAAATAAAATAAGTTGATTAAAAATAAACTTGAAAACTTGTAAAGGAAGATTCTTGGAAATTTTGTTTTAAAAATCCATTCATGCCGTATAAGTTAAAAAAACATTCTTCGTACTTTTGTCGGAAAAGTCAAAAAATCACCTCGTACGAAAAAGCGACAAAAGATTCCTTTCATATTCTTTACTAAAAACTCACTGAAGGGTAAAAATAGATTTAAACAATTTTAGGTGGATGGAAATAATATTACATATTGATGAAACATGGATGTGGATGATAAAATACACCCTAGTAAATAATTACGAATAAACAATCTCGGATAAAAATGAGATTGTGATATTTCCCTTACCTTAGGTCCGATTTGCTTTGTTCGTGTCCGAAGATCCTGTATAATGGTTTAAATAATGTTATTGACTTATTCCAGAATCATACATATTGATATGATATCATATATGGTCATATTATTAGCTTCTTGTTAGTAATATTTCATTGTTACTTGTTACTCGGGTCTTTATAACTTTTTGTTCTTATGCGTGTTTTGTCGAATAAATTCTTATTCTTATCTTTAGGTTATAGATAATTCATTTACAGAATGGTATTAGTGTAGTATATACCATATTCATTTATTCAATTCATTTATATAATCATTATGAAATGAATATCATGTAGAACGAGTCGCATCACATCGTGGAGACGGTATTCCGTACGTACGCACGAGTGATGATATCGTTCCTATGATCGTGGAATTGTATTGGAGTATATATATATATTATTTCAGTATCAATATTACTTCATAATAATCATATATAGTTACTCATTACACCATTATACCCATCCTTGTAAGGTGATGGTGGAAAAATAGATTACACCACGGCGTGGAGACGGTATTCCGTACGTACGCACGCGCGGTGATTTCATTTTTCTGTAGGATGGATAGAAGGTGAATTATGGTTGTTTAATATTTATAATAACATATCAGTATGTAAGTAATACTGATGTTATTACTTTATCATGAAACAACTAAAGAAGAAGAAGTTGAAGAAGAAAGAAATTGAAAAGATCGGTAATGGATATTACCTCTTCTTTGGAACGCCTCTTTGAATCCTCCACTTAAGGAACTAAGATTGGCCTTTGGAGAAGACCAGGACCTCTAGTATTATTCTAGGGAAGTGGAGAGGAGAAAATTGCAGGGGTTGGCCGAGCTTGAGTGCTCAAATTGGTGTGAGGAGGAGGGGGAGGAGGTGTCCTTTTATAAGGGAGGAGAGGGGCACTTTAGGAATATCTCAAAATATTATTTTATATTAAAGTCAAAATCGGTTTATAATGTTTCCAAAGGGTCTTATTTCGAAGCTAAAGTGGGGATGGGTCGAAATCCTATCAAAAAATAGGATTTAGACAAGTTTATGGTATTATTTTAACCTTATCAATTAGATTTAACTCTAAGTTAATTAATTTAACTTTTACCGTGTCTTTTTATTTTCTTTCACTATATTGTTAATACACTTACTATAACATGCCAAACGAACCCCAAATTGTTTATTATTAATATATATATCCTTATCTAATTCATTTGGCCGAACCTTAGATTTTTAGGAATACAATAACAATTAATAATATAATATTTGATTTAAAAACTATTTTGTGTCAATTTTGACACTATTTGATATATGATTTTTGTGAAAGTCATAACAGAATTATATGTTCGAACCAAGTTGATTAAATCAACATTAATATATCATAGTAACCTAGAAAATTAGTGGAATTCATAAAAAGTCTCAAATTACATTCATTTGAGCATTTATAACATCAATTATGTTAATATTTCCTTAAAAGGGTAATTACTGCATCATCGTTGTGTCATAAATAAATTAATTTATTTAAAGTTTAAAAATTATAAATAAAATATCATTATGTAGGAAATATTTTTATCTTTCTAATGAATATTTATAGTCGAATTTATCTTATGTATAACCCCATATTAAAAATGTTTTAGTTATTAAACTTTGATTTTAACTATTTTAACTATTCATTAAATAATATAATATTAAATGTCATAATCTAATCCAAGTGGACCTAAATGGTCATATTATATTCATAAGGTTGTTTTTGGTCGAATTACACTTATCTAATAGAATTAGGACATGTGTTAGGGTAATAGTAATATCATATTTACCCTTAGTTACCCTATTTACTATTAACCGTGGTAAAAAAAAGTAAAAAGTTACTATTCACCAAAAATTATTTTAATCTCATTGAACCACATTTTACTTACTGAAATCAACCGTGTCTCTCGTATTTTTGAAATTCCATTCACAGAAGCGGTAAAATTAAGATTTATGAAGAAATTAATTTTTTTAACTACCACTTAGTAGTTTCACTATTCATCAAAAATTGATGTTTTTCAGAACAATGCCAAAATTTCATCCTAAGCTATATTTCATATTCCGAATTCAAAAATGAAGTCTATTTTACCAAATTCATATCATAGAATTTGCACTAATTAATTTTATAATTAAATCCCGCTGTTAAAACAAATAGCGTGTTTTTAGGAAACAATATCTATCAAAAGATTGACACTTGATTATGTCTGGTTTAAATGTGAAATTACATCCAATGACCAACATTGTATTAAATTGTAAAAATATATTCTAAATATACTTTAAAACCACTAAAATTAATAATTTATCACTATTAATTATTTCGATTAAAAAAGTTGTTTTTAATTATAATTTAGTAATTTTCACTATTCATCAGAATATGAAAGTTATCCGAAAAGTACCAAAATTTCACCTTAGGCTAAATTCGATACTCCGAATCCAAAAATGAAGTTCATTTTGAAAAATAAGATTTACAGAGTTTTAAAAAGTGGTTATTACTATTCATAACGGCTAGTTTTAATAATATTTTAATAGCATATCGTTGTTTAGTGAAACTCGGTATTGCGTATTACACACGCTATCGAGGAAGGTCGTGATTGTGTGTAATGCAAGGAAAGTCAATGATGCGTGTTGTGCAAGCTCCTTTTGGTGTAGCGTACAACACAAGACTTTAATAAAATTAAAAATAATATTTTTTTATAAAATCTTGGGCTGTTACATTCTACCCCCCTTAAAATGAATTTCACCCTCGAAATTCGTCGGGGTTATAAATGGTTTACTATTCGAAAGTTTCTTTAATAGAAACCCACATCGTAAAAAGGAATATCAAAACCAATCTTTAAAAACAAAAGTATGAAACGTAACGGTTACCCAAATAAACTAATCATTGGGTTTCCACATAGGTGAAAATATGGATATGGAAGAGAAATCTAACCATCATGTTCTGATGGAGAGTGGTAGAGAACATGGCTATGGAAAAGCCAGTAATCACAAATCCATAGATTTGTGATGATATAAGGTACCATCTGATTCATCAGGTATAAGATCACTAGGACAACATTTTTGGTTTTCAAGATCATTTCCCTAAAGTTGAAAATTTGAATTAGAATAAATACTTACTTTATTTTGGTACAATCTCATTGTTGTTCGTGCCTTGAACAATTTCCACTTCATCTCTTAAATAAATGAAGTTGAATTTGTTATTCATGAAGTGTTAGCAGATCATGTGATAGAATGACGGGTCATTCCATCTGTCTCAAACAAAAGGTTAGCAAAAATTATATGCATAAGTCGATCTATAGTGAGATTAATCATATATGGTTCCTAAAATGGACTTATACTTCATATATCATACTGCTTAATATAATAAAACTAATTTCTACTAAACAGGGACTTCCTGTAGGCCAGTGGTAGGCGATAAAGGCCAGTCGCACTTCGGTTGTGGGTTTGATTCCCATAGCCTTGTCTGAAGCGATGGGCTGTCGCCCGTCCTGCAGGTTGTCCTTTTTCCAAAACTATATAACATCCCATCAATAATATCGAAAAAACAAACAATACTAACTTATGTCCAACATAATCTATTCCAATCTTTTAGGCTTATCCATAATACTGCAGTCGACTCTCATAATATAGTGAAAATGATTACCAGAGATTTAACACCATCATCGATCCCCATATATCATAAGATATGTTTTGTTGGTCACATTCCAAACATTCAAAGTCCTTAATCGTGTATTCTCTTGAATACCTTAGTGAAAACATGAATGCAGTTAAAAGTTAACACCTTCCACATACTAAAATCCTCAAAATTCTATATACTCAAACCATGATATCACTTAGTCCTTATATCAATCATGAGCTCATGAATACTGTTAAACATTTCATTTTCTCGTTTTCCCTTCATTATGCGCATAATATCTCAATCACTTTGAATACCACATTAGTCCAATACATAAATATTCCAATATTCCAAGATACAACATTATTTTGGAATCCCATTACATAAACACTTAATCATTCCACCACATCGTTGTCATATTCAACATTGCCGATAGTGATCGCATGTGACTTCCCTTTGTCCTTTGCCTTAAGCGGTTGCTCATGTCGATCATCACTAACCCTTGGATTAGGGCATTTATTAGCATAATGCCCCATTTCCTTGCACATGAAGCATTGAAGTGTTGGTTGTACGTTCTCTGCAGTGTTTGCTTTATTCAATTCATTAGAATCCCATTTTCCATTACTTCGACACTCAGCTGCTCGATGACCTTCTTTTCCACACTTAAAACATTTTCTAGTCCCTTTAAGACAATCTCCACCATGCTTCTTTCCACACTTTGTGCATAAGGAAACATTCATCTTCTTTTCACCATTATTCTGAGTTTTCTCCTTGAACTCCATCTTTCGTTTCTTGTCAAACCCATGATATGGATATGTAACACCAACTTCCATTTCTACCTTGATAGCACAACTCACAATTTCTTCATAGCTACTGAAGTCTCTTATAGCTAATTCCCTTCTAAGACTTGGTTTTAAGCCACTGAAAAATCGATCAACTTTACTTTCAGGTTGGATGATAATACCAGAAGCGTACCTTGCATGTCTTGTAAAATTCGCTTCATAGGTACCAACAGATTCATCATCCCTTTGCTTCAGTTCAAGAAACTCTTTCTCCATCTTTGTTCGGAGAATACGAGGGAAGTACTTATTGAAAAATAAGTTCTTGAACTCGTCCCATTCCATAGACTCAATTTCATCCCTTTGCCTCGTATTCTTAATAAGATTCCACCATTGATCAGCATCTCCTTCCAAATGATACACTGCTAGGATGACTTTATCATGTTCAGAACATTGAAGAACTGAAAATATCTTTTCAGTAGTACTAATCCATTGTTCAGCAACTAATGGATCAGTAGACCCACTGAAAGATGGTGGACGCTGCCTCATGAAGGATTCAACAGAATGTTGCTCCTTCCTTTGCTCGTTTGGAAGTCCTTCATGATTCATAGCTTGAGAAAGTTGTGTGAGCATGGCTACAAGATTTTGCATTCCGGCTCCAATATCGTTTGGTTGCTCAGGGGGACAATCATTGCATTGCCCATCACATTCCGCATTAACACGGTTCCTTCGGGTTCCAGCCATCATCTAAATCCCCAAAAGAATAGTATGAGAGGCAAAATCATGCTAGGGAAAACAACATAATAAAGGGGTAGTACCCTCAATATCTAACATCTTAGGTTAAATTCGAAGATCGTTAGCGCAATTCTAGGACTATAACCTATACGTATACTTAACCTTAGAGTCATCCCTAGACATACCTTAGAAATATCTCTAGGGATCTCACTAACGTTTTCGCATCCTAGTTTCCAAAGGTTGACTAAACCTTTCCTCTGATACCAACTGTAGAGACCCGTATCTTGACGTACATGGACATTACATTACATTTGCGGAATACTTAGTACATAACAAAAACACACACACAAGTACCTTAATAGTTTAGTGTGTTTGGAAACTCAGAATATAATCTTCTAATCGTGGTGAAAGATCTTCAACATCTCCCATAAAGATCTTCTTTTTTGTATACCTAAAACCTTTCTTTATATCCTGGGGAAAAGAAAACATAAAAGGGTGAGCTCAAAATCTCAGTAAGGGTAAACAAAAGAAATATCAATCACATCATATACATAAGAACATAACTTTTGGAAATCTTAACCTGCAAAAGAGATCATAATTTCATAACATGGGGTAAATCATGGAAGTGAAATGTAATCACAATAATCATAACATAAAACATGAAACTTTGTGGCATTCACACATAATCATAGAGAATCATTTCTTGTTAGTCAAGACTCATTCCCAAGACTATCTTAGTGGACAAAGTCCCTTTCTGAATCGAGTAACCCTCGTTTCAGTCCTGTTTCACTGAACCGGTATAACCTACCATTCCAACCATGTCTATCTCATGAGATATAAAATCATTACCCAATGCATTGGAGGGAGATATAGGTCCCACCCATCTCATAATGATACCATTCTTATGTGTGCCACATAATCATAAACCATACATTATAGCGTAACCCATGTAATAAAAATGGGATTCTTAAACAACATGACATCATAAAACAATTCATATAAGATAAAGGAATTCATAAAAATATTTCCATCACAACATAATCAAACCAATGTAATAATAGGGATTAAAACATAGCCCTTTATTATCATAGATGGAAAATAATTTTGATAAAACACTTGAACTCCATTCTTGAGGAAAATATCCTTTCTTCTTCAAAAACATTTTTCCTTTCATAACATGTCATACGACTTTAAAATAAAATAAGTTGATTAAAAATAAACTTGAAAACTTGTAATGGAAGATTCTTGGAAATTTTGTTTTAAAAATCCATTCATGCCGTATACGTTTAAAAAACATTCTTCGTACTTTTGTCGGAAAAGTCAAAAAATCACCTTGTACGAAAAAGCGACAAAAGATTTCTTTCATATTCTTTACTAAAAACTCACTGAAGGGTATAAATGGATTTAAACAATTTTAGGTGGATGGAAATAATATTACATATTTATGAAACATGGATGTGGATGATAAAATACACCCCAGTAAATACTTACGAATAAACAATCTCGGATAAAAATGAGATTGTGATATTTCCCTTACCTTAGGTCCGATTTGCTTTGTTCGTGTCCGAAGCTCCTGTATAATGGTTTAAATAATGTTATTGGCTTATTCCAGAATCATACATATTGATATGATATCATATATGGTCATATTATTATCTTCTTGTTAGTAATATTTCATTGTTACTTGTTACTCGGGTCTTTATAACTTTTTGTTCTTATGCGTGTTTTGTCGAATAAATTCTTATTCATATCTTTAGGTTATAGATAATTCATTTAAAGAATGGTATTAGTGTAGTATATACCATATTCATTTATTCAATTCATTTATATAATCATTATGAAATGAAGATCATGTAGAACGAGTCGCATCACATCGTGGAGACGGTATTCCGTACGTACGCACGAGTGATGATATCGTTCCTATGATCATGGAATTGTATTGGAGTATATATATATATTATTTCAGTATCAATATTACTTCATAATAATCATATATAGTTACTCATTACACCATTATACCCATCCTTGTAAGGTGATGGTGGAAAAATAGATTACACCATGGCGTGGAGACGGTATTCCGTACGTACGCACGCGCGGTGATTTCATTTTTCCGTAGGATGGATAGAAGGTGAATTAGGGTTGTTTAATATTTATAATAACATATCAGTATGTAAGTAATACTGATGTTATTACTTTATCATGAAACAACTAACGAAGAAGAAGTTGAAGAAGAAAGAAATTGAAAAGATCGGTAATGGATATTACCTCTTCTTTGGAACGCCTCTTTGAATCCTCCACTTAAGGAACTAAGATTGGTCTTTGGAGAAGACCAGGACCTCTAGTATTATTCTAGGGAAGTGGAGAGGAGAAAATGGCAGGGGTTGGCCGAGCTTGAGTGCTCAAATTGGTGTGTGGAGGAGGGGGAGGAGGTGTCCTTTTATAAGGGAGGAGAGGGGCACCTTAGGAATATCTCAAAATATTATTTTATATTAAAGTCAAAATCGGTTTATAATGGTTCCAAAGGGTCTTATTACGAAGCTAAAGTGGGGATGGGTCGAAATCCTATCAACCAATAGGATTTAGACAAGTTTAGGGTATTATTTTAACCTTATCAATTAGATTTAACTCTAAGTTAATTAATTTAACTTTTACCGTGTCTTTTTGTTTTCTTTCACTATATGGTTAATACACTTACTATAACATGCCAAACGAACCCCAAATTGTTTATTATTAATATATATATCCTTATCTAAGTCATTTGGCCGAACCTTAGATTTTTAGGAATACAATAACAATTAATAATATAATATTTGATTAAAAAACTATTTTGTGTCAATTTTGACACTATTTGATATATGATTTTTGTGAAAGTCATAACAGAATTATATGTTCGATCCAAGTTAATTAAATCAACATTAATATATCATAGTAACCTAGAAAATTAGTGTAATTCATAAAAAGTCTCAAATTACATTCATTTGAGCATTTATAACATCAATTATGTTAATATTTCCTTAAAAGGGTAATCACTGCATCATCGTTGTGTCATAAATAAATTAATTTATTTAAAGTCTAAAAATTATAAATAAAATATCATTATGTAGGAAATATTTTTATCTTTCTAATGAATATTTATAGTCGAATTTATCTTATGTATAACCCCATATTAAAAATGTTTTAGTTATTAAACATTGATTTTAACTATTTTAACTATTCATTAAATAATATAATATTAAATGTCATAATCTAATCCATGTGGACCTAAATGGTCATATTATATTCATAAGGTTGTTTTTGGTCGAATTACACTTATCCAATAGAATTAGGACATGTGTTAGGGTAATAGTAATATCATATTTACCCTTAGTTAGCCTATTTACTATTAACCGTGGTAAAAAAAATAAAAAGTTACTATTCACCAAAAATTATTTTCATCTCATTGAACCACATTTTACTTACTGACATCAACCGTGTCTCTCGGATTTTTGAAATTCCATTCACAGAAGCGGTAAAATTAAGATTTATGAAGAAATTAATTTTTTAACTACCACTTAGTAGTTTCACTATTCATCAAAAATTGATGTTTTTCAGAACAATGGCAAAATTTCATCCTAAGCTATATTTCATATTCCGAATTCAAAAATGAAGTCTATTTTACCAAATTCATATCATTGAATTTACATTAATTAATTTTATAATTAAATCCCGCTGTTAAAACAAATAGCGTGTTTTTAAGAAACAATATCTATCAAAAGATTGACACTTGATTATGTCTGGTTTAAATGTGAAATTACATCCAATGACCAACATTGTATTAAATTGTAAAAATATATTCTAAATATACATTAAAACCACTCAAATTAATAATTTATCAATATTAATTATTTTGATTAAAAAGTTGTTTTTAATTATAATTTAGTAATTTTCACTATTCATCAGAATATGAAAGTTATCCGAAAAGTACCAAAATTTCACCTTAGGCTAAATTCGATACTCCGAATCCAAAAATGAAGTTCATTTTGAAAAATAAGATTTACAGAGTTTTAAAAAGTGGTTATTACTATTCATAACGACTAGTTTTAATAATATTTTAATAGCATATCGTTGTTTAGTGAAACTCGGTATTGCGTATTACACACGCTATCGAGGAAGGTCGTGATTGCGTGTAATGCAAGACAAGTCAAGGATGCGTGTTGTGCAGGCTCCTTTTGGTGTAGCATACAACACAAGACTTTAATAAAATTAAAAATAATATTTTTTTATAAAATCTTGGGCTGTTACATTCTGCCCCCCTTAAAATGAATTTCACCCTCGAAATTCGTCGGGGTTATAAATGGTTTACTATTCGAATGTTTCTTTAATAGAAACCCACATCGTAAAAAGGAATATCAAAACCAATCTTTAAAAACAAAAGTATGAAACGTAACGGTTACCCAAATAAACTAATCATTGGGTTTCCACATAGGTGAAAATATGGATATGGAAGAGAAATCTAACCATCATGTTCTGATGGAGAGTGGTAGAGAACATGGCTATGGAAAAGCCAGTAATCACAAATCCATAGAATTGTGATGATATAATGTACCATCTGATTCATCAGGTATAAGATCACTAGGACAACATTTTTGGTTTTCAAGATCATTTCCCTAAAGTTGAAAATTTGAATTAGAATAAATACTTACTTTATTTTGGTACAATCTCACTGTTGTTCGTGCCTTGAACAATTTCCACTTCATCTCTTAAATAAATGAAGTTGAATTTGTTATTCATGAAGTGTTAGCAGATCATGTGATAGAATGACGGGTCATTCCATCTGTCTCAAACAAAAGGTTAGCAAAAATTATATGCATAAGTCGATCTATAGTGAGATTAATCATATATGGTTCCTAAAATGGACTTATACTTCATATATCATACTGCTTAATATAATAAAACTAGTTTCTACTAAACAGGGACTTCCTGTAGGCCAGTGGTAGGCGATAAAGGCCAGTCGCACTTCGGTTGTGGGTTCGATTCCCACAGCCTTGTCCGAAGCGATGGGCTGTCGCCCGTCCTGCAGGTTGTCCTTTTTCCAAAACTATATAACATCCCATCAATAATATCGAAAAAACAAACAATACTAACTTATGTCCAACATAATCTATTCCAATCTTTTAGGCTTATCCATAATACTGCAGTCGACTCTCATAATATAGTGAAAATGATTACCAGAGATTTAACACCATCATCGATCCCCATATATCATAAGATATGTTTTGTTGGTCACATTCCAAACATTCAAAGTCCTTAATCGTGTATTCTCTTGAATACCATAGTGAAAACATGAATGCAGTTAAAAGTTAACACCTTCCACATACTAAAATCCTCAAAATTCTATATACTCAAACCATGATATCACTTAGTCCTTATATCAATCATGAGCTCATGAATACTGTTAAACATTTCATTTTCTCGTTTTCCCTTCATTATGCGCATAATATCTCAATCACTTTGAATACCACATTAGACCAATACATAAATATTCCAATATTCCATGATACAACATTATTTTGGAATCCCATTACATAAACACTTAATCATTCCACCACATCGTTTTCATATTCAACATTGCCAATAGTGATCGCATGTGACTTCCCTTTGTCCTTTGCCTTAAGCGGTTGCTCATGTCGATCATCACTAACCCTTGGATTAGGGCATTTATTAGCATAATGCCCCATTTCCTTGCACTTGAAGCATTGAAGTGTTGGTTGTACGTTCTCTGCAGTGTTTTCTTTATTCACTTCATTAGAATCCCATTTTCCATTACTTCGACACTCAGCTGCTCGATGACCTTCTTTTCCACACTTAAAACATTTTCTAGTCCCTTTAAGACAATCTCCACCATGCTTCTTTCCACACTTTGTGCATAAGGAAACATTCATCTTCTTTTCACCATTATTCTGAGTTTTCTCCTTGAACTCCATCTTTCGTTTCTTGTCAAACCCATGAGATGGATATGTAACACCAACTTCCATTTCTACCTTGATAGCACAACGAACAATTTCTTCATAGCTACTGAATTCTCTTATAGCTAATGCCCTTCTAAGACTTGGTTTTAAGCCACTGAAAAATCGATCAACTTTACATTCAGGTTGGATGATAATACCAGAAGCGTACCTTGCAAGTCTTGTAAAATTTGCTTCATAGGTACCAATAGATTCATCATCCCTTTGCTTCAGTTCAAGAAACTCCTTCTCCATCTTTGTTCGGAGAATACGAGGGAAGTACTTATTGAAAAATAAGTTCTTGAACTCGTCCCATTCCATAGACTCAATTTCATCCCTTTGCCTCGTATTCTTAATAAGATTCCACCATTGATCAGCATCTTCTTCCAAACGATACACTGCTAGGATGACTTTATCATGTTCAGAACATTGAGGAACTGAAAATATCTTTTCAGTAGTACTAATCCATTGTTCAGCAACTAATGGATCAGTAGACCCACTGAAAGAAGGTGGACGCTGCCTCATGAAGGATTCAACAGAATGTTGCTCCTTCCTTTGCTCGTTTGGAAGTCCTGCATGATTCATAGCTTGAGAAAGTTGTGTGAGCATGGGTACAAGATTTTTCATTCCGGCTCCCATATCGTTTGGTTGCTCAGGGGGACAATCATTGCATTGCCCATCACATTCCGCATTAACACGGTTCCTTCGGGTTCCAGCCATCGTCTAAATCCCCAAAAGAATAGTATGAGAGGCAAAAATCATGCTAGGGAAAACAACATAATAAAGGGGTAGTACCCTCAATATCTAACATCTTAGGTTAAATTCGAAGATCGTTAGCACAATTCTAGGACTATAACCTATACGTATACTTAACCTTAGAGACATCCCTAGACATACCATAGAAATATCTCTAGGGATCTCACTAACGTTTTCGCATCCTAGTTTCCAAAGGTTGACTAAACCTTTCCTCTGATACCAACTGTAGAGACCCGTATCTTGACGTACATGGACATTACATTACATTTGCGGAATACTTAGTACATAACAAAAACACACACACAAGGACCATAATAGTTTAGTGTGTTTGGAAACTCGGAATATAATCTTCTAATCGTGGTGAAAGATCTTCAACATCTCCCATAAAGATCTTCTTTTTTTTATACCTAAAACCTTTCTTTATATCCTGGGGAAAAGAAAACATAAAAGGGTGAGCTCAAATTCTCAGTAAGGGTAAACAAAAGAAATATCAATCACATCATATACATAAGCACATAACTTTTGGAAATCTTAACCTAGAAAAGAGATCATAATTTCATAACATGGGGTAAATCATGGCAGTGAAATGTAATCACAATAATCATAACATAAAACATGAAACTTTGTGGCATTCACACATAATCGTAGAGAATCATTTCTTGTTAGTCAAGACTCATTGCCAAGACTATCTTAGTGGACAAAGTCCCTTTCTGAATCGAGTAACCCTCGTTTCAGTCCTGTTTCACTGAACCGGTATAACCTACCATTCCAGCCATGTCTATATCATGAGATATAAAATCATTACCCAATGCATTGGAGGGAGATATAGGTCCCACCCATCTCATAATGATACCATTCTTATGTGTGCCACATAATCATAAACCATACATCATAGCGTAACCCATGTAATAAAAATGGGATTCTTAAACAACATGACATCATAAAACAATTCATATAAGATAAAGGAATTCATAAAAATAAGTCCATCACAACATAATCAAACCAATGTAATAATAGGGATTAAAACAGAACCCTTTATTATCTTAGATGGAAAATAATTTTGATAAAACACTTGAACTCCATTCTTGAGGAAAATATCCTTTCTTCTTCAAAAACATTTTTTCCTTTCATAACATGTCATACGACTTTAAAATAAAATAAGTTGATTAAAAATAAACTTGAAAACTTGTAAAGGAAGATTCTTTGAAATTTTGTTTTAAAAATCCATTCATGCCGTATACGTTAAAAAAACATTCTTCGTACTTTTGTCGGAAAAGTCAAAAAATCACCTTGTACGAAAAAGCGACAAAAGATTCCTTTCATATTGTTTACTAAAAACTCACCGAAGGGTAAAAATGGATTTAAAAAATTTTAGGTGGATGGAAATAATATTACATATTGATGAAACATGGATGTGGATGATAAAATACACCCCAGTAAATACTTACGAATAAACAATCTCGGATAAAAATGAGATTGTGATATTTCCCTTACCTTAGGTCCGATTTACTTTGTTCGTGTCCGAAGCTCCTGTATAATGGTTTAAATAATGTTATTGACTTATTCCAGAATCATACATATTTATATGATATCATATATGGTCATATTATTAGCTTCTTGTTAGTAATATTTCATTGTTACTTGTTACTCGGGTCTTTATAACTTTTTGTTCTTATGCGTGTTTTGTCGAATAAATTCTTATTCTTATCTTTAGGTTATAGATAATTCATTTAAAGAATGGTATTAGTGTAGTATATACCATATTCATTTATTCAATTCATTTATATAATCATTATGAAATGAAGATCATGTAGAACGAGTCGCATCACATCGTGGAGACGGTATTCCGTACGTACGCACGAGTGATGATATCGTTCCTATGATCGTGGAATTTTATTGAAGTATATATATATATTATTTCAGTATCAATATTACTTCATAATAATCATATATTGTTACTCATTACACCATTATACCCATCCTTGTAAGGTGATGGTGGAAAAATAGATTACACCACGGCGTGGAGACGGTATTCCGTACGTACGCACGCGCGGTGATTTCATTTTTCCGTAGGATGGATAGAAGGTGAATTAGGGTTGTTTAATATTTATAATAACATATCAGTATGTAAGTAATACTGATGTTATTACTTTATCATGAAACAACTAAAGAAGAAGAAGTTGAAGAAGAAAGAAATTGAAAAGATCGGTAATGAATATTACCTCTTCTTTGAAACGCCTCTTTGAATCCTCCACTTAAGGAACTAAGATTGTTCTTTGGAGAAGACCAGGACCTCTAGGATTATTCTAGGTAAGTGGAGAGGAGAAAATGTCAGGGGTTGGCCAAGCTTGAGTGCTCAAATTGGTGTGAGGAGGAGGGGGAGGAGGTGTCCTTTTATAAGGGAGGAGAGGGGCACCTTAGGAATATCTCAAAATATTATTTTATATTAAAGTCAAAATCGGTTTATAATGGTTCCAAAGGGTCTTATTACGAAGCTAAAGTGGGGATGGGTCGAAATACTATCAACCAATAGGATTTAGACAAGTTTAGGGTATTATTTTAACCTTATCAATTAGATTTAACTCTAAGTTAATTAATTTAACTTTTACCGTGTCTTTTTGTTTTCTTTCACTATATGGTTAATACACTTACTATAACATGTCAAAAGAACCCCAAATTGTTTATTATTAATATATATATCCTTATCTAAGTCATTTGGCCGAACCTTAGATTTTTAGGAATACAATAACAATTAATAATATAATATTTGATTTAAAAACTATTTTGTGTCAATTTTGACACTATTTGATATATAATTTTTTTGAAAGTCATAACAGAATTATATGTTCGATCCAAGTTGATTAAATCAACATTAATATATCATAGTAACCATGAAAATTAGTGTAATTCATAAAAAGTCTCAAATTACATTCATTTGAGCATTTATAACATCAATTATGTTAATATTTCCTTAAAAGGGTAATTACTGCATCATCGTTGTGTCATAAATAAATTAATTTATTTAAAGTCTAAAAATTATAAATAAACTATCATTATGTAGAAAATATTTTTAGCTTTCTAATGAATATTTATAGTCGAATTTATCTTATGTATAACCCCATATTAAAAATGTTTTAGTTATTAAACATTGATTTTAACTATTTTAACTATTCATTAAATAATATAATATTAAATGTCATAATCTAATCCAAGTGGACCTAAATGGTCATATTATATTCATAAGGTTTTTTTTGGTCGAATTACACTTATCCAATAGAATTAGGACATGTGTTAGGGTAATAGTAATATCATATTTACCCTTAGTTGGCCTATTTACTATTAACCGTGGTAAAAAAAAGTAAAAAGTTACTATTCACCAGAAATTATTTTCATCTCATTGAACCACATTTTACATACTGACATCAACCGTGTCTCTCGTATTTTTGAAATTCCATTCACAGAAGCGGTAAAATTAAGATTTATGAAGAAATTAATTTTTTTAACTACCACTTAGTAGTTTCACTATTCATCAAAAATTGATGTTTTTCAGAACAATGCCAAAATTTCATCCTAAGCTATATTTCATATTCCGAATTCAAAAATGAAGTCTATTTTACCAAATTCATATCATAGAATTTACATTAATTAATTTTATAATTAAATCCCGCTGTTAAAACAAAGAGCGTGTTTTTAAAAAACAATATCTATCAAAAGATTGACACTTGATTATGTCTGGTTTAAATGTGAAATTACATCCAATGACCAACATTGTATTAAATTGTAAAAATATATTCTAAATATACTTTAAAACCACTCAAATTAATAATTTATCACTATTAATTATTTCGATTAAAAAGTTGTTTTTAATTATAATTTAGTAATTTTCACTATTCATCAGAATATGAAAGTTATCCGAAAAGTACCAAAATTTCACCTTTGGCTAAATTCGATACTCCGAATCCAAAAATGAAGTTCATTTTGAAAAATAATATTTACAGAGTTTTAAAAAGTGGTTATTACTATTCATAACGACTAGTTTTAATAATATTTTAATAGCATATCGTTGTTTAGTGAAACTCAGTATTGCGTATTACACACGCTATCGAGGAAGGTCGTGATTGCGTGTAATGCAAGGCAGGTCAAGGATGCGTGTTGTGCAAGCTCCTTTTGGTGTAGCGTACAACACAAGACTTTAATAAAATTAAAAATAATATTTTTTTATAAAATCTTGGGCTGTTACATTCTACCCCCCTTAAAATGTATTTCACCCTCGAAATTCGTCGGGGTTATAAATGGATTACTATTCGAAAGTTTCTTTAATAGAAACCCACATCGTAAAAAGGAATATCAAAACCAATCTTTAAAAACAAAAGTATGAAACGTAACGGTTACCCAAATAAACTAATCATTGGGTTTCCACATAGGAGAAAATATGGATATGGAAGGGAAATCTAACCATCATGTTCTGATGGAGAGTGGTAGAGAACATGGCTATGGAAAAGCCAGTAATCACAAATCCATAGATTTGTGATGATATAAGGTACAATCTGATTCATCAGGTATAAGATAACTATGACAACATTTTTGGTTTTCAAGATCATTTCCCTAAAGTTGAAAATTTGAATTAGAATAAATACTTACTTTATTTTGGTACAATCTCACTGTTGTTCGTGCCTTGAACAATTTCCAATTCATCTCTTAAATAAATGAAGTTGAATTTGTTATTCATGAAGTGTTAGCAGATCATGTGATAGAATGACGGGTCATTCCATCTGTCTCAAACAAAAGGTTAGCAAAAATTATATGCATAAGTCGATCTATAGTGAGATTAATCATATATGGTTCCTAAAATGGACTTATACTTCATATATCATACTGCATAATATAATAAAACTAGTTTCTACTAAACAGGGACTTCCTGTAGGCCAGTGGTAGGCGATAAAGGCCAGTCGCACTTCGGTTGTGGGTTCGATTCCCACAGCCTTGTCCGAAGCGATGGGCTGTCGCAAGTCCTGCAGGTTGTCCTTTTTCCAAAACTATATAACATCCCATCAATAATATCGAAAAAACAAACAATACTAACTTATGTCCAACATAATCTATTCCAATCTTTTAGGCTTATCCATAATACTGCAGTCGACTCTCATAATATAGTGAAAATTATTACCAGAGATTTAACACCATCATCGATCCCCATATATCATAAGATATGTTTTGCTGGTCACATTCCAAACATTCAAAGTCCTTAATCATGTATTCTCTTGAATACCTTAGTGAAAACATGAATGTAGTTAAAAGTTAACACCTTCCACATACTAAAATCCTCAAAATTCTATATACTCAAACCATGATATCACTTAGTCCTTATATCAATCATGAGCTCATGAATACTGTTAAACATTTCATTTTCTCGTTTTCCCTTCATTATGCGCATAATATCTCAATCACTTTGAATACCACATTAGACCAATACATAAATATTCCAATATTCCAAGATACAACATTATTTTGGAATCCCATTACATAAACACTTAATCATTCCACCACATCGTTGTCATATTCAACATTGCCAATAGTGATCGCATGTGACTTCCCTTTGTCCTTTGCCTTAAGCGGTTGCTCATGTCGATCATCACTAACCCTTGGATTAGGGCATTTATTAGAATAATGCCCCATTTCCTTGCACTTGAAGCATTGAAGTGTTGGTTGTACGTTCTCTGAAGTGTTTGCTTTATTCACTTCATTAGAATCCCATTTTCCATTACTTCGACACTCACACTAGTGCAAAAACACTTTTTCGCGTCGGTTTTTTTTTATTTTTAACGTCGGTTATAAACCGACGTCTTTATAGGCGACGTTAAAAATAGCGTTTTCGCGTCGGTTCATAGAAACCGACGCGAAAAATAATTCGCTTATGAGCTTCGGCGTCGGTTTTTTATAAAACCGACGCCGAAGCTACATGTAGACATTATTTTCCGCGTCGGTTCATTAAAAAACCGACGCGGAGAATATATTCGAATAGGTTTTCCGCGTCGGTTTTTAGAAAAACCGACGCGGAAAACCGATTGGAACAGGATTTTCCGCGTCGGTTTTTAGAAAAACCGACGCGGAAAACCGCATTCAACCGGATTTTCCGCGTCGGTTTTTCTAAAAACCGACGCGGAAACCCGCTTTCAACCGCGTTTTCCGCGTCGGTTTTTCTAAAAACCGACGCGGAAAACCCTTTCGGCGTCGGTTTTTAAAAAAACCGACGCCGTAAATAATTTTTTTTTAAAATTATTCGGCGTCGGTTTTTAAAATAACCGACGCCGTAAATTTTTTTTTTTTTTTAAATAAAATACATATATTTTCTCCTCCAAACAAATCGGAACCCTGAAAAAAAATAACGAAGTATACAAAAACAATTAAACAGCTTTAACAGAAGTACTTCAGAAAACTCAAAGTAAAGCAGAATTAAAATACACGTACCTACATGGTGCATTTTCTTAATCTAACCATACTCAGTATCAATCATTGTAAGTTTCCTCCCATAGATAGCACCAATCCTGTCAAAACAGTAATGAAACGAGTGAAAAAATCAATCCAAGTTATTAGTGCAATGAATAAACATTAAATGAAAATGTGTAATTTATTTGAATCATTCATTTTTTCACAAAGTAAATTACCAAAATGAAATGATCAAAATTCCAGGAACACTCAGCCGATGCAACCTCTTCCTCACCTCCCCCACTGAAGATGTTGGGGGTGTCTTTTCACCATAGAATCCCCACCACCCCCAACCTCAGGTTTTTATATTTGCTCTGTATAGACGTGCATTACCTATTCACTATTGTTATTTGTTTAAGTTATGGAATAACAGAGAAATAAATTTGAGTGCAAAAAATAGGTTAGAAAATTGAAATCAAATGCAGATTGAAGATACATAAAGAAACATACCTTAAAAATTGACGCCTTCTATTTTATCTTTGTGCAAACCCACTAAGCGTTGTTTCAGGTATTATGTGATATGCTTCTCGGCAATCATTTTTCGATATTTATTTGCATAAAAAATAAAAAGGCCTAGAAGATATTGCTGTGCATTCAAGGGAGACAATTTTTAGTGTTTGTGAATGTTATTTCGCTATACGAATCTCTATGTTCATGATCCAAGTACCACCCTACAGATTTGTCACTGTACAGACAAATGATTTTAAGAAATAACAATGAAAAGAAATATAATAACTAATTCTGAATTAAAATACACGTACCTGAAATATACGACATGCTTATTGTTGGTTATTGTTGAAGGATTCATTTGATTATTAGTAGATTCAATAAAACAGTTTTTGCAGAGGCACTTGAGAAAACTCAGTAAATCAGAATTAAAATACACGTACCTGAAATATATGACATGCTCATTGTTTGTTATTGTTGAAGCATTCATTTGATTATTAGTAGGTTCAAACACCTAATATATCATAAGAGTTAGTTTTTTAAACCCATATATAATATTATTTATAAATATTAGTATACATACCTCAAATCTTAATCAGACTTAACAAATAGTCCGCAAAAGTAGATTGAATATGAATCATATCAGATTGAGAATATGACTGTGAATCATTGAATACCTACAATAATATTGAATGATATGAAATTAATAAATAGAAGAAAGTGGATGAAAATATATAAAAAAGTTAATACAACTAACCTTATGAAAATCAGTAGTTTCCCCAGTTGTGATTATCTCGTACATAAATCGTAGAATATAATAACCACATTCAACGCTTCCATTTTGACGATGACACTGCAGTTATAAAACATTTAACTAATAATGAAACCCAATATATAACAAAAATATAAAAACTAATTACCTGTACTTCCACATATTTGATTTTCGTTGGTTTCTTTTCATTTGTAAAATGTTTCCATGAACTGCATTGTTTTATATAAGAACTAATAAAACTTGTGTAAACAATTAAAATTAAACATAACAAACTTCTAAAAATAAAAAAACAACTTACCTGTTTAATAAGTTGGAAAACGTTTTACGCACTTTTCCTAATAAAGAGCAAAACCAATATAAGGTGCATTCATTTGGGCAAAATACACCTAACATCCAATGCCCCCTATAATACAAAAAGTTCATAATTAATGACATTATAATGATCATGAGTTCAAAATTATGTTGATATTCTTACTTATCAACAAATGGCAAAAACCAGCACTGAATCTCTGTTTGTGATAATCTCTCGGATATATATTTAACTTTGTCATCATTTTTCACATGTTTGACTTCCGAGGAAATGTACTCTGGATCTATAAAGCTATAAATGCTTGTAGTTTCATTTTGTAAAAGAATCCTGTATAGATACCTAATTTAAAAAGAAAACATAGTTAGTCAATGACATAACAATATTTTAGTAAAGAAATAGCAATTCAGACGTCAATTTACTTACATGGAAAACAACTGCACCACATTCAGCCCGATCTCTTCAAAATTAACTAAATTCATGATATCTTCTTTCAATATTCTCAATTTATAATTTCTTCCACATATATCGGGCGTCATCCGAAACTCATAGATAAAATTCAAGGAAGAAGAGCACTGAGATAATCTTTTCAACCCAGAAGAAATATCAGAAGTATCTACAGCCGACTGTTTTTGAACATTTTGCTGCATTTGTACAGTTTCTTTTGCTTTCAGATATTCCTATATAAGTTAAATGTCAGAAAACATTATAAGTAATTTGGAATCATTTCTAATTACTAGTTAAAAAAACTCATACCTCATGTGAAATATAACGAAGAAGTGCAGTTGGCCAAAGTAAAAAATGGCCCATGCATTCCCCAACACTGGTGATCTCCGCAGTAGGAAATGGTAGTAGAGCAGTAGGATCTATAATAAAAAGTACTGATACTCTAACCTGACCCATCTGCATAGGCTGATGATGTACCGAGTCCCCCAAAAAATACACTTGTCCTAACGCAACAATATGTACATGAGGATCTCCCGCAAACAACTCACAATATAAGGTTTGATCCGATGGAGGAGGTGGAGGCTCAAAGTTAGCAGGTGGGGCAGGGTAGTCAGGGTGAGCAGGCTGAGAAGTCAGAAAAATGAAAAGGGTATATTAGTGTTTAAAATTTTTAACATAGAAAAATTGATTAAAAATTAAATTAAATAATATACCTCAAATGGTTGCGCAGACGGGGCAGGGTAAGCAGATGAGGCAGGGTAGTCCGGGTGAGTTGGCTGAGAATGTTGAAAAATGAAAAAGTTATATCAGTGTTTATAATTTATAAAATAGACAAATTGATGACATTAAATAATATACCTCGGAAGGCTGCCCAGACGGTGTTGGGTAAGCATATGAGGCATGATAGTCTGAGTGAGTAGGCTGAGAATGTTGAAAAATGAAAAAGTTATATCAGTGTTTATAATTTATAGAAAAGAAAAATTGTTAACAGTAAATAATATACCTCGGAAGGATGAGCAGACTGTGACTGTCTTGCCAAGTGTTCTAATAAAGCCTTCTGTACTGCTGCTTGAATTTGATCACCCATAGACCGTTTCATATCCTGCAGCTCTTCTTTTAAGGATTCAATTTCCGGGTCTCTTGGTTGCTTACTCTTACCAAAAACCTTCCGAATACTAACACCCGCCTGATATCCTCTAACACGGCCGGGGTGTTCAGTCTTTCCCAAAGCAGTGGCTAGGATATCCATCCTACCCTCAGGGATAAAAGAGCCCTGTGTCTCTTTCTCCTGAAGTTCATCCTGAAATGAAAAATAAAAAATTTATATTAGTGTTTATAAATTATAAAAAAGGAAAATTGTTAACAAAGAATTAATATTTACTTACAATTCTATCAGCCACTTGATGAGCTTCGTCTGTAAGATATTGTTCATTTTTTTTTCTTCTTGCTCGTTTCCATTTCTCATGGCGAGTGGGAGGAGATGGAGGACCATACTGGACCTCTTCTGAACCACTACTTGATCGAGCTCTTAATGCTTCAAATTTTTCTTCAATAATTTTCTGCTCCAAATACGAGTATCCTCCACGTGATAAAGTATGAGGGTATACGTTTTTCAACTGGATCTCCTGATGAGATCTTCTGGAGGCCTGTTACATAAAAATAAACACATTAGTAATAAGGAAAATATAGCATAAATTTTAAAATATAAAACAATTACAATACCTGAAATTTCTCTTCCTGACGACTGTCAACAAATCGCTTCCATGTTTCTTCATCTATATATGGATACTTAAGACATGGGCTTTCAAACCTTCTCTTTCCAAAAACATAATCTTTCGTCAGTTTGTTTTTAAAATCTCTCCATCGAACCGCCGCTAAAGAGAGATGTCTTTTCCTAATTTCTTTGGTTTCCTCAAAATTGAATGTCATCTGTAATTGAAAAAATAAAATATGTCATTTAAACTATATAATATTAAAAAAATGAGATAAAATAAATAAATAAAGATATTTTACCGTCACGGCCTCCCAAAGTTGTTGCTTCGCCGTCCTGTCCACTGACTTCCAATCAGGATATAAAATACTAATCCTGCAACGGCTCTGCATCGCTATATAACTGACAAACTGAACTGCATTTGGGCCAACTGCATTATTATTATCATCAAAACGGATGTGTAATTTGTTATCATCACGAGCGAGTGATAGTTTTGGTAAACGTGTAATACCACGTTTACCAACTAGAGAACTTGATTTTTCAGTAGTAACTGGAGAAGTCTCCTCCGCCGAGGACGCATCAGTAGTCCTGCAATTTTTTTTAATAAATTAACAGTTTTATTTCATTAAATATGTATATTACTGAATATTTAATAATATGTCAAAATAGATATACCTCGGTAACTGCTCATCTCTATCTGTATTTGACATTGCTACTAGAAAGTGTAATGAAATTTTGGGTACCTGCATATCATTAGAAAACTGAATAATTAGAAACAAGGAAATGAAAAATAAATATGTAAAAATAGAGGCATGCATTTGTAAGTTTTAAAAATAGACACAAAATATAAATATTTACCAGAAAAATTAGGAGACTAATTTAGTGTTTTCCCACGTCCCTTCATCATGATCGGTACGTACTGCATGCACTATGTCTGTCTTATATTCATTGTAATCATCTGAAAATTGCATAATAGATGAATAACGCTCATGTAAATCACTAGCATCATCAGAATCATCATCATCACCCAAATGATATCTTTTCCCTTGCAAAACAACTGACCACTGATCATTCGACGGATCAATGACATAAAATACTTGTTTTGCATGTGTCGCCAAGATAAATGGTTCCTCATTGTGATTAAATCTTTTCAAATCAACCAGTTTAAACCCATATTCATCATGTTTCACGCCACTATTACTATCAACCCAATTGCACTTAAAAATAGTGACTCGAAATTTAATATAATCAATTTCCCATATGTCTTCAATAACTCCAAAATATGATGTTGATGCAGAAATTGGGTTTTTATCTTTGGCACTCGAAAAATGCACTGCTTCAGCGAATACCATCACACCACTATTCTGAACGGTACTCTTGTCATCCAGGTTTTTTGTGTAAAATGTGTAGCCATTGATATCAAAACCAGACCAAGTGATCACATTAAAAGATGGTCCCCCTGATAACCACTTCAATGTTTCTGATACAGATATATCTGAGGTGACTTTCTCTTTAAACCATGAAACAAATGTCTTCTTATGCTCAATCATCAACCACTTTTCATTTCTTTTCTGATATCGTAACTTTAATTCAGCAATATGTGAGGATATATATGGTTGAACCTCATCTGTGTTGTTCAAAATGTATAAATGTGCTTGCATCACTTCATCACGTGGAATGAACTTTACCTTTAAGCCTCGAACCCCTCTACCTTCTCTGTCAACTGTCATATGTCGAGATAGAGGGAGACCAATATGCTCCACTTCATTCAAATAATCAGTACAGAACTCAATCACCTCTTCTGATACATATTTTTGAACAATAGAGGCCTCTGGTCGATAAGGATTTTTAACATATCCTTTCAAAATTTTCATATATCTTTCAAAAGGATACATCCATCTTAAATAAACAGGCCCACACATTCTTATCTCACGCACCAAATGAACCAATAGATGAACCATTATATCAAAAAATGTGGGTGGGAAATACATTTCTAGTTGACAAAGAATAAGAGTTGCTTCATTCTCCAACAAATCTAACAAATTTTGATCAACGACTTTGCTACAAATGGATTTAAAGAAATTACATAACCTGATGATTGTCTTCCTGACAGCTTTCGGTAATATACCACGCACTGCTACTGGTAGAATTTGTTGCATTAACACATGACAATCATGTGATTTCATACCTATTAATTTACAATCCTTCAATGACACAAAATTACTCACATTTGAAGAAAAACCACTGGGTACTTTAATACCATGAAGACACTGACAAAAATTCATCTTTTCAATCTTGCTTAATGTGTGACAAGCCGGAGGTAAATATGTTCTTTTTCCTTTCACAGCGGGAGCTAACTCCAAACGTATTCGCATTAACATCAAGTCCAATCTAGCATGTAATCCATCTTTTGTCTTTCCTTTTATGTCTAACAAAGTTCCAATCAAACTATCACATATGTTTTTCTCAACATGCATAACATCAATGTTATGTTTTATCTCTAAAAATCTCCAATAAGGTAGTTTGAAAAAAATAGACTGCTTCTTCCAGATATGTTTTTGTAAACCAGAACTTTTTCTCTTTCCGAATGTTGAATCAATATCTTTCACTCTGTCATAATATTCTTCAGGTGACAATGGTTGAGGGGGGAGGTTGTATTCTTGTAAACCGTTAAATGCTTTTCTCAATCTACGATAAGGATGATCAATTCGCAAAAATCTTCGATGTCCCATGTACACTGTCTTTCTTCCATTCTGCAATTGATAATATGAAGTTTGTTCTTCACAAATTGGACATGCTTTATGTCCCTTAACACTATATCCAGATAAGTTTCCATACGCAGGAAAGTCGTTTATAGTGAACATTATCATAGCACGCAAAAGAAAATACTCTTTCTTGTATGCATCGAAAACTGTAACACCTTTCTCCCATAGCAGTTTTAAATCCTCAATCAATGGTGTAAGATACACATCAATATCATTTCCTGGTTGTTTTGGTCCAGAAATCATCAAGCTCATCATAACATATTTTTTCTTCATACATAGATGTGGGGACAAGTTGTAAAGTACCAGCAAAACAGGCCATGAACTATGTTGGCTACTGAGGCTCCGATATGGATTCATTCCATCAGTACACAATCCCATTCTGAGATTTCTAACTTCACTTCCAAAATCATGAAATTTTTTATCAAAACTCTTCCACTGTGGTGAATCGGCCGGGTGACGTAAGTTACCATCAGAAATGCGCTCATCTGAATGCCATCTTAACCTTTTTGCATCATTTGAATTTGCAAATAGACGCTTCAAACGAGGAATAATTGGAAGGTACCAAAATGCTTTAGATGGAGTTTTGATTTTGGTACCTAAAAATAAACCAGAATTGAATTATCAGAATTGTTTGAAAAAAATATTGGATGATATCATTGGAAAGTAAAAAAATTGATTTTTCATAACGTTACATGACATCACCTGAAAATGAATCTGAGTTGACTTTCTCATCCATCTTATAGCGCGATGTTCCACATGTAGGACAACTTGATAAATGTTCATTTTCTTTCCTATATAGTACACAATCATTGGGGCAAGCATGTATCTTTTTATACCCCAATCCCATTGGGCATAATATTTTCTTCGCCTCATAATTGGAATCTGGAAGCCCATTGCCTTCTGGAAGAAGCTCTTTTAAAAGCTCAAGTAAACTGGAGAAACTTTTATCACTCCACCCATTTTTTGCTTTTAAGTTAACTAATCTCAAAACTGCTGATAACACTGTATATTTACTGCAACCTGGGAATAATGGTTTCTCAGAATCTCCATACAATCGTTCAACAGTTGGTGTTTTTTCGATGGTTTCAACACCTAAATCATGAATTAATTCTTCAATACGATCCTCTGCCTCATTATGAATATCGTCATCAACATTGGATGTTGAATTTTCAGTTCTTTCACCATGCAAGATCCAACGTGTATAATTAAGGCTAAAACCATAACAAATGAGATGATCTTTGATTTCTCTGAAGTTTAACTTTCTCATATTTACACACTTCACACATGGACAGAAAATCAAATCAATATTTTGATTATGCCGTTTAGCAAATTCCAAAAAATTGTCAACTCCTCTTTCATATTCACTAGTAGTTCTTCGTAGATAAATCCAATTATGATCCATTAATACCTGATATCACAATATAATTGATGAATATATTAAAACATAAAAACATTTAAATATCTATCAGATAAATTGTAAACAAAAACATATTCCATAAAAACTATTGATAATCAGATAAAAGACATCAAATATGAAACACGTTTACAAATATAGTAAACAGTTAATTTTAATATTATATACATGTGTGTTATATTGAAATACAAGGACAAAATGGTTAAATCAAAGGTTTCATTTTTTGAAAATAAAGTTCCATGATATAAATATTATATGAATGACATACAAGATAATATGATTTCTCACTATGACTACTATTGATCACACTATATTTATTTTTTTATTCATTTGATGTAACATGAATGAATCATGGAAAACTTAATGTGAAAAATAGTGCAATAACTATCCTTATTTAAAACAATGTGTATTAAAACACACATGTGGAACTCGATTAACAAAACTACTTGTGGGATTTGAAGAGTCATTAAAACTATTCAAAAGGGCTCCATATGGTTGGCCTAACTATGGGGGATAGACCTATAGCTACAAATCTTCATCCACCATCACCCCAATATTAAGTGAACCCCCAAATAGATTACACATCATTGGTAATTCAATCATCATTTTTATATCAAACACATAAAACCAATCAAAATCAATATCAAAATCCAACAATAAATCCTAGAATTACATAAACACTCAAGGATTCAAATGGAAAAGATATTATGACACTTTTCCCAATGTGTAGCACTAGATTTTTTATAACCTATATCCATAATAACATTATAATGCCAAATAACAAAGGGAACTTGGAAACCCAAACCCTCTGAAAAATCTTGGTTTTGATACCATTTTCATGAACCAACCCAAGATATCTATCCATTAAACACCTAAACTAGACCATGACATACTTGAGGGGAGTACCTAATCCTCATAGACTAACAATAAGCATTATAGGCATCTAAAACAATCACTAGGTATGATTTCACCCATTAATCATAGTGTAATTAACATCATATTTCTATCAGAAATCTGAAATGACCTATCCATAGGTTATACATCAACACAAAATTTGAATCAGTAGAAATAATATAAAGAATAACTATAAATAGATATAAACTAATTCCCTCAATACACTTCATCTCCTAAATCACCTAGTCCTCACAAAAGTAATTCAATACACTTTTAACCATAATTTTAAGTAGTAAAAACATCATTTAAATGGAAAAAATTTACACATATTCTATTTAAATAAATCCGTAAAAAACCTATAATAGGCACACTTGGGATAATTTGATAAGTAAAACAATAACTGAGCTCAAGTCCCCACTAATCACTAACCCAAACTGAAACAGAATGCATCCTAAGAGGGAAAAAGAACTGGATAAGATCCTAAAACTGAAATGTAGATAAACATGAGTATACAAATACTAATTAGGCCACTACTCACCTTACAAAATTTCTAACTTTTAATTAAAGCCCCTTTTAATCTAGTTTGAAATAAAATAAAATAAAATCTTACATAATTATTTAAAATCCAACATAATATAAAATCTTACATAATTATTCAACCCGAATTGAGATGTTAAATCCAAACTGCGACCGGTATAATTACTTCCAAAAACAAACAATATCAAATCTACACCAACAATGATAATACAAACAAAAAATAATGATAAATTACAACTAAAATCTAACCAATAATCCAAATCACGCAAAATAGGGTTATTGATAAAGAAATAAACAATGGGATATGAAACAAGAGATAAATAGGAAGAACACATACCCAAAATCGTGCAGACGACAAAAAACCTTCAACAATGGCCGTTCAAGATCGCAAATCAAGTTCGAAGGTCGTCGGGAGTCCGAAGCGCCGCAGCGGAACTCGATTTCGACGGACGAACAAAATGAGGGTTTCTGTCCGTGAATATTTTTAAAAGACTTTTCGCGTCGGTTTTCATTAAAACCGACGCGAAATATATTTTTTTTATGAGTTTCGGCGTCGGTTTTCATGAAAACCGACGCGGAAAATATAGTCGAAGAGGTTTTCCGCGTCGGTTTTTCTACAAACCGACGCGGAAAACCGATTAAAACAGGATTTTCCGCGTCGGTTTTTAGAAAAACCGACGCGAAAAAAAAAACATAATTATTTTTGGCGTCGGTTTTGTGTAAAACCGACGCCAAAAATTCCCCGCATATACTATTCGCGTCGGTTTTTAAAAAACCGACGTTATTACGACGACGTTAAAGCCCGTATTTCCACTAGTGTCAACTGCTCGATGACCTTCTTTTCCACACTTAAAACATTTTCTAGTCCCTTTAAGACAATCTCCACCATGCTTCTTTCCACAATTTGTGCATAAGGAAACATTCATCTTCTTTTCACCATTATTCTGAGTTTTCTCCTTGAACTCCATCTTTCGTTTCTTGTCAAACCCATGAGATGGATATGTAACACCAACTTCCATTTCTACCTTGATAGCACAACGCACAATTTCTTCATAGCTATGAAGTCTCTTATAGCTAATGCCCTTCTAATACTTGGTTTTAAGCCACTGAAAAATCGATCACCTTTACTTTCAGGTTGGATGATAATACCAGAAGCGTACCTTGCAAGTCTTGTAAAATTCGCTTCATAGGTACCAACAGATTCATCATCCCTTTGCTTCAGTTCAAGAAACTATTTCTCCATCTTTGTTCGGAGAATACGAGGGAAGTACTTATTGAAAAATAAGTTCTTGAACTCGTCCCATTCCATAGACTCAATTTCATCCCTTTGCCTCATATTCTTAATAAGATTCCACCATTGATCAGCATCTCCTTCCAAACGATACACTGCTAGGATGACTTTATCATGTTCATAACATTGAAGAACTGAAAATATCTTTTCAGTAGTACTAATCCATTGTTCAGCAACTAATGGATCAGTAGACCCACTGAAAGAAGGTGGACGCTGCCTCATGAAGGATTCAACAGAATGTTGCTCCTTCCTTTGCTCGTTTGGAAGTCCTGCATGATTCATAGCTTGAGAAAGTTGTGTGAGCATGGCTACAAGATTTTGCATTCCGGCTCCCATATCGTTTGGTTGCTCAGGGGGACAATCATTGCATTGCCCATCACATTCCGCATTAACACGGTTCCTTCGGGTTCCAGCCATCGTCTAAATCCCCAAAAGAATAGTATGAGAGGCAAAAATCATGCTAGGGAAAACAACATAATAAAGGGGTATTACCCTCAATATCTAACATCTTAGGTTAAATTCGAAGATCGTTAGCGCAATTCTAGGACTATAACCTATACGTATACTTAACCTTAGAGACATCCCTAGACATACCTTAGAAATATCTCTAGGGATCTCACTAACGTTTTCGCATCCTAGTTTCCAGAGGTTGACTAAACCTTTCCTCTGATACCAACTGTAGAGACCCGTATCTTGACGTACATGGACATTACATTACATTTGCGGAATACTTAGTACATAACAAAAACACACACACAAGGACCGTAATAGTTTAGTGTCTTTGGAAACTCGGAATATAATCTTCTAATCGTGGTGAAAGATCTTCAACATCTCCCATAAAGATCTTCTTTTTCTTTATACCTAAAACCTTTCATTATATCCTGGGGAAAAGAAAACATAAAAGGGTGAGCTCAAATTCTCAGTAAGGGTAAACAAAAGAAATATCAATCACATCATATACATAAGCACATATCTTTTGGAAATCTTAACCTGGAAAAGAGATCATAATTTCATAACATGGGGTAAATCATGGCAGTGAAATGTAATCACAATAATCATAACATAAAACATGAAACTTTGTGGCATTCACACATAATCATAGAGAATCATTTATTGTTAGTCAAGACTCATTGCCAAGACTATCTTAGTGGACAAAGTCCCTTTCTGAATCGAGTAACCCTCGTTTCAGTCCTGTTTCACTGAACCGATATAACCTACCATTCCAGCCATGTCTATCACATGAGATATAAAATCATTACCCAATGCATTGGAGGGAGATATAGGTCCCACCCATCTCATAATGATACCATTCTTATGTGTGCCACATAATCATAAACCATACATCATAGCGTAACCCATGTAATAAAAATGGGATTCTTAAACAACATGACATCATAAAACAATTCATATAAGATAAAGGAATTCATAAAAATATTTCCATCACAACATAATCAAACCAATTTAATAATAGGGATTAAAACAGAACCCTTTGTTATCTTAGATGGAAAATAATTTTGATAAAACACTTGAACTCCATTCTTGAGAAAAATATCCTTTCTTCTTCAAAAACATTTTTTCCTTTCATAACATGTCAAACGACTTTAAAATAAAATAAGTTGATTAAAAATAAACTTGAAAACTTGTAAAGGAAGATTCTTGGAATTTTTTTTTAAAAATCCATTCATGCCGTATACGTTAAAAAAACATTCTTCGTACTTTTGTCGGAAAAGTCAAAAAATCACCTCGTACGAAAAAGCGACAAAAGATTCCTTTCATATTTTTTACTAAAAACTCACCGAAGGGTAAAAATGGATTTAAACAATTTTAGGTGGATGGAAATAATATTACATATTGATGAAACATGGATGTGGATGATAAAATACACCCCAGTAAATACTTACGAATAAACAATCTCGGATAAAAATGAGATTGTGATATTTCCCTTACCTTAGGTCCGATTTGCTTTGTTCGTGTCCGAAGCTCCTGTATAATGGTTTAAATAATGTTATTGACTTATTCCAGAATCATACATATTGATATGATATCATATATGTTCATATTATTAGCTTCTTGTTAGTAATATTTCATTGTTACTTGTTACTCGAGTCTTTATAACTTTTTGTTCTTATGCGTGTTTTGTCGAATAAATTCTTATTATTATCTTTAGGTTATAGATAATTCATTTAAAGAATGGTATTAGTGTAGTATATACCATATTCATTTATTCAATTCATTTATATAATCATTATGAAATGAAGATCATGTAGAACGAGTCGCATCACATCGTGGAGACGGTATTCCGTACGTACGCACGAGTGATGATATCGTTCCTATGATCGTTGAATTGTATTGGAGTATATATATATATATATTATTTCAGTAACAATATTACTTCATAATAATCATATATAGTTACTCATTACACCATTATACCCATCCTTGTAAGGTGATGGTGGAAAAATAGATTACACCACGGTGTGGAGACGGTATTCCGTACGTACGCACGCGCGGTGATTTCATTTTTCCGTAGGATGGATAGAAGGTGAATTAGGGTTGTTTAATATTTATAATAACATATCAGTATGTATGTAATACTGATGTTATTACTTTATCATGAAACAACTAAAGAAGAAGAAGTTGAAGAAGAAAGAAATTGAAAAGATCGGTAATGGATATTACCTGTTCTTTGGAACGCCTCTTTGAATCCTCCACTTAAGGAACTAAGATTGGTCTTTGGAGAAGACCAGGACCTCTAGGATTATTCTAGGGAAGTGGAGAGGAGAAAATATCAGGGTTTGGCCGAGCTTGAGTGCTCAAATTGGTGTGAGGAGGAGGGGGAGGAGGTGTCCTTTTATAAGGGAGGAGAGGGGCACCTTAGGAATATCTCAAAATATTATTTTATATTAAAGTCAAAATCGGTTTATAATGGTTCCAAAGGGTATTATTTCGAAGCTAAAGTGGGGATGGGTCGAAATCCTATAAACCAATAGGATTTAGACAAGTTTAGGGTATTATTTTAACCTTATCAATTAGATTTAACTCTAAGTTAATTAATTTAACTTTTACAGTGTCTTTTTGTTTTCTTTCACGATATGGTTAATACACTTACTATAACATGCCAAAAGAACCCCAAATTGTTTATTATTAATATATATATCCTTATCTAAGTCATTTGGCCGATCCTTAGATTTTTAGGAATACAATAACAATTAATAATATAATATTTGATTTAAAAACTATTTTGTGTCAATTTTGACACTATTTGATATATGATTTTTGTGAAAGTCATAACAGAATTATATGTTCGATACAAGTTGATTAAATCAACATTAATATATCATAGTAACCTATAAAATTAATGTAATTCATAAAAAGTCTCAAATTACATTCATTTGAGCATTTGAACATCAATTATGTTAATATTTCCTTAAAAGGGTAATTACTGCATCATCGTTGTGTCATAAATAAATTAATTTATTTAAAGTCTAAAAATTATAAATAAAATATCATTATGTAGGAAATATTTTTAGCTTTCTAATGAATATTTATAGTCGAATTTATCTTATGTATAACCCCATATTAAAAATGTTTTAGTTATTAAACATTGATTTTAACTATTTTAACTATTCATTAAATAATATAATATTAAATGTCATAATCTAATCCAAGTGGACCTAAATGGTCATATTATATTCATAAGGTTGTTTTTGGTCGAATTAAACTTATCAAATAGAATTAGGACATGTGTTAGGGTAATAGTAATATCATATTTACCCTTAGTTAGCCTATTTACTATTAACCGTGGTAAAAAAAAGTAAAAAGTTACTATTCACCAAAAATTATTTTCATCTCATTGAACCACATTTTACTTACTGACATCAACCGTGTCTCTCGGATTTTTGAAATTCCATTCACAGAAGCGGTAAAATTAAGATTTATGAAGAAATTAATTTTTTTAACTACCACTTAGTAGTTTCACTATTCATCAAAAATTGATGTTTTTCAGAACAATGCCAAAATTTCATCCTAAGCTATATTTCATATTCCGAATTCAAAAATGAAGTCTATTTTACCAAATTCATATCATAGAATTTACATTAATTAATTTTATAATTAAATCCCGCTGTTAAAACAAATAGCGTGTTTTTAAAAAACAATATCTATCAAAAGATTGACACTTGATTATGTCTGGTTTAAATGTGAAATTACATCCAATGACCAACATTGTATTAAATTGTAAAAATATATTCTAAATATACTTTAAAACCACTCAAATTAATAATTTATCACTATTAATTATTTCGATTAAAAAGTTGTTTTTAATTATAATTTAGTAATTTTCACTATTCATCGGAATATGAATGTTATCCGAAAAGTACCAAAATTTCACCTTAGGCTAAATTCGATACTCCGAATCCAAAAATGAAGTTCATTTTGAAAAATAATATTTACAGAGTTTTAAAAAGTGGTTATTACTATTCATAACGGCTAGTTTTAATAATATTTTAATAGCATATCGTTGTTTAGTGAAACTCAGTATTGCGTATTACACACGCTATCGAGGAAGGTCGTGATTGCGTGTAATGCAAGGCAGGTCAAGGATGCGTGTTGTGCAAGCTCCTTTTGGTGTAGCGTACAACACAAGACTTTAATAAAATTAAAAATAATATTTTTTTATAAAATCTTGGGCTGTTACATTCTACCCCCCTTAAAATGAATTTCACCCTCGAAATTCGTCGGGGTTATAAATGGTTTACTATTCGAATGTTTCTTTAATAGAAACCCACATCGTAAAAAGGAATATCAAAACCAATCTTTAAAAACAAAAGTATGAAACGTAACGGTTACCCAAATAAACTAATCATTGGGTTTCCACATAGGTGAAAATATGGATATGGAAGAGAAATCTAACCATCATGTTCTGATGGAGAGTGGTAGAGAACATGGCTATGGAAAAGCCAGTAATCACAAATCCATAGATTTGTGATGATATAAGGTACCATCTGATTCATCAGGTATAAGATCACTAGGACAACATTTTTGGTTTTCAAGATCATTTCCCTAAAGTTGAAAATTTGAATTAGAATAAATACTTACTTTATTTTGGTACAATCTCACTGTTGTTCGTGCCTTGAACAATTTCCAATTCATCTCTTAAATAAATGAAGTTGAATTTGTTATTCATGAAGTGTTAGCAGATCATGTGATAGAATGACGGGTCATTCCATCTGTCTCAAACAAAAGGTTAGCAAAAATTATATGCATAAGTCGATCTATAGTGAGATTAATCATATATGGTTCCTAAAATGGACTTATACTTCATATATCATACTGCATAATATAATAAAACTAGTTTCTACTAAACAGGGACTTCCTGTAGGCCAGTGGTAGGCGATAAAGGCCAGTCGCACTTCGGTTGTGGGTTCGATTCCCACAGCCTTGTCCGAAGCGATGGGCTGTCGCAAGTCCTGCAGGTTGTCCTTTTTCCAAAACTATATAACATCCCATCAATAATATCGAAAAAACAAACAATACTAACTTATGTCCAACATAATCTATTCCAATATTTTAGGCTTATCCATAATACTGCAGTCGACTCTCATAATATAGTGAAAATTATTACCAGAGATTTAACACCATCATCGATCCCCATATATCATAAGATATGTTTTGCTGGTCACATTCCAAACATTCAAAGTCCTTAATCATGTATTCTCTTGAATACCTTAGTGAAAACATGAATGCAGTTAAAAGTTAACACCTTCCACATACTAAAATCCTCAAAATTCTATATACTCAAACCATGATATCACTTAGTCCTTATATCAATCATGAGCTCATGAATACTGTTAAACATCTCATTTTCTCGTTTTCCCTTCATTATGCGCATAATATCTCAATCACTTTGAATACCACATTAGACCAATACATAAATATTCCAATATTCCAAGATACAACATTATTTTGGAATCCCATTACATAAACACTTAATCATTCCACCACATCGTTGTCATATTCAACATTGCCAATAGTGATCGCATGTGACTTCCCTTTGTCCTTTGCCTTAAGCGGTTGCTCATGTCGATCATCACTAACCCTTGGATTAGGGCATTTATTAGAATAATGCCCCATTTCCTTGCACTTGAAGCATTGAAGTGTTGGTTGTACGTTCTCTGAAGTGTTTGCTTTATTCACTTCATTAGAATCCCATTTTCCATTACTTCGACACTCAACTGCTCGATGACCTTCTTTTCCACACTTAAAACATTTTCTAGTCCCTTTAAGACAATCTCCACCATGCTTCTTTCCAAAATTTGTGCATAAGGAAACATTCATCTTCTTTTCACCATTATTCTGAGTTTTCTCCTTGAACTCCATCTTTCGTTTCTTGTCAAACCCATGAGATGGATATGTAACACCAACTTCCATTTCTACCTTGATAGCACAACGCACAATTTCTTCATAGCTACTGAAGTCTCTTATAGCTAATGCCCTTCTAATACTTGGTTTTAAGCCACTGAAAAATCGATCACCTTTACTTTCAGGTTGGATGATAATACCAGAAGCGTACCTTGCAAGTCTTGTAAAATTCGCTTCATAGGTACCAACAGATTCATCATCCCTTTGCTTCAGTTCAAGAAACTATTTCTCCATCTTTGTTCGGAGAATACGAGGGAAGTACTTATTGAAAAATAAGTTCTTGAACTCGTCCCATTCCATAGACTCAATTTCATCCCTTTGCCT
Organism: Viscum album; assembly: GCA_963277665.1. Lineage (NCBI taxonomy): Eukaryota > Viridiplantae > Streptophyta > Magnoliopsida > Santalales > Viscaceae > Viscum > Viscum album. The sequence continues at coordinate 1,480,795,390 of OY728142.1, read as the reverse complement.
CATATTCTTAATAAGATTCCACCATTGATCAGCATCTCCTTCCAAACGATACACTGCTAGGATGACTTTATCATGTTCATAACATTGAAGAACTGAAAATATCTTTTCAGTAGTACTAATCCATTGTTCAGCAACTAATGGATCAGTAGACCCACTGAAAGAAGGTGGACGCTGCCTCATGAAGGATTCAACAGAATGTTGCTCCTTCCTTTGCTCGTTTGGAAGTCCTGCATGATTCATAGCTTGAGAAAGTTGTGTGAGCATGGCTACAAGATTTTGCATTCCGGCTCCCATATCGTTTGGTTGCTCAGGGGGACAATCATTGCATTGCCCATCACATTCCGCATTAACACGGTTCCTTCGGGTTCCAGCCATCGTCTAAATCCCCAAAAGAATAGTATGAGAGGCAAAAATCATGCTAGGGAAAACAACATAATAAAGGGGTATTACCCTCAATATCTAACATCTTAGGTTAAATTCGAAGATCGTTAGCGCAATTCTAGGACTATAACCTATACGTATACTTAACCTTAGAGACATCCCTAGACATACCTTCGAAATATCTCTAGGGATCTCACTAACGTTTTCGCATCCTAGTTTCCAGAGGATGACTAAACCTTTCCTCTGATACCAACTGTAGAGACCCGTATCTTGACGTACATGGACATTACATTACATTTGCGGAATACTTAGTACATAACAAAAACACACACACAAGGACCGTAATAGTTTAGTGTCTTTGGAAACTCGGAATATAATCTTCTAATCGTGGTGAAAGATCTTCAACATCTCCCATAAAGATCTTCTTTTTCTTTATACCTAAAACCTTTCTTTATATCCTGGGGAAAAGAAAACATAAAAGGGTGAGCTCAAATTCTCAGTAAGGGTAAACAAAAGAAATATCAATCACATCATATACATAAGCACATATCTTTTGGAAATCTTAACCTGGAAAAGAGATCATAATTTCATAACATGGGGTAAATCATGGCAGTGAAATGTAATCACAATAATCATAACATAAAACATTAAACTTTGTGGCATTCACACATAATCATAGAGAATCATTTATTGTTAGTCAAGACTCATTGCCAAGACTATCTTAGTGGACAAAGTCCCTTTCTGAATCGAGTAACCCTCGTTTCAGTCCTGTTTCACTGAACCGGTATAACCTACCATTCCAGCCATGTCTATCACATGAGATATAAACTCATTACCCAATGCATTGGAGGGAGATATAGGTCCCACCCATCTCATAATGATACCATTCTTATGTGTGCCACATAATCATAAACCATACATCATAGCGTAACCCATGTAATAAAAATGGGATTCTTAAACAACATGACATCATAAAACAATTCATATAAGATAAAGGAATTCATAAAAATATTTCCATCACAACATAATCAAACCAATTTAATAATAGGGATTAAAACAGAACCCTTTGTTATCTTAGATGGAAAATAATTTTGATAAAACACTTGAACTCCATTCTTGAGGAAAATATCCTTTCTTCTTCAAAAACATTTTTTCCTTTCATAACATGTCATACGACTTTAAAATAAAATAAGTTGATTAAAAATAAACTTGAAAACTTGTAAAGGAAGATTCTTGGAAATTTTGTTTTAAAAATCCATTCATGCCGTATACGTTAAAAAAACATTCTTCGTACTTTTGTCGGAAAAGTCAAAAAATCACCTCGTACGAAAAAGCGACAAAAGATTCCTTTCATATTTTTTACTAAAAACTCACCGAAGGGTAAAAATGGATTTAAACAATTTTAGGTGGATGGAAATAATATTACATATTGATGAAACATGGATGTGGATGATAAAATACACCCCAGTAAATACTTACGAATAAACAATCTCGGATAAAAATGAGATTGTGATATTTCCCTTACCTTAGGTCCGATTTGCTTTGTTCGTGTCCGAAGCTCCTGTATAATGGTTTAAATAATGTTATTGACTTATTCCAGAATCATACATATTGATATGATATCATATATGTTCATATTATTAGCTTCTTGTTAGTAATATTTCATTGTTACTTGTTACTCGAGTCTTTATAACTTTTTGTTCTTATGCGTGTTTTGTCGAATAAATTCTTATTATTATCTTTAGGTTATAGATAATTCATTTAAAGAATGGTATTAGTGTAGTATATACCATATTCATTTATTCAATTCATTTATATAATCATTATGAAATGAAGATCATGTAGAACGAGTCGCATCACATCGTGGAGACGGTATTCCGTACGTACGCACGAGTGATGATATCGTTCCTATGATCGTTGAATTGTATTGGAGTATATATATATATATTATTTAAGTAACAATATTACTTCATAATAATCATATATAGTTACTCATTACACCATTATACCCATCCTTGTAAGGTGATGGTGGAAAAATAGATTACACCACGGCGTGGAGACGGTATTCCGTACGTACGCACGCACGGTGATTTCATTTTTCCGTAGGATGGATAGAAGGTGAATTAGGGTTGTTTAATATTTATAATAACATATCAGTATGTATGTAATACTGATGTTATTACTTTATCATGAAACAACTAAAGAAGAAGAAGTTGAAGAAGAAAGAAATTGAAAAGATCGGTAATGGATATTACCTGTTCTTTGGAACGCCTCTTTGAATCCTCCACTTAAGGAACTAAGATTGGTCTTTGGAGAAGACCAGGACCTCTAGGATTATTCTAGGGAAGTGGAGAGGAGAAAATGGCAGGGTTTGGCCGAGCTTGAGTGCTCAAATTGGTGTGAGGAGGAGGGGGAGGAGGTGTCCTTTTATAAGGGAGGAGAGGGGCACCTTAGGAATATCTCAAAATATTATTTTATATTAAAGTCAAAATCGGTTTATAATGGTTCCAAAGGGTATTGTTTCGAAGCTAAAGTGGGGATGGGTCGAAATCCTATAAACCAATAGGATTTAGACAAGTTTAGGGTATTATTTTAACCTTATCAATTAGATTTAACTCTAAGTTAATTAATTTAACTTTTACCGTGTCTTTTTGTTTTCTTTCACGATATGGTTAATACACTTACTATAACATGCCAAAAGAACCCCAAATTGTTTATTATTAATATATATATCCTTATCTAAGTCATTTGGCCGATCCTTAGATTTTTAGGAATACAATAACAATTAATAATATAATATTTGATTTAAAAACTATTTTGTGTCAATTTTGACACTATTTGATATATGATTTTTGTGAAAGTCATAACAGAATTATATGTTCGATCCAAGTTGATTAAATCAACATTAATATATCATAGTAACCTATAAAATTAATGTAATTCATAAAAAGTCTCAAATTACATTCATTTGAGCATTTGAACATCAATTATGTTAATATTTCCTTAAAAGGGTAATTACTGCATCATCGTTGTGTCATAAATAAATTAATTTATTTAAAGTCTAAAAATTATAAATAAAATATCATTATGTAGGAAATATTTTTAGCTTTCTAATGAATATTTATAGTCGAATTTATCTTATGTATAACCCCATATTAAAAATGTTTTAGTTATTAAACATTGATTTTAACTATTTTAACTATTCATTAAATAATATAATATTAAATGTCATAATCTAATCCAAGTGGACCTAAATGGTCATATTATATTCATAAGGTTGTTTTTGGTCGAATTAAACTTATCAAATAGAATTAGGACATGTGTTAGGGTAATAGTAATATCATATTTACCCTTAGTTAGCCTATTTACTATTAACCGTGGTAAAAAAAAGTAAAAAGTTACTATTCACCAAAAATTATTTTCATCTCATTGAACCACATTTTACTTACTGACATCAACCGTGTCTCTCGGATTTTTGAAATTCCATTCACAGAAGCGGTAAAATTAAGATTTATGAAGAAATTAATTTTTTTAACTACCACTTAGTAGTTTCACTATTCATAAAAAATTGATGTTTTTCAGAACAATGCCAAAATTTCATCCTAAGCTATATTTCATATTCCGAATTCAAAAATGAAGTCTATTTTACCAAATTCATATCATAGAATTTACATTAATTAATTTTATAATTAAATCCCGCTGTTAAAACAAATAGCGTGTTTTTAAAAAACAATATCTATCAAAAGATTGACACTTGATTATGTCTGGTTTAAATGTGAAATTACATCCAATGACCAACATTGTATTAAATTTTAAAAATATATTCTAAATATACTTTAAAACCACTCAAATTAATAATTTATCACTATTAATTATTTCGATTAAAAAGTTGTTTTTAATTATAATTTAGTAATTTTCACTATTCATCAGAATATGAATGTTATCCGAAAAGTACCAAAATTTCACCTTAGGCTAAATTCGATACTCCGAATCCAAAAATGAAGTTCATTTTGAAAAATAATATTTACAGAGTTTTAAAAAGTGGTTATTACTATTCATAACGGCTAGTTTTAATAATATTTTAATAGCATATCGTTGTTTAGTGAAACTCAGTATTGCGTATTACACACGCTATCGAGGAAGGTCGTGATTGCGTGTAATGCAAGGCAGGTCAAGGATGCGTGTTGTGCAAGCTCCTTTTGGTGTAGCGTACAACACAAGACTTTAATAAAATTAAAAATAATATTTTTTTATAAAATCTTGGGCTGTTACATTCTACCCCCCTTAAAATGAATTTCACCCTCGAAATTCGTCGGGGTTATAAATGGTTTACTATTCGAAAGTTTCTTTAATAGAAACCCACATCGTAAAAAGGAATATCAAAACCAATCTTTAAAAACAAAAGTATGAAACGTAACGGTTACCCAAATAAACTAATCATTGGGTTTCCACATAGGTGAAAATATGGATATGGAAGAGAAATCTAACCATCATGTTCTGATGGAGAGTGGTAGAGAACATGGCTATGGAAAAGCCAGTAATCACAAATCCATAGATTTGTGATGATATAAGGTACCATCTGATTCATCAGGTATAAGATCACTAGGACAACATTTTTGGTTTTCAAGATCATTTTCCTAAAGTTGAAAATTTGAATTAGAATAAATACTTACTTTATTTTGGTACAATCTCACTGTTGTTCGTGCCTTGAACAATTTCCAATTCATCTCTTAAATAAATGAAGTTGAATTTGTTATTCATGAAGTGTTAGCAGATCATGTGATAGAATGACGAGTCATTCCATCTGTCTCAAACAAAAGGTTAGCAAAAATTATATGCATAAGTCTATCTATAGTGAGATTAATCATATATGGTTCCTAAAATGGACTTATACTTCATATATCATACTGCATAATATAATAAAACTAGTTTCTACTAAACAGGGACTTCCTGTAGACCAGTGGTAGGCGATAAAGGCCAGTCGCACTTCGGTTGTGGGTTCGATTCCCACAGCCTTGTCCGAAGCGATGGGCTGTCGCAAGTCCTGCAGGTTGTCCTTTTTCCAAAACTATATAACATCCCATCAATAATATCGAAAAAACAAACAATACTAACTTATGTCCAACATAATCTATTCCAATCTTTTAGGCTTATCCATAATACTGCAGTCGACTCTCATAATATAGTGAAAATTATTACCAGAGATTTAACACCATCATCGATCCCCATATATCATAAGATATGTTTTGCTGGTCACATTCCAAACATTCAAAGTCCTTAATCATGTATTCTCTTGAATACCTTAGTGAAAACATGAATGCAGTTAAAAGTTAACACCTTCCACATACTAAAATCCTCAAAATTCTATATACTCAAACCATGATATCACTTAGTCCTTATATCAATCATGAGCTCATGAATACTGTTAAACATTTCATTTTCTCGTTTTCCCTTCATTATGCGCATAATATCTCAATCACTTTGAATACCACATTAGACCAATACATAAATATTCCAATATTCCAAGATACAACATTATTTTGGAATCCCATTACATAAACACTTAATCATTCCACCACATCGTTGTCATATTCAACATTGCCAATAGTGATCGCATGTGACTTCCCTTTGTCCTTTGCCTTAAGCGGTTGCTCATGTCGATCATCACTAACCCTTGGATTAGGGCATTTATTAGAATAATGCCCCATTTCCTTGCACTTGAAGCATTGAAGTGTTGGTTGTACGTTCTCTGAAGTGTTTGCTTTATTCACTTCATTAGAATCCCATTTTCCATTACTTCGACACTCAACTGCTCGATGACCTTTTTTCCACACTTAAAACATTTTCTAGTCCCTTTAAGACAATCTCCACCATGCTTCTTTCCACAATTTGTGCATAAGGAAACATTCATCTTCTTTTCACCATTATTCTGAGTTTTCTCCTTGAACTCCATCTTTCGTTTCTTGTCAAACCCATGAGATGGATATGTAACACCAACTTCCATTTCTACCTTGATAGCACAACGCACAATTTCTTCATAGCTACTGAAGTCTCTTATAGCTAATGCCCTTCTAATACTTGGTTTTAAGCCACTGAAAAATCGATCACCTTTACTTTCAGGTTGGATGATAATACCAGAAGCGTACCTTGCAAGTCTTGTAAAATTCGCATCATAGGTACCAACAGATTCATCATCCCTTTGCTTCAGTTCAAGAAACTATTTCTCCATCTTTGTTCGGAGAATACGAGGGAAGTACTTATTGAAAAATAAGTTCTTGAACTCGTCCCATTCCATAGACTCAATTTCATCCCTTTGCCGAATATTCTTAATAAGATTCCACCATTGATCAGCATCTCCTTCCAAACGATACACTGCTAGGATGACTTTATCATGTTCATAACATTGAAGAACTGAAAATATCTTTTCAGTAGTACTAATCCATTGTTCAGCAACTAATGGATCAGTAGACCCACTGAAAGAAGGTGGACGCTGCCTCATGAAGGATTCAACAGAATGTTGCTCCTTCCTTTGCTCGTTTGGAAGTCCTACATGATTCATAGCTTGAGAAAGTTGTGTGAGCATGGCTACAAGATTTTGCATTCCGGCTCCCATATAGTTTGGTTGCTCAGGGGGACAATCATTGCATTGCCCATCACATTCCGCATTAACACGGTTCCTTCGGGTTCCAGCCATCGTCTAAATCCCCAAAAGAATAGTATGAGAGGCAAAAATCATGCTAGGGGAAACAACATAATAAAGGGGTATTACCCTCAATATCTAACATCTTAGGTTAAATTCGAAGATCGTTAGCGCAATTCTAGGACTATAACCTATACGTATACTTAACCTTAGAGACATCCCTAGACATACCTTAGAAATATCTCTAGGGATCTCACTAACGTTTTCGCATCCTAGTTTCCAGAGGTTGACTAAACCTTTCCTCTGATACCAACAGTAGAGACCCGTATCTTGACGTACATGGACATTACATTACATTTGCGGAATACTTAGTACATAACAAAAACACACACACAAGGACCGTAATAGTTTAGTGTCTTTGGAAACTCGGAATATAATCTTCTAATCGTGGTGAAAGATCTTCAACATCTCCCATAAAGATCTTCTTTTTCTTTATACCTAAAACCTTTCTTTATATCCTGGGGAAAAGAAAACATAAAAGGGTGAGCTCAAATTCTCAGTAGGGGTAAACAAAAGAAATATCAATCACATCATATACATAAGCACATATATTTTGGAAATCTTAACCTGGAAAAGAGATCATAATTTCATAACATGGGGTAAATCATGGCAGTGAAATGTAATCACAATAATCATAACATAAAACATGAAACTTTGTGTCATTCACACATAATCATAGAGAATCATTTATTGTTAGTCAAGACTCATTGCCAAGACTATCTTAGTGGACAAAGTCCCTTTCTGAATCGAGTAACCCTCGTTTCAGTCCTGTTTCACTGAACCGGTATAACCTACCATTCCAGCCATGTCAATCACATGAGATATAAAATCATTACCCAATGCATTGGAGGGAGATATAGGTCCCACCCATCTCATAATGATACCATTCTTATGTGTGCCACATAATCATAAACCATACATCATAGCGTAACCAATGTAATAAAAATGGGATTCTTAAACAACATGACATCATAAAACAATTCATATAAGATAAAGGAATTCATAAAAATATTTCCATCACAACATAATCAAACCAATTTAATAATAGGGATTAAAACAGAACCCTTTATTATCTTAGATGGAAAATAATTTTGATAAAACACTTGAACTCCATTCTTGAGGAAAATATCCTTTCTTCTTCAAAAACATTTTTTCCTTTCATAACATGTCATACGACTTTAAAATAAAATAAGTTGATTAAAAATAAACTTGAAAACTTGTAAAGGAAGATTCTTGGAAATTTTGTTTTAAAAATCCATTCATGCCGTATACGTTAAAAAAACATTCTTCGTACTTTTGTCGGAAAAGTCAAAAAATCACCTCGTACGAAAAAGCGACAAAAGATTCCTTTCATATTTTTTACTAAAAACTCACCGAAGGGTAAAAATGGATATAAAAAATTTTAGGTGGATGGAAATAATATTACATATTGATGAAACATGGATGTGGATGATAAAATACACCCCAGTAAATACTTACGAATAAACAATCTCGGATAAAAATGAGATTGTGATATTTCCCTTACCTTAGGTCCGATTTGCTTTGTTCGTGTCCGAAGCTCCTGTATAATGGTTTAAATAATGTTATTGACTTATTCCAGAATCATACATATTGATATGATATCATATATGTTCATATTATTAGCTTCTTGTTAGTAATATTTCATTGTTACTTGTTACTCGAGTCTTTATAACTTTTTGTTCTTATGCGTGTTTTGACGAATAAATTCTTATTATTATCTTTAGGTTATAGATAATTCATTTAAAGAATGGTATTAGTGTAGTATATACCATATTCATTTATTCAATTCATTTATATAATCATTATGAAATGAAGATCATGTAGAACGAGTCGCATCACATCGTGGAGACGGTATTCCGTACGTACGCACGAGTGATGATATCGTTCCTATGATCGTTGAATTGTATTGGAGTATATATATATATATATTATTTCAGTAACAATATTACTTCATAATAATCATATATAGTTACTCATTACACCATTATACCCATCCTTGTAAGGTGATGGTGGAAAAATAGATTACACCACGGCGTGGAGACGGTATTCCGTACGTACGCACGCGCGGTGATTTCATTTTTCCGTAGGATGGATAAAAGGTGAATTAGGGTTGTTTAATATTTATAATAACATATCAGTATGTATGTAATACTGATGTTATTACTTTATCATGAAACAACTAAAGAAGAAGAAGTTGAAGAAGAAAGAAATTGAAAAGATCGGTAATGGATATTACCTGTTCTTTGGAACGCCTCTTTGAATCCTCCACTTAAGGAACTAAGATTGGTCTTTGGAGAAGACCAGGACCTCTAGGATTATTCTAGGGAAGTGGAGAGGAGAAAATGGCAGGGTTTGGCCGAGCATGAGTGCTCAAATTGGTGTGAGGAGGAGGGGGAGGAGGTGTCCTTTTATAAGGGAGGAGAGGGTCACCTTAGGAATATCTCAAAATATTATTTTATATTAAAGTCAAAATCGGTTTATAATGGTTCCAAAGGGTATTATTTCGAAGCTAAAGTGGGGATGGGTCGAAATCCTATAAACCAATAGGATTTAGACAAGTTTAGGGTATTATTTTAACCTTATCAATTAGATTTAACTCTAAGTTAATTAATTTAACTTTTACCGTGTCTTTTAGTTTTCTTTCACGATATGGTTAATACACTTACTATAACATGCCAAAAGAACCCCAAATTGTTTATTATTAATATATATATCCTTATCTAAGTCATTTGGCCGATCCATAGATTTTTAGGAATACAATAACAATTAATAATATAATATTTGATTTAAAAACTATTTTGTGTCAATTTTGACACTATTTGATATATGATTTTTGTGAAAGTCATAACAGAATTATATGTTCGATCCAAGTTGATTAAATCAACATTAATATATCATAGTAACCTATAAAATTAATGTAATTCATAAAAAGTCTCAAATTACATTCATTTGAGCATTTGAACATCAATTATGTTAATATTTCCTTAAAAGGGTAATTACTGCATCATCGTTGTGTCATAAATAAATTAATTTATTTAAAGTCTAAAAATTATAAATAAAATATAATTATGTAGGAAATATTTTTAGCTTTCTAATGAATATTTATAGTCGAATTTATCTTATGTATAACCCCATATTAAAAATGTTTTAGTTATTAAACATTGATTTTAACTATTTTAACTATTCATTAAATAATATAATATTAAATGTCATAATCTAATCCAAGTGGACCTAAATGGTCATATTATATTCATAAGGTTGTTTTTGGTCGAATTAAACTTATCAAATAGAATTAGGACATGTGTTAGGGTAATAGTAATATCATATTTACCCTTAGTTAGCCTATTTACTATTAACCGTGGTAAAAAAAAGTAAAAAGTTACTATTCACCAAAAATTATTTTCATCTCATTGAACCACATTTTACTTACTGACATCAACCGTGTCTCTCGGATTTTTGAAATTCCATTCACAGAAGCGGTAAAATTAAGATTTATGAAGAAATTAATTTTTTTAACTACCACTTAGTAGTTTCACTATTCATCAAAAATTGATGTTTTTCAGAACAATGCCAAAATTTCATCCTAAGATATATTTCATATTCCGAATTCAAAAATGAAGTCTATTTTACCAAATTCATATCATAGAATTTACATTAATTAATTTTATAATTAAATCCCACTGTTAAAACAAATAGTGTGTTTTTAAGAAACAATATCTATCAAAAGATTGACACTTGATTATGTCTGGTTTAAATGTGAAATTACATCCAATGACCAACATTGTATTAAATTGTAAAAATATATTCTAAATATACTTTAAAACCACTCAAATTAATAATTTATCACTATTAATTATTTCGATTAAAAAAGATGTTTTTAATTATAATTTAGTAATTTTCACTATTCATCGGAATATGAAAGTTATCTGAAAAGTACCAAAATTTCACCTTAGGATAAATTCGATACTCCAAATCCAAAAATGAAGTTCATTTTGAAAAATAAGATTTACAGAGTTTTAAAAAGTGGTTATTACTATTCATAACGGCTAGTTTTAATAATATTTTAATAGCATATCGTTGTTTAGTGAAACTCAGTATTGCGTATTACACACGCTATCGAGGAAGGTCGTGATTGCGTGTAATGCAAGGCAAGTCAAGGATGCGTGTTGTGCAAGCTCCTTTTGGTGTAGCGTACAACACAAGACTTTAATAAAATTAAAAATAATATTTTTTTATAAAATCTTGGGCTGTTACATTCTACCCCCCTTAAAATGAATTTCACCCTCGAAATTCGTCGGGGTTATAAATGGTTTACTATTCGAAAGTTTCTTTAATAGAAACCCACATCGTAAAAAGGAATATCAAAACCAATCTTTAAAAACAAAATTATGAAACGTAACGGTTACCCAAATAAACTAATCATTGGGTTTCCACATAGGTGAAAATATGGATATGGAAGAGAAATCTAACCATCATGTTCTGATGGAGAGTGGTAGAGAACATGGTTATGGAAAAGCCAGTAATCACAAATCCATAGATTTGTGATGATATAAGGTACCATCTGATTCATCAGGTATAAGATCACTAGGACAACATTTTTGGTTTTCAAGATCATTTCCCTAAAGTTGAAAATTTGAATTAGAATAAATACTTACTTTATTTTGGTACAATCTCATTATTGTTCGTGCCTTGAACAATTTCCACTTCATCTCTTAAATAAATGAAGTTGAATTTGTTATTCATGAAGTGTTAGCAGATCATGTGATAGAATGACGGGTCATTCCATCTGTCTCAAACAAAAGGTTAGCAAAAATTATATGCATAAGTCGATCTATAGTGAGATTAATCATATATGGTTCCTAAAATGGACTTATACTTCATATATCATACTGCTTAATATAATAAAACTAGTTTCTACTAAACAGGGACTTCATGTAGGCCAGTGGTAGGCGATAAAGGCCAGTCGCACTTCGGTTGTGGGTTCGATTCCCACAGCCTTGTCCGAAGCGATGGGCTGTCGCCCGTCCTGCAGGTTGTACTTTTTCCAAAACTATATAACATCCCATCAATAATATCGAAAAAACAAACAATACTAACTTATGTCCAACATAATCTATTCCAATCTTTTAGGCTTATCCATAATACTGCAGTCGACTCTCATAATATAGTGAAAATGATTACCAGAGATTTAACACCATCATCGATTCCCATATATCATAAGAAATGTTTTGTTGATCACATTCCAAACATTCAAAGTCCTTAATCGTGTATTCTCTTGAATACCTTAGTGAAAACATGAATGCAGTTAAAAGTTAACACCTTCCACATACTAAAATCCTCAAAATTCTATATACTCAAACCATGATATCACTTAGTCCTTATATCAATCATGAGCTCATGAATACTGTTAAACATTTCATTTTCTCGTTTTCCCTTCATTATGTGCATAATATCTCAATCACTTTGAATACCACATTAGACCAATACATAAATATTCTAATATTCCAAGATACAACATTATTTTGGAATCCCATTACATAAACACTTAATCATTCCACCACATCGTTGTCATATTCAACATTGCCAATAGTGATCGCATTAGACTTCCCTTTGTCCTTTGCCTTAAGCGGTTGCTCATGTCGATCATCACTAACCCTTGGATTAGGGCATTTATTAGCATAATGCCCCATTTCCTTGCACTTGAAGCATTGAAGTGTTGGTTGTACGTTCTCTGCAGTGTTTGCTTTATTAACTTCATTAGAATCCCATTTTCTATTACTTCGACACTCAGCTGCTCGATGACCTTCTTTTCCACACTTAAAACATTTTCTAGTCCCTTTAAGACAATCTCCACCATGATTCTTTCCACACTTTGTGCATAAGGAAACATTCATCTTCTTTTCACCATTATTCTGAGTTTTCTCCTTGAACTCCATCTTTCGTTTCTTGTCAAACCCATGAGATGGATATGTAACACCAACTTCAATTTCTACCTTGATAGCACAACGCACAATTTCTTCATAGCTACTGAAGTCTCTTATAGATAATGCCCTTCGAAGACATGGTTTTAAGCCACTGAAAAATCGATCAACTTTACTTTCAGGTTGGATGATAATACCAGAAGCGTACCTTGCAAGTCTTGTAAAATTTGCTTCATAGGTACCAACAGATTCATCATCCCTTTTCTTCAGTTCAAGAAACTCTTTCTCCATCTTTGTTCGGAGAATACGAGGGAAGTACTTATTGAAAAATAAGTTCTTGAACTCGTCCCATTCCATAGACTCAATTTCATCCCTTTGCCTCGTATTCTTAATAAGATTCCACCATTGATCAGCATCTCCTTACAAACGATACACTGCTAGGATGACTTTATCATGTTCAGAACATTGAATAACTGAAAATATTTTTTCAGTAGTACTAATCCATTGTTCAGCAACTAATGGATCAGTAGACCCACTGAAAGAAGGTGGATGCTGCCTCATGAAGGATTCAACAGAATGTTGCTCCTTCCTTTGCTCGTTTGGAAGTCCTGCATGATTCATAGCTTGAGAAAGTTGTGTGAGCATGGCTACAAGATTTTGCATTCCGGCTCCCATATCGTTTGGTTGCTCAGGGGGACAATCATTGCATTGCCCATCACATTCCGCATTAACACGGTTCCTTCGGGTTCCATCCATCGTCTAAATCCCCAAAAGAATAGTATGAGAGGCAAAAATCATGCTAGGGAAAACAACATAATAAAGGGGTAGTACCCTCAATATCTAACATCTTAGGTTAAATTCGAAGATCTTTAGCGCAATTCTAGGACTATAACCTATACGTATACTTAACCTTAGAGACATCCCTATACATACCTTAGAAATATCTCTAGGGATCTCACTAACGTTTTCGCATCCTAGTTTCCAAAGGTTGACTAAACCTTTCCTCTGATACCAACTGTAGAGACCCGTATCTTTACGTACATGGACATTACATTACATTTGCGGAATACTTAGTACATAACAAAAACACACACACAAGGACCGTAATAGTTTAGTGTCTTTGGAAACTCGGAATATAATCTTCTAATCGTGGTGAAAGATCTTCAACATATCCCATAAAGATCTTCTTTTTTTTATACCTAAAACCTTTCTTTATATCCTGGGGAAAAGAAAACATAAAAAGGTGAGCTCAAATTCTCAGTAAGGGTAAACAAAAGAAATATCAATCACATCATATACATAAGCACATAACTTTTTGAAATCCTAACCTGCAAAAGAGATCATAATTTCATAACATGGGGTAAATCATGGCAGTGAAATGTAATCACAATAATCATAACATAAAACATGAAACTTGTTGGCATTCACACATAATCATAGAGAATCATTTCTTGTTAGTCAAGACTCATTGCCAAGACTATCTTAGTGGACAAAGTCCCTTTCTGAATCGAGTAACCCTCGTTTCAGTCCTGTTTCACTGAACCGGTATAACCTACCATTCCAGCCATGTCTATCTCATGAGATATAAAATCATTACCCAATGCATTGGAGGGAGATATAGGTCCCACCCATCTCATAATGATACCATTCTTATGTGTGCCACATAATCATAAACCATACATCATAGCGTAACCCATGTAATAAAAATGGGATTCTTAAACAACATGACATCATAAAACAATACATATAAGATAAAGGAATTCATAAAAATATTTCCATCACAACATAATCAAACCAATGTAATAATAGGGATTAAAACAGAACCCTTTATTATCTTATATGGAAAATAATTTTGATAAAACACTTGAACACCATTCTTGAGGAAAATATCCTTTCTTCTTCAAAAACATTTTTTCCTTTCATAACATGTCATATGACTTTAAAATAAAATAAGTTGATTAGAAATAAACTTGAAAACTTGTAAAGGAAGATTATTGGAAATTTTGTTTTAAAAATCCATTCATTCCGTATACGTTAAAAAAACATTCTTCGTACTTTTGTCGGAAAAGTCAAAAAATCACCTCGTACGAAAAAGCGACAAAAGATTCCTTTCATATTCTTTACTAAAAACTCACCGAAGGGTAAAAATGGATTTAAACAATTTTAGGTGGATGTAAATAATATTACATATTGATGAAACATGGATGTGGATGATAAAATACACCCCAGTAAATACTTACGAATAAACAATCTCGGATAAAAATGAGATTGTGATATTTCCCTTACCTTAGGTCCGATTTTCTTTGTTCGTGTCCGAAGCTCCTGTATAATGGTTTAAATAATGTTATTGACTTATTCCAGAATCATACATATTGATATGATATCATATATGGTCATATTATTAGCTTCTTGTTAGTAATATTTCATTGTTACTTGTTACTCGGGTCTTTATAACTTTTTGTTCTTATGCGTGTTTTGTCGAATAAATTCTTATTCTTATCTTTAGGTTATAGATAATTCATTTACAGAATGGTATTAGTGTAGTATATACCATATTCATTTATTCAATTCATTTATATAATCATTATGAAATGAAGATCATGTAGAACGAGTCGCATCACATCGTGGAGACGGTATTTCGTACGTACGCACGAGTGATGATATCGTTCCTATGATCGTGGAATTGTATTGGAGTATATATATATATTATTTCAGTATCAATATTACTTCATAATAATCATATATAGTTACTCATTACACCATTATACCCATCCTTGTAAGGTGATGGTGGAAAAATAGATTACACCACGACGTGGAGACGGTATTCCGTACGTACGCACGCGCGGTGATTTCATTTTTCCGTAGGATGGATAGAAGGTGAATTAGGGTTGTTTAATATTTATAATAACATATCAGTATGTAAGTAATACTGATGTTATTACTTTATCATGAAACAACTAAAGAAGAAGAAGTTGAAGAAGAAAGAAATTGAAAAGATCGGTAATGGATATTACCTCTTCTTTGGAACGCCTCTTTGAATCCTCCACTTAAGGAACTAAGATTGGTCTTTGGAGAAAACCAGGACCTCTAGGATTATTCTAGGGAAGTGGAGAGGAGAAAATGGCAGGGGTTGGCCGAGCTTGAGTGCTCAAATTGTTGTGAGGAGGAGGGGGAGGAGGTGTCCTTTTATAAGGGAGGAGAGGGGCACCTTAGGAATATCTCAAAATATTATTTTATATTAAAGTCAAAATCGGTTTATAATGGTTCCAAAGGGTCTTATTTCGAAGCTAAAGTGGGGATGGGTCGAAATCCTATCAACCAATAGGATTTAGACATGTTTAGGGTATTATTTTAACCTTATCAATTAGATTTAACTCTAAGTTAATTAATTTAACTTTTACCGTGTCTTTTTGTTTTCTTTGACTATATGGTTTATACACTTACTATAACATGCCAAACTAACCCCAAATTGTTTATTATTAATATATATATCCTTATCTAAGTCATTTGGCCGAACCTTAGATTTTTAAGAATACAATAACAATTAATAATATAATATTTGATTTAAAAACTATTTTGTGTCAATTTTGACACTATTTGATATATGATTTTTGTGAAAGTCATAACAGAATTATATGTTCGAACCAAGTTAATTAAATAAACATTAATATATCATAGTAACCTAGAAAATTAGTGGAATTCATAAAAAGTCTCAAATTACATTCATTTGAGCATTTATAACATCAATTATGTAAATATTTCCTTAAAAGGGTAATTACTGCATCATCGTTGTGTCATAAATAAATTAATTTATTTAAAGTCTAAAAATTATAAATAAAATATCATTATGTAGGAAATCTTTTTAGATTTCTAATGAATATTTATAGTCGAATTTATCTTATGTATAACCCCATATTAAAAATGTTTTAGTTATTAAACTTTGATTTTAACTATTTTAACTATTCACTAAATAATATAATATTAAATGTCATAATCTAATCCAAGTGGACCTAAATGGTCATATTATATTAATAAGGTTGTTTTTGGTCGAATTACACTTATCCAATAGAATTAGGACATGTGTTAGGGTAATAGTAATATCATATTTACCCTTAGTTAGCCTATTTACTATTAACCGTGGTAAAAAAAAGTAAAAAGTAACTATTCACCAAAAATTATTTTCATCTCATTGAACCACATTTTACTTACTGACATCAACCGTGTCTCTCGGATTTTTGAAATTCCATTCACAGAAGCGGTAAAATGAAGATTTATGAAGAAATTAATTTTTTTAACTACCACTTAGTAGTTTCACTATTCATCAAAAATTGATGTTTTTCAGAACAATGCCAAAATTTCATCCTAAGCTATATTTCATATTCCGAATTCAAAAATGAAGTCTATTTTACCAAATTCATATCATATAATTTGCATTAATTAATTTTATAATTAAATCCCGCTGTTAAAACAAATATCGTGTTTTTAAGAAACAATATCTATCAAAAGATTGACACTTGATTATGTCTGGTTTAAATGTGAAATTACATCCAATGACCAAAATTGTATTAAATTGTAAAAATATATTCTAAATATACTTTAAAACCACTCAAATTAATAATTTATCACTATTAATTATTTCGATTAAAAAAATTGTTTTTAATTATAATTTAGTAATTTTCACTATTCATCAGAATATGAAAGTTATCCGAAAAGTACCAAAATTTCACATTAGGCTAAATTCGATACTCCGAATCCAAAAATGAAGTTCATTTTGAATAATAAGATTTACAGAGTTTCAAAAAGTGGTTATTACTATTCATAACAGCTAGTTTTAATAATATTTTAATAGCATATCGTTGTTTAGTGAAACTCGGTATTGCGTATTACACACGCTATCGAGGAAGGTCGTGATTGCGTGTAATGCAAGGCAAGTCAAGGATGCATGTTGTGCAAGCTCCTTTTGGTGTAGCGTACAACACAAGACTTTAATAAAATTAAAAATAATAATTTTTTATAAAATCTTGGGCTGTTACATTCTACCCCCCTTAAAATGAATTTCACCCTCGAAATTCGTCGGGGTTATAAATGGTTTACTATTCGAAAGTTTCTTTAATAGAAACCCACATCGTAAAAAGGAATATCAAAACCAATCTTTAAAAACAAAAGTATGAAACGTAACGGTTACCCAAATAAACTAATCATTGGGTTTCCACATAGGTGAAAATATAGATATGGAAGAGAAATCTAATCATCATGTTCTGATGGAGAGTGGTAGAGAACATGGCTATGGAAAAGCCAGTAATCACAAATCCATAGATTTTTGATGATATAAGGTACCATCTGATTCATCAGGTATAAGATCACTAGGACAACATTTTTGGTTTTCAAGATCATTTCCCTAAAGTTGAAAATTTGAATTAGAATAAATACTTACATTATTTTGGTACAATCTCACTGTTGTTCGTGCCTTGAACAATTTCCACTACATCTCTTAAATAAATGAAGTTGAATTTGTTATTCATGAAGTGTTAGCAGATCATGTGATAGAATGAAGGGTCATTCCATCTGTCTCAAACAAAAGGTTAGCAAAAATTATATGTATAAGTCGATCTATAGTGAGATTAATCATATATGGTTCCTAAAATGGACTTATACTTCATATATCATACTGCTTAATATAATAAAACTAGTTTCTACTAAACAGGGACTTCCTGTAGGCCAGTGGTAGGCGATAAAGGCCAGTCGCACTTCGGTTGTGGGTTCGATTCCCACAGCCTCGTCCGAAGCGATGGGCTGTCGCCCGTCCTGCAGGTTGTCCTTTTTCCAAAACTATATAACATCCCATCAATAATATCGAAAAAACAAACAATACTAACTTATGTCCAACATAATCTATTCCAATCTTTTAGGCTTATACATAATACTGCAGTCGACTCTCATAATATAGTGAAAATGATTACCAGAGATTTAACACCATCATCGATCCCCATATATCATAAGATATGTTTTTTTGGTCACATTCCAAACATTCAAAGTTCTTAATCGTGTATTCTCTTGAATACCTTAGTGAAAACATGAATGCAGTTAAAAGTTAACACCTTCCACATACTAAAATCCTCAAAATTTTATATACTCAAACCATGATATCACTTAGTCCTTATATCAATCATGAGCTCATGAATACTGTTAAACATTTCATTTTCTCGTTTTCCCTTCATTATGCGCATAATATCTCAATCACTTTGAATACCACATTAGACGAATACATAAATATTCCAATATTCCAAGATACAACATTATTTTGGAATCCCATTACATAAACACTTAATCATTCCACCACATCGTTGTCATATTCAACATTGCCAATAGTGATCGCATGTGACTTCCCTTTGTCCTTTGCCTTAAGCGGTTGCTCATGTCGATCATCACTAACCCTTGGATTAGGGCATTTATTAGCATAATGCCCCATTTCCTTGCACTTGAAGCATTGAAGTGTTGGTTGTACGTTCTCTGCAGTGTTTGCTTTATTCACTTCATTAGAATCCCATTTTCCATTACTTCGACACTCAGCTACTCGATGACCTTCTTTTCCACACTTAAAAAACATTTTCTAGTCCCTTTAAGACAATCTCCACCATGCTTCTTTCCACACTTTGTGCATAAGGAAACATTCATCTTCTTTTCAAAATTATTCTGAGTTTTCTCCTTGAACTCCATCTTTCGTTTCTTGTCAGACCCATGAGATGGATATGTAACACCAACTTCCATTTCTACCTTGATAGCACAACGCACAATTTCTTCATAGCTACTGAAGTCTCTTATAGCTAATGCCCTTCGAAGACTTGGTTTTAAGCCACTGAAAAATCGATCAACTTTACTTTCAGGTTGGATGATAATACCAGAAGCGTACCTTGCAAGTCTTGTAAAATTCTCTTCATAGGTACCAACAGATTCATCATCCCTTTGCTTCAGTTCAAGAAACTCTTTCTCCATCTTTGTTCGGAGAATACGAGGGAAGTACTTATTGAAAAATAAGTTCTTGAACTCGTCCCATTCCATAGACTCAATTTCATCCCTTTGCCTCGTATTCTTAATAAGATTCCACCATTGATCAGCATCTCCTTCCAAACGATACACTGCTATGATGACTTTATCATGTTCAGAACATTGAAGAACTGAAAATATCTTTTCAGTAGTACTAATCCATTGTTCAGCAACTAATGGATCAGTAGACCCACTGAAAGAAGGTGGACGCTGCCTCATGAAGGATTCAACAGAATGTTGCTCCTTCCTTTGCTCGTTTGGAAGTCCTGTATGATTCATAACTTGAGAAAGTTGTGTGAGCATGGCTACAAGATTTTGCATTCCGGCTCCCATATCGTTTGGTTGCTCAGGGGGACAATCATTGCATTTCCCATCACATTCCGCATTAACATGGTTCCTTCGGGTTCCAGCCATCGTCTAAATCCCCAAAAGAATAGAATGAGAGGAAAAAATCATGCTAGGGAAAACAACATAATAAAGGGGTAGTACCCTCAATATCTAACATCTTAGGTTAAATTCGAAGATCGTTAGCGCAATTCTAGGACTATAACCTATACGTATACTTAACCTTAGAGACATCCCTAGACATACCTTAGAAATATCTCTAGGGATCTCACTAACGTTTTCGCATCCTTGTTTCCAAAGGTTGACTAAACCTTTCCTCTGATACCAACTATAGAGACCCGTATCTTGACGTACATGGACATTACATTACATTTGCGGAATACTTAGTAAATAACAAAAACACACACACAAGGACCGTAATAGTTTAGTGTCTTTGGAAACTCGGAATATAATCTTCTAATCATGGTGAAAGATCTTCAACATCTCCCATAAAGATCTTCTTTTTTTTATACCTAAAACCTTTCTTTATATCCTGGGGAAAAGAAAACATAAAAAGGTGAGCTCAAATTCTCAGTAAGGGTAAACAAAAGAAATATCAATCACGTCATATACATAAGCACATAACTTTTGGAAATCTTAACCTGCAAAAGAGATCATAATTTCATAACATGGGGTAAATCATGGCAGTGAAATGTAATCACAATAATCATAACATAAAACATGAAACTTTGTGGCATTCACACATAATCATAGAGAATCATTTCTTGTTAGTCAAGACTAATTTCCAAGACTATCTTAGTGGACAAAGTCCCTTTCTGAATCGAGTAACCCTCGTTTCAGTCCTGTTTCACTGAACCGGTATAACCTACCATTCAAGCCATGTCTATCTCATGAGATATAAAATCATTACCCAATGCATTGGAGGGAGATATAGGTCCCACCCATCTCATAATGATACCATTCTTATGTGTGCCACATAATCATAAACCATACATCATAGCGTAACCCATGTAATAAAAATGGGATTCTTAAACAACATGACATCATAAAACAATTAATATAAGATAAAGGAATTCATAAAAAAATTTCCATCACAACATAATAAAACCAATGTAATAATAGGGATTAAAACAGAACCCTTTATTATCATAGATGGAAAATAATTTTGATAAAACACTTGAACTCCATTCTTGAGGAAAATATCCTTTCTTCTTCAAAAACATTTTTTCCTTTCATAACATGTCATACGACTTTAAAATAAAATAAGTTGATTAAAAATAAACTTGAAAACTTGTAAAGGAAGATTCTTGGAAATTTTGTTTTAAAAATCCATTCATGCCGTATACGTTAAAAAAACATTCTTCGTACTTTTGTCGGAAAAGTCAAAAAATCACCTCGTACGAAAAAGCGACAAAAGATTCCTTTCATATTCTTTACTAAAAACTCACCGAAGGGTAAAAATGGATTTAAACAATTTTAGTTGGATGGAAATAATATTACATATTGATGAAACATGGATGTGGATGATAAAATACACCCCAGTAAATACTTACGAATAAACAATCTCAGATAAAAATGAGATTGTGATATTTCCCTTACCTTAGGTCCGATTTGCTTTGTTCGTGTCCGAAGCTCCTGTATAATGGTTTAAATAATGTTAGTGACTTATTCCAGAATCATACATATTGATATGATATCATATATGGTCATATTATTAGCTTCTTGTTAGTAATATTTCATTGTTACTTGTTACTCGGGTCTTTATAACTTTTTGTTCTTATGCGTGTTTTGTCGAATAAATTCTAATTCTTATCTTTAGGTTATAGATAATTCATTTACAGAATGGTATTAGTGTAGTATATACCATATTCATTTATTCAATTCATTTATATAATCATTATGAAATGAAGATCATGTAGAACGAGTCGCATCACATCGTGGAGACGGTATTCCGTACGTACGCACGAGTGATGATATCGTTCCTATGATCGTGGAATTGTATTGGAGTATATATATATATATTATTTCAGTATCAATATTACTTCATAATAATCATATATAGTTACTCATTACACCATTATACCCATCCTTGTAAGGTGATGGTGGAAAAATAGATTACACCACGGCGTGGAGACGGTATTCCGTACGTACGCACGCGCGGTGATTTCATTTTTCCGTAGGATGGATAGAAGGTGAATTAGGGTTGTTTAATATTTATAATAACATATCAGTATGTAAGTAATACTGATGTTATTACTTTATCATGAAACAACTAAAGAAGAAGAAGTTGAAGAAGAAAGAAATTGAAAAGATCGGTAATGGATATTACCTCTTCTTTGGAACGCCTCTTTGAATCCTCCACTTAAGGAACTATGATTGGTCTTTGGAGAAGACCAGGACCTCTAGGATTATTCTAGGGAAGTGGAGAGGAGAAAATGGCAGGGGTTGGCCGAGCTTGAGTGCTCAAATTGGTGTGAGGAGGAGGGGGAGGAGGTGTCCTTTTATAAGGGAGGAGAGGGGCACCTTAGCAATATCTCAAAATATTATTTTATATTAAAGTCAAAATCGGTTTATAATGGTTCCAAAGGGTCTTATTTCGAAGCTAAAGTGGGGATGGGTCGAAATCCTATCAACAAATAGGATTTAGACAAGTTTAGGGTATTATTGTAACCTTATCAATTAGATTTAACTCTAAGTTAATTAATTTAACTTTTACCGTGTCTTTTTGTTTTCTTTCACTATATGGTTAATACACTTACTATAACATGCCAAACGAACCCCAAATTGTTTATTATTAATATATATATCCTTATCTAAGTCATTTGGCCGAACCGTAGATTTTTAGGAATACAATAACAATTAATAATATAATATTTGATTTAAAAACTATTTTGTGTCAATTTTGACACTATTTGATATATGATTTTTGTGAAAGTCATAACAGAATTATATGTTCGATCCAAGTTTCTTAAATCAACATTAATATATCATAGTAACCTATAAAATTAGTGGAATTCATAAAAAGTCTCAAATTACATTCATTTGAGCATTTATAACATCAATTATGTTAATATTTCCTTAAAAGGGTAATTACTACATCATCGTTGTGTCATAAATAAATTAATTTATTTAAAGTCTAAAAATTATAAATAAAATATCATTATGTAGGAAATCTTTTTATCTTTCTAATGAATATTTATAGTCTAATTTATCTTATGTATAACCCCATATTAAAAATGTTTTAGTTATTAAACTTTGATTTTAACTATTTTAACTATTCATTAAATAATATAATATTAAATGTCATAATCTAATCCAAGTGGACCTAAATGGTCATATTATATTGATAAGGTTGTTTTTGGTCGAATTACACTTATCCAATAGAATTAGGACATGTGTTATGGTAATAGTAATATCATATTTACCCTTAGTTACCCTATTTACTATTAACCGTGGTAAAAAAAAGTAAAAAGTTACTATTCACCAAAAATTATTTTCATCTCATTGAACCACATTTTACTTACTGACATCAACCGTGTCTCTCAGATTTTTGAAATTCCATTCACAAAAGTGGTAAAATTAAGATTTATGAAGAAATTAATTTTTTTAACTACCACTTAGTAGTTTCACTATTCATAAAAAATTGATGTTTTTCAGAACAATGCCAAAATTTCATCCTAAGCTATATTTCATATTCCGAATTCAAAAATGAAGTCTATTTTACCAAATTCATATCATAGAATTTGCATTAATTAATTTTATAATTAAATCCCGCTATTAAAACAAATATCGTGTTTTTAAGAAACAATATCTATCAAAAGATTGACACTTGATTATGTCTGGTTTAAATGTGAAATTACATCCAATGACCAAAATTGTAATAAATTGTAAAAATATATTCTAAATATACTTTAAAACCACTCAAATTAATAATTTATCACTATTAATTATTTCTATTAAAAAAGTTGTTTTTAATTATAATTTAGTAATTTTCACTATTCATCAGAATATGAAAGTTATCCGAAAAGTACGAAAATTTCACCTTAGGCTAAATTTGATACTCCGAATACAAAAATGAAGTTCATTTTGAAAAATAAGATTTACAGAGTTTTAAAAAGTGGTTATTACTATTCATAACGGCTAGTTTTAATAATATTTTAATAGCATATCGTTGTTTAGTGAAACTCGGTATTGCGTATTACACACGCTATCGAGGAAGGTCGTGATTGTGTGTAATGCAAGGAAAGTCAAGGATGTGTGTTGTGCAAGCTCCTTTTGGTGTAGCGTACAACACAAGACTTTAATAAAATTAAAAATAATATTTTTTTATAAAATCTTGGGCTATTACAATTGTGATCACATTGTGGAATCTTGGCTGGATTTATTCTTAATGGAATCCAAAAATAAAATAATATGTATAATGGAAAAAGAGTATATAATCAGATATGACACAATAATGACATAAAAAAACATCCAATTGTAATATTATGCATGTATGATTTTTCCCTACAACCCATGATTACATGGAATGAGTCGAATGAAATGTGATCAGAGTCCAAGTCTATGGATTCATCAGTCACCACACCAACACTATACATTTTGACGTTAAATCTATACTTGAAACACTAAAAACTTATCCAAAAACCAATATCACATACACAAGTCCTATATTATAAATGACACTTTCATTCCACATAAACAAGAATTGACTTACAGGGGTCCATCCCATGATAACCTCAATCCCACCTCTAAAAGGCTAGGGGCTGGAGACCAACACCATGTAGGGATATCACTCAAATAGGATGCATTATCCTAATATACATACATACACATATCCCAGACCATAAAATTTTGAAAGGTAAAACAACTGAAACCAATATTTGAATACTTATATAACCCCACAACTATTGTACTGTAGTCAAGTACTGAAAGCAGAAAAGTGGTTGAATAAAATACTACCTAGAAAACTATAATGAGTACAATATTTTCCAATCTTGAGGGCTTTTGATCTAATGAATGCTCCTAAAAACACCTCACATAGTCACAATAATGTTATCATCCACTTTCTCCTTGTCCTCCCATGAAAGCGTCAAAAGTTCCTTTGACTACATAAGAAATGGAATGTGTGGGAATATCCCATGTAGGGGTGAGTATAACAATACTCAATATGGCTCCTCAAAAACCCTAAACATGATTTATTATGTATAAAATCTCACTAAAAGCTATAAAAATCAATGAATTTTATAAAGAACCTAGATATACTCTGGGATGAATTTTCACAACCATGCGGTCTCAAAAAAGTACATGGAATAAGAGACTACTCAACAAATTTACCATTCTGAGTGAATGTACTCCATGATTCAGGCCTTGTTGGATAAACTCATTCCAGGGTTTGAGATTATTCTTCCCATCCCATGAAGGATAACTAGTCTCAGAAGTCTCTGATTCTTAGATAGTGGGATACACCCATTTCTGTTAGGGGTCACCATGAACCCCATATGGATCAAATCACTATCTAGGGTATCATATTAAAATTAAACCACAAAAAATGTTGATATGGACATCTAGATAGAGAATTGAGGCCCTACTGAATGTCGTTATTCAAATTCTAGAAACAGGTCTAAGGGTATAAGGAAAGAAGAGGATCAAACTGTAATCTCATAGAGGAAGACCAAAAAGACTAATTGAGCCTCATCCTTTAAATGGGATCAAAATCTTGTGATATGTATATGATGTTGAGAGTTACCCTTAATGGAAATGCCTATGTGAACTTAAATTAACAAAGGCTAGATTAAACTGATGCAATTGAGATCTCCAGGTTGTCTCATAGGGAGTACACGATGTTTAAGTAGTGTACATGACTTTCCTTTATTATCATGGATCAACCATTATGGTGATAAATCACAAAACCTGTACACGTCAACATAAATAGTGTGTAGATCAGGAAAATGCCCGGTAGAGGTTGTTTGATACCCTAAATGTGTCACCTGGCTGTGTTTGGGTACCGCTAGCTATGACATCGTACAAGCGTATGTATACTAGTTAATTTCTATGTCTATGTACACAATGTACCTAGGCCTCTGTAATCTAGGTTGTTTCATTGTACCCTCTGAGACACAAACAATGTAATCATGGATGGGTCACACAGTGTGTGACCATATCACATGATGTGTGATACTGAACTCCACTAAAAACTCTAGAAATGTATCTGGGTATTACCAAGTGATAAGTATTGACGTATTACACACTATGTAATCCCAAAATATACAAATCTAATGTAATCAACTTTTTCATCATAATGAGCATTGTTGGATCCACTTCACTAATAAGAACATATAAATTTTGGTCAAACGAGCCTACATATCATCGCTGACTCAAATCCAAGATTCCAATGTCCTATAAACTGATTTGTTGAGTCAATATTTATTCATAGGTCAATTCTGAGGATAAAATTCCTGAAAATTAATAATATCCATAGAATATTCCACAATTCCATCATCAAACCTCACCCACATTATCAATCACGAACTAAACCAGCTATATTGATACATTGGGATGAAAAATAGTCACAGAATAATAAAATAGAAGGTATTAATAATACCATGATCCAAATGAAATTCCCATTATGAACATATAATGAAATCAGGGAGAAAATGACATTAAATAACATATGAGGAATAAACCTCATCCTTTTTCAATTGGCCTAGATTCTTTGTTATAGAATAAGATGAATGATCAGAAACCAATCATAACGAATATATGAAATTCCATATGTTTAAATCTACTGATGATTTGAATAATAATACTTTTTATGGAATTCATCCATTTTCATCGATGATTGATGAATGAGATGGACAAACCAACCTCACTAGATTTTGGATTGATCATAGATGAAGAATAGTTCTTCATTCCAATGGATGATGAGATCCATGAAGACCGTTGGTGCAATGATCAACAATCTCGTTCTCATTAATCATCATTTACAAAGAGAAAAATCCTCCAAGGGCCTTTATGTGTCAATGTTTTACTTGAAAATGCTGTTACCAAATCTATATTCATATATTTAAAGGAGGAGATGGATAATGCGTCAAATAAAATTAAAAAAATCATTTAATTTATTTATTTTATTAATTATACAGCTGTGACACCATTTTTAACAAATAAACATGTTTTGATAAGTATAATGTCAAAATTAGGGTAGAAATCATGTTTTAAACGCATTGGTGCCCTCAAATTTCTAATATAAGATCCCATATATATGTTAATCTTCATTTTCATGGAATCTAAATAATAGTTTTATAAATATATATAATATATTTCAAATATTTATTCTATGAACACTAATTCTCAAAATCAAAAACCATATCAACAAGTTGTAATGAGAATAATCTAATTAATAAAAAAAATAATTACATTAAAAATACATGTCATTTAAATTATTTTTAGAAAAATATATAAATTTCCAGAGATTATGGAAGTTAAACATCCTTGTTGAAAATGGATGAGGGTAAGGATATACATAGAAAATTATAAATATATTTTATTCAAATTGATCTGAACATTAATGGAATTTCATTCAAACTTAGAAAATTGTGGTTATAATGATTATGAGTGACATTTCACATCAGATAAGGATAAATTATTTATATTTTTGAAAATAAAATATTTTTTTGAAAAAGTCATTTAAATTATGATCATTGTTTATGGATTAATCGAATAAAATAATATAAGGTACTTATGTGTAATACTGATAAGGATAATGCATCATTGAAGAGATACTTCTATTATGGGTGAAACAACTGAATGAAGATGCATTTAAAATATTAATTAAAAAAATTAAAGGAATAAATATTGAATGATAAATAATATCAACCCATGTATAAAATAAAAAAATTATCTTTTTCCAAGATGTCTATGAGGATAAAATAAAAAATCATATGTCATTTCTAAAATATGGTTGATTAATAAATCATGAAAAAACATATATATAGTATATTAATCGTATAATTTCTGTCAAATAATGAATAATATATTTTCAATCATAATAAGAGAAAGATAATTACAAATGTAATATAACAAATAATGATCATTTTTGTTAGATAAAATTAAAATTCCAATTTCCAATATGAATATTATTGGTTTGTCTTAGAATAACATGATTTAAAAAAATAAATATGTCCAAAAAAATTGATGATAAATAATGAAGTTATAAAACACTAATTGATCTATAAATAAAATTTTATCTCATTTTATATGAAATTTATCAACAAATTTCTCCCACTATATAGTAATTGAGAAACAACCTTAACCTTATATCTATTGAGTTTCATTTTTTTCTTAATGAAGTGAAGGTGATGTGTGTATGGGGTGAACTAGAATTATGTAAATGTTTTATAGAAAATAATATTAACTATTAGTGGTTTTTGTTAATAAAAATAATGTTACCTCCTTGAAAAACTATAGTTGTATCATACTGTTATGCTTAGAAATCATTCTATATAAGTCTATCCCTGATTAAAAATGATTACACCAATTATTTAATGTGTAGTTTTGTTATTTTTCTTCAATATTATTATTAATTAATAATTTTTTGGATTTTTTGTAATAAAAATATTCTTATGTATGATAATAACCTTTTCCAACATTTTTTGTATTGAATTGAGGGATAATGTGTTGAGAAGTTAAGTAAAAAAATAACGTAGTATTTGGAAAAATACATTGTGGTATTATTTTTTTGATTTGATTATTGATTAGTGTGTGGGTGAAAATTTACATTAATTTTGAGAAAAATTCATGGAATGATAAATACTTATTCGTATAAATTATTAGTTTTTTATCGATTGTTTTCATCTATAACAAAATATGTCTTGTAATCTATGATTATCTAGAGAAGGAAGACTTATAATTCATTAATTTTTTTCCAATTTCAAAAAATAAATGTGATTCTATACATCTCTCAAATGAATAGGTTTTTTACTTCTAAAATGGTGATGTTGATGTTTAAATAAATATTGGATCATGAGATGACTGTATCTAACACCAAATCGTGTTCTGTTATAATTATTTTCATTAAGGGATAGATAAAATAGATAGAAACAACCATGAGTAAATTGATATAGTTTGATTCAAATATTTAAATATATTTAAAATAAAAATAAAAATGGATACTGAATAGAAAATTTTTTTTTTTCTTTATATTGGGTAAATATAGTCATTGTTAGGAGTTATTGAAATCAATATATGTTCTGTAAAATGAGGAGAAAAACGGTTAGTGGGATTTATTTATTTTGTTTGATTGAGAAAGATTTTTCAAAACATTGGAGAATAATTAGTTCGTATTTGGGAAGTAATTTATAGATCAAATATAAATTGGTGTTGACCTAATGAGATACAAAAATTATTAGAGATCTATTCATATGTTTTAATAATTAGTTTAATCATATAATTGGGATATTTTTCAGTTCAATAGAATATTTTATTCAAGGAATTCAAATTTACCATTGACTATTTTTTCTTTTGAAATTATATAAATTGATGAAAATTGATAATGGAAGATGAAATAGTAGTCTACACAATATTAAAAATTTGACTCTGTTAATATTTGATTGTTGTCGATTCATGAATAAATAAATCTCTATAACAGGGTAGAAAAGAATTTTTCTATTCTCATTCTATAATTCTACTGTGTATATTGACTACAAAATGTATAATGTATGTATATTTATTGATTAGATCTGTGATATGTATAAGATTTATTTTAAAATTATGTAATAAATATTTCTATAGTATTTTATATTAAATTTATATGAATTTAATGTTTATGTGTAGATCCATTGATTTTTATAAAATTGAATACTCATATGATGGAACGACTTATAAATGAAGTACAAAGTCGTTATTTTTTTTGGAAAATTTATAATATTCATATGTATTAATTTAATATTACTAGGAGTGGTTGGAGAAGACCACACAATGTAACACGGGATTCTGATCATAGTTGAAGAATTTGTACAATTATGAATCAGTGTTGAAGAATTTAATAAATCCATATATATATATATATTAATATATATATGTGGGTGTGTTATTATCATAATATAAATTTGAAAATATAAGGGAGGGAACAATAATCATAACATTATCTTAGTGAAACAAAATGAAATCATAATACCTCTCAATGATGAATAAAACATTCAAATGGAACATATGGTTTTTTTATAAATATGTAATATCTATTAAAATAAGAAACAAATATATTTATATCAATGATAAAATATGATAGAGGGATTGATTTATTGTGACATATATGATACAATATATCATTTTTATAATTTATAATGTGAGGAATAATATCTCTTAGGCAATATATATCATTTTGAGGGCGGTACCCATGATGTTACTGAATGGTATCCATCAATTCATTAGAGTTATTATGTTATATATAACTTTTGAGACAATCCAAAATATTTTTATGATATATATTTTATATTTCTAAATAAATATGTAAAAATATACTATTAAAATAGAATATATTTTTATGATCACAAAAATGATACATAAAATATTTTATTTTATGAAAAATGATTATATATTTGATAAATGAAAAAAATTGGAGATTGAAATCAGACAATTTTATATAGATATTCAAAAAAATATCATGATTCTATTAATATACATAATTCATGGTGATAATAATGGATACATTAATTGGGGAATAAGTTCCTCAATTATGGAAAATAACATACTGTTCGAAGATTTTTCGTTAAGTGATAATATAAATAGGATTATGTAAAATGTTTTCTGAGAAAATTCAAGGGATATTAATGTTCTATGTTAAAGTATAATTTTGTGGGAAATTCAGTCAGAAATATTGTGAAATATCTCCAAAATTTTTTATTCATTTCAAATATGGTTGTTTTTTTAATTTAAGTAATCGATAACTAAATTTTGTATAAGATTGAATAATTTTATTGTTTAAATAAGGATCCAAGAATTGTTTGTAATATTGTATATGATTATAAGAAGAACATGGAAATTAATAGTGTTATGTATCATATGGGAATGAATAAAACAATTTTAGTGAATATATTGAGAATATTTTCCTTCTTAATATGAAAAAAATTAATAATATGAGAAATATTTACATTACATTTAATGGTGATAAAATAGAAATTAAAAAGGACGAAGGGTTATAATTTTGTTGAGAAGAGTGAATAAATTGACACACAATGTTATAGATATTCCTTATATCAATGAATAGATATAGGGAGAATTAGAGTATATTCTATTAGATTATATCCATTTAAATTAAAAGGAAATAGTGGAAGCTGATAATAAGAAGATTAAAAAGGTTGATGAAGTGTTGTCAGTGCATGTGTTATAATATTTAATGTAATAATAGAGTATATAAAGATTAAAAATGAATAATATAAATGTATAGGCATTTAGACTCTAAATATATACATATATATATATATATATTGAAAATATTTAATGAATTTGGACACAGAAGTCCAAAATGCTAGTGCAATATGAATTATTGTTATTAATTGATGTTATTGTTTATGAAGATAAATAAGGAATCATGTAGGTACATGTTATAATCATGTATTTATTAGTATAAAATTGATTTTATGAGAACAAAGAATAATTGAATGCATGTTTAATATATTATAAAATACTAGTTGAATATTATATTGAGGAATACAACTAATCAACATGATTCAGAGGCTTTTTGATGTAGAAAATAGATATTCTTAAATATTGTTTCGAGTATCTCAATTAAAAACTATTGGTATTGAGTATAAAAAAACTAACTGATATATTTTAAAATATATCTAGATGATGTATATGATTTATTGGATATGAAATTAGGTTGGAAGAATATACATTCCCTACAAATATTTATTTTATTATATAAGTGGATATTTATATATTTGACAAGAATTAATCTTTTTACTGATGTGTCCATACATATAATAATTTACCATCATTAAAACAATAAGTGAAATTTCACTCCATTATTTACTTCTTTTAATGTGTTTTTTTGGTAATTCATAAGTAGTTCCTTTCAGTCAAAATATACTAGTGTTTCAAATAATAATAATAGTAGATGATTGAGAAATGAATTTTGTAATATTTGTTCACACTAATTAACCCCCACATAGAATGATTTCACAGAACAAGTGGTCCAAAAATCATAGAAAAAGAAAAAATGGTTCCAAATAAAGAAGCTGACATTGAAATAATAAATAATTAACATGGAGATCATAGTCAAAATATTGTGTAATAGGATGAAATGGATGAAAAGGAAAACATTTAAGAACAAGGAAAAATAGAAATATAATGTGACCATGAAAAAAATTTGAATGAAAATGAATATTTTATTATAAGTATGAATTTGAAGAAGAGATAAAGATGAATATATTTTTCATTTAAAATTTAAAAAAAATAACATTTTAACTAAGAAATTAAAATGTTTTTAAATTAATGTATAAAAAATCAATCTACTCATAAAATTTCAATAAAATAACATTGATATGAATTATTTTAAAATGAGAATAAAACAAATAGGATTGCTCCAAAATTTATAAATGTGAACTATTTTTTTATATTTGTCCGAATGAAATTAAAAATAACATGTTCCTTACAAATACAGTAATTAATCATTTGATATTATAAATTCCAGTTAATGAGAATGGGTATATTTTTAAGAAGAGTAAATTTATGAATCAATGTTTGTTAAGCATTAAAAAAATTGATTTTGAAATAGGTTATATCATTTTGGGGAAACTAAAATTGAGGTTTATGAGGAATGTATTTAAAATTTTAAGAGTTTAATCATCTTATTTCAAAAAGTAAACTAAAAAACCCCAAAGTATTACATAGAAGTAAAAAAATAATTTAGTCGTTGGTATAGATTATGAAATAGTTGGGATATTCTTTAGCCCAGGAATCTGAATTTTCATTTAATTGATACTATCAATAATATCATTTTATTGTAGATACATTAAAATATCAAAAAAATAAATTTCAGTAATCCTAGAATTATTGTATTAATATAAATCACATTGTTTTCAATTTTTTTAGTTATGAACCATACCATTTTCATGAATTTAGAGTGATATTTTGGTATCCTTGATTCACTTATATAAACATTTATTTAATTTTAAAATGATAATTAAAACATATAATAATTATACACACACAATAAATCTACATTTTTTATTTTTTTATCACTATATTCAGTATTACATTATTTTATATATTATATTAAAAATCTCCCAAAAAATCATCCTCACATAGTACCCTTCTTATACCTTCACTAAAAAATAATATTTTACTAATCCAGGTAATGGAATCAAAATAATTAATATTCTCAGATTCTTGTTGATGGAAGACATTGTATAATTTAATTGATGATTATATGTGATCATAAGATAGGATTATGGGTTTTAGAAACTGATCAAAAGTTTTTGAATTTACCCAAATATCTATAAACCAAAAAACATTATTCATGGAATATGATTGTATAACAATAATATAAATGATTCATAATTGCATTGGATCATTAAAAATCAGTCCTAAGGCATTAGATCATATCAAAAGAAAATGACAAGAGTTTGTGGAATAACTTTTTTATGAAATATTATAAATAAAAATCATTTTCTTTATCAAGGTTCATTTATATGATTGTTATAGTTAGTTGAGTTTCTTAATTTATTAGGTTCACTAAACATTATAAAAAACAAAAAGAGATCATAATTCAAGGAAAATCACACTAAAATTCATCACATTGTAGGTGTCATAACACCCTCCCACAAAAGATGATGCAGTGAGGGGAGAGAGATAATGACCCCTCGAGTCCCAGCACTAGTATTCTATAGGTTGGTGACTAGCACTAAGGGTGTTTAAATCTCACAATTTAGTAGGAATTACCATTTATGAGTAAATGATATTATAAGATTGTATGTATCATTCATAATCTACTCTTTGATATATATATATATATATGAAAAAACAATCCCAATATTCATGTGTAAATAAAATTGATACAAATAAAATTCTCTAATGTAAATACCCAAAAACTAATCCAGAGAAGAAACAGCAAAACTATCTGAGCATATGTCTAGTAATAACAAGAATTGTCCATGTAATCCTCTTGGAAACCTAGATATAATTTAATATATATAGTGTGAGTATAAATGTATACTTTCTAATAAAACCAAAATCTATCATGTAAAAATCGAAGGATCATACTATTGCACCCATGAGAAAACCGAAGAACCAAAACAGCACCAAGCAGGTATAATAACTGTAACCCCAACCAATCCATGGCTCACTCAGAAAATAAATCATACATCTAATAGAATATAATATAAAAAAACTGATGATAGGTACCCTGCTCAACATTCCTTCTCATTAGAAGCTCTCGCACCCCAATGGAAAATTTCCTTGAACTCCAACCTCTTTCGAATATATCACATCACATCTCTCCCACACACACATAGGCCACACCTCACATCACATCTCCCACCCCACTTGTTCCACACATCACTCCCCATCACATCACATCCCATCTATACACACTTTATCCACACAACACATGACATTCTGAAGACACCTCTGAGTGAACATCACAACTCATTTCAAAGACACATGGGACCACAAATTAAAAATTGACTAAAGACACTTGGGCCACTATAACATGAAATAGGTAGTAGGGAAGAGTAGGTGTCCAACCATCCATCCTCCCACAATAATGTTGTTAAAGACATCCCCATATGACTGTGATGGTGTCAGGACATATTGGACAATGTGGTTTGTGTGCATATAGAAATCACATGAACCATAAAATGTATACATACATATATATAAATACAAAAAACCCTCCCCCAAATTTACAAGAAGATCACCAACCAACATAAAAGGTCCCAAACATCCACTACCAAGACTAAATTCGCATTCCCACATAGGTAGAATGAATTCCACATTTGGTCATGGTTATTAGATAATTTTCTTGATTCTATTTTACCATAATATTCCAAAAAATGGCAATCATTTTATATTCCAAACTCATTGTGTTTACCATCCATAACAATTAGGAAACTAATGAAAAGAAACACATACTATCCAACACGTTGATATGGCATAATATCCACATCCACCACCACCATTCATCACAACCCCATTATACCACCATATCATTCCCAAAACCCCCACAAATAATGTGTTATACCACAAAACAATATGAATTTAAACAATTCAAAGGATATATTATTTAATTTATCCTTAGTAATTTGGGTCTTATCCCTGAATGCATTAGATATATGGGAATTTAATTTGTTAACTGAAAATAAATAATTATCCAATTTAATATAATATGTTTTTCGGTAACCACACAACATACATTACATATTTCGCAGTATAGAATTATATGAAAGAACAAAAAATAGAAACGATTTTAACATCCAAATTATCCAATAGATATTCACAACAATAATAAATATCATGGAATTTGTAAGATCATTCATCTCATTCCACTGACCATTTACAATTAATTTTATCCAATTAATTTATCTTTCTTAGTATGTATTAAACCATCTCTATAGCGATAAAAATTATAAAACCATCATATATGATACAAATGAATAGAAAAAAAGAAAATTCTACCTAGATGTAAGAATCATTTCACCAATATGATTCACCCAAACACGGGTTGCGTTTAATAGAGGAAACCCTATTTAACATTAGAAAATCCAACCAACTATACAATTACATTATAAGACTCCATGGAAGAATAATTTGGTAACTCTCTTATTAAGATAATTAATAATAAATTATTAAGAGGGAATATCTCAAACTCAAGAGGATTAGAACTAAATAAAGGAAATTTGAAATGGTTTAGTTGACCAAATAATGTGGATGTAATTAAATCCATTAATTTTATATTTTATAATGGAATTCATACATTTTTTAAACTCATTAAATGATTGATATATTTTTAAATAGCTCTAAAAATAATTAATTTTGTTATTAAACACAATTCTTGTAAAAAAAGATGTAAAAAGTTATAATAGTGAAAAAAATGGAAACACAATTCATGAGTCAGCGCAAGAATGAGTCACCATAGGATGAATCATTGTCAGGATGAGTCACCCACAAGATGAGTCTCTACCATCAGGAGTCATCTCTAGGATGAGTCACCTATAGGATGAGTCACATTCAGAATGAGTCACCACTAGTATGTGTAAGTGGAAGGAAATGTCACCACTAGAATGAGTCACAGCTTGAATGAGTCCCCACCAGGACACGTCACCAACAGGATGAGTCATCACATGAATAAGTCACTACTGAGATGATTCACTACCATGATGAGTCACCACCAGACGGAGTCACCGACTGGATGAGTCACCAATAGGATGAGTTATCATTGCGAAACTAGAAATTTGGAAAACTATTGAAATGAATCACCATTGGAATGAATCTCGTGTCTCACAAACACCATATAATTCACACTGGACTCCTACATTATTAGATATAGTAAATGGTATTGTCCATAAGGTTCAGGTCATTACACCAGATGCCTCTAAAACTATTTCCCCCCTTATGAATTCAAAACCAACCCAAAAGGAATAAGAGAAATGGTCCAAACAATAAACCCTTGACATACCTTGGAAGGATATCTTTATACATAGAACACTTCTTTCAATATAAAATAGTATCCTTAAATATTATCCAAAATACCAATAATTACATGAAAAAATATATTTCCTTGAACATTGGAATCATATAATCTCATTCTCCCTGACATTATATTATCTTCTCTAGGATGAATTGAGTTTACCACAAGATTTCAATCATCTTGTAGTAAAATATGTGTTTATTGGGGATTAGGTATTCTAATTTATCATATTGGAACATTATCACACATCATAAAAAGGCATAACATCGTGGGTGAAACCCCATATATCCTAAAACAACATAGACTGAATATCACATCAAAATGAAAATTGAGAATGGAAAACAAAAAAAAATCATGGTTCTTGGGTCGCATTTTCATCTTGCGCTCCAATGTACTATCCTCCTTGCCACCATTACTATATATTACACAAACTAGGGGAAATTTACCTCTTCAAAAAACCATCTCTCAATGGTCTTAGAAATCAAATGGATGATATGTAAAGGTGGCTTCATTCTATTTTTTTAACTCTCCAATCTAAATGACATGAGATTCATCATGGATACAATGATAGATCAGAGAGACGTTGAAGAAATAATTGATTCGATCATGTAATGGTTGAAGTTCCAACTATCAATCCACCTAGAAATGTTTCACCAACACCACAAGGGGACTCAAAAATATATGACTGGTATGAATTCTTTTTCTAAACCTCAACTACCCACATTGAGGGGAGAACATCAATAACATGTGATCCCTAACCATAATCTAAACTGAAATCCTTATATGATCCCAAGAGTAACTTATCAATCCTGTACTATGTTCATCCTATCTTTAACCATCATAACATTCTCTATCTTCCATTACACCACATAGAGTCTATGAACATCTTCATCTCAACGCTCCATCCAGAATAATGGAGAAAAACACATCCTCCCTTCAAATTGTAAATTGGATACATTATTGTGTAAGGGTGATAGATATTATTTTATGATAACATACCCATGGGTAGGTGTTGTGACCATTATCTGGTGAATTTTATGACACATGACGAAGACATATATTCTTGCATTTGGAAAGTCTGTTTTTTCTACCCATTTGTTTGAGGGTGGAAAACATTACTGAGGTGAAACTACGTGCCAAAATAATGCTGAAATACCATCTAGACTAATTATGAAAATTAAGAATCATGATCAATGAAATGAACCTCATAACACCCTGTAGTTGTACCTCATCACCAACATAACTTATTCCCAAAAAATCACTATTTAGAAACATTAATTTCTAGAAAGTAAGATGATTTTGTTTACTAATCCACAACCACCCAAACAACTTCACAACCACATGGATATCTAGGTAACCCTATGATGAAATCCATTGAGATGTCATACCTTCATGACTCAGTAAATCCATGGGATGAAACAAACCAGACAAAACATGATGCTCAATCCTTACCTACTAGAAAACTAGACTCTGAATTCAAAAATACACTAGTTCCTATTTTATTTCAGGACACCAAAACTATGTCCTCAATCCATGGTACATTTTTAAAACTCATGGTCATACATCCAAAGGTAATATATGAATGTTAAAATGGAATCCCTCAAATTTTTCTATCTGAACAATCATAATCCCATGAAACAAACTATGGTTCTAACCATTCTCTTGTCACCCATCTAAAGCATCCACATGGCTGACATGATCAAAAAAAACCTCCCCCTCTATATCGCCCCATTGGAATTCATTCACAAACTAAATTGTGGAATATTAAAATATAATCTTAAAAACCTATTCCATCATCCATAGTTTCTTCTATGTGAAGGGGTACCAACTCCCTC
Source organism: Viscum album (assembly GCA_963277665.1). Taxonomy (NCBI): domain Eukaryota; kingdom Viridiplantae; phylum Streptophyta; class Magnoliopsida; order Santalales; family Viscaceae; genus Viscum; species Viscum album. The sequence continues at coordinate 1,480,756,459 of OY728142.1, read as the reverse complement.
ATTATTATCCAAGAACAAACAGACTCTTGAACAATATGTTTCCAGGGCTTTCTTCTATACACAACACCCACATCATTCCCCTATCATGTGGTGTAGGAGGTCTCAAAATCCTAGTTCTAAATAAAATCCATCTACCATCACAACAAAAGATTGAGATCAGAAAAATAAAAGACATAACTGAACCTATTATGATCTATAATGACCACAATGTGCTCCCCAATGAGGTAATGTCACAACCAATTCAGCACGAACACAAATTTGGCATGCTCTATATCATGGGTGGCATAATTAAATTCATGGGGTCATAACTGCCTAGACCCATATGAGTTCATTTACTTCCACTGCATCTTGATTCACCCAAATATGTGATGGGATGTATCAAAGAAAACATAAAACAACGCACCCTCCTATAGTAAATAAAACATGGGGGCACATACTGACTTCCCATTCAAGAAATAATATGAGGAGTAAAATTGATTGGTCCACACAAAAATTTTATCCTTCAGAGTTAATGGTGTCAATGGGAATGAAACTCGAGATAAATTGTTCACAAAAATTTTATAATAAACCACACGACCAAAGAAGCGATAAACATATATCACATTCATGGGTTCTACTCAAGAAACAAATACCTCAAAATTTGATGGGTTTATATACACACCTTGAACAGACACCACAATCCCTTGAAAATGCACCTCTCATGTTGAAAATTGCACTTGAGAAACATTTCTTTGAGTTTTTGGTGAAAAAGAACCTAAAAAGAGAAATGATATTGTTGATTTGATCATTCTTTGAACTCAATTATATCACTATGTCATCGTTGATGACAATGAAAACCTAGTATTGTAAATTATGGAACACTATGTTCAATGTCCCTTTGAACAGATATACTTCATTCATAACACTGAAGGGTATCAACAAAAACTGAAAGTGTCCATACCTATGTCTAATGGAAGTCATCTTGATTTCCCCATCCTTTACCCTTAACCGGAGATACCCAAAATCTAAATAGTTTATGGAGGACCATGTAGCTCTCATAAATTGGTCAAAAAGATCCCCAATTCATGCAAGTGGATAAAGATTCATGATCATCTCATGGTTAAACCAATGTTAGTTTATTCACATCCTTATACTATCATATACCATCTTCGAGAACAACAATTGGGAACCCCAATTGGAGAAACTATGCCAAATGAAATCCCTCTTCATCAAATAGCCCACTTGAACCATCAACTCTTGAAAATAAAAATTTGACATTCATTAGGGATCCATCGAAATTAGATAATCTCTAGGATGTTTGTCTATCCCAAAATCAATGTTTCATTGAGGGGGTAGTGTAACAACCTCATCAAGGAGAACATATATGAATTTAATGACAAAGTTTAGAGACTCCAACATCCTTGTCTATAATAATCTTGTAGAAACCACATCCACTAATGAAAATGGGGGATACAAACTATGAATACCCATGTAGAAACCCCTTTCTCCAATAAAGACATCATGTTAACCATATACATATGAAAACATGACTCTCCTACATAATCAGTTGATAACAACACACACATAATACAACTTGTTGAGATAAATAATGACATTTTAGATATTCATCTAGAGTAAGATAAGTTTTACATGATACTAATGATGCCCCGTCATCAGTGCCCAACACAAACACACCTTACGAATACTGGTGTGGCTTCTGATTGGCTTAGTAAACACTGTGGGCATGAAAATCCACTATATATATATATATAAAAATAAATTTATAGAGCATGGAAATTATAGGGATAAATAAAGGATAGAGAATCTAATGAATCAAACAAAGAAAAGACAATAGTACATGATAAAATGACCATACCTCAAACAATCTCTCTCTCTGTCATTTGTTTTTGTGGACACCATTGCCTGCAACTATTTGTGTCCAAATCATTTGCCTTTCATCTAATAGCCACCACCACGACCATGAGTAGTTTGAGGTCTATAAGTATGAGTAACTTCGTGAGTTCATCCTCTACCTTCCCTATCCACTTTTATTAGAGCATAATCATGCTACCCATAAATGTTAAATGACCTCACTAGAAATGACTATTGAGGTTGACACAGAACAGGTCATCCTCCGCCAAATTGAGTTCGAGCCACTAGTGGGTACTAGTCTTAAAGATGGATATAAACCCACATAAGAAAATCATAAGCCCCAATCCAAAAATAATGGTACACAAATATATTTTTGAAAGGGAAGCTACTGAGTTCAACTCCTGGCTAGTCAAAACCTCGGATGTCCCCACACCTAAAGTCTCTCCTCAACAACTCTCCTCTTTATCGAACACTATCAGTTCCCCTCTTATTGAATACCCCAAGCTAATTGCATCCGTGAAATCACCACTTTTTTCATATGATCCTTTAGAATCATTGTCTATAAAGGTGTAATTACATACTTGATCTATGGAAAGAGTGCATCTTAATGATTCCTCACTCAGGAATCCTAATGTAGAAAAATATCTGAGGAGAACCACAAAATTCCCTTGATCTTAATCCCATTTTCCTGAATATAAACAATTTCATAATGAATGGAGAGTAACTCCTTACTCTTCACAAATATTAGGGTTGATGAAAGGTACTCCGAATGGAAATCCATATCGAAGTAATCCCATGAAACATATACATCATTCTGCTCACCAAGTAACAATGTCAACCATTGATGTGTAATTCCTTGCATATGACTAACTATCAATGTGTCATAATACTCCATCATTTCATGCATAAAACTAAAAGTAATTACATATCCCCTACATATCTCTTTGTTGATTCACTAGAAACTTAATCCAAAAACATTCCCAAAGTCTTCCACTGAAAATATAATAATGTCCTCCTCTACTGATCATCGTCAACTATTTGAAACCCATCAGGTGATCAACTGGGCCAACCTGCTGAACCACCACGACATGAGACATAAGTGCATGATGTCCAGAATCTGTATCTTAAAAATAATCAATGAATAGTTATGCCCAATAATATTTTTTTTAAATATGATATATTTTTAATTAGTGTTGATCTATTTAATTAATTTTTTTGATTTTTAATTTCCCCAAACAACGAAATGGAAATAAGAAAACTAGTAATCATGATTCAAGTACTTGTCCTAGGTTTTAATACTTTAACTAGTCCAATCTCACTTGGTCATTCAATAAGCCATGATTCTATGCACTGGATCATGGAGAACATAAAATACCATTTCCTTGCTAGTCAATGTGGCCTATTTGACGCACCAAGGTCAACTGAGACTGTTTCTATACAAACAAATGAAATCGTCACTGCTCATAACTCTAAAATCCACCATATATCTTATCTATCTTCTCTTATAACACTATTTTATTCCCCCTACCACCAAATATTCATCAATTAGGATAGATAGATAATGACCCCCCGACATCCACCTCTAGTACGTCCTGGGATGGAATCTGTCACCAAGGGTGTACAAATCTCAAAATATTGGTGGAATTATTGTTTATAAATAATCTAGATCAAGATAATTGGTGGATCATCCATAATCAATTCAATGAACTATATATATGAAAAAACAAAAACCTTCCCACATTCCACTTGTATATTAAGCTGATAAAAATAAAAGTCTCCAACATAAATTCTGAAAAATAAAACAAGAGTATCAATACCACATCTATCGATGGGTATGGATAGTAACAACCAAAACAGTCCACACAATCATCATGGAAATCTGAAAATATATATATATACATAGAGTGGGAATGCTTGTATACTCAGTTGTAAAACCAATGTTTTTCATTAAAAGGTGGAACGAGAATACTAATTCAACTATGAGAATGAAGTAGAACCAAACAACACCAAATTGGTAGACTAACCATAACCACAACCTCACCATGGGTCACTCACAAAATTACTCATACTAGTAATATAATATAATATAAATCACATCGATGATAGGGGACCCCCCTCTACTTTCCCACTGATTAGCTGCTCTCACAACATAATGGAAAATATCCTAGCACTCTCACCAAATTCAAATATATCACCTCGAATCCCACCCAAATACACCTAGGCTACACCTCCCAAAACATCACACCTAGAAACCCCAGGTCAACACATCACATTCTATCGGAAAACAGTTGGGTCAAACATCACTTCTCATCCTAAAGAAAAATTTGAAAACACAACAGAACTCATCCTAAAGACTCCTGGGACCACAAATCAAAATTCCCCTAATGACACAAGGGCCTTAATCATATAGATGGGGGATCAAGGAAGAGCTGGTGGCCATCCCTCCATCCCACCACAAGAATGTTGAGAATAACACCCCTCACATGATTATGCATGTTCTAAAATATAGTTCTCAACGTGGGTGGGATGTGTATAGAAATTAGATAGGATAATACTATATATATATATATATATATCCACACAATCCCTACCTACTATTTTACAAGAAGATCAAGAACCTACTTATATTGTCCCCCATGACTGTAGCCAAGAATGAATACACAACCCCACACAAGCTGAAAGAAAGATGTAGTCTGTCTTCATACATTACTTATTATAAGAGCATTTTCTAGAATCATGGTTACCAAAATATTCCATTAAAAAAATGTATATAATTTTATATTACAATCTCATTATTATTACCATCCATACAAACTAATAAACCAAAACCAAACAACACTCAATTAACATAAAATTGAATCGACCCAAAATCGAAATCCCCAACAACCTTTCATCGCAACCCCACTCCTCAATCATATAATAACCATTTCCCACACACAAATCATATCTCATACCATAACTTGGAATAAATTTAGATATTTAAGGTGATATATATTAAATTATTCTTCATTAATTAAGTGTGTTATCACACAATCCATTACATCCTAGGGAATTTCATTCATTAACTGACTATACATAATTGGCCAATTATATTTTACATGTTTGTTACCAACCACTAAACATTCATTTAATAGTTCACAATATATAATCAAAATAATAGACCACCAAAAATTTATTTTTTGTGGGTAATTGGCCCATACCAATTCATAACATCAATAATTATAATAGAACCTACCTGACCTTACATAAAATTACCCTACCACTTTATAATTAATTAATATATATTCAATATTATTTCTTAGTCCATATTAAACCATCTCAAAACTGATAAAAATAAAAAACCCATTCTACATGATACACATGCAAGGAAGTGAAGGAAAATCATGCATAGAAGAAAGAATCTTTTCACCAACTAACATTGAAAAAAATAAGGGGAACGTAACATAGGAACCCCTGCTTTATAGTGGAAAATCCAAACAACTGTAGAAGCATGTTATACGACTACAAAGATAAAGGATATGGAACCTCTCATATCAGGAGAAAGAACATGTAATGAATCGAAGGAATGATTTCATCCATATAAGGATTATATCCGAAACTAATGGGATTTGATATAGTCTAGTCAGCCATTAAAGGCAAATATCATTATGGTACATGTTTTAAATGTATCAATTACATTATTATTTTTTAGAAACTAAATATCCGATTTATCTATATTTACACCTCTTTAATCAAATCATTAATTATGTTATTAAATCCTAATATCATAAAAAAGTAATTATGAGTAAACAAATATAAAAATTGGAACCATTGTTTACGAGTCACTAAAATAATGATTCATTGGCAAGATGATTCACTACTAGGATGAGTAATTGCTAAGTGGAGTCACCACTATGATGATTCACTATGACGATGTGTAACTGCCAGAATAATTCGATGTTGAGATGGGTCATCTCCAGTAAGAATAACTTCTAGAAAGAGTCACCCCGAGAATGAAACAATTTCTGGATGACACACTATCAGGAAAAGTCTCCAGCAAACTGATTCACCAATAGGATAAGACACCGCTAGGATGATTCACCTAAAGAATGATTCACTACTACGATGAGTCAAAACATGGATTCCTTATCATTAAAAAACAAAACATTAGGATAATTATTGGAATGTCTCGCCATTGGAATGACTCACATGTCTAAAAACACCCCATAATTCATTCCAAAACACAAAATTATCACATTTCAGTAAAGTAAGGGTCCTGATGGTTTGAACCATTAAAATGACATTGAGTTTAATAATAATATTCTTTCTTGGTCTTGGGACAATTTCTATTATATCCTCTTTTCCTTTGGATAATATCTATGTTTCCTCTTTCTCTTAACATAATCTCTAATATACCTTAATAGGATTGGGATGAAATCCCATTTACCATTATTATCTCATGATATTTAAAACATTAACCTTGTACTATAGGGTTTTAATAGACCTACCTATCATTTAATTACAGTGAAATCATATATATTTTACAAAATAACGAAAGTGAATTAATGATTCCTTAAAAATTTAATTATCCCATGAAAGTAAAGTGGCGTTATAAACCATAAAAAAACAACCAAATCATAAGTTCTATACATAGTATAGTTTGATGTTATTTTATGTTACAACCTATAACTAAAAAAGAACAACATTAAATTTGAAACCATATGAGACAATGAAAAAATAGAGTTTAGACAACCCACGTCATATATTTCATTAAATTAAATTTCTTCGATAGTTAGTGAAACACACAACCTAGAGTCTAAATAAAACATAATTTCATATACCATTAAAATATAGAATTCAAATTATTGTGTAAGAATTTTATGAAAAACAGTGTTAAAATAATTTTTATCTATTTTTTAGAAATAAAATTAGAATCCTTTCAAATGAAATGACATATTTTCTAAAAAATGTAATTTTCGTAATGATGGTTTAGTTGTGCTTCCCAAATTTGGATTGAAATTAATTTTCTCTAATTTGGGAAAAATTGTTGGATTAAATGAAGTTATTTTTTGAAAAAACGTATCCAAATTATCTTAGTGTTATTTTATTGTTATATTTTTGGAAAAAATTCATTTATCGATGAATATTAAAATGTACGAGGTTTTTTAAATGGGAATTTCATTTAATTTATTTATAAAGATAAATTATATTTAAATTTGATATTAAATTATATTTACGTATAAAATATATTAATAAATACAATTTTGGTAATTTTATTAAATTTAAAAATGATTTTTCTTATTATGAACTTCCAAACATATGATAATTTCAACATTAACAACCTTTTTTTGTCATCGTGTCAGCAGATATAATTTTAAATTGAATTCTACCACATATATTAATAAAAATATGAAAAAAAGTTTCAAAATTGTAGATAAATAATTTTTTTATCTAATATTTTCAACAATATTTTTGACCATTTTAGATAGGAAAAGAAAAAGATATTTTATTAACACAATCAAGATAAAAGTTGATTTACCTAGGGATTAATTTATAAAGATAATGGTTATAAATGACATTAAAACTTTCCCCAAACACATTTTATATAAATTTTTACTCATTATCACCTATGATGGTTGATAATGAACATTTTTATTGCTAGTTTTCATGATAAAAACATGGCTGTAATTGATTATTTTCAATAATTTCTTATGTATCCTCTCCCATAATTATTAATGGTCACCCCTCTTCCCAACCCATCACTTAAAATTCAATTTTATTTGGAAAATAAATAAAAATTAATTTCTATAATCCATTAATAGACATATAGTGAAATGTTTTTATCATAAATTCATCCTATGAAAGATTTTAGAGAAGAACTAAATAATTTCATCAGAGAACATAAAAAAATATTAAACAAAAATTTTAATTTTATTTCTGATTCCAACATCCTAAAATATTATAAAATCATGATAATAAAATTAAAAAACAATACCCATTATAATAATATGTTATTTTGTTAATTTCAGAACCAATATTCATCTCCTCTTCCATAAAATGGGAAACGAAACAATCCATTGGGTGTACGACATATTATCACCTCTCGAACCACAATAATTTATTTTCTATAACAACCCTTCAAGTATTGATATAATGATATATATTAACATGTATTTGATATTATATATACTTGTATACATCCTAAATTATTATATCACATATACCATCTTACATTACATGTTGTGTTAAATAATTCAACGTCGCCCAAGTGTATGGTAGACTACAACCCATCGAAGTGTTCCAGTTCCTTTTTTGCCGTTGAATTTCATGGAAATTAATAATAATATATTTAATTAAAATCTATTATATATATAAGATATTATTTATTCTTGGAGGTTAATATATAACCCAATTCTATAACCACTCACTTGTTTATGTATAAAACAAATACTCAAGCATGCATAAAAACAATAATCTTTATGATGTGATGTGATCATTTCACCATGGTCAAATTTAAATATTGATTATAAAAATATTACTATTGGATAAATTTATAAATAAAAAAGTAATATTTTTTTTATAGATTATGGATCTATATCTAATACCCATTAAATATAAATTTCATGAAAAAACATGCATGATATTAGATGGAAATTAACACTCGAAATAATGAAAATAATGAATGATTAATAATGAATGACTTGTAAAATTTCATAAGAGGATAATATAAGATTTTTAATTTATTAACATGGTTACGGTATAAGTTAATATCATCATTAAAACCATTATATTGTATTTTATAGAATATTGGCAAAATGGAAGTGTGAGTTTAGGGACTTCGTCTCAATTTCCCTTGATTGAGGAATATTGTAATGTTAAGAAAATTATTTCATTTATAGGGTTTATATTTGTCCACATTACCATTAATTATAATTAATATATAAAATTTAATTGTATTTTATATTTAAATTTTTATTATTTCATTAATGGGGATTTTGTATGTAATTTTCCACATGGTAAAAAATTACAAAAAAAATTATTAGGTTATATTAATTTATCGTTTTTTTATATTTAGAGACCATGTGTATAATGAATTTTTTAAATAATATGTTTTATTTAAAATATTTATGAGGATTTTTATTAGATACTAATAATCAATTAAAAAATTAATTATCAATTCCACACTGTGATCAGTAAAGGGATTGCATCACAATTATAGTTTATTGTGGCCTTTTGTAATGTTATTCATCATATATATTTTTTATGGTGTATATACTTCACATTTGACATGTAATATTATGATTAATTATGAATTAATTCAATTTTTATTTTCAATTATATCATCTCTATGGATTTTACATTAAAATCACCAAGTCGAAAATACATTCATAACTAAATTTATTTTCACTCATATTATAAGATTATGTGTGTTATAAATGATTAATATATTTTTCTGTGTCTACACATGTTTTAATTTTATATTAATTTGATTCACATAATATATTCAGTGATTAATTATAACATTGATGTTACTCTCTTGGTGATGATTTATTTCATTTTCTCACTTCAATCAGTATTATTCAATTTTTAATTAACATAGAAGGAAATCAGTTTATTATTTCCTAATAATCACATCAAATTTTATTATTATAGAAATATTCATAAACGTTTTTCATGTAATAATACCATATTACTATATTAGGAATACAAAATGATTAATAAATTGTTTCTAATAAAATAAATCATTATTGATCTCTTCTGTCCAAAATATTTTTAATAAAATATTGTTTTCTAAATTTCTTTGGAAACATTTTTTAATATTTTTATAATGATTAATTAAATAAATTTTTATTCTTTTATACTATGAAAATATTTTTAATATAGTATTAATATAATTATAAAATAATTATTCGTTAGGCCTTTTTTAAATATGAAAATATTATTTTTTAGCATGTATCTCATGTACATAATTTTCTACCTCCATTACAACTGAATATATTCAAGAATATTTTACATGTTTCCAATGTTATATTCAACCTAAAGTACATTCAAAATGTTTTTTGAATATTCAGTTTTAAAATATTGATTTTACAAATGAAATTTATATTTTCCTTATGAATGTTTTTAATATATAATGATGGATTTTCAATTCAAAAAATAAGGAAACCCTTTATTTTAATTATAATCCACAAGAAATATGTTTTTATGATACCATACTTATTCGTTCTACGGATGGGTTGTGATTATTTTTATTTAGTAATGAATTCACATTCACTTTCATGATTCATTTTTTAGTCATTAACATTCCCATGAAATATCTACATTCTTGTGAACATTGGACATTAAATATTCCCAAAATATCCTTATATTTTTCATGGATAGACTTATTTTTAAACTATATATCACTTATACATATGATTTATTATATTAACAATTATTTTATTTATTGGGGAAACATTGATAAATCATTATTAACTACATTATGCAGATCTTTTTTGTTCTTAAATATTATTCATGAATACATTATATTTTTAAATATACGATGATTTATTTATACATGAAGATATAGGTGGGGCACCATTATAGATATACCCATATTTCATATGTATCCTTATGAGAATATTTATATGGTTAGCGGTAGATAAATGTGTATGTTTACTATATCTACCGTTCAGCTTAGAAATGTCTTTTGAATTTTTTCGACAGTAGAGGTATCATGATGATTTAGATCATGATGTCAAATAATTAAGAATTTCTATCATTGGGAATTAAATTATTATTATACCTGAGATTTATTAACTGGTATTTGTTTTCAATTTTTACCTTTCCCAATTTATTATTCCTATTATAGTTCTAATAGACATGTTATTGATTCATTGTATTGTGAATTGTTTTATTTAAATATCCATATTTTTATGTAATTAATATTATTTAAATAAAATGTGTGTTTATCAATTTACCTTTCCACGCTTACGACTATTTATTTTTGGTATCTTTCACTATACATAATCCTTACGGAGTATTTTAGATAACATTTTTCTTCCCATTTCCCCATAATAATGGATGTGTATGAAAAATTATATGAAAAGATATTCTTGAGTGAATAATAAAATTCATGAAAAAATGTTTTAATTACTGTTTTACAATGTAATACGTCAATCATCTATATATCAAGTTTACTGAGACTAGGAAGATATTCAGCCCATTTTGAGGCAATAATATATATCTTATTGTAATGTAATAATGTAGAAACAATCACAATGCTACTTTGGTTGGGGTAATTACTATTTTTTTCAAAAAAAATTACAGTATAATCCCTGGAAACTAGATTGATGAAACCATATATTATTAAAATAAAACTATAAAAAATATTGAGGATAAATATATAAGAATATATTAATGTTTTTTTCTAGAGGATAATATTTATCTATTATTATAAATACATATCTATATAGATAATACAATTGGAATTGTTTCTTGTATAGTAGTACCTTGAGAAAATATCTCCAAAAGTGGTGCACTGGTCTTGACCAAATTGTAACCTATTATTTTAAAATGGGTCTTACTAAGAAACCACTTTGACACTCCCATAGGATATTCTTAGGATTATTCAGATTTTATTTACAATCCATTATAAAGGACATGAATAGATGAAGAAAATGAATGAACTATGTGAAAACTAATGTTTCATATAATTATAATAATTTCACATGATTTATACATCCAATATATGTTTTTTTATTTTCCAAATTCATTATTTTTCCCACAATTGAATTTTGGGTTTAGTAAATTGACGGAACCCAAAGTGGTCATGATACCATTAAATAATATGGAAAATATGGTTCCTAGAAGAATTTTTTTTATAGTAGTTAATGGAATCATTATTATTCATAATTAGTCATTCTAAAATATTATTAACAACATATACATTCACCAACTCTTGGACTCACCAAGGATGACAAGAATAGAGTTCATTAATATCTTGAGTGACGATGACTATAGAATATAAACAGATCCTTTTTTCCTTCATGTTTTAAATGTGGAAGTATTCACCAATGAAAATGAAAGAAAGAAATTGGAATATGATTGATGTGTGTAAAATAAGGAAATAAAGAAATTTATTTTCCAGGAAAAAAATTAAGAGTATAATGAAATGAAATAAATTTCATCTCAGTAATCTGTTTATATTTAATTTCTATAAATGTTGTGAATATGATCATTATTTGAGAAAATTACCTCTTATAATTATTAAACCCTTTTCCAATGAAGGCCAAATCTTGGAATACAACATTTAATTTCTTTATGTATCGGGATTCAAGAAGAAAATGTTCGAAGTATTTTTATGAAAGGTATTTCGGTAATATGAGTCATGAATAATCAATGAATTGTGTTAAATTTTGAAATAATATTTTTCTTCATTAACTTATGTTTTATTGATTCCATAATTGGATTTTTAGAATAATTTTGATTAAAATTTAAAAGTTTTTAACATCCTAATTGAAAAATTTTGTGTTAATAATGTACCCAAAATAAAGATATTCTTGGTGAATGTTTATTGTAATGAAACCTATTTCATATGTTTATAAAAGTGTCATTTGAGGAATATTTCCATTAAATTTTTGTGGACATAAGATTAAATGTATTTTTATATTGGAAATCTTATGTTAAATATATTAGTTTTGGGAAATATTTAGTGTTATATGGAATGATATTTCACAAAGACCTTCATATGCAATTCCTCTATATGAATTCTCTAATAGTGATGCACTATAGAAGAGAAATGATAAACTGGAATAGATATCATTATTATCCTGAGGTTTATTTCAATAAATATGTCTTTATATTAGTGGGTATATAATCCCATAACATCCTCATTGAAGACATCATAATACTAATCGTCCACTTTAGGAAAATGAGATCTCATGACATCCCTTACACTAACGGTAAAACTAGAAAAGTGATGATTAATTTACTCCACTATCCTATGGATGACTTCCTATTAAACATATTGGGTGTCATTTTCATCTAAAAATAGTAACATGGTATTTTAATTAGGGTCTCACTACAACATTTTACTAAAATATTCAATCTGGGCATGAACCATAGATAAATATTCCACACCTATAATGAAATCATAAGGCATCAATGATACTAAAAATTAAACCCAATAAAAACTCTTTCTTACAAGAGATATTTCAAACTATTATCACTAGTGAGTGATCACTAAGACTTCACCTATAAGATTCCACAAGAAAATTTTTAGTGAAAATGGTTGAACCGAAATATCTATGTCCAATTCAAGAATTTATCAATAAATGATTAAGTTGAACCTATTTCAATAATAAAAAAATCTACGGTATAAAAAATATATATCATACCTTTAATCAATCTTATATCTTCTTGGTGGTAAGCATAAACAGCTTTCAACTATCAATGCACCTATCCTCCAGCACACATAGGTTATCATGGCTAGCCTGAGGGTGTTGGTGGTAACACACCAAATAATGAAAACCTTCCTAATAATCTATCCAATCCACTAAAACATCTATTATCCTAAAAAAGTATCTTCTCCTACCGCTGAATCTACCTAAACAACCCATCCATAATCACTTTTTCATCTATACAGTTGGATGGAATGTCTCCATCGTGACGTCACATTCCATCACATGAGTAGAACCACCTCTCTCTGGCCTAATAGACCCACACTATAATAAATTAACTATAGATCTCCTTTCATGGGAAATCCTCATGAAATTTATCATATATCTTGGTTGATGGTACCAAAGTCAACTACTTACTATCACGTTTTCTACCCTTGTATGTCTGTTATAGGTAACAACCTATTCTATCTGCTCATCCAAGAAACTCTCTACCACCAAAGATCACCCCAGAAACCTAGAATTTTCAAAAACTCATTAGGTTATAACACCATCTTGTATTTATCTACACAATCGACCCTAAATAGTTTTATCCCAGAAGAAGTCATCACAAATAATATCAATCGAGTACCAGGAGATGTTTGAAAGACATGATTATACTAAACTACTATCTTTTTCCCTGATAGATATAGAGATTCCCCTAGATACATTGAACCCTAAATGTATCATGAGAGTAATCATATATAATAAGGCTCTCATACTATTACCATGCCAGACATGTCTCATCTTAATATTGAGTTACCAAACCCAACTATCTCCCAATTGAGTCGTGAATAAGGATCATTTCCAGGACCACCGTCTGAAATACCGGTGTTCAAAACACCTGAAAAAAACGGGTCACCACTTGATGCAATTCCTCAGTGTTCCATTGTTCAAGATCACATCAAAAATTTAGGGTTATCTATCATTAAAACTCTTATAGAGTGATTATCCAACTTACCACATCCATTGTTATAGTAGGTTACATAAACTAATATATAGGTGGTATGGCTGGTGAACCACTTTGAGTTAGAACTTATGGAACAAGTCTATGTATTGATACCTCTTAAATGAGTGGATAATCCTCTAGATCATGATGTTGAATTCAATCTGGCAAACATCATAGTGGAATAATGAAATAAACATGATGTATGATGGTAAATGTGTATATTTAGATAATTGACTTAAGAGAGATATGGAAAACACAACCCATTAATATATGAAGCTTGTACAATTATTTTACCCACAACAAGGTTCTCATATACAATGTCGAAAATCATGTGACAAGAGTACTGGTGTATTGATATGTCTGTTGATGCACCATCACTGAAGACCTTGCCTGAAATTTAAACTCAAAAGAATTGTAACTTCTGTCATCAAACAATCTCCCAAACTTTGGTCTGAAGGTGGATATAAATGACTCTGATACAACTCTATCATGACCCATCCCAATGGGGCCCTTTTCGTGACACCCCAAGAACACCTCTAACAGGTAAGGGGATGTGTAATAGTATCAAGTATACATATCACTATCATGGGAGGCCCTAAACAATGTACCTGTAAATATGATAATATCTTCAATACTATAAAAGGATGAAATTTAAAAACCACTAAACAAGCATTTATTCATACATCTAACATCCCAAAAACATTGTATGGTAGGTTGAAAAATAAATTAATCTTGTCCAAATACAGTCCTGCCACAAAGAGTTTGAAAAAAGTCATATCTAAAAGTGAAAATGGTACATCTATCATAGTACAATAGGAAAACAAATTGGTCTATCTGGTTCCTATAGGAACCCTCTAGTCCTGGTCTATCTAAGACTCTAGGAAAGGGTCGATCATCTTCACCAGAAACAACAAGTTCCTGAAATTCCCAAGCAGGGGTGATTATAACAACACTCAATAAGATACAACAAAACAACAATAAAATATATAAAATTAAATATAATCATCTCAGCATATGTATATGTCTATATCCCATTTAATAATAATATCTTGATATACTGAACAAAGAGACAAAATATAATGTTATGTCATAACCATAGTATACCAGTATAGAATTATAGCATGATGATTCCACATATCACTAATCTGATAGAACACGTCCTGAGTCTGAAATCAATAATGACTTATATCTAAGAGGGTATGCTTGTTGGGTCTCTCAAGTAGAAGTACACACTAAATTTTTAAAGAGATATGAAACAAATAAGAGGATCACACCCAATGCCACAGGGTGATACTAATAACACAATATAGATTAACATGTTATGTAGAGGACTAGTGCCCACAAAGTTTTGGTCAGGATGATAAAAATTTCTCCACAAAGGTCAAAAATATGAATATAAGATCTCACTTTGGACCTCACAAAAAGATTCCAAAAAATCTATCCAAGATGCCCTAATAAAGGTATCATTGTCCTATGTGTAGGAGAAAATTCAATAATAACCCTCATGGAATGGGTTAAGAGAAACAGACCCTAATGAAAATTGTCTAAGATACATAGGAAAATGGTTCAAAGGAATGTTCAATTAATTAAACATCTTGTAGAAGGGGTCACACACTATTTCCCAAGACCGTGGATCCTATACAAGTAAGCATCCCATTTATTATCCCATGTCTATGTCTATGTATAATTACACATCATTTAAGATACTTATCTACTCTACCTTTTTACTAGTACATTGATTAACAAATTTATTTGTCTACGTTTTCTATGTGTAGGGATGTGAACGACACTCTCCAATGACTATACCCTAATCCATGTATATGTACCCTCATTGGTACATGTCGAGTCACCTAGGGGAGGATACACGCAGTGTTAAACAATCACCTATCATGTGATACATATCATTCTCTCAAAACCCTAGCTACCTCATAGGGGGAACCACATGATTTCTGGAACTGTATTACATGTTCTGTAAGGAATATTTTTTTAGGAAGCCATATATGGAATCTGTATTTCTATCCACTATTCCAACCATTGTTCAAGAGCCCACCTTGCTTTAAAATCATTAATAATCCCTTAACGAGCCTTTCCATCACTGATCAAAACAATTGGTCTTCTTATTCATTTAGAAATCGGACTCATTCATCATTCTTCATTGTGCACCGAAGAAAAAAAATTAGATATCCAAACTCATCCTATGTTTTGATGTTCCAATCGTTGAACCATCATTGGGACATTACAATATCATATCTTTGATACCAAATAGATTCGCTAGGAATCATGTGTGAAATTATTTATTTAATCGATATATGTTGAACCAAAATCCAAATGATAAAAACCCATGATGAAAGGATATTTAGGCGTTGATGAAAAATAACAATAAATAGAAACAATCCTTGATTTATTTTTTTCAACCTCAAACCATTTTCATGTGAATAAGAATTAAGATTCAATTACCACAATGTAATTTTCCCAAAATTCGATTAATCTAACACGTCCCACCAGATTAGTGTACCAAAAAGTAATCCATTGGTTGATGGATATGATTTTGTATTAGAAATGAAAAATGAGTTAGAATAAAAATAAATAAATTCGTTACCTAGATTGCGATTGATCACTGATAATGAATGATCTTGCTTTAGGATTTTTTCACAAGACCCATAGATTTCATCTCAAACTGGCCGTCTATCTCTGATATTTCCATCGTTCAACTATGGAATCCCATTCAACAGTCTCTAAGGAATCTCCAACCATTTGTAGAATTATTATCTAAACCCTAATTTTTTTTATTTTTCTATTTTATATAACGATTAGTTCCCTCAGTCTGCAGATTAATGAATAATTTTCCTTAATTATATGATTTTTTTTATGCCCATGATGAATTTTTTTACAAACACCCATTGCCAACCAATATAATGTCTATGATAGGGTAAAAAATTCATTATGAAGTCAAATAAACCCTAAAATTTCTGATATGGGCTCCATATTATATTTTTTAATGTTTTTTTGGAAAACTAGGCCAACTTTCTATTTAATATATTTAATATATTTCAAAAATTTATTCCAGGGACACCGAGCCTCGGAATCGAACATAGTCTCAGTTCATAGACTTAAAAATAATCCATATAATATTTATAAAACAATAAATAGATAATCCATGTAATTATATTTTTGATCAAGTTCATATTGAGTTATGATATTAAACCCTTCCATAATGAAGAAATTTTTTTCTTTTATATCCCATATTTTCATCACATCTACATGTATAATGTCATATTAGAATATATGTATTATATTTATAAATTTGAATAAATTGATTTCATGTATTTGGATATCATATTTTTTAAAATCTACTAAATTTAAATTAATATTTATATTATTTAATAATAAAATGAATAAAAAACAATATAACATGGTAAAGGTAAATACTTATTTACTTGGGGATTATACTAAAAGTATAAGTGTTTGAAAGGATCTAAAATATGTAAAAATACCTATTTTGATAAAATAGTTACCCTTTATTGTTTCATAGGATCTATAATGACACGATTTTGAAAATTTTGATAAGATAAAAACATTATTGTAATAAAATATTTTAAAAAATTACATGAGTGTCCCCTCCCACAATTATAAAAGGCCACCCACTATCCTCTACTTGTCACGTTTCAAATTAGTATGGTTTTAAAAATACCTTCCAAAATATCTTCTTTAGTCCCCTCCCAACATCATGGATGACATGGTTTGATCATAAATACATCCATCGAATTATTTTGGAGAAAAACACTGATCTTCCATGGTTAAGACGTAACATTATTGAACATACATTTTCATTTTATTTCTTCTTACCCCACAAGAAATATTACTTAATCATGATACTATAAAAAATTAAAATATACCATATACTGAAATTTCATTAATTTAATTTAACAACATATATGCATCTCCTTTTACAGAAAATGTAAAACAAAAATCTTGATCTTGTGAATGGTAGACTACCTCCTTAAATACCAATATAGTTCATTTTCCATAACAAACATTCATGGATAAATATAATGACTAATTTGAAACAAAAATAAGATAAATATTATATTATTATACTTATTTATATATTATATCGCTTATAACTTTATACTATACATGTTGTATAAAATATTATAACATCACTCGTCTGTACAACAGACTACCACCTCAATAAGCGATGTGATTAATTATCCACTTATGCATTATATTGGAAGTATAAAGGATATATTTAATGATTATATGTAATATAAAGGATATTATATTTATTTTTTATATGATTAAATATTCACTCACTTCCTTACACTTTCACCCATTTGAAAAATGTTAATGTTGCTCGTTTGTACATATAGCCCACCATATCCAGGAATCAATGTGATCCCTTCTCAATGAGAAAACATAAATAATGATTATAAAAATGGACCCCTTGAAAAATATTATTTTAAAAAATTAATGTCATTTTGTATTTTATGAATCTATTTACTTTTCTAATGAGCCAAGATTTCTTGACAAAACAAGCATGAAAAATGTAAAGACCCAAAATTTTGAATAATTTTTGTTTCCAAATTTCGTTTGTTATTTTATTTTATACTAAACAAAACTATATTCTTTAATTAATGACATATGTATAATTAAATGAGACCATTGGTTCTTGACCCCTGGAAACTAAACTCTCTGTGTTGCGATTATTGTTTATAAATACAAGTGATCTTGGTTAATTAATACAGAGTGAATTTTTGATTCCCTCATCCAGTAGATTTGAGGCATATGAAGCCCATATGTTGGAGCAAGGGAAGGAGGTAGCATCACTGGGCTTTTCTTTGGACCAAGACCAAGCCAAACTTCAATGAATGTAGCTTGAATGAAATCGCCTAAGGGAGAAGTCAAGCTGATAGAAATCACCACTTTGGAAATTTTTTCTGAGCCACCACAATATTCTATCACTATAGCACACCTTAAACTTAAGTCCTATGCTGGTTTTATAAGGGGCTATGTAACGAGTCCTTAGTTGCACTGTGTAATACTTAAATATACCTAAAATTCTTATTTATTCTTATTGAAATGTTTTTGAATTTTAAATATCCGAATAAATATAGGATGTTTATGATAGATGAATTTAAAAAAAGGGGTATTTCAAAATATTTTTGTATTCATTAAATAATTAAAAATGTGAAATGATTTTCAAAAATTGGTCTTCTATTGTTGTGATCAGTGATAAATTTAGAGTCTAATAAGATCAAATTGGTTTTTAGTGAATAATAATGTTGGAATAATAACATACACATATGAATAGTAATGAATATTAATGAATAGTAATATGTCCAAAAAAATTGAAACTTCACCCATGATTTTATAAATACATTTTTGACATCTTGAAAGTGAAAAAATGATCATAGTTTAAGTTTTGGTATTTTTATATGCCATAAATATTTTATTTTAAATATTATAAATAATCTAATAATTTAAAATGGAAATTTATTTTCATAAAATTTAATCATAAATTGTTAATTTATTTTCTTGTGGTTATAGATATTTTTATGGGACCTTGATTGATTTTGTAAGGTGTTACAAAATGAGTTATAGTTTTAAAGTTGTATTTTTTGAATAAGTAATGATTTTATTTAAAAAATAAATTAAAAATATTTAGAAAATTATTTCAATAAATTGTACTTCATTTTTGAATTCATAGCATTGATATTAGGTTAAGGTGATTTTCAGGTATTTTTCAGAAAAATATGAATTATCAGTGAATAGTAATGATGCAATTTTGAGTTTAGGGTGTTTAATGACATCATTAATGATGTAATAAAGATTTTTTCTTTCTGTAGGACTTATGATAACTGAGATATGGTATGAGGTGTCAAAAGTGGCCAATACCATGGGAAAATACAATGGAAAAGACCATTTTTTTGCCAATACCACCGATGAGGTGTCCCTTTGCCATTAATGACATGTCCCCTCACTTCCCCTATAAATACCAAGGCATTCCCTCATCCTTTTCATTCCAGAATCCTCCTTAACAAATTTATGGTCTCTTTACCTTACAAGGAGTCCTCCCAAGGTGACCTGAAGCCTCCCAAGGTCCCAACCATCAAGCTTTTGAGGTTAATCTTCAAGGTAAGGGAATCATTCACCCTCCTCTTTTAAGTCATGACTTCCTTTATGTTTTGTCTTTTAGTTTCCCTCTCTACATGTTAAGGGTATGTTCTAATACTTCCAAATTACCATCCTTATCTTGTTTAATTTTTGAGAGTTCCCTTCCAATCTCATCAAATTGTTTTCTGAAATTTTAAGTGACGCTGTTAGCTGCCAAATATTTCGTAAAAGAAATCGCGCTTTCTCATTCCTTTCAAGTTTCCTTTTCAGGTGGTGTGTCATTCAAATATACACACCATTATCTTATTTCTTTTTATTTTGTACCTATAGTACAAATTGAACAATTTATGGATGGGAGACCCCTTTTTTCACTCTATTTATTATTTTCTGAAACAATGTTATATAGCCGTTATGCTATAGAAATTTCGTCTCAAAATTTCTCTCACTTCCTCTCAATAAATTCTATTATTTTATATATGTGAATAACCATACTTATTCTGTTACTATTTGAGTTTATGAAATGTTTGATAATTTTATATTTGGATCACATGAATTTAAATACATATTAATGGTGCATCCTGATAGTGATCCAATGCATTGGGTAAAGAATTAATCACTAGTGATGACAAGTTTCATGATACCTCGGTGAATAACCTTGGTAATTTTTTATTACACCTTAAGGATTAACCTTGATGATATGTTAATGAATGTATAAAATAAATTTTGTAGCCAGATATTCAAGTTATGTTTCAAGTTCTATTCATTATGATATTCCTATACTTTCCTTTCTCATGTACATATGTTTTTATTCAAGTTCATAATGGTATCACAAGTAAACTGATTCCCTTGTTTACCATTACTGGGCCTTCTTCTCACCATTTCTATGGATGTATGTCTCCATGATATGAGATGTAGTAATTTTACATAAGATGAACATATTATGAATCCTTACATGTGTGTTAAAATAATGTTTTATGTTGTTTTCAAGTGTATTTGTTCCTGATTTCCAAGACACTAGACTTTAAAGATCCTTCGTCTGTAAAATGTAATGAAAAGTTATGTATTATTAAGGTGGGATGCCACAATTTGTATCAAATGATAGTTTAGTTATTTATTAAAATTAGGATATGAAAAAATTAGGAAGAACCCTATAGAGAAGTTTAAATATATGAAAACATCATTGTAATTTGATGAGTATTGAGTAAGTGTTTGATCAAGAAAATGTATCCCTGTCTGGATACAAGAAGGTAGAGGTGGATCTGGAAAATATGTACATAGGTGTAAACCCCAAAAACACCAATTTGAGCTAGACTCAAATGAGAACTGGTGCATGTCAATGGGCATTGCTTCACTCATGGTTATGACACCCCTAAGGGATATGTTTGGTTAATCACATGATTTTTATAAATCATTACGAAGGAATTATTGAGAAATGTAATTGTTTAAGCATAATGTTTTAGAACATAAAATCCTTTATAGTTAATATATTTTTAAGTGAAATAATATTTTCACTAAGTATTTATTATTTTAGATAATGGCGGGAAATAGGAGGAACCATGCAAATGGTGAGAGCAATGGACCATACAGTGCTAATCCTCTGATTGAAGCAGGAATGGAATCATTCATGCGTATGATGAGCCAATTGACTCATGTTTTGGGAAATAACATGAATAAAGCTGAGAGACTAATCTCACAATGAAGGGAAAATAAATTCTGTTGAATCCTTTATGAATCAATGAACATTAACCTTCATTGGATCGACTGACCCATTGATTGATGAGCAGTGGATCAGCTCCATCAAGAAGATCATTTCTATGCTCTGCTATTCAGAGCAAGAGACGGTCACCCTGGCTGTCTTTCCCTTAGAAAGTGAAGCTGATCAGTGGCGGGAACTAACTAAAAACATGATTCAAAGAGTAGAGGTTGGAGCTATGGAATGGAAAGAAATAAGAGGGATATTATTCCGTAAATATTTCATTCATTCCATGAGAACAAGAATTGAAAAAGTTTTTCTCGAGTTGAAGCAGAAGGAAAACAAATCTGTTGGAAGATATGAGATGATCTTCACCTGACTTTCATGAAATACCTCTAGCTTTGTCATGGATCCAAATAGTACAGTTGATATATTCTTCTGTGGACTGAGTCCTCATATGCGGAAGAATCTAGCCAACTGAGACTGTGATAGCCATGAGGTGATCGTGTAGAGTGTGATGAAAGTCGAGATGAAGTTTGGTGAGACACAATGGTCTCATAAATCCAATTACAAGAAGAGATTGATGGAGCCCAAAATAGGGAGTAACATTGATTATGGAAGAGGAGGCAAGAAAGTGAAACATCCCACGTGTAATAAATGTGGGAAGAAGCATTCAGGGAACTGCCTTCTTGGAAGCGGGAAATGCTAAAAGTGTGGAAGAGATGTGCATATTGTGAGGAATTGTTATTACGAGGTGAAAACTCATCTTACAAACATTAAAGTAAAGGGGAAGATGTTTTAGGCCCAACCTAAGATCCAATTCTTTATGTGTGGACAATGTGGGCACTTTTCCGGTCACAGTCCAAATCTGAGGACAGTGGAGGGGAACCAACATCAGCCTCCGCAAAGCCCAACAGAGCAAGGTTGTGCTTTCTATATCACGACAGCTGAAGTTGAAGCTTAGAATGATTTGGTAGCAGGTACTATTTTTGTTCTCTAAAATATAAAAAGTTCGTTGTTTGATTCTGGTTATAGGAATTCCATTATTTCCTCCATGTTTGCAAAGAATTTAGAATCAACCCCCGATTTTCTAAAAGTAGAGTTATCAATCAAGACTCCTGGTGGGTTTATCCAAGAATAGTCAGTGTTTGAAAACTCTAGTATTTACTTTGCTGAGAAAAATCTTATCGAAAGTATAGTACTCATTCTAATGCTGGAATTCGATGTTATTCTAGGGATGTACTGACTTTCAAGGGATAATGATAAGATCAAATGCAGAAACAAGGAAATATTTGTAGTCTGGAATGGAAAACCTATAGTTATCTTCCAAGTAGAGATATCTCAACCAGATATTTGTCTTGAAGATCCCCATCTATCATTATTTATGGAGTTGATTGGTGAAGAAGAAGATGATGATGATGATGAGATTTTAAGGATAGAAAGTGTCCCCATCGTTCAAGAATGCGTTGATGTATTTCCTGAGGAGTTTCCTGGACCTCCCCCAGAAAAAGAGGTTGAGTTATCTATTGAACTCATATCGAGATCTCATCCATTATCAAAGACCCCGTATATGATGGAAAATGTGGAGATGGAGGAATTGAAAAAACAACAACTCCAAGATCATTTGAATAAAGGGTTTATCTGAACTAGTGTGTCTCCTTGGGGAGCAACTGTTCTCTTTGTGAATAAGATGTATGGATTGATGCGGCTATGAATTGATTATAGAGAACTAAATGGGATCATAGTAAAGAACAAATACCCTCATCCAAAAATTGATGACTTATTTGACCGACTTCATGGGGCTCAATTCTTCTCTAATATTTTTCTTTGATCTGGTTATCATCAATTGATGGTGAAGAAAGAATATATTCTAAAAACTGACTTTCAATCAAGATATGGGCATTATGAGATTGTTGTTATTCCTTTTGGACGGACTAATGCACCTTCTATTTTTATGGATTTTATGAATAGTGTCTTTATAGTCTACCTTAATTACATTTCGGTAGTATTTATTGAGGATATTCTGATATATAACAAAAGTCATGAGGAGCATGAGGATCGTCTAAGGGTTATTTTTTAAACTAAACAGAAGGATAGACTTTTTGCAATGTTCACCAAATGTAATTTCTGGTTACAATATGTTTCTTTCACGGGTCACATTGTTACCAATGAAGGAATCACAATTGACCGTGCAGAGACAAAAGTTGTAGAAGAGTGGCCTCAACCTACAAAAACAACAGAGATTCAATTTTTTCATGGTATAGAAGGATATTATAGGAGGTTTGTGAAGACTTTTTTCAGGACATTATAATCCATTAACCATGTTAAATAGAAAATGGTTCAATATCATATAGACAACATAGTGTGAGGAATGTTTCCAAGAGCTAAATAAGAGATTGATTACTACACTTTTGTTAACTCTCCCCTCAAGTGGGGAAGGATTCGTTATTTTTAGTGATGCATCATTGAAAGGGCTTGGGTGAATCCTCATGGAAAATGACAGGGTCATTGCTTATTCATCTTTCCAGTTGAAGAATCATGAGAAGAATTATCCTACGCATGATATGTAGCTGGATATGGTCGTTTTTTCTCTGAAGATATAGAGGCACTATCTTTATGGCTAGAAATATGAAATATACATAGCCATCAATGTTTGAAGTATATTTTCACCCAAAAGGAATTTAAAATGAGATAAAAGAGATGGTTGTAACTTTTTGTAGACTATGATTGATCAATTTATTATCATCTTGGAAGAGAAAACAAGGTTGCTGATGCATTAAGCAGGAAAGACCCAGTTTTTCTTCCAATGATGAGGATTCAATGAGATCCTTTTATCAATGACCTAGAAATACTGGACATGGGAATTATAAGGGAATGGATATCATCAACCCTAACCCAAATGATCACTTAAAATCATTATTAGTGAAGATCAAGAATGTTCAGAAATAAGATCCTTTGTTATAGAAGAATTTTGAGGCTATAAAGGATGGGATGTTTCATGAGTTCAATATTGATCAAGATGGTAAACTGAAATTCTATACAAGACTGTGTGTTCCATCTATTCCAGAAATAAAGGAGCTGATGGATGAAGCTCATAGATCTACTTTCTCTATACATCTTGGAATAATATAAATGTATAGGTACCTTTTTGATCATTATTGGTTGCAAAATGTTAAAAGGTAGACTGCTAACTACAATTCAAGGTGCCTAGTATGTCAGCAAGTGAAGGCAGAGATACATCATCCAAAAGGTGTATTGAAACCAATACCCAAACCAGTATGAATGTGGAATAGTATCACTATGTACTTCATCATTGGTATTCCGAGAACATCCAAAAACAATGTGATATGGGTTACTGTGGACCGTCTCACAAAGACTTCCCATTTTCTCTCCATTTGGGAAGATTTCTCTCTTGATCAACTTGTTAGGAATTAAGTGAAGGAAGTGGTAAGGATTCATGGAGTCCCACTTTCTATCATATATGATCGTGATCCAAGGTTCACATAAAAATTCTCGAGAAGTCTTCAACATACACCGAGCACTAAATTGAATTTCAGTATGGCCTATCACCCCAAACTGATGGCCAATCTGAAAGGACTATTAAAACACTTGAGGACATGCTGAAAACATGATCATTGGAATTTAAATGTGGATGGGATCAACATCTACATTTAGTTGATTTCTCTTACAACATCAACTTCCACTCATGCATTCAAATGGCACCTTATGAAGCTCTATATAGGAAGCGATGTAGAACTCCTACTTGTTGGGATGCAGCTGGTGAGAGAATTCTTCTTGGGCCTGATATTGTGCAAGAGATGACAGAAAATGTACATGACATCCAATATCACATTAAGGATGCCAAGAGTCGGAAAAACAGCTATGCTGACAACCATTGAAGGGACTTGTAGTTTGATGTTGGTGATTAGGTCTTTCTTCAAATATCACCTTGGAAAATATTCACGAGGTTTGGGAAGAAAAGGAAGCTTTGACTTATGAACATTGGCCCCTATGAAATCCTTGATCATGTAGGAGTTGTGGCCTATTAGCTTACACTTCCTCCAAATCAAGGACATATTCATGATGTATTCCATATATCCCTCTTGAGGAAATACATACATGGCCTCTCACATGTACTAAACCCAAAGGTGGTACAACTGGAACATGACCTCTCTTATGAGGAGAAGCCAATGGAGATCATTGATCATAGAGACAAGGTTCTACGTAACTATACTACCCACCTTTTTAAGGTGTTTTGGAGGAACCACAAATACGGAGAAGCTACGAGAGAACTAGAGGAGTCTATGAGTCAAGAGTACCCACACCTTTTCTTTTTTGAGAGTATAAGTTAATATTTTGGGGATAAAATTTCATATGTGGGGATGAATTAAATGACCCAAAATTTTGAATAATTTTTGTTCCCTAATTTCCTGTGTTATTTAATTTTATACTTGTCAAAACTATATTCCTTAATTGACGAATTATTTATAATTAAATGAGGCCGTTGGGTTTTGACTATTATATGACTGTTGTCCAATATGACCGTTGGAAACTGAACGCATAGTGTTTCGATTATTGTTTATAAATACAAGTGATCTTTGTTAATTAATACAGATAGAAGATTTGATGTCCTCATCTAGTAGACTCGATCCATATGAAGCCCATCTGTTAGAGATTTGGAAGGAGGTAGAATCATTGGGAATTGCTCTGGACCAGGCCCAAGTCAAACTTCAATGTTTGAAGCTTGAACAGAATCACCTAAGGGAGAAGTTCAAGATGATAGAAATCCCCACTCGGGCAATGTTGTCTGAGCCACCCAAAGATTATATTACTATATCACATCTTACACTTAGGTCCTATGTTGGTGTTATAAGAGGATATGTAACGAGACCTTAACTACTTTGTGTAATCCCTTTATATAACAGAAATTTTTATTTCTACTTATGGAAATGTTTGTGAATTTCAAATATCCGAAAAAATATAGGAAGTGTAATATTGATGAATTTATAAAAAAAGAGGTATTTGAAAATATTTTTGTATTCATTAAATAATTAATGATTTTAAATGATTTTCAAAAAATGGTTTTCTACAGTTGTGATCAATGAGAAATTTAGTGTCTAATAAGATCAAATTTTTTTAGTGAATAGTAAAGTAGGAATAGTAACAGAGCCATATGAATAGTACTGAATAGTAATGAATAGTAATTTGACTAAAAAATATGAACATCACCCATGAATGTAAAAATACATTTTAGACAACCTTATAGTGAAAAAATGACCATATTTTCTGTTTTGGTATTTTTGTACGGCATAAATATTTTATTTACAATTTTATAATTAATTTAATAATTTAAAATCAGAATGTATTTTCATAAAATAAAATCATAAATTATTTCTATATTTTCATATGGTTATACTCTATTTTTATGGGACCTTGATTACTTTTTAAATTTGTTACAAAATGAGTTATAGTTTTAATGTTGTATTTTTTGAATAAATAATGATTTTATTTAAAAATTAAATTAAAAATATTTAAAAATTTATTTTCATAAAATGGATTTAATTTTTGAGTTCATGGCATTTAAATTATGTTATGGTTATTTTTAGGTATTTTTCTGAAAATGATGAATTATCGGTGAAAAGTAAAAGTGCAGTTTTGAGTTTCTGGTGATTAATGACATCATTAATGATGTAATAATGATGTTAGATTACTTGTAGACTTATGAATAGTGAGATATGGTATGAGGTTTTCCATGTGTCCAATACTATGGGAAAATACCATGTTCAATCCCATGGTTTTTCCAATACCACTGATTAGGCGTCCCTTGGCCATTAATGACTTCCTCCCTCACTTATTCTATAAATACCAATCTATTCCCTCATCCTTTTAATTAAAAAATCCCCCTCAACGATTTTCTGGTCTCATTACCTTCCAATGAGTCCTCCCAAGCTTCCATAAAGCCTTCCAAGGTCCATACCGTCAAGCATTCAAAGTTACTCTTCAAGGTAAGGGAATCTTTCACCCCCCTCTTTTAAGTCATGACTTCCTTTTTGTTGTGTCTTTTAGTTTCCATATCTTTATGTTAAGGGTATGTTATAATATGTTCTCAGTACTATACTATTCATGTCTAATTTTTTAGAGACCATTTCTACTCTCATCAATTTGTTTTCCGAATTTTTATGTGATGCTGTTAGACTGTCAAATTTTTCATAAAAGTAATCACGCTTTTTCTATCCTTTCAAGTTTCCTTTTTTATGTGGTGTGTCATTCAAATTTCCACACAATGATCTTATTTCTTTTTTTTATGTCCCTATACTGAAAAATTATCCATTTATGGATGGGATACCCCTTTCTCCTCCCTTTGTATTATTGTCTATATCCAAGTTATATAGTTGTTATGCTGCAAAAATTTCGTCTCAAAATTTCTCCCTCTTTCTCTCAAGAAATTCTCTTGTTTAGTATATTTGAATACACATACCTATTTAGTTATATGTTTTTTCATATTTATAAAAAAATGATATATTTGATCATGTAATTTCTAAACATTTATCCCTCATTCCCTTTCCATGGCTTATAAATGACAAAAAGATCTCATTTTTAGGCACTTTTAAAACGTCACGATTTTGAATGAAATCCAATTATTTTATTCTTTTTGGGTTATTTATGAAATGTTTGATGATTCTATATCTTCCTCACATTAAATTAAAGACATATTAAGGGTTCACCCTGATGGCGCTTCAATTCATTAGGTAAATAATTAATCTCTAGAGATGACATGTTTTAAGAAACCATAGTGAATAACCATGTTAATTTTTTTGAAACCTTGGGGATGGACCTTGGTGATATGTTCATGAATATCTAAATAAAAATGTTATAGCCACATATTCAAATTATTTTTCACGTTCTTCTCATTATGATATTCCTATACTTTTATTTTTCTTGTCCTTATGTTTTTATTCATGTTCTTTTTGATATCACAAGTAAACTGATTCCCTTGTTTACCCTTACAGGGCCTTTTGCTCACCCTTTACATTGATGTATGTCTCTAGCATATGAGATGAAATAATTTTACATAGTATTAAAAAATGATGAATCCTTAATATTGTATTAAAATAATGTTTTATGTTGTTTTCATGTGTTTTTGATCCCGATTATCAAGACACTAGACTTTAAGGATCCTCAATTTGTAAAATGTAATGAAAAGTTATGAATTATAAAGGTAGGATGCCGCAGTAAAACAATAAAATTTACATCTAAAACAATGAAGATAATGAATTCTCAATAAAAATGACTGATATGATGTCATAAGAGGATAAGTAATGTTTTTTAAAATAAAAATATGGGTTTTTTATAAATTAATAACATTCTTAACCCATTATTCATAAGATAAAATAACATTGAACCAAATGGATGTTGGAGGTAAGGGACTTCATTTCAGTTTCCCTTAAATGAGGAATATTATTTTCTTATAAACCTATTTTATTTTATATAGTACATATAAATCCCCTATTATAAGATATGTTTTGTATACTTCACACTTAATGGTATTTTATGTTAAAATTGAAATAATTTCAACCAAGATGATTTGACATGAAAATTACCATATCATAATTAATTTCATAGATTAGTTTATTTTCATTGGGTTATATTACATATTCCATTTCATTGATATAAATTTATTTTTTTTGTAATGAATTTTGATTTTTTCAGTTATTTTATGTTGATTTAAATTTTATACACATAATTAATTCAATAAAAAGTATCAGTTCAATATTACTGAATGTGATATCGCCTATATTTCATTTAATTGAGTCATCTTATAATGTTATCCACGAAATATAAATTATATTTTTTGTGTACCACCAAATTGAAATTTAATATCAAAATTCTATAATGGCTCATGTTAGTATAAGATTAAATTTCAAATATATCATCAAATGGGGTTATATATGACAATTACTATGTGGTAAAGAATTTTAATACACACTTTAATTTTATTAAGTTATATTAATACATTTTTGAATTTGATATTATATGATTATGTGAGTGATGAATTTATAATACTATATATTGTATTTTGAAACAAAATGTTGATTTATAGTTGATACCTCTAATCAGTTCATTGAGTAATTATCAAATTGGAAATTTGTTAATTATGATGGTTTATTTAACAATCCAATTTTAAAAAGAATTGGGTATGTCTAAATTTATATAGAAGGAAATAATTCGATTATTCTCATATAAAACTATGACAATTCCTCATATTATTGTTATTCATAACATTATATTGTAATAGTACAATAATATTCTATTTGTACATAAAATTATTAATAATTTCTTTAATAAAATCCAACATTGTTTATCTTATTAGTAGAAAATATTTTTTCTTCAAAATCCATGTTCACTAAAAATGATTACAAAATTACATCCTTTTAAATATGATATATTGAATACATTTTTAACCTTTTTTTCTTTTTACAAAATTTATTATTGGAATCAACCTTTCATTTTCAAAACCATGATTGATTGTATATTATCAAAAATGTGTATGGAATTATTGTTTTGATGTGTATGTCATGTGTTTAATATGTCTCCATGAATAACATTAATAATTTTATAAATTTTTATTACATTTTTAAATTTTTAATTTAATGTAAAATTACTTATTAAATGTTTTTTGAACATTATTTTTAAAAAATATTATTTTCAAAATGAAACTTATATTTTCCTCAAAAATATTTTTAGTGATTTTCTTTTGGTATTTATATTCATCGATGAAAACAACACTTACATTACTTATACTCCACTATGTATATGTTTTTTCATACCATTGATATTCTTTAAATATATATATATATATATATATGTTTTATGTCCATTTTTATCAAGTAAAGTATCAATATTCCTAACATTGTTTTATTTTTGTGTTCGTTAACAACCCATTGATATATCAACTTTCTGTGATAATTGGAAATCCATTTCCCCGTATATATCCATTTTTTAATCATGAATATAATTACTATTTGAACTATTATAATATAAAACTTAGGATTTTTAAATTGAATGTAATTTTATTAATTTGTGAAATATTGATATATTAATATTCATTAATAAGTAAGGATATTTTATGATATGGAATACTGTTAATGTATTAAATTTATTTTTTGATATGAGAGTAATTATTTATAAAGGATCATATTGGGGAGTCCAAGATAAAGATATACCATTAATACAATTATAGACTCATGATATGAATTATTTTTCTATACATAGTTAAATGTGGATCTATTGTATATCTACCCATCATTTTTAAACTATTTTAATAAACGTCTTTATAGTAGAGGTATTATCATTTCTAATATCATGAAATCCATTTTTTATGAATTTCATTAATTGAGAATTTATTTATCATTATCCATGAAAATAATGTAATGATATTATCTGTAGATGAATTTTATTGTTAGTTAATTTATTAAATGGCATGTGTTTTTAGTTATTTAATTTTCTATACTGATTATGCTTTATCAAGTTATGATTTTCCTATTATTGATTAAATGTAATGTGTATTCAGTTTTTCAAATTTCTATATTAGGCGAATACTAAATTTCTATTTCAAAAGCTATTTTGTCAAAAAAATGTAGGTAATCCACAGAAGTTCAAAACCAAGGCTCATTAAACAAATAAGTAAAAATATCATTAATGATGAGACTAAGACTATTACATATAATTACACTATAAAATAACCAAACAATTTTTGATACCTTAATATATTTATCTTCCATGAAATTATCAAAAAAATGAATGTACATGATTCCCTATGATAGGATGTATCCATATAAATTGATATTCCGTTCATTAAATCCTTTTTCTAATGTTTTATATTGTTATTTGATCTGAAACCATTAACCCTATTTCATATTAACTCAAATAATTATCTCTTACAATCTTTTATCATCGTACCACATGAAGCACTGATCTGGAATATTAGTTCACATACTTATATCTTATAATGGATGATGATTAGGAGGAATCTTTCATTTTTTTCTTCCACCTTCCCAATCATTCAATTTAGGTAATCCATAGGCATTGAGTCCTGAGACACTATGAATTTGTTAGTGACCTCATGAATTTTGGTATTTGTGACACTTTTATCAACCTTACCCATTTTATTTTAACCATAAAGATTAATACTCCTCTTAGGATCCTTATCCACCATAGTTACTTTTCATTAATGCTCTTTGATGGACCTATTTATTGAATTCTCTCACATCTATTAAAAGACTTTATTAATAACATGAATAATTCTTTCATCAACCTGCCCTGTTTCATTCAAATTCACTACTTATTACTTGGTGATCTTGACATTATGGTTGTTGGTAAATTCAAGTAATAATTGTGTATTCTTTATTACCCCTTATTATATAGAATGTTTTTAGATATTAGATTATCCTTATTTCATCCCCTTAATCTAGAACCCATATTTTTTGTCTCATTGGGGTCATTATCATAATCTTTAAATAGATGAGATTTTTGTTCTTAGTCACCCGTTTTGGTGTCGTCAAGATTCCTTAACCAGACCTTTTTTCTTTTCCAACATTAAATGAAATTAGGCCAATATAAAATATAAACTACCTTAAATTCATTTACATTCATTTATTCAATATAAAATTGATGTTGGGTTGATCCTAGTTCATCATGTTTATAAAAAATCCAGTAATCTGAATATTTATTCATTTTGACCAGGAAAAACCGAAAATGTTATTAGTTTACATAAAACATTATGTGTCCTCATACAGTATAATATACAATAATAATAATGATTATGTTAATTAATTACACTCTAAAATATGAAACTAGATAAAAGAAGGGAAATTAGGATTACTATACTAACTTCTAGATACAAAAATATACTCCCAATGAAAAATCTCATGTCCTTGTTAGCATACAAAAGGCAAGTTTCATGGCCATCAATTGAAAAAAGACGAATAAATCCCGGATTCGAAATTCCAAATGATTTTAAAAAGAGAAATATTACCCTACCATTTCAAAAAAATCAATACGTTGTTTTGATACATCATCTTCAACACAAATACATGGGGAGATAGCGTGAAAAAATTAATCAGTTCCAATATCTATCCACAAAAATGTTTGACCAAATTTCCAAACATATAGTTGATCAATGTATTTTGGAAAGGAATAAGGTTTTTAGATAAACTATCCCAAAGAGATATAGTGAGTTCATCATTATTCATATGAAATTCATAAGATCATAAGAGAAGGTAGAAACGTAATTTTTTAGTGGTACAAAGAGATTTGGACTGCGTAATGATTAGATCATACACAGGAAAAAAATTGAAATGTAATGTATATATTTTTTAGGGGATTAAGATCACCCTATACTATTTTCCCATATGAGAATACATAAACCTATCAAAAGCTTCAACCAACGGAATATGTCATCTAAATTGATCTATTGAGATTAAATTGTTTTGAGAATATGATTCAGTGAACTCTGAGGAAAACAGTGAATATAGAGAAAAACTATTAAGAAGAATTTGAATAATCAGGATTTGTGTAATTTACGGGAATGTGAGAATAAATTTCACTTTGTAGAATGAATATAATGGCATCTTTTCTCCAGAGGAAGATACAAATTGTCCCTCCCACACAAGTGGGAGAGGGACCTATTATATAACTATTGTCGCACATGGAATCTCCATAAATGACATTGTACGTAATGATAATCTACATCTATTTAATTTTACCATTCCATATTTATTAGAAAAAACAATTTATTTAAATGGAATATGTGTTCATTTATTTACCAGTATCTTATTCTTTTTATTGATTCTTAATACCTTCCTCTATTCATAACACCTACTGATCATTTCTTCTAACACATATTTTTATTTCCATTTCAAGGAATTGAGAAAGTGTACTAATAATTATAAAAAATGATATACTAGATCCAAAATATATATTTTAAAAAAGTGATCTAAATTTTTATTCAAATGTAATGTGGAAATCATGTATTTATCTTTTCTAACAAGTTTACTAAATTGTTATATCCTCCTGGATAAGAGTACCTATATCTTAGGCAATTGTCATATCGAAGAAACCAGATTTAGGATAAATGGGTTGGTGTAATTACAATATAAAAAAATATATCTTATGATGAATATAAATATTTAATATATATTAATATAGATGAAAATTCATTTATAAATGTGTTATAATATTTATTCAAAATCATTTTCAAATATCATATTGTTTTGATGAAATGATAAAATATAAAAATAAAAATTAATATAAAATAAGAATATATTTTTCTCTAGAAAACCAATTATATGATTAATGGAAGCACCAAGATTATGAACATACATGATAATGTGAAAATAGATTTTTTCTATAAATTTTAAAAAATATTATTTTCCTACTTCTATAATAATCCAAATAGCGAGTCATAAAAAATATTAATGGAATGATATATTTTATGAAATTTTTAAACATGTTTACTATAGTTAAAACTCACTTTATAAGCCATTTAAAATAATTTAATATATTTCATAATTTTATTCGGAAGAACATATATATAGAATGAAAAAAAATCTTGACCAAATTTAGAGAAACTTTGTGGACATTCATAATAACAAATTTAGATATAACAGAGTATCAAAAAGTGTAAAATTTACCTAATACATGATAGCACTAAATATATCCATATGATATGTAATTTCATGTGGTGTAAGAGAGTATATAAATATAATTCCCAACAATTTTAACATAAATTATTACATGCCTATAAAACGTGAAATTATAACATAAACCCATAACTCATATCATGGATTTCATTATACACACTCTTACATGATTTATAATAAATTTAGAATTATTATAAATATATATCAAATCCTTATTAATATATATCTAATAATATTAGTCTCATTGAAAATTCTCAATTTTTCATTTCAAACAAATTATTTATTTAAATATATATTCAAGTGTTATCATGTAACCTCCCTGTTCCAGGTGCCGCAAAATGGTTCCCCATACCCAGTTCGTCAAATGACCTCTAGCGCATTTCTCCAAATGCCAGAGGTTTCCAACTATCAGCAAGGGACAATGTATGATAATGGTGAAACTATGCCCTCATTGGAAGAGTATGCATAACAGAATAAAAAATAGTAAACAAAAGTTGAAGAATTAATATCATACATCAAAATTAAAAAGCAGAAGAATGATATTAATATAACTACTGGATCATTTATAAATGATTCAAGTCCCATGTGTCTATAAAAGATTCAAAAAAAGATAGAATTTTGGAAATAAAATACTAAACAAATTTATCGAAAAGTTGTAAACACCAATAGCATTGTAAACCTCAGCATGGTCCAATGCTCTCTAGCTCCAACATCAATCAAGTACCTAATGATGAATGGAGTGTTCCCTGATCTATACCCACAACCATATAATCATTTGGGGTCCAAAATCATGACCCAAATAGGGTGTAAGATGAATCTCATTAAGGAAATACTAAAAGATATATTCCTAACCATCAGTCAATATATATAGTAGGAAATATGAAAAAATATAGAAATAAGAAAGGAGGTAATCAAAAGTAAACAATCCCATATTTTTCAATTTCATTCATTTTCATTTATTAGTTATTCAAACTCTTGAATAAAAAATCCCAGGATCTAGCCGATGCTCTATTACCCTCACTGTAATAGTAACAACATACATATCAGAAGAGCATCTAAACAATCAATTAAAATTGATTCCAATCTTGTTCCTTGGCTTGGTGACTCACTGCAATCGGTATATTATTCACGGCAATCCTCAGGTAAATCTCTCATGGTATAACATCTTTGGTTTAACATCGCACTAGTCAATTAAAAATGAGAAACTCGGTAACTCTCAGGGTCAATACCCTTGGGTCAACATGGCATTAGTAATTTATAAACAACTTATGTGTAGATCTTACTGTCATCGACCCCTAGGTCAACATAGAAAAAATAATCACAAACGACCTCCTGGGGAGTTCTCAAAGTCAATACCCTCGGTACAAATTATACACAAATGATCTCATAGTCCTGTGTAAATAATCCTGGTAACCCCCAAAATTTTCATAGACCAAGGCTTTCATAGTCTATTGAAAAAACAACCTCCATATCATAACAAGGAAACACATGTAATCTATTACTACAACATTGGTAAAATTATCAAGCATAAAATATGAAATTAATATAATCAATCAAAATATATCCTAAAAAATTCCATGTATGAAAACAAATTATAGCTCATAAGAAACCTAGGTCAAATGGCCATAAATATTCAATCATGGGAACACACTAATGGGGTGGCCCGTATAAAGTTATAAAACTTTATGCACAATAAAACATCCTTTTAAGTCAAAAAACCATAGAAGGTATTAAATAGGATCAAACTAAAAAATACGCAATTCCCTAAACTTGGGTACTAAAAACATTAAGAACATATAATCCTATGAAAATAATTGGAAGGCATAGACCACCTACCATGATATCGTACGATCAGTACTCTCGAACGTCAGACCCTGAATCGGCCTAGAATGACATAGATCTACGAGAGAGTAAAAGTTTTCCCCCTTGAATAACTCATGAGAGAGGAGGAATAGGGAAGAATGGCTATAGGGAAAGAGAGAACTCGGCTGTGGTAATCCAATCCAACTAGTGATGTCTTAATAGGAGATTAGACTAAAAACAAAGTGGATGTCGATGTTCATTTACCATTTTCCATGCTCTGGTACAAACCAAGTGGTGAAAAATCATGTTGTAAATATGAGACACAACCCCACTCCGATTCAACAATTAAACATAATAGTACAAGGAATTTTCATTTAATGTATTGGATGTGTATGATCCTCAACCACCCCCTCATTAGGAAGTCTTCCTAGTAAGCTACACTTCCAGGTACTCAGCTGTTACATGGCTAGTACATGGCTAAACACAGCCACTGGGTACACGGCGTGTACTACCTAGTACATGGCTTATACATAAAAAATATTTGTTTCTTCCTTTTTCATAGAATTCAAATCCAAATGAAGATCTATTTCTAAAATGAAGAACCTTGTTCTTACAAACTTCCTCCATAATGAAAATCATCACCAAATTTCCCTTCCAAGGGAGGTGAAGAAAAAATGTTAAACCACTCTGGCCACTAGGATCTTACATGGGACTCCCTCTCCAATGTCTCGTCTTGTACTCGCATGTGTTGCTATAGAACTTGTACTAGAGGAAAAGACTGACAATAGAGAACCTTCATGCTATGATCCAAAATCTTTTTATGGTGATCCTAAAGGATGAATCCATCTCCAACTCAACCTCCTCAGGTTAAAAAATGTGAGATATGTCTGAAAAGTAATGTCGTAGCTGAGAAATGAGAAAGATGTATTGAAAAGCCCAGTACCTCTGAGATAAATAAAACTGATAGGCAAACAACCCGAATCTATACAAAACCAAAAATTTCTGGACATATCTTAGTTAAAGATTCACTTATATTTTAATCCCCTTGTGTCCAAAACTTGTTGTGACACGTAATAAAACCTGATCTTTGACATCAAACTCTTATGGTCGTCCTCGTCAATCATCATATGATTACTAGTGAAACTGTAATATGAAAGTCCTCATCTAAATAAACTCCAACTTTCTAGTGGTCTTCTAGACAAGACGAGGTCCTAGAATAACAACCTCTCTTGCCTCCAGCCAACTTTGGGGTGATCCACATGGACTACCATACAAAACCTCATAATGATCCATCTAAAATGTTTCCTAGAAATATTTATTGTAGGAAAACTCTACACTGTGTATGTGTCTCTACCAAGAGCCCGCAAAATCCAGGATCTATGATCTAAGCATTTCCTACAAAACCTAATTTGTGTGGTTGCTCTAGAAATCTGTTTGGGGATGGAAAGATGTACATAGAATTACTTGTGTACACAAATCCCTCTATTGTTCATGCTAGACCTGAAATGTAAACCGACCATCATTCTCTGAAATGATAGATAGTGGAACCCCTTGTAAACATACAATATCTCGGATGTACAACTATCAAAAGTAATCCACACTAAAAGATTTCTTAATCAGTAAGAAATATGAATCCTTTGGGAATCTGTCAACAAAAACCCAAACTGCATCATTCCCATGAGGTGACCACAGTAAACCCGTCACAAAATCCATTGCAACAACCTTCCACTACCACTCAAGATTGGGTAACTAATGTTAATGCCATAGTGTTCACTAATGCTCTACCTTCATCTGTTGATAGGAGGAAAATCTCATAACAAAACTAGAAACATCTCTCTTCATTCATGTCCCCCAATATTAGCGGTGTAGATCTCACAACATCTTGGTGACAATAGGATGAACTGCCCAAGTTGAGGCATGGAAATCATCCATAATCCCCTCATGTATGTCTTATGACACCCATAAAATCCCATGGAATCACAAAACCTCATCCTACTATATGGTCCATCTAGGAGTAGGGTCCTTTCCTAACAAACAAACCCTTAAGACTGTGCCTTCAGAATATGATAGCTACCTCATTCACACATGGTCCAGTAGAGTAGTGGTAACATCTATAAAAGAAAGAAACATCATCCCATGTTTCTCATGCACCACAAAATTAATTTTATAGAATAGATCCATAAGCTTATACTCACTTCTGGCCGCCGGAACAACATGCATATGATTTCTCCTTCTCAATGCATCTTCCATTGTTCTTCCTTTTGCTAACATGTAGGAAATATGAAAGTCAAAATACTGATGGTGCTCAACCCACCTTCACTGTATAAAAATTAGATCACGTTGAGTAATGATATACTTTAGGCTTATATGGTTAGTGTATACCCCAAAATTATCTCCTAAATGATAATGTATTGTTCATAATAATGCATGTACAACTGCATCCAACATGATATTGTGCGTTGGGTAATTCCTCTCATGTGGCCACATCTACTAAGACCCATATGCAAAGACTCCTTCACCCTACATAAGTAATGCACCCAGCCCGATACCTGATGCATTATATTAAACAATGTAGTTGTTTCCTATCTCCATCAAAACTAGTATCGGTGCTGAATTCAATCTACTTTTAATCTCCAGAAATGATGAATCATAGAAATTTTTCTAGAATTACATCACACCCTTCTTAGTCAGGACCATTAGTGGTGTTTCTAAGCTTGAAAAGTCATGTATAATTTGTATGTAGTAACCATAAATCCACATGAAACATTTTACCTCAAATCCATTCTTCAGTTACTCCCTAGAAACTACATCTCCCACTTTATATGGGTCTACTAATGGTTTTTTCTATGAGATAACATGTCCCAAGAAGTAAATCTGGTTCATCTGAAAGTTACATTTTTTGATATTATCTTGTAACTGATGCTCTATCAGTGTACTTAAAAAATATCCTAATCGGTGTCATGATTGTTTTGAGTTTTAGACTACACCAAGATATATTCCATAATTTAGACAGAAAAAGAATCCAACTGAGGATGGAATGCTCAGTTCATCAGATCCATGTAAACCATCGGGAAATTTGTGAGACCGAACGGCATAACAAAATACTCATAGAGACCATACCTAATATGAAAGGCTATAAGAGGTATATCCGATGTCCAGACATGCAAATGGTGATAATGGGATCACAAGTCAATCTTTGAGATCACCTATGCTCCTCTAATATGATCAAAGATATCATCAATCCTAGGTAAGGGATATCGGTTTTTGAATGTAAACTAGTTCAGCTTCTGATAATATATACAATGTATGAGGGTACAATCTACATTCTGCACAGAAATGAAAGGTGAACCCCATAAATAAGTACTGGGTCGGATGGAAAACTTTTCATGATACAAATTTTACCACTTCTTGATCCCCTGTAACTCTGGTTTAGCCATCCTATATGGATGAATGAACATTTGATCCACTCCTAGAAGAATCTAAATTGATTAATACACCTCTATCCTTGCAGGTAAACCAAAACATTCATATGGAAATAAATCTCAGAAATGATCCACCACTGGAGAAAATATCATCTACGAAGTGCCCTAGTCATCCATATATAAACTAGTAATCTAGGTTGTAATTCCACTCAACCCATGATGCTAAAAGATAACAGGTATGACCTCTAACCATGAATTTGTAGCATGTCATCCTCCATCCCCTAAAGGGTGTGGGGATGAAACTGGTGTAATACCTGCGTCAACTCTGTCATAGTCGGGGTAGGATGTGGTGATCTATGGAATGATTGCATCATTCTCATAAGTCCTTTAAAAACTGTCCATCAGCACATGTGACTGATATAATATATGGTTCCAAGATGGTCACAATGTGAGGATCCTATGGTAGTCCCTAGTCTACCATTTCTTGGGTCTGATCATTTTTTATACCTGGCATACAACAGGAGGACTTCATGGTGTCATGACTCTGCAAGATCAAGTACACACCACCATTCATGATTATCAGGGATAATGGCTTAGATGTTCCAGAAAAGAATAGGAGAATAAGCCATTCAAGTTTCAAAAAATATGGTTACACAACATGCAAACCCACTACACAGTGTGTTCCCTTAATATTTTAATATTTTCACGTACCTCTTCCAACCAGGTCATATAACACCTCTTACACACTGTGTGTTCCTCCTGAGACACGGTGTGTACATGAATTTTTCCTCAATCCCATGTACATCTACACGACTTGAACCACACAATTTTCTCATGGGTAATATTACACAGTGTGTTCAAGCTAGACACAACATGTACTACTTATGTTCAAACCATCCATTTCATTAGTCACACGTTAAAATACATGGCTGACTCAACACGACAAGCATAAATGATACATGACATGTATAACCTAGTTTCTTCCACCCATGTCATTGGCCACACAGTCTGATACATGGTCTTTACAGCATAGTGTGTACTCCAAGTACAAGGAATGTTCTACCAAATGTTTATAAACCATGTGTCTCTCCTCACAAAATCAGTCACATGACCAAGGACTACATAATAAGTACATATGGAACACAAATTGTACTTAAGTAAAGTTTTTTCTCCAAAATAGAAGAACACATGGAGTGTTTATATAACATCACACACTGTGTTGTTTGGGGTTCAAGAGAGTAGGCCTCTGATACACATCTTGAACCCTTAAAAACTCAAAATATTTGTCCAAGGAATGAAAAATTATGACATGTGAGAACCTATAATTCCCCTGAATCATTGTTTGGCATCATTTCTCATCCCATATAATACCAGAATTCAATTAAAGTTCAAACATTATCCCCCAAATTATAATCAATAAGGGCCCATAACACCTCAAGGACAAATTTTTGGCATCCATCCAAGTGATACATTATATATATAAAAAACCAATAAAAAATATCAGGCCTTCATTCATGAAATCTATCCCAACAACATGCATATTTTGAAAAAAAAAATCTATCAAAATAGCATTCAATAAGTAATGCTCCCTAAATGGAATGGAAAAATTGAATTACATGGGATCTATATCAGGGGACTATATGATACATGAGATGGAATACCACAATATCATTGATTTGAAACAAAAATAAAACCACAATGATATCAATATTAATATCAAAAAACAAGTGAATCTCAAAACGGTGAAATCAAATCTACTGTAACAATTGAAAAACTAGAAAAATTGAAATAATCAAGGTAAATTGGGTTTTCCTTGTACATGGGATAGCTAATCATGAGCATTGGTTTTTAAAAACTACCCATTACATAATATCATTTTATATAGACTCAAAATAGTAAGAAAAATAATAATATTAACTCAACTGATACCACTTTTTAATGT
Organism: Viscum album; assembly: GCA_963277665.1. Taxonomy (NCBI): domain Eukaryota; kingdom Viridiplantae; phylum Streptophyta; class Magnoliopsida; order Santalales; family Viscaceae; genus Viscum; species Viscum album. The sequence goes on along the minus strand of OY728142.1, from coordinate 1,480,714,588 downwards.
CGTCATTATGGGTTCCGCCCATAGGTGTCAGGTACCCGGTTTGCCACATGACCTCAAGCGCATTTCCCAAATGCCAGAGGCTGCTAATAAGAAACGAGGGACAATGTATGATAATGGGGATACAATTCCTTTATTAGAAAAGTATACATAGTGGAACAACAAATGTTAAACAAAAGCAGAAGAATTTATACAATAAAACAAAATAAAACAGGGGAAGACTGATAGTAATATAATGACTGGAGCATATATAAATACTGCATGTCACATGTGTATAGGAATGAATACAAACACGTCACAATGAACGAAATAAAATAATAATCCAAAGTGAAGAAAAAATTTAACTCTAACAACATCTCAATCCTCTTCTTAGTCCTTTTCTCTCCATCTCCAATAGTAATCAAGTACCTAATGAAGAAGGGAACATTTCCTTATCTATACATGAAACCATATAATCTGTTTGTGACCAAAATAATTACCCAAACTGAGTCTAAGATGAATCCTAGTAGGAAACAACCAAATTATTTGTGCCTAATAGTTAGGGAATATATACAGTATGCAATATGCATAAATGAAGAAATAAATTAGTAGGTTCTCAAAAGTAAAAAATATTACATTTTTCAATTGCATTTATTTTCATTTATGAATTATTCAATTTGTTGAAGAATTAATCATATGACCTAGATTAATATATGTATCCCTCTATGTAATAGTAACAACAAATATCTCATAATATCATCTATCAATCATGTAAGATCGAGTCCAAGATTATGATTTGGCTTGGTGACTCACCATAATCATTGAATTATTCATAACAACCCTCTTGTAATGCTATCATAGTATAAGCCCTTTTGTTTAACATAGAAATAAAAAAAACGACCACATAGTAATCTATCATGGTCAATACACCTTGGTCAATATGGAATATATAAATTATAAACAGCATCCGGGTATCTTTCATGGACAATACCCCCGAGTCGACATACAAAAATAATCATAAATGGCCACATGGGTAGCTATTTCGGTCAATACCCCCCAAAGTCAAAGTCTACACCAATGCTCTCATGGTCCTGTGTAAATAAACATGGAAACCCCTATATAATTTCTAGTCCATGTCTCTCATGGCCTATTGAAAAAATAGTGCACATATCATAACCCAGCAGCACATGTAATTTATAACTACAACATGCATTAAATTCTCAAGCATAACACATGTTATTAATATAATAAATGAAAATACATCCAAAAAAATTATTGGTATATAATCTAGGTACACCTCATAATCAACCTAGGCCAAAAAAACATAAATATGAGATCAAGGGAACACAATGATAGGGTGTCCCATAATAAGGTATAAAACCTTATTCACAATCAAACACCATTTCTCAATAAAAAAACATATCAAGTATTAAATATGGTCAAGTTGAAAAATACAAAATACTCTAAACAAGGGTATTTGGAACTTCATTAATATATAATCCAAATAAAATCAACAAAAGGCAAAAGACACCTACCTGGATGTGGTCGGATCAACAACCTTGAACGTTTTCCCTTGAATAGGCCTAGAATGATGTAGATCTATATAAAAGGTATAATTTTTCAACCATGAATTAATCAAGAGAGAGGAGGAATCAAGAAGAAAGTATATAAGGAAACAGGGAACTCACAGGTGGGAATCCAATGTAACCGGTGACATCTCAATTGAAACTCGGACAGAGAACCTAGAGGAGCTCGAATTTCTTCGGTCATTCATCACGCTACTGTATGAACCAAGGGTAGAAGAAGCGTGTTCTAGAGATGTGAAGCAACCTATCTATGATTAAACCATTAAAAAGAAACTAGATATCATGTTCATTTAAAGTAAACACTGTGGACTATCCTCAATCGGTCCCCACTTTATGCAGTCTTCCAGGTTACCTACTCAGCCAGGTACTTGGCCAGTACAAGACTACACGCAGTAATCGGGTACATGGCGTGTACTCCGGAGAACACAGCTTGTACTGAAGAGTACATGGTGTGTACTTAGAAAATTTTAATTTCATCATTTTCCTAAAAAAAACCTGAAATAAAGATTCAATCATGAAAATAAGATCTTAGTTCTTACAAAAAAGTTCTATTTTCAATATATGTTTTTGTTTGGTGATTCCCACTATTATAATTTTCAATGGAACTCATAATATATAGTGCATTAATACATAAATAATTAGTGTACTTATTCATTATACTAACTTATTGAAGCATTAACAGAAGATAACTATGAAAAATAAATGTCATCACTTTTTAGAGATGGTGGTTTGTACATACACACGAATATTGTTTTCATTATTCAATACATGATATGAAATTGGGGTAAATAATGATATATAATTATAAATAATTGGTATAATATTAATAATATATATTTATATATATATATTCAATAACATCAATTATATTACCTTCATTAATAATTGGGGATGAAAAATTAAACACATCACTTCATGGATATAGTAGTTAATGTGTATGCAAGAGAAATAATATAATTATCCATTCATAGGAAATGATATTGATAATAGTAATACTATTAGCATGAATAATATCATTACATTAATGATACTTATTTCCTTTCCATATGATTTATATGAATGATTTTTATGGTTTTTGTAGGAAATAAACTGGAAAAGGGTTGAGAAGAATATACACCTCTTCCTTGGATAATCCCTATTGATGAAAAAATAATTATTATTTTATGTCTATTTATGGAATATCATATCCTATAAATAATTGGAATATTTTATAATTTTTTGGGTATATACCATCCAATATATGTAATTCATTTGGTGTAACTATCTAATAAAATGAGGTTTTTTTTATGAGTGAGGAGAGTACAACACTTGTAAATCCTAAGATACTAAAAACATAATGATGTTTGTCTGATGGTAAAAAGATCCAAACATATTATATTATATTTTAAGGTGATTTAAGTTGTTATTCACTTATCTAGATAAATAGAAGATAATTTTTAGTGTTATATTCATTCCATACCCCATTAGTTTGACAATATTTACACATTTTTACATTTATAGTGATGTATTGTTTTCACGAAGGTAACTTATTAATATTATGAAAATTTAAATTTAAATTATAAAGATAATATTTAAATTCTATGTCTAAATATGAGATTAATTTTATAATATTCAATATATAACAGTTTCTATAATTAATTTTAATTGTTATGCATAATACACATGAAAACCATTTTTAGACAAAATTCATGTTACACAAAAGAATGATATCTTTTTGAATAATTTATTATAGAAATATTTTAAATCTAATTAATATTATATGAAGGAATATATTATCAATAAATTAAAAAATAAAAAATTCTTCAATAAATATTAATTTAATTTATTAACATAAAAGCACTTTTGACACATAAAAATATTAATATGATAAAATATCTTTTTTACTTCAAAAATGATTGTTTCATTATTTAAAACAATTTTATTATAAATTTATGAATTATTCTTCCCTATTATACACATGTAAAAAATTATATTCCTAATTATTAATATACTAATAAAATCAATCACCTTTAAAATAAAACATACATAATATAATTTATGTTTTAAATATAATATTTTCATTTAGGACAGAATTAATAAACTATCATTCCTTATCATTTCTAAACTATTACCTTAATTTATTTATATTAAATTATTACATGAATTATATCAATATAATTATTCTTTTTAGTAATTATATTCATTTTACTATTTCTAATATGTAATTATACACCTAATTCCTAAATTTTGTGCATCATAATATATCAAACACACAATCTTTATTATTGAGAAATATATTCTAAAATAATTTGGTTTTAAATTCTAGCCCATTACAAAAATTTATTCCTTGAAATTACATTACAATGAAGAAAAAATGGGGATACTTATAACTCATTACATAATTGGGTTCCCATGCAGCTGACGTAAAATTATTATTTTCCATAAAACATTGACCAGGTGAGTTGTCTTGTTCATAAACTAAATATATATTCTATAATGAATATCTAATTGTAGTTGTTAATATGAATGATCATTATCCATTGGTAAATATAATTATTTAGAACATGAAAATGATTGGTTTTCTACTTTCTTGGAAGAGATACATGGAACACATCATGAACCTAACAACTATTTAGTGAACGTTTTATGTGTTATGATACTATCTAGATACATTAAATTATCTAATATAGACCGATATAAATATGGTTATTGTTCACCTAATATCCAAATGTCACAAATTATTCAAACATGATATTTTTAGTAATTTTTTATCACTGTCATTGATTCCTAAATATAACTTATGAATGTCTAAATAATATTTAAATTGAATCTGGGATTTCATAATGTGATTTTTAATAATACTATCTTTTTTCCCATTTCAAAATCAATGTAAATTTATAATAGATGTTTTTCATTAACATAATCTTCGAATATTGGATTTCTTTACCTCATGCAAATATATTTCTATTAATGTATAGATATAAATGTTATATTGAATTCTATTTTTATAAAAAATTAAATCATAATCGAGGTTTTTATCCAATATTATTTTTAAATACATTGAGAAATTTATAAGCAAATATTCTAGGTTTTTAATTGACCTCATATACCATCCTTTAATCTAAGAATGATAAATAGTGCTAAATATATTATTTTTTTCTATATTTTCTATAAAAAAAATTAAAATTTGAATTAAACATTAGATCTATATCATTTATGTTTTCTATTGACACTACATGAAAATATACCACCTTCTTATTGTATGTCATAACAAAAATTAAATTTCTTTATCTAATAGTAGAAATAATCTAACATTTTAAGGTTAATGACTGTAACTGAAATTGTGTTATGGATTTAGATATTCTAGGGAGTCCTTTGAAAAAACATGTTTTATCTGACTTATTCATAGGTATGTTGAATAGTTAATCATTTTATATAATTTTTTATGTTTATACATGATATTATGACATAGAAGTTATCATGATAAATACTTCACACTATTAATCATTATGTTTTCCCACTTAATAGTCTCTATGATATCTATATAGGATCTCGCTCTAAGGATGGATAGAGATTTACGAGATATTAATTCATCCAATAACTCTTTATTTAATTTTGTTAATCATGGTACTTGTAATGAGTTTGTAAACATAAATATTTCACTACTATTATAATTTAACTAAAAAACATTCATTATCTTCATTTTCCAATACGAGCACACATTCTACCCCAATTTAATCATCACATAAAGGGATTGAAGTGTATTCATCTTAACTAGATAGGTTAAATTTCATTATATCATTATTATAAGATCTATCATATATAAATACATGAATAATTTATCTTCTTCTTTCCATATCATGGATAAGCTAGAATTATTCATTCATATTAAACTATCGAACACATTTTTTACCTTTATATTGTGGTAATGTACTGAGTATTAAGAAAATATTCTCAACATGATATATTATCTACAAAACATATTTTGTAGTGAGAGGAACCCATGATGTAATTTTGTTGTTACTATCTTTATTATTATTATTATAATTTCATAAAAATAAATTTAATTACCTCAACCGAATTTGATAAATTTGAGAGTCTGAGAAATATTTTCTATTAATACAACAGTAATATATTACAAAAATACAAGTATAATGTCCAATAAACTCCACAAAACTTATTTTATACCCTAGAACCACCACCAGAAATCCTCCCACGGTTCAATAAGGTCGATTGTGTTGCCTCTATCCCATATATCTACTAGAAGAAGAAAAAAATGAAATAAATAAATAATTAGAATACTAAGAACTAACTATGTGAATGAAACGATTATAACTATTTTTAAAATTGAATAATTCTTCATGTGCCTTTGAATACCTCAAGATATATATATTTATACAAATTTTTGTGACCATTGTAAAAATGTATTTTTTGGAAATTTTAGTGATTGTTGATGTTTTTTATAATCGTTGTGTTTTCATTAAATTTTATGAAACGATGTTTTAAAAATTTATGCATAATTTAAAATATTATTTTAAAATAATATATTTAATGAAATGTAATAATAATAATTTAATTATTATTTTTTATTTTAAAATTTTATATTATAACCATAGGATTTTATAAAAATAATATTTTATTTCCAAATAAGAATGGAAAATTAATTTTTAAAAGAGAAAATATTAAAAGTGGAATAACTATATATATAACATTTTTATATATACTTTTATTATTTTTAAAATTGTTTTACAAAAATATTGTTTAGTGTACAAGACAACCAATGGCTGCCTCTAAGACCATTCCCTCAAGTGTTAGCATGTAGCAAGCCTAACCAAAGATACCCATGTTAGGAACGTGTATAGTGGAAGAAATACCGAATCAGATATAGGTGGGATGAAACCTAGGAGGGATCCCATGTACAATGATACATATGTGTATGATTTTTATCATTGATGTGAGACCACCTGCACCTTGTGTTATAAGGTGAATATGAACTCCCCATATTCCTATGCATGAGTATTTTTCCTGTTAGAAAAAGTGATCTGAGGCATCCAATTTAGACATATCTCATACAGACCATCCATACACAGTCATTAATCAGTATCTTCAATTATATGTCCACAAAACCCCATGCTCGATTCCCAAAAGACAAATCATTGATGGATGATCCAAATAGTTTGTCCAAAACCAAATCAATCTATCCCTTTTCACATGCTATGTGTTTTACTAGCCATATGATCTTCCCAGACGTGATTTAACCACCCCTTAAAACCCATTATTCTTGTCCACTAGACCTATTTTGAGCCACACCAATTGGTCAACTACCACGTTTATCTCCACTGTTGAAGTCCCATTCAACCATTCACAATTCAGTTTCATCTTCCACAAAAAAAATTAATGGTGGTTTATAAATAAATCTGAAACCTTTAACACTATTTAATTTCCACTAATTCCTTTAAAATTCATCACTATAATAAATATTTAATTACAAGAAAACATAACTAAATTATTATTTTTCATTAATTATATTCTCCTTTCCCAATTTCAAATCAGACAACTAGAATTTTTAAATATAAAAATCTCTTATTTAAACTCCATTCATGAACCCGATCCTTACCTTCCCAAAACAACTATTTTTCTCTGCTCAAAATCTATATGCTTATTGACCCTTTTTTGATCCAAAACAAGTAAGGGTTAGTTTTATTATAATATATTTTTTCTTTATTAAAAATATATATATTTATATATATGTGAATATATATATTTATATATAAAAATTATTTTTAGAAATTCTTGGTTTTAGTTTATTTTTTAAAATAAAATAAAACATGTACATATTTTACTATCTATCTATATTATATTTTAGGAATTAATTTTCTTATTTAATATAAATATTCAAAGATATGAGATTATGTATCTAATTATTTTCATTTGTTTTTATGATTCAAAAACCATATAAAAATAAATTTATAAGTGTTTGAGTTTCTTCTATCATTTTGATTTAGATTTCAAAATTATACATCATCATTTTCAATACGATAAAGATGTCAAATATTTCATCACGTATTGTTATATAATTAAATTCAATCATTTATGTGAATTCCAAACACTTTATAGAAATCTAATCTACAGTTTGATTTCATGAATTATTGAGGTACATGTATGTAAATATGTATATTCAGTAATATAATACAATGTTATATTTTATGAACCTTGAAAAGATTGGATTTAATTAAAAATATGATTTTCATAGGGGATTTTCTCGTCTGATCTACACTGGAAACCAAATAGATAACTATATTTTGTTATTTTTTTCCTTAAAACTTTTAAAGGGATGTTTAATTTTATTCCGATGTTGATGATATTAATTAATTTTATTATAAGCTAATATTTTTTGTTTAAATACTTAATTAAAATGAATTTTAATAAATGGTAACATTTTATTATAATCATTTTATGTGGATCCCTTATTTACAAATTCAAAATGATATAATTTCACATGACAAAAGTTTTATTCTCTTATATACATGCCATTCATAAATTAGATATAAAAATCATCTGTGTTTTAGATGAAATTCCATGAAATTTATATCTTGTGTTCAAATATTTTATTATTCATTTTATTTATTATTTTCATACAAGGATATTTCTACATATGAGACCCTCCTAAAAATGGATTTAGAAATTCAAAAAAATGTTTCTAACATGGTTTTATGTAAGAAATCTTATTTATTAAAATAAATTAATATATTTATATTTTACTTTTGAAATTTTTTGTGTTATGATTGAGAAACATATGACTATTAATGTGCATTCTAAAAAATATCACTTGTAGAACATATTTTATGTAATGTTTTTGGGGTTGAACCCATAATAATAAGGGGAAATTGTCCCATACACATTATGACTATGGGATTTACATTTTTATTATGGTCCTAAAAGATTCATATATGACCCACTAAATGTTAATATTTTCAATGGAGAAATCCCAATGATAATTTCCAATATAATTATTTTGAGAAATTGATAGTTATTAAAATATATGAACATATTTAGTGTTAAATGTTTTAGAATTTTATAATTTAGTATATATATATTTATTTCACAAAAATATTTTAACATAATTTATTACCACTTTTAGAAACACTTCCAATGATATTTAATTCTCATCAAATTATTTAAAAAAATTTATAGGTTTATTATAATTACTTGTTATGTATTTTTTCTTGGTGAAGGTAGTGCACTTATGAAATTATTATTTAATTTTATGAACTTTTACAAATTTTTTGTATGAAATGAATCTAATTATCCAAAAACAAGGCCAAAAAAGTTATTGGTATGTAATAAATGATGTGTATTTGTTCAGTTTCATTTATAAAAAATATATACACAATAATTAAATGAGATAATCCCAAAATCCCGGGATTGGATCCTTATATATTTCCTCATTTCTAGGGGAATATATAATTTAGGATTTTATATTCTCTATATATATTTCACCATTCAATATAATGATAATTTCTCTAAAAATTTTAAAAAATACTTTATTAATCTCCAAATCATTACAAATGAGATTTTTCTCAAGAACCATCAATAGGTTTGAGGAATATAATAACCCCATGCCATTATATTTGATAACACATCCTAGCCCCATATTAGTTGTATTCAAATGTATCAAAAAACCCTATCCACTATACAGTTTCCTTGTAATAGGTTTAATTACCAACATTCTATTCAATTCAACTATATTTTTTGAAGAGGCTGTGCCTTGTCCAGAAAACTGAGGCACAATTATTATAATAACTGAAAGTGGTTACAAGAGTGTAAAAGACGGAATCATACTACCATCCTTATTATTAGATATTACAACAATGATAAATTTTATACAACGCATCATTCGTATCTTCACAATCCATGAAACTAATAGATCTCAATCACCATGGTTTGTATGAGACAATATTCTAAAAAAATCTTCCCTAAAAGATGAAAAAATATTCAATCCCTTATTATTACATGGAACTAGAAGGTTACTAACTTTTGAAAAAATTCACACAATATAAATTTATAAAACAACTTAACCCTTAAAAAATATGTCAACACAATTTTTAAATGATCCATATTATCATCCTTTCACTTATAATATATATAAATACAATATACGAATAATAACATAAAATAAATAAGGTAACCTCTTAAGAAAAAATTCATTATATTCATGGTGATATAGGTTTCATTTATATATATAAATATACTCAATATAAATTTATAATATCCAAATCCCTTATTAAATTTAGACTTCTGTATGTCCACTATTTTGAACAAACATAATGATATCCAATATTATGTTCAATCAGGGAAAATTTATTGAAATGATCATTTATTATGGAAAAATAATTAATATAGACTATAGGTTAGTCATCATTGATTGTGATATTGATAAGTTCATGATAATGAATTCATATAATCAATTGAAAATGTTTTTTTATTGAAAAAAAGAACAGGTTCACCCATGGGGAATCACTTGTTCGAATGGATAGTTTTTCCAGATTCTCTTGGAGCTTCTTCTCCAATTACAAAAACTACATATGGGAAATTATAAAAGGGTTATTTGATATATCTTTAGAACCAAATATGAGATCTCTTTAAAAATAAATAGCATTATACAATGGAAGAATAATAATTTCATTATGAAATAATTCATCATATTTTGGAAAAATTGTCATATAATCAATTTTGGGATTCTCATAAACCATTTTAGATAAATACCCCACATGAATCAGTATTAATACCCATATATTATAAATACATTTCATTAAAATTTTGAAGTCATACATGTATAAATATAAATAAAAATGTTGATTAGGAATATCATTTGTGAATTTCATTATAATAAATTTTTTGTGGTATCTATATATAAAGATCCATTCCATATCCAAAATGACATAAAATTTAGCAAGGGGTGGTATTTTCCAAATAATCACATTCACAAAAACCTTTAATAGATATAAGATATCATCTTTATTTGAAATCATATAAATAAAATGCGATTTATTCTTTATCATCTAAAGATTAAAGTTATAATTTTATAATATAGACATATTAATCAAACATAAAATCATGGGAAGATCCTGAATCAAAGAATATATTTTCATATAACATGAAAATATTTAGTGTACAAATCACCACATTACTATTATAAGAGACTTAAATGGTTTTGATCACCTATTATTTCCCATATTCTATTAATTTATGTGATTTTTTATAATAGATGATTTTATTAACCCTAAAATTAATGCTCTGGTCTTTAAAAAACCCACATACATTTCAATTGAATAAATATTGTGTGGGTGGTGCATTTGGTTTAGATTTTACTCCCTTAATTTCATTTATTATCCTCATAATTTTCCATTTAAATTATATTACATGAATAATTTCATTTCTATGATTAAAACAATAACCTTTAACAATAAGTTATATTCCTTATGATTCATTCCACACTTTCCAAATGATGGAAAATTGATTTTATTTCCAATATTACTTATATTAATATATTATCATTATAACTCAATATTACTTTTCATATCCACATAACCATAATAATAATTGGATTCCCAGGTCCACATTTTTACCTAGAGAACATATAAGATGACTTTTGTTTAATTATCAATGAATCGAATAGACAATCCCTTTTATTGAATTTTTTTAAGACAATAATAAGTTGATCAAAATTTAATTAATAGAAAATTATGAGACCATAAGAATATATTATATTTCTTGTGAAAATATAATCATATTTACCAATGGATTCAACATCATCTATAATTACTTTAATTAATTCCTTATCTATTTCTTCTGGAGTTTAGGGAATGTACATACAAGAAAATTAACATGTTATAATCCCCCAAATATATAGATCATATTGATTCATGAAGACACATTTTATTAAGAATAGACTACCATTAATCTCCTACACAATGTAAATTACTAAAAAACACATCATTTCATGAATTTTGTATTAGATAACAAAAAATATATTTACAGTGGTGAAATAATTACTTCGATTGATTGTTTGTATTTTCAGCAAGATTCATGGATAGAGGGAGTGGTGAAATAATTACAATATTTTTTTATCAATCAAGCCCAATGGAATTCATTTTCCAATGATGAAACAAAGTATATTTCCCAAAAATTTAATTGTTATCATGTATCATCCCCATTATATTCATTCATGAAATACCAAAAATATAATTTAATAAAAATCCTCATTAACTACTGTTACCATTTAAATAATCCTACAAACCAATCCTTATATCTCTTAAACTTTTATCCCTTCTTATAATACTATTGTACTTTAACTTTAACTTGTCTCACATTGGTTTATCATTGACATTGGTTTGTTATAATCTCACTTTCCCAAAAAAATTAATCGATATAATTAATAAAATATTCCCTCATAAAAACTGATGATACTCGCTAATTTCATATATAAATATTACATCATTTTTTATGTGTAGAAAATAAATTAGATGATAATACATTCTTCATAACCATAATTATTTTCTATTTTTTTATACTTGGAACATAATGATCATACTCTATCAATTATCATTAAAATATCCCATAAATTTATCATATAAAACAAGTATATGTAACAACCTACTTAAAAATACTTTTCATAGCCCAATGATAAAAATGAAATGAATAATTGAGATATTTTTCTTAGTGTGGGTAATCATAGGAAATTTCAATAGGTAATCATAAGTGAGCATTAAATAGGAGATATTACATGAGAACATGATAAATTATATGAGATCATTCCCACCAACTCATAAACCATAATTTACCAGATATTGAATCCAATTTTGTATGAATAATTAAAATTCATTATAAGATTTCATGCTCTTAAATAAACAATAATAAGCTACTAGAACATTTCATACGTAATAAAAAATTACATCTATCGAAAAAGTGTTGTATAATCAGTATCATAGAAATTCATTTCCATTTCCATCTAACAATAACAAGGAATTATTAATGTATCAATTACCATACAAGAATGAGTTCAATATCCATTTTAATAAAAATAGAAATCATCTGTGTAGTCTAATGTAACAGCCCATAAATTACATTATGTTATCAATATAAGTATTATTTTGTAATGATTGTTTTATAATGATCATATAAAAGAATTTTACATTTCACAATAAATTTACACATCATTCATTGCTATGGATTAATACATTGAAGAATACTAAAATGATATATATATATAAAGATGGATGAATAATACATTTATTAAGAAAAATACAATGGTATGAAATCTCTTATGAAGAAGTCCCAGGATGTAAAGATCATAATAAGAAAAAAATAGAGTTATGAAAACAATATACTTTATTACTGCACATGTGAGAACTAATAAAGTGATTTAATGAGGGATGAAGAGATAATTAAGGTGTATTTATAGGGATATATGACCATTATTCTTGATGAATTCTTTCTAATATGACGGTTGTGAATTTTGACCTTAAATCAGTAAGATAGATGGTCATTATTATTATTGATGGCATAATAAATTGAAAATGTTGATTAATATATAATTTTGATTATGGAAACTATATTAATATTTTATTTTATTTTAAATAATGTTTTGTAAAAAATATATTTGTTTTACTAAAATTTTTATTTCATGGAGTCATCTTATAACACATGTTAATATGAAAAAAAAATCAACAATGTCATAAGTAATTTTTATAATTACCACAATATTTATTATACAACAAAATACTATTAATTCCCATTAAGTATGTTTTTTTATAAATTTAGAATTCAATTATTTAGATATTGAATTAAAAACAATATAAATCATTTTTTCAGTACATTAAATTTAGGTCACATCGAATTTGTGGTAATTCATGATTTTTTTTTGATTTTTTGGGAAAAAGTGAAAATACCATATTTTAGGATATATGATAACTTTTAGGATATAATTTGGATATGGACAAAAATTTAAATGTATTAATAATGATTATTTTTATGTAATTATTTGACTAATAACAAATTACATAATATGTTATATTTGGAAATATATTCATATAATTTTGAAACTACTATTATTTATTTTTTTGAAACAAAAAATATTTTTAGGAATAATACATGTATAATTTGAGTATTTTCTTAATAATTAAATAACTAGTATAAAGTGAAATTTATTTAAAATATGATATTAGATGGTCCAAATTATGTAAATATTTTTATTTAAATTTTTGAAAAAAGAAATTAATTGTGTCTACAATTGAGTTACAAAAATATACATAAAGTATTGTAATATGTTAATGTTAAATTAGAAAATATTAAAATAACTAAAAATAAAGCGTTAAATTGAAAATTTATGTCTTGGAAGACATAAAATATCCTTGAAAACATTAATTTTCATCCAAAATCATTCTTATTTATTCAACCCAATTGTGGTCATGCTTAAAAATATAATATTCATTATTTAATTATTTAAATGCACCCCTCATTAAGTAAGAATACACCTTTACCAACCCCAATATCCACAAAAATAATCCTAACCAATATTTTATATTTATTTATATACTATGGAGTCCCTATGTAGTTCCCTTAATATCTTAAGATTCCATTATCTTATTTTATGATGAAAATCATCTTGGAAGGGAAGTCTCTTCTTCTTTCTTTCCTCCAATTACAGCTTTTTTTATATGACACATGTATTTTAATAAAATTTATTCCATTAAACATTTTAAGTTACCCATACTTAAAAAATAATGTTTTATAAATTGTATTCCTCCATTAACTCATATTATTCCCCTTTAAAAAAATTCAATGTTTACCATCATGCATGCAAATTAATTTTTTGAATCTCACTTTTCATCATGATAAAATTTTATTTTATGAACACCCCACATTATTCATGATATATGGGTATTCACCAAGATATATAAATATATTATTTATATGGGGATATATATATACATATATGAAAATATTATTCCATTTTCTTGGGTAAAAAATGATATTATTCTAAACTCTTTATTCACTTTGTATATAGTGATATTGATATGAATCTGATTGTTTATTTTCCATGGGTTATTGATGAAACAATTTATTCTGATCAATATGAGTCACATGAATTAAAAAATATTAGTGGTTCACCCTGATAGTTCTCTAATGCATTGTGTAAATAAGTAATCCATATATATGATATTTTTTATTATACATTGGTGAATGAGCTTGGTAATTATGATTTTTGACATCTAGGTGATAACCAATTGTGATATAGTTTGTAATGTATCATTTATATCCTATAGACACATTTCTATGGCATAGTCAATGTTATTTATATTATGATATGAATCATTTTCATATGATCATTAGTTACTAATATGACCTCTTCTAACATGCGATGGATATCCTTTGATTAGTCCCATTCTAGGCTTTATGATCAATCCTTTTTTATATATATCACTAGAATATGAGATGTTTTAAAGGTATCATTGAGAATATAATGATTACTTATTTCATGTGGATAGAATAAATAAATTTTTTCATATATTATTATCCTAATTACATTAGCATTAATCCTCAAAAGAACCTCTATATTGTTAAATGTCAAACCATGTAATGAAGGGTTCATGTAATAAAATTTCGAGTCACCATAGATGGTATAAATGGATGATTTTTTATTTGTGTAAATTATGATTCAAAAAAATTATTAGAAATCTTATATATAAGTCCTAATATAGAAAAACATACAAGTAATTTTTTTAGTTATTATGTATGTTGACTCCAGGAAAATATATCCCTACTTAGATACTATAATTGGATGTGGATTAGGGACAAATATACCAATCGGTAACAACTGTGATAACAATATATTAAGAGATAATTGATCGTATACTTGTTCATGGCTACATTCCATGGTTCACACCAACATTCAAATACACGATCGATGTATTTTTGTTAGTCACATTCTTATACAAGCCACTATGAAGGTTATAAAGATGTTGTAAATGTTTAATTAATATATAAATATATCATCCATGAATCAAGATGTTAGAAAATATTATGATTAAGGGTTCATTTAGAGTTATAATCACACTGTTATTTATAGAAATATATTAAAAAAAGTATTATCTTTATAGTATAAAATTGTAAGAAATTGAAGGACTCATGAAAACAATGAGTACAATGTAAAATGAATTGAAGGAAATCCCAATATGGGGGAGCTAATGTAAGTAATCTCAATCATATTCCAAATAAAATTTTAGGTATTAAAACAAAAATTAGAATATATACATTTTTTCAAACATAAAAAATAAGATATTATTGTTGTCTCATCGTTTGTAACATCCCAGAACTCTAAAATATGAACATTACATTCAATAGAGTTAATTACATTAAACACATTGTTTATAAGAAATTATAAAAAATTCATACAATATGGGATATTTATTTTAAAATAAAGTAAATATTTTTTATATATTTAATTACACTCAAAAATGTGTTTTACATGTATTGTATGAAATTTAATGTTTAACATTTATAACATGAAACAATGAGTATAGCTTGTGTCACATGCCATACCGAGATTAAATGAAATATGATATATGATATATTAAAAAAATATTCTAATAATATTTACCAACTCTAAATTTGAATATACGGTATTAGTATTACTATTAATACTATAAAATTAATGTTTATATATTTATTTTATATAAAATAAGTAAAAGTTAAATGAAAATGAATTTTTATATTAAAAAATAGTATAGTTTATAAAAGGAAGTTTATATGTGATTTGAACACAAAAAGTTAACATAAATTTACCACTTTCAAAAAATAAATTTGATAAAACATAATTTTTGAAATTAAAATATGAAAATTATTTTATCGTGTAGTTATTGGCATTTTTTGAAATGTAACAATTTTTAATGAATATTGAAAAAAATTATTTTTATTGAAAACTACCTTTTAGTATAATTTTTAATATATTGAATGAATATTTTTAATTTTTAAAATACATTTTTATTCTTTTATATTAATTATAATATTTTATGTCATTATAAACATTATAAATTTTATTTTTGATATAAAAAACGATACACAGTTGAACATTTTTTTTAAAGCCGTATTTCTCATAACATATATGGGATTAATATTAACTTATTTTTTTATATTTATGTGCCTTGATTTAGAAAAAATTTGATTAAATAATTGGGATAAGTATAATATAGATTTTCAAATGAGGTCAAATTTTTTTTTGGTACTAAATTGAATTGTGAAAGGTACAAAATTGTTATTACCGTAAATAATATATAAATATATCTACCATGGGGTTAAACTAAACGGATAAGGGTTAAAATGGCATAAAAATTATTAGAAACCATTTTTATAGCCATATTCTGATATTATACTTCCCATGTTCGAATATATTTAAATTTTTAAAACTTTTTCATAAGATTGAGTTTAGCATTTTGGAAATTTCCATGTCATTTCCTAGAGGTTACCCTTTCCCCATTTATAAAAGGGATTATACTCCCTCACTTATTAATACCTCACAAGCCCTATTTATCGACGATAACATGTCCAAAAATTTCCCTGATAGCCTTATTGTTTTTATAGAGGATCTACTCCTCCTATGATTCCATCCATTTGGTCTTTAAAAAAAGATATAAAGGAGGTTTCTCTTATCATATATAATTTTCATAAATAATCTCTTCCATTTTCATTCATATTTATCCATATTAAATTATGAATGATCACATAAAACATAATAAAACCATTATCTACCACATAAATATAGTATTTTATTTCTATGTGATAATATTAATCCAACTCCACTTCCATCAAATGGGTTACTAAATCATCATCCATGTGTGTGGAGGAATACCGCCTCACTAACAAACATCATTCATTTTTCAATTACCTCAACACACAGTTGGATGTAATGATGTATTTACCAAATTTATATTATATTTATTGAATTATTAAAATATATAATTTTAATTTCACATATAACATTGTATGTTCTATGTCATTTTAAATATGATTACGTCACTAGTGTTTATGCTGAACTACAGCCTCGTGAAGTGCTAAAGATCGTTTTTCAATTGTGATTTAAATGAAACAAAATAATGATAAAATTAATGAATATATATTTTAATTATGATTTGATAAAGACTAGTTTAATTTATTATATCACACACTACCTTCCCCCTTCACTCGTTAAGGGAATGATGTCATTGCTCGTGTATACATACAACCTACGGTATCCCCTATGCGATGTGATTTTTTCCGAAGTTAATCATTTATAAATGGTTCTAATAATGTATGTAATGTGTTTTTATGATATTCATAACATTAATATGATTCTTTATATTATGTATATATATTACATATAGGTGTAACCGAACATTTGAGACAAAAAAACCCATCAAAAAAAGGAAATTAACACATGAAATATAATAAATAATGAGATTTTATTGACAAATGGGTGGTAAAATGTTATAAAAGGATAATATTTTTTTTTATAATTATGATTATGATTATTTAATAAATTCATAAAATTCATAAAACCATTAGATAAAAGTATAAATAAATTCAAACTAAATTTCCCATGAGGCAATGGATTCTAACCCAATTTCAATTCATTGAGGATTATTTGTATGTTTTGAACCAATTTCATTTATATGGTCAATACACTGACTATTGCACATTAAATATCCTGAAAAAAATCATAATTAATTTTTTATTATATTTGGACAATTTTATTTTATGCACGTGTATTTTCCATGAATATTACAAATTGGTAATGGATTTCAAAAGTCAATTTATGTACATTGGTTTAAACTTATTATTTAACTTTTATTTCATTAAATTATATTACGTTCAATGAATTTTATTTCTATAAGTTTTTTTTCAACTTAGTTAATGTCTATTAAAATTTGAAACACACACTCGATTAATTTATTATTTCACAATTCAATTTTATAATCATTATAAAGGTTTATTTTACAATCACATTGAAAATCAGAATTTTTTTTTGTGGAATTTAAATTGATGGAAATGATTTTACCATCTTCTAATAAAATAATATAATTTTTTACAAAACTATTTATTATAGATATTTTCTAAATAATAGTCTCATTTTCCTATACTTTTTCTAATTAAATTGATTAAAATTTATATTTATGATAATGTGAATTCATTTCTCTCATTGATAATAAATCTATTTTCCTCCAAAACTATTTTTAAAAAAAAGGTTTCATATTTTTTATAAACATTAACAATTATTTATTAATTGAATATTAACTCATATTAATTTTTATAATTTTATTTGGGAATATTCATGTCGTTTACCAAATAATGGATTGTTGGATTTTATTGAATGTGTAAAAGGAATCATTGATTTACTTTGTATCACAAAATAGAAATTTCCATCTATTATAAACAATCAAATAATTTAAAGCTTCTTTTATATGATTCAAAAATAAATCCTTTCCAATGATGTAAGAACCCAGAATTTTTTATGGTATTTTTTTGTTTAGGTTTTTGGGTTTGCCACTTACTTTTGGCTATATTAGTGTTTCCCCATGTTTATGTAATGGATTGAGAGTGTTCTGTGGTTTTAAGATATGAAAGTAGAATTAAAGGGAGTTCCTAGGAATCTTTCACACTTTGAACATGTTTTGAGAAAACTGTGTGTGAATCATAGGTAACCGTGTATCCTTGGACAGTGGCTCACACATGGTTAGTGCACGGTTAAGAAAATCGTTCATGTAAACCATGAATAATGGTGTTTATTTTCCAATGGCTCCCAAACATTTGGTACATGGTTAAGAAAACTATGTGTGTAAACAATGTGAAAGGGTGTTTTAAGATAGTGTCTCACACACAATTTGGGCATAGTTTGGAAAACCGTGTCAGTAAACCATACGGACCAAAAAATTGGAAAAAAATAAAAAATTTACACACCGGTATTTTAAACCCCAACTAGGGTTTATCCTTTATTTCACCCCTATAATCCTATTGAAAAACATGGACGACCCAAGCATCAAAGAGGTCATTCTCCATCTAATATAGGTCATTTGGAATTTTTTTGGATAGATATTGAAGCATTAGGTATGTCTATTCCCTTCCATGCTTCATGTTTTTTATTAGGATTTTTGTATTTATCATATCTCCCATGAAGACCTAAAACATCTATTTTTGGTGAAACCTAGATTGAAGGCTCTATGGGTGTTTTCATCCCAATCGAAGGCCATGATTAGGAGTGTGTTCATCATCGTATTTAAGGTAAGCGGTTTATAAGTTTTATCCCATAGATTTATTCTATATTTGTTCATGGAAGTTTGTGTTCATCCCTTTACATAAATGTTTTCTTTCTTCTTTTTGGAGTTTTTGATAAAAAGGGGTGTCTCTGTGATCAAACAAGACCCTCATGATCCTTGTGGGATGTGTATAGGATTACCTGACCATTTTAGGGCCACCCATGGGGTGCGCATAAAATTCCGAACCAAGATGGTGGTATGGTTAAGTGAAGGATTACTGAATAATGTGTAAAGTCCATGTAGATCATGTTTCAGTGATTGATTATGTTGTAAATGGAATTATAATATAGATTCCAAGGGTGATAAGGCATAATGTTTTGTTATTCATGAAATCAAAAGAGGAAAATGGGTTCGACTCTGACTATGTCAATTGTTTAATTAAATTTTATTAAAAATGCTTAAGGGGGATAGGATATTTTAAATGGTGAACATATAATAGAGCGATGAAATGGGAAATGGTGATTATTTTAATGGTATTTATTAATTAAATAGAAGAATATGTTCAATCGTGTAATACATGGTAAGTGGTGGTACACTGAATTGGTTGAGTATATAGAAGTTATTATGTCACAAGATATGAGAAATGAAATTGAAATAATATATAGGCTAAATGGGTTAATAAAATGTTTTTGATGAATATTAACTAAGGCATAGGGGTTGTTAAATATACATAAAGTGTTAAGGCATGAAAATGGGAATTTGTCTAAATGACTATGAATTATAATCGGACAATGTGTTAATGGGTTATGTCTTAGTATTAATTTTCAGGTTGTTTCTTATTCTGTGTGAATGATGATTTCCAATGGAATTAGATATGTTATTTTGTGTTATGGTATGGTTGTGGTTATTTTATAAATAAGATTTTGCACATGGATTGGTAGAGTGGGGTATTTAATTAATGTTCTACGACCATGGGTTATGTTAGACTGAGTCTGAAAACTCAACACCAAAATGCACGAGTTAGGGAAGGGTGCAGAGGCCTTATTGCCCTATCGGTTTCATTCCCCCCAGACCGAGGCTTCGAGGTGACAATAATGTATTGATTTAAAATGTGTATCCCTATGGATATGGGGACATGATTAGTTTACCTTATAAATTTTAAATTATTTTCATACACCCTTGTGTAGATGAAATTTATTTCTATCCCATGGAACATGTGATAAAAATGAATAATGTAATGAAGATTGTATAATAATTGGAATTGGGATAGATTATAGTCCTTAATGAAATGAATTTTGTTACCTATGGAACTATATTGATCCTTGTTTACTAACTAATTATTTTTTACTTTCATGCACTATCTATTAGACTTGATATTTTCTAGACCAAATTGGTGGTGGCCGAATGAGTTTTATAATAACTCCCTGCTCAAGCCGACATCGGGTACCCGAGCAGATCTACTAGTTGGGGGTCAGGACAAAGGTGGAGGAATTATCCAATGTTATTGCCTTGGTCTAAGGATATACATAAATAAGTACCCATACTCAGAGTTTGGAATTGTTTGATGGTTTGGTCGTCTGTCTTATTTTGTGGTCTTATTCACATTTCACTACTAGTTCGGCATGACATGGATATATTTGTTTGTTGTTTGTACCCCATTTTGAAAATATTGTTTATGTAGGTTTATTGGGTTTTTATGCTATTTACAATATTTATATTGTGTTATGATGGGGATTTCTCTGATAAGTGGGGTATAGTTTCCCCACTTGACTCATTTAACCCTTATAACTAGTCTACATCCTCTGGCGTATGGGGATGCACACTTGAGTTCATTTGAAAACTCATATTGGGTGACCAGTTTAGTGACTTCTAGGATGGGGAGGTAAAAAAAGCAGTACCAGAGGATTTCTTTTCTATTTCATTATATTTGCAGTTAGTAGAGATGATATTATGATGTGTCATTCCTTGGGAATGATCTCGTTCTTGGGAGTAGCTAACCCACGTATGAGGGAAAACCAAGTAACCCTGGGTGTGAATTGTTGATTTTAATGTGTGTTGTTAAAGTTAAATGATATTTCACCATTGGTTTATGTACAGGTTGTGTGATATTACTGGTTAATTTTATTTTTCTCATGGACGAAATGGCATGAGGTTATGTATTCATGCATCCTTTTAGGCACCTAAGGATAAAGGTATCATGCATCATTATAGGCACACACAAGAGATGGGTGTGCAGGGAATATATAGAGAAGAATTAATTTTAAATTTTTATTAAATATAAAGAAAATGGTTCCAAATAATGGTAATGAAAGTGTCTAAATTTAATTAACGCAACTACATAGTTAAGGAATATCATGTATAATGAAATTCTATGACAGAGTAAAAATTTTGGGGTGTCATAAATTGTAATGTTTAATTCACTATCTAAAAGAAACTGATTTCTTAAGGAAAGTAAAATTGATAATGAATTTTTTATAATAAAAAATTAATATGTATTAAAATTATGGTTGTAACATGTTGTGAAATGGGAAATATTCCTAATAGAAAAGGATCACATTATAAAAGAAGAATTGGTTTAAATATGTGTTGACGGAAGACATGTGATTAAGTGAATTAGATACCCCATGTTGACCATGACCATAATAGGTATGGTAGAGTGTAGTTATCTAAGTGTGATGATGATCATTGGGATAGAGTATGCCGAATGGTTTGTTTAATGTTGATAGTGTGGGATATTTTTCATCTGTGGTTAAATCCTGTTGGTAATTCTTCGAAGCGTTTGGTGAGAAATAATCTTAAAATGATAATTATTGAGTTCAAAGGTTTGTATCTATTGTGCTATTTGATTTAAACTTATATGTGTATGTTTTATAAGTGAGAGTTCCCTAGTATGATACTATGTATTTAGTATGTGAGGCCTCTCCGGTTATGGTATGACCTAGGTGGTGTGATTAGGGAACCCTTGGTTGGGATGTGGCTATTTGGTTGTGAGGTGTTTTTTGGTAATGCGAGTGTGGTAAGTCTCATGGTTAATGACCGTAAATATTTTGTGATGGAACTTATGAAAAGTGTTTGGATCTTGGTGACCTTGTGAGTGGAGATATCACGAGTGCTATTTTGAACCATGGAGAGGATGTTTTGATCGCAGTTCTGGTTAAAGTGTAAACATTTGGTATGTAAACTAGACAAAATTGTTGTTTGTATGCTAGGAAAAGTGTTCACCTAAATGTGGGTGAGGGTTAAATTCACAAGCATTTCTTCTTCGTGTCATGAATGGTATGGTTTGGAGAGACAATCGATAGCTTTTTTCATTAGTGACTCTATTCTAGGGAGTTGGTATCATTCAACCTTCACTGTGACCTATGAGAGTGGTCGAACATTGTTTCTAGTGATTTTGGGTGTGTGTCACAAATGTAGATGTTTCTATCATTGATAATGGGACTCATAGTGTGCCATGGTGTAGGTTTTTCCTTGGGGGATAAGTGGGATGGTTGATGGATGGTTCTTCCACTCGACTTATGGTTATGTGATTATAGTTTTATAAAATCAATGGTGTCCTCATGGGAGGATTGGCCAGTGGGGAATGTAACTTGTGATATGAAGAATGTGAGATAATGTAGAGGTAGTGTCAATACATACTAAGCACACCAATTTTTTGTTAATGGTGTAGTTGTGCCCCATATTTTTCATAAGGTAACCTTAATGATTTTGATAGAATGTAAATATTGCTTTGGAGAGTTGTATCCTATGGATTCCTGACTATCCTGTTTGGATGATGATCAATGGATCTCTCGTGGTTATTTTTGAGTGGAAGAGGCAAGGATGAATGGAGTGTGGTTATATGCTTCCCCTCAATGGTGGCCCCGAGGTGAGGGTGGTCACATTGTGGAACTTGTCTATATGAATGGTTCTGGTTGTTGGGTGAAATGCAGAGGCCACCTAAGGGGTGATGAGGCTGATTTACCAAGATATATGGTTAGTTATGTAAGTGGGTGATGATTTATACACATGTAAATGTTCTTTTATGAGGGAATATTGGTTTTATTGGTGTGTTAGACTATTTTTCATTGTTTGATAAATAGTAGGGACACAACATAATAACTCAAGCAGTGTGTTGGAGGCAGTGCCACCTGAAACATTGGTTCACGTCAACCTTGTGATTTGGTCGAGGAGCGATGGTTAGTCTTATTTGGTGATCACACCAGAGTGGTGGTGGATAAGTTTTGATAATATGCATTGAGTAGGGGTTCCATAAAATCTTCTCTGGTACATAGTGTCTCATAGTTCGACATCAGACATGGATAAGTTGGTGGCTGTGTTCATTGACATCTTCTTAGTATACCACATCTAGTGACGATCCTTCCCAATAAATTGATATCATACCAGGTACGTCAAGAAGCACTGTCTTTATGATAAGATACATGAAGGTGTTTGGTTGGATAAAGGTCATCATAGAGTTTAAGTGCAAGGGATAAGTGTGTGTGAAGCCTAAGTGTGGGATGTACATACTCAATGGCTTCAGTCAAGGTTCCTGAGATAGACCGAATGTCGACTACGGTTGGGGTGCCATCCACGAGAGCCCAGAAAGGGCACTAGGTGATGTTTTTTCCTATTTTAGAAATAATATTGATATAAATTTTTATGTTTTAGGGTTTGTCTTATGTCCGATTGTATGAAACGGTGGTCAGAATCCCTCTTAAGATTTGTGGTAGCAACACTCCTATGTTGGGGAGTGATAAGTCAGTCCTGAATGTGGTGAAGAGAATATCGAGTCGACGTAGCAGAAATGGGGTGCCGAAGAAGAACCTGTGAGCTACAGGTCAGGTTCCTTGGAGAGTCAATGTGGATCATGGATGTTTTGACTGATGAGCCAATTGTTGCCTCCAAGCTCAGGGTGGTTTCATGTGATGCTTCTAATGTTTTTTCAAATGTCGTAAAGGATGTAGTGGGATATGGCGAAAGGTTGGGTCAATCGAGGTTAGATTTTATAACTCCAGTGATGATTAAGGTTACACTTGAGTAATTTCTCTTTTTATGTTTTTAGAACATCTCAAAGTTGATGGAACGGTGTCCATGTGGTGTGGTGTCATGTGGTGGGTGAAGCCTGATGACGGTCTAGAGGGAAGTAATGTTGAGATGATTTAATTCTAATAGAATTCAGGATACAAATTTAGTGGGTTCATGGAATGATACTGATAGGATTTAACATAGTATTAACCTTTGTTTGGTGAGAGAGGGGTAGCATACCATCAGTGAAAATTGGGTTATTTGGGTAAAGCTAGTTAGGGTTGTCCGACGAAAAATGGTAAACATGAATGGGTGTGGTAAGAGTAATCCACCTCCGAGTTCATGTTATGTCATCAAGCACATATTTGGAAATGGGGTCATACCTAATTTGAGCTTAGGTTATCTTAGTCCTTGATGGGATAGTGTAGGAATGTACCACTGAATGTTTTTGACAGTGTGGTTGGATTCCAAAGCAATGTAATTCTCATATGGATGTTGGGGCATAGTTAGATGAAGCATGTTTGGTGATGGGAAAGATGGATTGAGATCAAGGTGTGTCTTTCCTAAAAAGTGGATTCTCCATGTAAATGAAAATGGTGGATAGAATGATATCGAATAAATTTTTGGTTGACAACATGATCAGAGTATCATGTTTGAAGGACTCGAGTAGTCACCACTCTGGTGAGTTGGCCCTCATAGAGATCCTTGGCATGAGTTTAGTTGGTCTGGTACCCAAACTTTTGGGTGGAGATTGGTTATACAGTTATGGAGCGAAATTTTCAGGAAATTTGGATGGAAGGATTGTGTGTTTTTCTTTGGGTGATACCAGGTTTGGTCACCATTATATTTTGGAAAATAGTTGTAAAATACACCAAGGTATTTTGGTCATAAGTTGTGAAGTGGATCATATAGATAGGGGATAATTTGTTTTACCCAATGATATGATGTTCTGTGTCATGTTCCCATGTGTCGTGAGTTAGGTTTTCTCACTTTTGTTTCCCCATGGTGTTATAGTGTTCGGTGTGGTTGAATTTGATGCACCCTTTTGTATTTTTTAGCTCATATTGTGGTTGTAGTGAGGAGGGATTGTGGGGAAATTTTGTGCCCTTGATTCGTGCTCTGTTGAAATTATGATTTGAAACTAGAACATGGAATATTGAAATGGATTGGAAGGTAATTGGAATTATCTCTTGGTATAGAAGCTTAGTGATTCTTAGAGAAGCATCTTGAGGAAGAGCTGTTATAGGGTGGGGATGTTAGAAGATCCCTGAATTTCATAAGGTATGTTTTTATTTATGTTTTTTTGGATTCTTCCTTTTTGAAAGAAATGTGTTTCCCCATTTTTTGGTTAAGGGTTGAGGGTGTTTTAGGGTTTTGGAACATGATAGAGGATAAAAATGGATTTCCTGGGAATGTTCCATGGTTTGCCCAAGGTTAGTGAAAAATGTGCAGGAATCCCATGAAATCGTGAAGCCTAAGATAGTGGCTCACACACGGTTGGTGCAAAACTAAGAAATTTGTGTATGTAAACCATGCGAAAAAAGTTTTTTTAAAAAAATGGCTCAAGAATAGTTGGCACAAATTTAAGAAAACCGTGTGGGTAAACCATGTGAAAGGTTTTTTTTCATACAGTGGATCGTGCACGGATTGGAAAATCATGGGGGTAAACATTGCGGCCCAGAAAATTTGAGAAATTTAAAAACAAAATCAATTTCAGGATTCGAAACCCCACCTCAATTTTCCCATCCATTTCACCCCTTGAAACCCCTGAGACAATCATGGATGACCCAAGCTTTCAAAATGTGATTATAGTTCTATTCTAGGATGTTTGGAGCGATGTTGGTTGCAGATTGAAGCCCCGAGTAATTCTAATCTCCTCCTTGCATCCTCTTTTCAATTAGGGTTTTAATTTATCTCTCATATCTTTTCGATGAATTAAAACCCTTATTTTCAGTGAAACATAGGTTGGGGATTCAAGGTGTGTTTGAATCCATATTTAAGGCCACGATTAAGAGTGTGTTCATCATCAGATACTATGTAGGTGGTCTATATATATTATCAAATAGTTTTATTCTAGATTTTTGAATAGAAAATTATATTCATCATTTTACCTAACTGTGTTTTTATTTAATTGGAGTGTTAGATAAAAATGGTTTTCAATGTGGTCAAATGAAACCTTCATGATCCCCATAAAATGCATAGTGGTTTACAAGGCCATTTTAGAGACTCCCATAGGGTGCATTGGAAATTATGGACATAGAAGGTTGTTGGATTAAGTGGAGGATTACCGAGTAGAGTGAGAAACCCATGTAGAAGATGTTATAATGATTTATTAAGATGTAAATGGTGTGATAATAGAGATGAATAGGGTTATATGGCATAAGGGGTTGTTTGGCATGTCATTAAAATGGGAAAATGGGGTTGAGTGGGACTATGTAGATTGTTTAATGAAATTTGGTTATAAATGCCTAAGGGGGTGGTGCGTATTAAATGATGAACTTATAATGGAATGATGAAATTTTAAATGACTAGTATGTTAATGTGATTTAATAAGTAAAAAGATAAATATGTTTAATGTGGTAATACATGTGATGTTGTGGTACACCTAATGGGTTGAATGTTAGGAAGTTATTATGTTACAAGATATGAGACATACACATGAAACGATAAATGTGATAAATGGGTTAATAAATGGTCATTGATGAATATTAACTACTTCTTAGGGGTTGCTTAATATGCATAAAGGGAAAAGGCATGAGAATGGTAATTTTCATAAATGACTCTGAATTGAAATTGGTAAGTGTGTTAATGGGATATGGAATAGTATTAATTCCTATGTTGTTTGTTATGATTTGTGAATGATGATTTCAAATGGCTTTGGTTACGTTATTTTTAGTTATGGTATGGTTGTGGTGATTTGACAAATAAAAAAATGCACATGGACATGTAGAATAAGGTATTGACATGAGGTTCTACGACCATGGGTCAAGTTTGAATGAGGCTCTAAACTCCACCCTAAAATGCACGGGTTTGAGAAGGGAAAGGAGGCTCTATTCCCTTAATGGTTTCATTACACCTGAACTGAGGCTTTGTGGTGAGGATAATGCATTGATGTGAAATTTGAATCCCAAGTGAGATCAGCACATTTTTTTCCGCTATTAATTTTTATTTATTTAATTACACCATTGTATAGATGAAATTTATGCCTAACCACTGGAACATGTGATAAAAATGAATTATGTAATGAAGTTGGTATAAGAATTGTATATGGGATAAATTATATCCATTAATGAAATGATCTTTGTTATATTATAGAACATGAACTGTTCCTTGTTAACATACCATTTACTTTTTACCTACATGAACTATCTATTAGGTTGTATATTTCGTAGACACCATTGGTTGTGGCCAACTGAGTTTTGTACTCACACCCTGCTCAGTCCATCATTTGGTACCCACGAAGACCTATTGGTTGCAGATCGGGACACGGGTAATGGCCCTACAATAATATGTTGTGTTGGGATCACGATATACCTAGAGAAGGTCCAGGACTACGAGTCGGGATCTGTTTTTATTTTTTTCCATTTGTATTATTTTTGGGTTTTATTAACTTTTCACTACTAGTATGGTGTGCCATGGTTGTATTTGTTTGGTGTTTATACCCCATTTGGGAAACATTGGATACATGGTTATATTGGTTTTTCATTTTGTTTAAGCTATTTATATTATGTTCTACTATGGATTACTCTAGTAAAGTGGGTATAGTCTCCCAAGGTGACTAATTATACCCTCACCACTAGTCGGCATCCTTTGGTGTATGGGGAGGCATGCATGAAGTTATTTGATGAATAGGCATGGGGGATCAATTTAGTGGCGTCCAAGTCAGGGATGTTACAAAAGAATTGAATATCCATAATGTTTAATGAATGTTTATTATTAAATTTTATTTTCAAAATGAAAAGCATATGTTTCTAAAGAAATTTTTGAAAATATTTTTATGTTCATTATATTTATATATGAAAATAACCATTAAATTCATACTCAGTTGGGTAAATGATGAGGTGATACTATCCTTATTCTTACTCTGATGGATTATGATAATTATAAATGAAGAACATGTTGAATTTCAATTCTTTTATTCATTGTTTTATACAATAAATTTACATGTAATTATTGACATTCCATTGGAGATTAAATTCTAACTAAATACCCATAATACTAATCAAGAATATTTTTATTTCTTGAACCATATATTATTTATTCATAGGTTATTCAACCTTGAATGGTATTTTTTTCAAATTTATAAGTATAAAAAAATTAATATTATTTACCCCACAAATATATTTGATGTTAATGAAAATTTCCCATGAGTGAAATCAATAATTTTATATATGAGGACTTCATTTGACCTACACTGGCTTGTAGGGACATTTATTATATTTCCCATAATTTCATTGAATGGACTTTTGAGATAAATCAATGTGATAGCATTGAATTGGATTTTACATGTAATTTAATACATCATGTGAATGTTCTTGACTATAGTGGGATCATATACCTGAAACATGCAGCTAATAATTAATCATTTTGTTCATTTTTAAATTTAGTTATTCTTAATAAATATCCTTTCATAATGATATGATTTATGCATGCATTTTTTATTGTTTTTTATTAAATGGATTCTATTTCAAATTATATTCCATTCTATATTCATTATAACATATAAATTTATTTAGATTGCATGTGATTTTAATTATTTACTCTTCTATAATGACTCTTATCCATTCGACTTTCACATTTATATTCTATCAGTATGAAACTATTTTTATGATTATTTATTACATGGAATAATTCATAACATATTTTTATTTCCATATTTATTATTCATATTTATTAATGATAGATTCCAAAATACTATAACCTTATTGAAAATCTCAGCTCAAATTAATTTTATTTAATTTATTTATATTTCATAATATTTACTTGGTTTAATAAGCATGGATAATATAAATGGAATACTGATAATATAGGAAAAAAATATTTGTGGTTTTTTTTTAAAATTAAATAGAAAACAAAACTACGTATCTAGTCCATAAATATTATTAAACTACTAAATCATTCAGAAAATTATTCATTTTATCATATGATAATATAATAATTTAGGCATCACAGTCAGGCTACTGTGTTCAGGTTCAGTATATTTGGTATTATATAAATATTAATACAAATCATTGGAACTATATTTAGAAAAACATATATTATATGACATAAACCTATTATAAACATTGAGGATAAGTACCCTATAAGATTCTATAGTTTTTTAAAGGAAGATATTATGTTGTTTTTCTGATAAATAAATACTTTTCAACGTACTACAAGTGATTTTGGTTCTGGAATAGATTTACAAATGGGTAATAACATTGAAAAGAGGGCATTGATCTTAACTCGATCGTCACACATTTCATGACATTGTGCCCTACTATGTACGTGGTTTAACACTGATGGAAGGTGTTCCCAAGGAAACCACATTTTCATTACAAATCATTATAAAGGAATTGAAAAAATAATGATATTGAATGACTTAGGTTAAAAAAAGGTGTATTAGATTTTAAATAAGGTGTTATGATTGAAAAATCATAAATACTATTAATTTATTTTCCCACTACAATTATTATTAGTCCCACTATGTTTTATTGTATTAGGTAATTAATAAAACATAGTTTTATAATGATTATATTGAACATGATGAAAAATTTGGTGGTGGTGGGAATCCAAATGAGACAATGACTCTAGTGAAAATATTGTTATTGTGAATTTTTTTTCCAAAAATATGATTAACAAGATATATCATAACCAACCCCAAACCCACAAAATAAGTAAATAATATAGTTAACTAAGATCTCGAGTGACAGATACCATGGAGGGAGAGGTCTTGATTTACACCGGGTATGAAATGTGGAAAAAGATACCAAGGATTGTGTCCCAATGAAACATGAAAATAATTTATTTTTTGAAATGAAGGGAATAAAGTAAATAATTTTCGTCATATATTGATGACTATAATGGAATGAAATAAAAATCCTTAAGGGGATACATTTATAGATTATTTTATATAATTATGGGGAACACATGAATTATCCCAGTAAATTACCTCTTCTCATTTTTATTCCCTTGAACAATGAAAGAACAACATGAAAATAAAAAAAAATGTTTTTATGTATTGGGATTCATGAATTTAATTGTGGACGTATTTTTACTATTGATATTTTCCGTAAAAGTATCATGAAACATATTCTTATTTTGAGAAATATTAGAAAAATATATATCTACATTAAAATAAGAGATATTGATTCAATAATGGGTTAATGAGTGTAAGATTGATCATATGCTCAATGTCTTAAACACCCCATATTAGGTTTTATGTGATGGTACTAAACAAATACTATTTGTATTTTGGGATAATTGAATGGAATGAATATGTTTTGGTTAATATTTTATTAGGGTAATAATGAATTAACATTTTATAGACATAATTTTAATGGTATAGATTTCATTTACGGTTAATATTATCATTAATGACACTGTAATAATAGTGAAATTATATTCTTAGAAACAGTGCAAAAAATGTTTTATTAAAAATCTTAGTAAAGATGTTATTTAATGACTCATTTACTTTCTAGGTTGTATTTTATATTTTTCGGGACATGATAAATATTATATTAATAAAAGTTGTAAAATGGAAAAAAATAAGGTTTGATGATAACCCATTAGATCCGGGAAAGATGTGGTGCTTGAACACGTGGCTAAAAGATGATAATGGTTTACCTCATTCCATTGGCCTAAACAAAGTCCTAGTTAATGTGTCATTTATTAGTAAAGTAGTATGGAAAAAATATTAATGATGAACAAGTGGTATTATATTGAGGTTTGGAGATTAATTTTATATTTATGATAACATGTTATGAACATATTAGTTTGGTTTAATAGTTAGGGATAAGTTGAATGACATGTCACACTTATATAGATACTATGATATGTAAAAATTAAATTTTAATGCTAAAAAAATATATTCAATTTTGGATATTCATTTTATTAGGTCAGTAAATAATTGAGTTTTTATCGAAACACAACAAAGGGATAAAAATTTTCCTTTGAAACGTAAATTTATTATGGAAATATATTTCATTATATTCATGAATAGTAAACGAATTCATCACCTATTAGAAAAATACATCTATATAAAATGTTAACCTAATATATTCATTTGTGATGAATCGTAGTGACCTTTAAATCATAAACCATTTATATGTTTATGTCCCTTAAAATTCCATTGATTATTCACCTTCTTGTGATCAATTTCATCAATCACTCTCTAAAATAATTTATGCTCTTTTATTTTCGATAACTTAATATTCCAAATATTTTCTCCAACAATGAATCCTATATATATATATATTATTCTATATGACCATGTTATTTATAATTCTATCTTGTTAAGTAGATTTTTATAACCATTTTACGATGTGGGATTCTTACAAAAGAATTTCTAAATTTCATAACCCCGATTACAAGATCATGTTTAAATTTTAAGGATGTAATTTATTTTAGGTTCGGGAAAATGTAACACCAAAATATTCCAAAATAAGAACATTGTATTCAATAGACCTTATGAATAGAAAAAACAATAATTAAATAAAATATGACAGCATTAGACTTTATGGTTTTTTTATTTTCAATCAAATTTAATCAATTAAATAGATTGAAATACAAAAAAAACTATGTTTAACTTGTGATATATGAATCACAGTATTTTGATATAATTACACAAAACACCAAGTTTTCCATTCATTATATGTAATATAGAGTTTAAATGAAATATTATATATTACTAAAATATTATTAAAATATTTATCATCAAGGAATTATAAGTGAGGGTATTAACAGTACTATAAAAAATTTCTATATTAAAACTATCTAATGATTATAAATAATTTAAAAACTAGTTAAAATAAGAAGAAATATTTTTTTGAGAAACAATTTTTTTTCTAAAAGATGTGTTAGTCACAATTCGAAAAAAAATTAATATTAATGTTAACAGTTCGTGAAATTTTATATTATAAAATATACATAATATCTTAACTCATAATACCATAATTATCTTAGGGTTATGTTTATTGAAAATTTTCTAAAATGATTTATTTTTTTGATTAAAAAATATTATATTCTAATTATGAACTAATAATTTAAAATATTAATAAATTTTAATAATAATAATAATTTTTTATAAAGTAAATAATTTTATGTTTAATATCAATTCAAATAATTTGGGTCTGGTAAAAAATTTTAGGTAGATTTTAAAAAAATAAACATTGTAAACATTTGAAACTTTTCTGTTGGAAAATCAGTTTTCTCATCATGTATGTATGATTAATTTTTAATTAATTTCATCCATTTATGTGAATGGAATTTTTAATAATGAAATCCATATTTAGAATCAAAAGTATTTAGATTGTCCAATATGGCTAACTTGATTTTTGACCATTATGAATAGTGATGGTGTTAAAAATTAATTATCGTCGTTATGGTAAAAATGTATTTATAGTGTGGTTATACTAAATGATAAGAGTTAAAATTAGGTGGTAATAATTGTGAATATTACTTTTGAAGAAATATTTCCCTATTATCATTAGATCTATTGAATTTATGGACATTTAGAAGCATTTTTCAGGTGAATGAATTTTCTATTTTGTATTTTTAGGGAACTTTCCATGTAATTTCCATGAGGGTTACCTCTCCCCACATATAAAAGGGTATTCTTATCCCTCACTTATTCAAACCAAAAAGTAATTTTTTACTACTTAAACCTACCCAATTATATATCCATCATCCTCATTAACATGATAGATATCCCCCCAAACCATCCCTAGGGTTCAAAGGATATGTAATGTAGATTTCTCAAAAAGATTGTAAATAAATTAAAAAAAGATATTCCATTTTATTTATTATTTTTTCTCATTATATTATGTCATAAAAATTCAAATATAATAACCCCATTATAAAAAATATTAATTTTTTTATTTTAATGTCATAATGAGTATCATTCTGGTCTTCCATCATATGTGTTATGAAATCATTGTTTATGTTTAAAGATGACTACCTCCAAAAAAACTGATGACATTCATTTTTTTAATTAATGCATTCAACGGTTCGATATAATGATGAATTTACAGAATTTATATTTAATTTATGCTATTATTATTACTATTTAATTTTAATATCAAATACAAACTTTTCCTTCCTTTTCGCTTAAAATATACTAATACCTCTCATGTGCACATCAGACTACCTCCTCAGGAAGTGATGTTATTTATTTCTCAATTTCACGTTACATGGGATGTGATAAGGATAAAATTAATGAATTTGTGTTTTATATATTATATTATATTTATTCTTTAAATTTTATATTTCATATAC
Source organism: Viscum album (assembly GCA_963277665.1). Classification (NCBI taxonomy): domain Eukaryota; kingdom Viridiplantae; phylum Streptophyta; class Magnoliopsida; order Santalales; family Viscaceae; genus Viscum; species Viscum album. Next base: position 1,480,680,276 of record OY728142.1, on the reverse strand, counting down.
TTCCGTACACATTCACTCAATAATGGAATTATATCATCACTCGTGAATATTTACATCCAACCATATCCACAAAGAAATGCGATTCATTTTCCATCAACAAATTCAATAAATGGTTTTATTAATTTATATATTTATTAAATAGTATATATATATATAGATAAATAATATAGTTATTGAAATTATGTATATATTTTATATTCATGTGAACCAGAACCATTATGAAAAAATGTGTCCGAGAATACAATACAATTAACACCGAAAATAATTAAAATAATTAAATATTATAAACACATAAGAGGTAAAATGTAATAAAATTATCATATATAATATTAAAATTATGAATTAATTTGTATTTTTAATTACATAATTATTTAAACCATTTCAGAAATGGTTAGAGAACGTCCAACTAAATGAAACACAAGGAAATGGATTGTTTTCTAAATATCCTTTCATTGATACATATTTGTATGTTATGCACCATTATTGATTACATTACACACACATGATCCATTTCATAGGTAATATCATGAATACATCATACTTTATGGTATCTTATATTTAAATTTGAATTATTTCATCCATGATCATTTTACCTGACTATTACCATTTTAAGGGATTTCTAAAATCAATTTCTATTCATTAGGATAAAAATTTACTTTATTTAGTGTTTAATTATATGATTAAATTTATTAATTATATTTATTAAAATAATTTTCATTTAATGTTTTTTATGTGATTTTATAGTTTAAACACGTAATCGATTAACATATTAATTCAATCTTCATCATTATGATCATTGTGATGATTTATTTAATAATATCATTATACACCAGATAGTTAAATAATGAATTTATGTTGATGTAAATTATTGAAACATTTACAAATAAATACATTTCATTTTCTAGACCTTTATTTATACATGAAATTATCATGTAATATTACAATTTTCCAACTTTTTCATAATTAAATTATTTAAGATTATGTTTTTAATAAAATTATATTTTATTTCTCTCTTTGGTGTGAAATATTTTTCCTACCAAATCCAAGTTTTCTAAATATTTATTTTAAATTATTATAAACCATAAAAAATTATTTATTTAATTAAATTTAAAAAATGAATTTTTTTTAAAAAGATTAAAAGATTGAATATAAGTTTTTTTTTCAAAACAAAACATGTTTGGATTTTACATAAAATTTTATTGCAATATTTGTTTTAACTTTTATGAGATGAACATAATTTCCAAAAATCATGATAAATAAAATTTTTCTAATAATTAATTATAAGATTTTAAAAAAAAATTTCTAATGAAAGGTATTTAAAAAAATTACATTATAGTTTAAAAATGATTAAAATAAAAAACTTATTTTCCTCAAGATTGTTATTATAATCCATTTTATATTATTTATATTATTCAAAAAAATTATTTATCAAATGTGTATACTAGGAATTGGTACTATATTTTTTTCTTTATGTGTGGTTTGTGATTATTTTTACCAAGTAAAGTATTGATAGTCACATCTTTAATTCATTTTTGTTGTTATTAACATTCCGTTGAATTATTTACTCTCATTCAGAAGTTAAAATTCTCCTAAATATCCATATTATTTTTCATCGGTATATTTAACTCATAAACCATATATCATTTCTAAAAAATAGGGTACAATATTTAATTTAATATTCTTATATATATAAATATTTATAAATTTGTATTCTTTTCCCAAAATGGATATTTGATTATAAGGAACGATGTTCATGAATTAAATATAATATTAGAAATAGGAGTAATATTTTGGACATGAATTGATGGGTTTAGTCTAGAATTATATATCTATTATGAGTTATAATGAGAAAAATTTGTAATCTTGTATTAAATTGGTTTTAAAATATAGTTTATACCATCAAATGAAAGGATTTTATGGTTGAGTTATCATTTTCAAGACACATGATATCTAATAATTAATCATGTCCTTAATTTATAAACTAGTTATTTTTATCCCGGATATTTTCATAGTAACATTATATATTGATGAATTTGAATTTCAGTTATTTGATTAATCATAATGTGTTCTCAGTTACTTACCATTCTATTTTGATTACGACTCATATAACTATTTATACATTCTATGTTTTATCTTAATATCGTTTCTTTATTGAATATTCCATATCAATTTATATGTTTTATTTTTTTAAAATTATTATGTCACGACCAATAAGGAATTGATTTCATCATAGAGAAATCCTTTAGTATTATTGTGACACATGTTAATATTTATGGTAAATATTTTTTATAAATTATATTATACTTCCTTTATTGGAATTTATTATTCTTAAAAATATGAATATTTTAATTTATGTTTTTAGTTTTAGTCGATTAATTGAAATATGAGGTAAATATAAATGTATAAATTTAATTACAGGTAATTATTTTCATGTTTCAAATTTTTATTTCAACAAATCAAATTTCATTAATTATATTTAAGTAAAAAATCATGTATAACATCGTTATCCCTGCTAGATGATTTAATATTTCATATTAATATAGAAGTTAGTTAAAATAATATTAAAATTTTAAAAACATTCATCGAACTGGAATGAATCTATTTGATAAATTCAATACATTATCATTCCTATAAAATTAACATGGATCACGTATTCATATTGAGATGATTTTGAAATCAATTATAATATTCATTAATTGAAGCATAAAAATGGGATTGATCATTTTTATATTGGAATTAAAGAATTCATAATGAAGGGTGAATTAATAATAAAAAACATAAAAGAAGACCCTCATTATTTAGGTTAATTTAATTTATAAATATATGAAAAATTAGAGCACATTATTTGTTTATGGTTGGAAATTTTAATGCCTATAAAATTCCACTACCTTACTAATAAAACTATTATTTTATGATGAATGTTTCATAATTAGGAATGAAAAATACATTTAAAATTCATATGAACTTTAAACATCATTCATAGATATGGAATAACAAAATCAGTAACACCAAATAGATATATACTCGAAATAATAATATTTCCTTTAATAAGAACTCCAAATGGATTGAAATACCCCAAGAGGATATCCCATATAATAATGATTGTAAAAGGAAAATAAGCACTGGGGAATAAATAGATATTTTCAATGGTCGGGTAAGTAAATTTATAATACATGTAGTGATGGAAAAAGATAAAATCTATATGTATTTACAATGAAATATTTCCATTGGTCAAGAGTAACATTGGCTAATATGGTCAGTGTGCATTATTATCATCCATTAATATGGAGAATGGTCATAATTATTATTATTATAAAAATAATATGAATATTGGGATTATTTTTGAATGGTATTTTTGGATACTAATAAAATATTTTAATTTCCATTTAATGAATGTCAGATGAAAAATATATAATTATTATAAAAAATCAGAATTCAGGGAGTTATCTTATAAAATTAAATTATAATATAAAGGAAATCTATGATGTCCTTAATAATTTTTTTTACAACCATAAAATTTTTTATATCATAAAATATTCTTATATTTTAATAAATTTTATTACTTAAAAATATATTATTATAATATTTATATTTTAATTTGATAAAATAAAAAACATTTTGGGAAGCGGTACATCATATTTAGTTGATTGGAGATTTATGGTTATGTATTGAAAAACAATATTTTCTTGATATACAAGAAAAATACTATTTATTATGATAGAAGATAAACTTATTATATAATCATGATATAATCAAAATAAAAAATTAATTAATAATAATCATAATAAAAATTATTTAAAGGAATATATAGTACATAACGTTTTACATTTTGAAATAGGTGCTTAGAATTTGGAAAACCAAAAATTTATCCTTTAATAAATAAAAAAATTTATGAGTTCTAAATGTATCATATTAGAATTTTTTTACACATTTTATAAATTCAATAATTAAAATTGAATAGATTAATGAAATTATAAGGTCCAAATTATTCTTTTAAATGTAATTATAATTTTAAAAAATAAAAATATATATTATGGTAAGAAAATAGTTACCATCGTATAAGTGAAATAATATAACCAATCAAATTTTAATGGTAAAATAATACAATACCAAAAATATACAACATTAAAGTTAATGTTGATGTATTATAAGTAGTTAACCTACATTTAAAACAATGATTTTCAATCAAAATTATCGGAATAAATTTAATTGTGGATTTCTATAAATACATAACATTAATTATTATATCACTTATAATCATCCATCATCATATATAAATACCCCCATCCAACCATCACATTCAACTATAAATACCTTAATCACGAATTTAATATAATTTCACCCCCCATATAGTCTATCCATGTTTCCCACAACATATCAAAGTTCCATCCTCATGTTTAAGGATGAAAAAATTCAAGGTATAGGAATTCTCATCTTCTAATTATTCATCCATCTATCATTTTTGGGTATACCAACTATTTTTTAATATTATTTCTTATCTTAAAATTTCTATATTACCCATACATAAAAAAGTTATATTCTATAAATGGTATGCCAAACATCCCTCTCATTATACCCTTATCATAATCCACAATATATATCATCATGTTGTCAAATTTGATTATTGAATATCTATATTCTACATGATAAATTCTCATATTAGGAAATATAAAATCACTTATATTTACATGGGTATTCATGTAGATAAAAAACATTTTCACTAATTTTGGGAGTTATATATATTAAATAAATATGACATTTTCATGGGTAAAATTGATATTATGTTCATGTATTTAGGAACTTTTATATAAGTATTCTCAAATGTAAAATATTTTTTAGTTGTAATGGGTTGATTATTAAAGGGTGTGTAATGATCATTGTGGATCATAATAATTAAATCATATTAATTGTATGTCGTGATAACAATCCAATCCATTAGTAATTAATTAATCTCTGTATATGAAAAGTTCTATTAACAGTGGATGATTACTTTGGAAATTAGGATTTTTGAAATCATGGTTCTAAAATATGGTGATATTTTTATGAATATTCCATTTTTATGTTGTATCCCCATTTCCATTTTATAATTCATGTTTATTCTATTATTATTTGAATCATGTTCATATGGTCAGGGATTACATATATTATCCTTTTTCACATTCTCAGTATATGCCTTGATTAATCCCATACTAGGATTTATCCTAATCCCATTATTTTATATATGTCCCATGATTTTAAGATGTAGGAAAAGTAACATTGGAAAAACATATGAATCTTAATTTCATGTTGACATGAAGAAATATTATGTTTTTCATGTATTTGGATTTTTCTTTCAAAGACACTGAACCCCAAAAGATCTTATGTCTTGCTAAATCATATAGCATGTAATGAAATGTTTATAGAATAATAATCTAGGTCTACATAGCTACTGTCCATGAAATTAATCACATAGATGTCTTGGGGTGACAACCCATGTGAATTCTTGGGGTTTTTTCAACATCCCCTTAACCCTCTTGTCCTAGGGACAATCACATGTGTAACCTTGTAGGATTCCAAAAACAAAATTGTCACCCTTTATAGATTTTAGAAACAACCCATGTACCATTTTTAGATAATGGGATATAAAAAATTACCCAATTTTTTGGAGGGATATAATAGAACCACCTGTAAAAAAATTATTTTCTATTCATTTATGTACCAATAGAACATAAGAGCATTCATTATTCAATAATTATAAATTAACTTTTGAAAAAAGAACATGTTTTATGATATACCATTCAAAAATAATAATCAAAATTAGTCTATAGAAAATAATTGGATTCTTTCATAAGAGTATGTCCCTATAACCATAATACAAATTTTTAATGTTTTTTTATATACATATTTTTTATAAAAGCATTAAAAGTTCTAAAATAAAAACAACAAAAATTATTTTTCTTTTTGTAACATTAGTAACATAGTATACACATAATAATGGGAATATGATATTATTTTTATATACATTGATATATTAAAACAAGAATTTATCATGATGAATTGAAATGATGAATATGAATTCTATTATTCCCTAATAAATTAAAAATATTCTTTTTATTCTATTTCAAACCTGAAAGTTAGATGTATGGGAAATTAAAAAAATATTTCCTTTTAATTATTTTCAATTAATTAAAAATTTGTGGGAAAATAAAATATTATACATTTCAAAAAATATAATCACTTTCATAAATAATAATGAATAAAATTTATATGGATGTAAATGTTTCTCAACTAAAATATTAAAAAGTATACATAATGTTCTTAAAAATATGTAAATATTTTTAAGTTCAAAATATATGAAAATTGAACTTAAACATAAAAAACCTAGGGATAACCATTGGATAATAAAATATTTACTATTTATTAGATAATGAATAAATACTTTTCCATAATAAAAATTAAAATATAAATAATTCAAATAAAAAATTATATTGTATCATAAATCGTTACCACATGTCCCAAAGTGCATCCAAAAATCTATAACCTTCAATAATTTTTTTACAAACTATAAATATATACCATAACCATATTCATGATTATTTTATTATATATGATATGTTCATCATTTCTAATAATCCATTAATTAGAAATTATTCATTAAAATAAAAATTCGACAGTTTTTTTCTATTTTCTTTGTAAGTTTAATTTTAATGATTCTAGGCCATTCAAATTCTTCATGTTCTCATCATCCCCTAAATTATAATCACATCATATATATATATACAACATTTTTAATTATATAACTTTTTATAACATATATATAAGGCATCAATGAAAACTAAATTATATTACTTCATAATGATAATGGTCCATATGTATGCATGATTTATTTTTCCATTATTCAGTAGATGAAAAAATATGATGATAAATAATAATTTATCTATTTATAAAAACTATTATATTAGTAATAATAAATATATTCATTAAAATTTTATATATAACAATTATTTAGAGTTTATTATAAAAAGGAGACACAATTTTTTTGGAGACAATAGTCTATACGTATGCATGAGAGACAATTCCATTATTCATTAGATTAAAAGTAGATTGAAACTGTAACAACAAAATAATTCATAGAAATTTATTTTCTTTAAACTAATTCAATAAATTATGCTACACGCAACACTGAGTTCGATCGCACCACGAATTACAAAACTAGCCTTCCAAAAAGCAGTTATGAATAGTATTAACTGAATTTTTAATTTTATATACTCCATATAATTTTAAAATCCATATTATGTGTTTCATATACACAATATAAAAATAAATTCATTTTTTCAGATAAAAGAAGTATTTAAAAAAATGAAATTCCACCACCTTTTAATGGAAACACATTTTTAAAATAAATATTTGTTACATTTACACATTCAATTTTGTGAAATAAAAATCTTTTTTAGAAGAAGGACAACAAAAAATTGATAATTTTTTGGTAATTTTCTAATAACATTCATATTTTGTTGAATACTAAAAAACACTAAATTTTAATTGAAAACAACATTTTTAATAAAAATATTTTATAGTGTTTAATTATGAATTTTAATGGTTTTTATGTATAATTCGATTATATTTTTATCACTTAATACAATGTAGATCATGATAAGTAATTTAACATTTAATTATGACATAAACACGTGTCAATATTTTGATAGTTTTTAATTTTTAAAACCTACTTTTAAGTTTTGACAATGGTAATTTATTTTATATTAATGAATATAACTTATATGACTTGAATTTGGTAGAATAGAATATATTTTTGAATTTGGAATATCAAAATTATCTTAGGTTAATTTTTTGGTATATTTATGAAAACATTCAATTTTTTATGAATAGTGAAAAACAATGTGTTATAGTTTAAAACCAAGTTTTTGTTTAAATAATTATGTAAAACATTTAAAATTAATTTAAGTAAAAATATATATATAATACCTATATAAGTTAAATTCAATTCATTAGTGTCATTTATAATAAATTTATATCTATAAAATTTTATTGATCTTGTTATCATCTTTTACCCACCTTCTAGGAGCATTTTCCAATTTGTATAAAACATAATTTTACCACTTTTGGGAGTTGAATTTTAAAAATACTAGATATATAGTAGATATAAATAAGTAAAATGTGGTTCGATAAGATTAAAATTATTTTTGATGAAAGGTACCTTTTGACTTATATTTAGAATGGTTAAAAGTAAATAGGGTATTTAAAGGTAAAAATGATATTATAATATCAATAAAAACATGTACTAATTCTATTGGATATGTTTAATTTAACCAAAGACAACATTAGGAATATAATATTTCCCTTTAGGTCCACTTTTATTTGATTAGAACATTTATTATTATTTTATTTAAAGAACTGTTAAAAGTGTTAAATTGAATGTTTATTAACTAAACCATTTTTAATATATGCTTATACATAAGATTAATTAGACTATAAAAATTCATTAGAAACAAAAAAAATTCTCCTACATAATGGTATTTTATTAAAAAAATTAGATATTATATAAATCATTTTATTTATGACAAACTGATGATGTAATAAATACCTTAATAATGAAATATTAAAATAATTGATATTATAAATATCCAAATAAATTTAATATGAGACTTTTTATGAATTACACTAATATTATAGGGTAATATGACATGCTAGGGATGATTAAATATATTTTTTCTAAGTAATCATGCTGTTAGGAATTTCATAAAAACAAAAAACAAAATGTTGTCAAAATTGACTTAAATGAATTTTTAAAACAAATACTATATTATTTGTTGTTATAACATTCCTAAAAATATGCAGTTCAACCAAAGGTCTTAAATAATATTACATATGTAATTAATGAACCAATTGATCTTGTCTTGTATGTTTAGAGTAATATTATTAATCATATAGTGTAAGAATACAAGAAGACACAGTAAAAGTTATACTATTTAACTAATAGTTAAATCTAAAATATAAGGTTAATATGGTGACCTAAACTGATCTAAAACCTATTTTTTGAGCATATTTAGACCAATACCCGCCTTATATTTGAAATAAATGAATTTTGATCCATTATAAACCTAAAAGGATTTATAATAAAATAATATTTCAATGATTTCATAAATTGACCCTCACCTCTCTTATAAAAGGGTACTTCACCTTCTCTCAAAATCAAACCTCCAAATCCATTTGGATCAGCCAAAAACTACCCAGATATCCTAAAAACATTCCTCACATAATTCTAGATTCATTACATTGATGTAAAATCCAACCTATGGATCCATTTTGATCAACATAAAAGGAAACACCAGAAGAAGAGGTAAAAATTTCACCACCCTCTATCAGGTTCTTTTCATCTTCCACTTCGTCCTTTGTTGTTTCCATACCAAAATAAAAACTGAAGTACCTCCTATATAATGTGATTTTATTATTAATATTCTACAACAATATTCGTTATTCTATCCATCCTATAAATGAAATATTCATAACAGGTGTATATGTACAACTTACCATCTACACTTTGTGGTGTAGTTTGTTATTAAAAAACATCATTATTTGGATGCGTATAATTATCATTATAACTGATTTATATAATAAATATAACATTTTAATGATTATTTATATATGATATACCATCCAGTTATATACTATTTAACCATCAAAATAATGATATTGTCGCATGTGCGTACATACAGCTTACTGACAACACGAACGTGATGAGATTCATTCCCCATCATAATCATTCCAGAATAATTTTCATTTTATGAATTAAAATAATGTTAAAGAACAAAATATCATTATGGATATCAATCAAATACAGCTTATACGTAACAAAAATTACTTATGTAACAAAACATATAAAGGAAAATAAAACAGTTAACAACCAAAACAATGATACTTCTGAAATTTCTTTAACAATGAAATTTTATAAGATCATATATGATATCATATTTATTTATTTGGTAATTTTATAATTTAATATAAATTATTTCATCATTATATATGAGGTTAGTCTACCCTATACTAAATAAAAGTACAAGGTAATGGGTTTTCATCTCACTTTTATTCTCATGAGATTCAAGCGATATTTTCCACTACTACATTTTTTGTGGTTTATGTACGGACCATGATTGTATTGTTTGAGTAATATAAATTAATATATGGGTATTTACATAATAATTGGATTTTCCTTCATTCATGGTGTGTAGGTTTCATAAGTTACCAAATCAGTAAGGGAATTTCAAATTTCAATTTCAACTCATTCGGTTTTACGCAAACTTTATTGATTACTTTACCCCAAGTTTATGTGTGAAACATCTATTTATTTACTTCTGTAGTAATTTACACTCCCCTTTTTGTGTATATAATTTTTGTACAAATAATAATTCCATTTATATATTATCAAGTCATCAATATATTCTTTATAAGAGTAATTTTATCTCAATTTATATTCATTGAGTTAATCATCCACATCATTGGTGCAGTTTTTAAAAGAATATATATTAATTTCCCCTGATTGACTTAAACTGAATATCCCATCACATTGAGTGTATTTATATATCTCACATAATTATGTCATTTATTTATCCTTAACACAAGGATACGAGCTTTATAAAGGAATTCATCTCATCTTACATTTAATTGAGACTTCTCTGTTCTTATGTGCCAATTCACATTTATTTGGTGTATATACAATACATTGACTTCGTATATAATGAATCCATGTATTATTATGATATTATAAATTTTTTATTACCTCAATGATTTTTATTCAAGTGTCTCTCATTTGGTTAGGAACTATAACTAGAATATCAAAATAATTTTTTAAAAAATTTATTCTTCTGAATCTTTCTCATTAATTTCCATGTTATAAAAATGGTTTTATGGTATTATTTATAAGTACATTAATGTTTTAAAATTGAAATTTCTTTTAAAATTTTTAATTTTGTATGGGAAATTTGGATTCAAAAATCTATTTTAAACATCTTATTGATATATAGTTATACTTTTAAATGTTTCCCTGAAAAAGGGATATTTCTATCTACGATTTTTTACTGATCATTTTCAACTATGTCAACATAATTTATGGGATATTATTTTTGATAATTTTTTATATATTATGATGAAAATATTATATATTGTATTGAAGGTTTTGTGATATATTTGACACTGGATGTGTTATTTTTATTCCATTCATGGTTTGTGGTTAAAATTTTGACATTTCATATGCTAGTTCAAATATGATTGTTTAGATTATATTTCACCCATTCATATTAAGAATACATTGGGCTTACTAAGTGACGGGTGGAGCCCTCTATAGCTTCTCGATGCATCGGTAGGTCTCATGAGACAAACTAGTGTCTTGGCACAAGGCCTTGACAGAATCTTATTTGTAGTCTGGGCATAATGCCTTGACTATGTGGTTATAAAGTCTGGAATTACGCATTCCATCATTATGAAATTGGAAATAGATATTACATGTGATTATTAAACTTGTAGAATATTTATATGAATAATTAAATGGAATTAGTTTATTTATCTTTTCCATATTATGGTGAAGTTTACATTTAAAAGGCTTGTGTTCTAGTTATATACATTTTCTTTAATGTTTATTCTTTTTTTATGAATGTTTCCTCTATATTGTTATCCTTACTGAGCATCTGATCTCACCCATTTCTTATGTTTTATTTTTCCCATGATGAAAATATGAATATTACTATAAACCTTTAGGAATAGGATATGGGATATAAGAGTGTTCAAAGGGGACACAATTTTGTTTTTATTGTTTCATGATCTAATGTAAAACTTATGTATGTATCTAGTACTTACAAGGCTACAAAACTGATCCATCCTTCATGACATGATTCATTTTACCATGACAATGTTATGTAATAATGCACTGATCTTTGATAACTGGGGTTGAGGCATTACAGAAACGAATTTTCCCATCAAGAGGAAAAATAAATATATATATTTATTTATGATATTTTTTTATTTATTTTGAGTTGAATACGGAATATTTTGAGGTTGTTTCATAAGAATGAAATGTTCAAATTTTTGGTAAGAAACTATAACTCTTCATTTGATAATATCCAATTGAAAACACCTTATGGATTCATATAGAGGACTTTTGGGTTGACAAAAAAATCTAGGGTGTGTGTAGATTATTTCAAAATGTATTATTTTTAAGATTTGTTTTAGTGATGTGATCAAGTGGGGTAGAAATGTGATAATAGGTGGTTCCTATAAATAAATGGGGAGGGAAGCCATTGTAATTATGATGAACATTAATATATATCAAATTCACCCTCAGGGAAGTGAAACTATAAAATATACAATATTAGAATATATGGTTATTATTCTCAAAATGAAATCTTCCAATTAAACTAATGATGTGAATTATTGATAAAATGAATCATTATGACATTATTTTAACCCTTTAAACCCATTTTTACCATAATCATGAATGTAAACATTATATTAAGATAAAATAATTTTTTAAACAAAATATAAATTAAACATATAAAAATGATTGGAAATGGGGATTATAAATATATATTCAACTATATATGATTAAATTTTTTAATTTGGTTGAAAATTATTTAAATACCTTCAAAAAAATAAAAAAAACCCCTTTAAAAAATTAAATTATTTCTTGAAGGTAATTTTATTCATTTTTTTAAAATTAACCACCCTTAAATGAAATTTAATTTATTTGAAATTATAAATTATATAATAATTTAAATAATAAAATTCATCAAAATTTATTAATATTCATTATTAACATAAAAACTCATTTATTACCTAAAAATATTTTTCAATGAAAAAAAATTATTTTCCCTAAAATTATTTTATCCTCATTTCATAAAATTTGAATAGAAATTAATTAATGAATACCAATTTTTTATACAGTTTAAAAAAAATACTTTTATATATGATCAATTATAAAATTAATATAAATTATCATTTAATTAGATAGTATAAAAACAATTCAATTGTTTAAAAATAAAATTTCAATTTAAGTATGGATTTCATGATTAAAAATACATAGCTTTACTCAACTAATTAATGAATTTTATTATAGGATTTTATTACATTAAAATTAACATTTAATTATACTATGATTAATTTATTTCATTTTTATGTTTTTTATACGTTATTATTCACTTCTGTTTGGTGTTCCCTAAATAGAAATATATCGAACATATCAAATATATTGAAGGTAAATGTATTTTATGTTCCTAAGGAAATATAATATATCAGGTGAGATTTTTGTACTTGTAGACGAAATTCAAGAATAAACCATGGAACATTGTCATATTTTGTTATAAAATATCATTTTTGATGATGTTCTGTTGTAATTTTTAGGTTAATTTCACATAAGAAATGACTAATAAATGTAGAGGAATCCTGTAAATATTTAGATTGTGTAATATGAGTAAAATATTAAGTTACTATGTCTATCCCAATAGAAAAAACATGAAATTTAATTCTTAACTATATACAAAAAAAATTCTAATAATAAATATTATCTTATATTATAGGATATATTTGATTACTACTCTTTCTGTGATGATTATAAACTATTGAGAAGCACCTTGTAAATGTTCTTTTGGGTTGATTATAGTCCTATGGTTGGGGACACAAATATGTGATCATTCAATTATCGCAATCCCATTTCACATATATAATTTAGTTGAATTTAAGGTAGGAGTTAGTCTAAGAATTTTATCTTGTCATTAAAAGGGGTGAACCCATTTATTTTTATCATATCATTATTGTTTTCTTTTACAAATATTGTTTTTTGTTATATTTTTATTTTTATAATATATTTCAAATAAAAATATCATTTTTTATTATAGACTACTATAATAAAAATATTTAATTTAATTACAAATTTTATTTATTTATAGTATAACTATCACTAGCTACATATACACTTATCATGAACTCTATATGTGTTAAATATGTTATGTAATTTAGTTTATAATAAAAATTAAATAATAATGGATATATTTGATCACATTTTATTATTTTAAAATACAATAGTATAACATTAAATTCAATTTTTGATATTAATGATTATATTTTTTGTAATTTAGGTGACAAATTAGAAAAACCAGGTTTAGAGAAAATCAAAATGTAATGGAAGAAATCATTACCTTCTATAGTAAAAGAAAAAATAACCAATTGGTGGTGTTTGTTTTCTTTTAAATTTATTTTTCCCACATTCTTTTAAATAATAAAAAATTTATATATCTATTTACATAGAACGATGAATGTATTCTTATAAAATCATTAATGTTGGGGTTTGGTATTTGTTACAAGCTAAATATATTTTGAAAAAAAAAATCTATTAAATTATTTTCCAGTACATTTTAAACTAAAAAATGATATTATGATTGACTTTTCTTATTATACCTTTTATATGTCATTAATATGACAAAACATACTAAGTTATTAATGTATTTTTGAGTAGAGTCTCAAAATATTGAAAAATAATGAATTGGTTAAAATTTCAATATTCTATGATGTATTATCCTAAATTCTATTATATTCTAAAACAATCATTACATATAAATATATTAATTTTTTAAATATTTTAATTATTGGATAATATTCATCCTAGATTCCTTATATTAAATATATTTAGTATTTTATTTTTAAATTAAAATACAAGTTGAATGAATTAATTTTATTCATAAATTATTGGTGATTAATAAATTTTTCTCGATCATTAAATTTCAATTATAGAATATTATTGGGTTCTTTTATAAACTAATTCATATATTAAAAATGTTGAAATTAATTACTAACCATAGGATAAAACTGTTGAGAGAGTTTTTATTTTATATTTGGGGAATGTTGTTTTCATGATTATAGAACTGTATTCTTGAATTATTTATAAATGATTCCATTTTTTTAAAATTATAAATTCATAAATTATTAATATAAAGGAATAAACTGTTTTTATTCATTGAAAAGTTTTATATATTATTTGGATAATGGTTAATTTATCATTTTCATGATGTCATTTAAAAATTGATATACTTTTATGAATTATTTTCGAAATATTATGTCGACTCCAATCCATAATTATATTAATATTTTGAAATATAATAGTTCAATTTCAGGGGAATCAGGTTTTTAAATTCTATTATTAATAATATCATATGTTTTTTACTGATGACTCGATTGAGCTATTTGTGTACTATTCTAATAATGAATGGTTTTTTAAATTATAAATTAATATTTATTGATGTTATATACATTCATATATTAAAAATATTTGGAGTAAAAAAATTTTTTTTGTGTTTTATGGTTTTTCCAGCATGGTCTAAAAATGTAACATGATGGAAATTTTTGAGAACACTGAGTTTTGAATTATTTATTTAATTTTATACCATAATTTTTTAGGCTTCATTGAAAAAGGAAGATGATTTTAAAATAATATATTCTTAGTTTTTATAATATACAATTTTTTTACAAAATTAATTTTATGAATGATTAATTTTTTTTAATTTTCTCATTGATTTGATGTAAAAAATTTAAACCATTAACTATTATTCTTGTTAAATATACTTATTTCAGTTCCCTGGTAAAATGATAAATTCCCAACATTATGGACACTCATGTTGTGTTATTTGAAGAGGTTTACACTTATTTTGTATATGAAAAATAGGGTAATTTTATAAATTGATTTTACTTTTATAGATTAATTCTAGATTTTTGATAATACATATAAATAAAATGTATTTTTTAAAATTATATGAAAATTTTAAGTTGATTTAAAAAAATTTCATGATTTCATATTTATTAAAATTTATTATAAAAATTATCTAATAACTTTTTTATGAAAATTTATTTATAATAGTTATTAAAAATATTTTTTATTTCAAATTGAGTTGAATGATTTATCATGTTCATAATTTCAATTTTACATGTTTTGAAATGATATTATTCTATAGAAAATTTAAATCAAATTTAGTTTCAAATTTATTCTAAATATTTTAATTCAGGTATTATTTTGAATATATCAGAAGAATATAAAATTGATAATGATTGATTACAAATAATATTTATTTGAAATATACAATTGTAAAATATTTTATTCGGTTTATAGCTCAATTAAATAAAAAAAGTTATTTTAATTAGTAAATGATTTCTTGGAGGAAAGTGAGAACCCTATAAATATCATGATATTCGTAAATCGTTCTTAAGAATATAGCATTTTCTAGTATACCACATATCACAAAATAATTAAATTGATGAATGACTAGAAAAAACCAAATACATTGATGATAAATCACTATTATGTGTATCAAAATTAATGTAGATGTATTGTTCAACCTAAAATGGTGGGATGTTAATTTAAAACTAGAAATATCATTAAGATATGGGGTTAGAATAGTATTTTTAATCTTTTAAATAATATAAAAAAATTTTGGTCAACTAAATCGTATTTCACGATGTCAAAATTTGATTAAAGTTATAAGAAATTACAGATTCTTATGGAATAAAACCATGAATATCCTTTGTTTCACATTTAACTCCATGAATCTGAATGTGTATCCTTCCATACTACAATACAAGAGAACAATGAAGAATATTGAAGTAGTCAATTTTTCACGACACATCCATGTGGGGCATGTGTCGTAACTCCTAAAGCCTACCTCCAACTGGAAAGGGGATGGTGACTAGCATCGAGTGGACATATCACCAACATGGGATGAATTGCCTAAGTATATATAAACAAACACCCACACATCTCTATGCAACAAATAATGAGAGTTAAAAAATACCAAGGGAAAAAATGCATGCATCCCTATAAACCCATCCAATAATTTACATTATGAATGTAATGTGAAGTAATGTTAATTGCACTATAATAAAATCTCACTGAAAGGAAGAGTCTAAAAAATACAATGTCTGACCTATAAATGAAAATGGACTAGGATTACTACTCAATGTCATAGGAAAAACCCAACCAGTCTATTCTCACAAAATATTTTTTGGTCCTGGTCTTCCCTGGACTCCCTCAAAAGGTCGCTTGTCTTCCCAAGACATGACATGTGCTGGTAATTCCTGTGCATTGGTGATTATAAAAATACTTATTAGGACACCCCAAAACCCCAAATAAAAAAACAATGTAAGTATAAAATCATATCTATATTGAATATTTCTACAAAATATATAACAATAAAATATCCAGATTTACTAAAACCTAGATCTGTAGTCTAGAGGCAAGTCACAGTAACCGCATACCAACACCAGTGATCAAGTATGAAGATTTCAAAAATAAGTCATCCAAGAGAGCACACTATTGGTTCACATAGCATTGATGATGTCTTCCCCAGATGTATTGTTGGTTGGGAACTATCAGGAGAGAGATACACTGATCAATCTGAAGAGAGATACTATGAAGTCACTCTGGGAGTACTCTCTCCATGAGTGGGGATGATCATGACACATAGATGAGGATCATTTCCAAGGCCATGGGATGATACCACATCTCATACGGGTTCACCTAAAAAAAGAGGATCGATATCCATTATAATTTTTTGTACCTATTCTAATACTCTACACAGGGAACAAGAATGGATATAGGATCCCACTCCAAGCCACTCATAGGGGATTCCATACTATATCCAGTAAAATCATACTATAGGGACCATACTCTCATGAATAAAAAATAATAAAAAATAACCATCCGAGGAACAAGAAATGTCACAAACACTAATAAAACATTTCTATGATATGGTGGACTAGTGGTTCAAGCAATGTAGTATTGGGTACATGGCATGTAATACGGTCACATGTCATGTCACTTGACAATGGGTTCTACCCACGTTATTAGAACATGTCATGTAGATGTACTATAAATTGTGTATATAATGTCTCAAATGTCATGTCACACAATCAAGGGCCCACCCATGTACTCTATTTGTGTTCCATTATAAGGTTTTAACATGTGTTTTCCTACCAATGTACTAGTACATGGGGTAACTTGTGTATTCGGTCATGGTTTGTCCGTGTGGTGGGGTACACACTGTGTAAGGAAGCTGTGTACTCCCCCGCATGTCTGTGAATCTTCTGAGATTCACACCAAGCCTTAGGGAATATCCCACAGGCCATGTGTCTGGGGTAACGTGACGGGTGACACATTATTGCCTCCCAAAACCCTAGTTTCCACTCAGTGAGTCCCACATTCCATTTATTCCAAAATTCACACACTGATCATTAGTATTTTTCAGAACAACAATTCATCTATTCTGCACCTCTAATGATCCATCAGTGCTCGATTCATTGGTTTTTTCATCTCTAAACATAGCATCCAATGACACGTCATCGAAGTTGCACCAAATTGGTGAGTTTTGGGGCTTCAATGGGCTCCACAATCCAATTCTGACCACCCGCATGACGAACATATAAAGAGTGATATCTAGAGAAATATATCTATCCATAAACCTCCATTGTAGTTGCACCACCTTTTTTTCATCACGTGGTAGTATCATTGATTTAGGATCGTCAAACCCTGAAATTGAGGTGAAACAATCATCATTCATATCTGATGAATAACGTAACGAACATGATGAATTTTGGGAACAAAAGCACCAACGAACCACCCATGGGATGAAAATTGGAAATTTTTCATTAGGGACATGATCCATTCCATTAGAATGATCAATATAAAAAAAATATGACCAATCATAATCATAACCAAATTCCTGCAATCAAAACCCTCCCACAGGAACGATAAAACAATGGGTCGACATTTTCACGGGTTGAACTGCATTCATTGAAAAATCAAAGAGTGGTGAAAATGAATAATTGAAACATCATTCCATGCCTTATGGTTGTGTCATTAACTGATGAGGTTTGATGATTTTTTCATCACCTTTGGAAAGATTCTTCATGAACTGTGCTCATCTATCAGTTATCCATGATTTTCCATTGTTTGCCATTATAAGGATTCTCTAGGTTCTCTCCAAATCCATTAGATAGACCTTAGATTATGAGGTTAACCCTAGATCATTTCTAAAAAGGATTATTATAATAAAATACATTTCAACACTGAAAAAAATAAAATTATAAAATAAATTCATAATTTATTTTACCCTTTAAAATGTCCAAATCCTAGATTTCACAGCTGACCTGCGTTAGCTTGTGTTTGCCCTCTCCTAGGATAAAGACATTTTTTTTAAACTCAATGGTCCCATATAATTATTTATTCGAACACCCATTTATATATTATTCCATTTTTTAGGAAGACCGCTCACATATGCTATTTAATATAATTTATTTATTTCAACCATTAATTATGGGCACCCCAGGCCTCAGAATCACATGTCATCTGAATGCTTGGTATCTATAAAAATCAATAAAATTTTAAAAATAATACATTGAAATTACGAGAAATTATATTCCCCACACCTTAAAGATATATGTCCTTAAAATCCAAAACAAAGGATACATTAAACGTTTTGTGTACTATGCATGAATCTAAGCCTCCCACTCCCATGTTCTCTCTTGGAGATTACCCTACTACCACAAGACACTCACTATATGAATTTTAAACCCAATAAGGATCCCATTTTTCTAATCCTTGATCTCTACTGGGTACACTAAAAAATTTTCTCCATCATTAATGTCCATCTAACCCCTGTCGATGATGTGAAATGGGTCATGCATGTACATAATCACCCTCGACATGTGGAATACATCATGTACCCAATCCAACTGTGGGGCTAGAGACAAGAAGTATGATTCATCACTAACTATACATAGTATCTATAAATGGTTGATAATCCTCAGAGATAGAATGCCACAACAAAAAAAATCTTTGTAACCCTCATCAATGCGAGACTCGAGTGAAGTCGTGGTCTCTTTAATCAAACTGAAATGGTATCCACCATCTATCATCATTTGATTTATGAATGATCTATATAGTCTTCATCTACTTGTGGATGATATGCACCTTCTCGGTAGTATTTCACACCAAATACAGACCCATCAGTGTTGAATCTCCTTGGATAGTCTAGAAAAATGGTGATCAAAGGATCTCATGTACAATGCCTATAATGGTTCCCTAAAAATGGTGGAGTGCTGAATGTTGTTGTACTCAAACTCCACCATTATTTGGTGGTCATCCAAAATATGAATGAATTCCAATATGAAAGCCCATATTATTTCCTCCAAATGTTGAATGGTTCTCTCTGTTTGGTTTTCCATATGGGGATGAAACGTCATTTTCAAGAATAAATGAGTCCCAAAACCCACCTATAATCCCTAAACAACCAGGATGTGAAATGAGCATCACAATAAGAAACTATTGTCGATGGGACCCCATGATGTTGAACTATCTCAAGAACATAGAGGCATAACATGCTCTGTACTGAACTCTGCTCACAAATAGGTATGAAGTGGGAATACATGGTAAGTTATTCAATGATAACCCCCATGGTATTGTGTCCCCTATACATACGTGGTAAACCCATCAAAAATTCCATAGATATCCCATTCAAATTCCATTTTGGAACCTTACATTGTTGAGTAAAACCTTCTAGAACATGATGCTTATCTTTCACCTACTAGGACCTAAGGCGTCAAGAAACAAGCACTTCCATTTCCTTCAACATCTATGTCCACAAAAACATAGTTTGAAGGTCCCAAAAAATATTCAACAAACCAGGGTGTACCACCAAAGATAATATATGAAACTCCATCGATCCTCCTCCTACAATTCCACTGTTATATTTGTGAATCTTTTGAAAATAACGGCATCCTCCTATTGTGAATATCCATCAGTCGCATACCCTTTGTAAATCTAATCATGTAGGGTCTCTTAGTTTCTATTCCCAAGTTATGCCTCCATAATTCACTATTTTTGTGGAGGGGTGATAACCCTCAACTGGAGGTATGTTGTGGAATATTCATCCAGGAAGGAAAACTGTAACAAGGCCAACTGATCGGATGCCTCATCCACAACTATGAAATAGATATCCTACTGAGAGAATTTTCCACCATATTACACTTCCTAACAGAATTTAAAATCTCAATGTCATAGTCATGGAAGAACTCTATCCATATCCACTATCTCAATTTTTGATCCATCTGAGAGAAGGTAAATGGCTCAGCCATGTGTCAGTGTCCCCACATCTATATTGTGAAGACTATTATGGATAACTCAAAATCATGGGTCACATAGTTCTTCTCATGTGGTCTCAATTGGCGTGAAACAAAGGCATCCAATGCTTGCCTCTACATCAGGATAATGTGTTGTCCCATCCATAATGCATCACATAATACTACATACTCAGCACCCCTAACTGAAAATCTCAAAATTATAATACTCATAAAAAGCATCCTTATCTTTTGAAAATCCTAATAGAACTTCTATTTCCATAAAAAGGATTCCCATTTCAGTTCAAAGAATTAACAGGTGATGATATCCTGGAGAAATTAGTTATGTATATCTTGTAATAGCCTTCCAACCCAACGAAGCTATGTACCTCTATCATGCTCCTAGGTGGATCACATATTAAATATACCTCCACCTATGCTGGGTCCACTGACCCTCCATCCACTGACATTATATGTCCCAGAATGTGGAGCACCTGAATCCCAAACTGGCAATTCAAGAGTATCCCATAATTATTTCTCTCTCTATGTATGTCCATAACAATTCGTAGTCATATCAAGGTCTCCTCCCTTGATTTCGAGCACAAAAGGTATCATCAATAAAGACAACAAAAACACGGTCTATGTAAGGTTGAATGATCTAGTTCATGAGTAACATGAACACTAATAGGTTGTTCATAATGCCAAAGGGAATCAATATGTAATAAGATTGATCATAGAGGTATCTGAAATTCAACTTTAGTATATCATTATCTCAAACTCACAGCTGGTGAAATCCTGATCAAAGGTCAACCTTTGAGAACCATCATTCCCCACTCAATGAATCTATGTGGTTATTAATCCTTGTTAGTGGATACTTATTCTTCATCTTCAGATGGTTCAAGTTTTATTATGCCACACACTACCTCAAGAACCCATATACCTTCATGGAATACAAAATAGGGTAGACCAGGGTGAAACACATGGCCTCACAATGCCCTTCCTCTACAAGTCCTAAAAATGCACCATAATCTCAAGATGGTCTATCGGATCCATCTGATATGATGGTGAGGAAATCAGTGTCGCTCTATGGTGTAAGTTGATGCATAATTCTGTCTCCCAATCGGGATGTAACACTATAACATATTTTGTAATGACGTCATCGTACTCCACCACTAATGGTGGGAACTAAAATCTCAAACCATCTAATACTTTGAGGGTAAGGCTATCCAACTCAAGAGTGATCAGCATTAACCTCCTATGCATGATCCCATCTTGTGCTTCCTATGTTTTCCCCAAGCCAAAAAAGAAAAATCTCATCCCATCAATGTAGACACACCTCACCTTTCGCCTATAGTGGTAAATTTGGGCATGTACCAAAGATAACCAATCTATACCATGAATGACATCTTAAAGCCTCGATGCTGCCACCAAGAGGTTCCAATCGAAATTCTGAACTCCAATAGTCATATCACACTATCGACACATGTGTGTGATCATCAAGTCTCATCATATAGGTGTCTCATAGCGCATGGGTCGAATCAATGGTTCAACCAGAATCTCAAGGTCTCGTATAAGTTAAGTGGTGAGTAAGGAATGACTTGAAACCATCTCTATAATTAGATTTTATAATGTATAAATGACACATATCAATCCTTAGATCATCCATGGAGTTCCTTTTTCATACAACTTTACCACATGTAGCATCCCCTGCCACTATCCTCTAGCTCCCTTAGCCTGGTGCGAACCACCTAGGGGTGGTGGTGGTAATATGTGGAAACGCCTACCACCTCATTCATCACACCCTACTCTTCTTCCACATCTATCTCCTAGAGATTCTGTCTACTCCACTTGATTCCTATATTGTAGTGGCCAACCCATATTCCTCTCTTTAGTAGATTGATTTTTTGGGAAATATCTAGTGAGATTTTCCCCTTCCATCTCCTGTGTAGCATTGCCTCTCCCTAGAGTGACTGGATGAATCTTGAGATCCTAGAATCATAGATCTTCCATCCTGGTACCCCAGTAATGTCTCCTACAACCATAATCTTACTTCTAAGATCAACTCCCTTTTTTTGTGGTTTCTATACATGTCTTCCTAATACTGACTATCACTGGACACATCTACACAACAAAAAATCTCTTGACCACCAATTATCTATTGATAACTCCAACATAAGTTATAATTAATAGAGGTATAACATCGGATCATACAACATAACTAGAACCACACTAGAAGGACAAATATCCAATGTATTGATCCTTGATCACATCGATTGGGTACATGGAGTGGATGGTGAACCTTGATTAATAGTCAACCACCCTCAAGTTACCCAAGTGGAGCTAAAGAAGCTTCATTTATATGAACTAATCTCACCGTAACTAGGTATAAATCCTCCCTAATGATTTTCTCGAACCCCCTCTATGAAAGAGTCACCACATCATGATTCATCGTCGTCTAACTCCACTATCACCCTAACAAACCCGGATGAATGAATGCTTCAAGGATCACTATACAATATTCTAGTGTCCTCACTATATAAAAAGACTTGGTAACCACCCCAAGCTAGTGCCTAGGGTCCTGGGGGTCGGGCTCGCCTCAGAACCTATAGGATCTCTTTCTATGAAACTTAGGGATTGCGCTCAGCCTCTACTCCCAATCTAGTGGTACTATAGGAACAATACGTTGCTCCACTGGTTGTGGTATAAATGTTCCACCGAATAGAAGAATCAACTGGGACACCAGCCTTGTATTAAAGCCTCATCACTGAGTGGGTTCATCATCGTGATCAAGTTGTTGAATCCTAGTAGGTGTAATTATTGGAGGCATATTACAATGAAAAAAAGATATTCAACAGTCATTGATTATATATGAAGATTTTAATCAAGAAGGACATGGAAACACAACCCATTCCTATAGGATACATGTTCCATTATATTACCTAAAACCAGGGTTCTCATGTATTGAGTCAAAAAATCAGTTATCAGAGTATGGTTGTATCGATATGTTTGCTATCAGTACCAACATTGGAGTCTCTAACATGAAAGACGAACTCAAAATAATTAACAATGCTTCCCCAATGTAATCTCATGGGCTCCCCATCATATGTTATAACTGACCTCCCCTGATACCACTCTATCACCACCCATCCAAACGGGTCGCATTCCATGACTCCCCAATCCCACCTCTAATATTCTTAGAGCCAGTGAGTAGCACTGAGTAGGCATATCACTAACATGGGAGGCATTTCATCTTCATCTATATAGATTCCCGCATATCTAGGCCATAATTTCTGAAAATTAAAAACCACTAAATAAAAAATTCATGTATACCACTAAACCAAACCAATAATGCATGGATGTAATATAAAGTGTAGTAATTTAAACTAGGCTAGAAAAAAATCCCACTTAAAGAAAGGTTTTGAAAACTGTGAAGTATAACCTATAAATAAAAGGTTACTGGGACTAATTCTCAATGTTCTGGGATGACCTCGACATGTTTGAACTCCCAAAACTATGTTCGGTCCTGGTCCACACTGGACCCAGTCAAAAGGTCACTCATCTACAAAGGACATGATATATATAGGAAAAAACCATTTAGGGGAGAGTATATCAAATACGTAGTTGGACACCCTGAAACAACAATGCATTACACCAAGTAAATGTAAAATTAGTTCTACAATGAATATGTATATAGAACATATAACAGGAACATATCTTGATTTACTAAAAACAAGCACTATAGTCTAGAGGTAATTTATAACAACTACATACCAACACAAGTGTTTCAATCCAAATATTCCACCAAACACTCTTTCAGTGGGACAAACTCTTGAGTCTGAAAGGACATTCAATTTTTACCCAATAAGTAATTTTTGTCGGGAACCATCATGAGAGAGATGCATTTATCAATCTGAAGAGAGATACAATCTACTCGCTCATGGAGTAAACACTCTATGAGTGGGGAAGACCATGATACATAGATGATGATCACTATTAGGGCCATGGGGTGATACCACACCTCATCCGGATTTACCTACTTTGTAAAGGATAAATATACAAAATAATTCTTCATTCCAATACAATCATTCTACATAGGGAAAAAATGGATATAGGTTCATGCACCAAGCCTCTATGGGGGTTTATAACTATATCATGTAAAACCCTGAGGGAGGGACTATACTCTAGTGAATGGTAAATGATACCAACTAACCATCATTGAAATGAGAATGGCCACCAAACATAACTAATCATATCCGAGATACGGTGGAATTATGGTTCAATCAATGTATGAATGAGAATAAGGCTTGTAGTAGGGTCATACACTATGTCCCTTAATCATAGGTACTTCATGTTTTTAATTCCCTATGTTATCAGAACATTTCATGTAGAGAGTTATACACGATATTTCGAATGTCTCACAAGCCACGTCACATTATTTGGACTCCACCCATGTACTCTGGTCGTGTGCCATTACATGGTATCAAAATGTGTCCGCCTACCCGTGTACAAGTACATGAGGTAACTCATGTATACAGACTGGGTCTGGATGTGGGAAGGGGTGCATTCCATGTAGGCATGCTATGTACTCTACCTCGTATCCGTGTAATACCCATGATACATGTCAATCCTCGACGAGAGGACCAAACACCATGTGACAAGGGTCACATTCCATGTGACACTTTACTACCTCCTGAGACCCTAGACGACACCTAGTGGGTCCCACACTCTGTGTATTCCGAAATACACGTCGTGTTCATTAGGATTTTCCAGTACATCCTTTCTTCCACTACATGCCTCAGATGATCCTCTGGTGATCGATCCATTGGTTTGTTCCTTCTAAAAGCGAAGGTATGTGGTCACCTCTTCGTCATTGCACGGAATCGGTGTGTTTCGGGCCATCAATTAGAACTGAAATCTGATTCCTACCCCAAAACTGAAGAATAACTGAAGAAAAATATCTCCTGAATACATTAATCCATCCACCAATATCATCATCACACCTCCTTTAGGCTATCATGATGATGGATATCTGATTCCAGAACATTGAGCAAATAAATAAAGGTGTGACGATCATCCGTTCATATCCTAGGATGAATTAAAGGAACATGAAAACAATGGGGAGAAAATCATAATGAAACATATAGAGAACCAGAATTTTCTTACATTACTATTACAAAATTTCAAAGATAAACAACAAAATAGTATTACACTTGAAGGATCTAGAGGTTTAGTGTCTTGGGAAAACTAGGACTACACATAACAAGTACAACACCAAGCATAAACATTCTTTTAATTTCTTCTTCTATAGATTCTTAGTAGCACTTGTCCTCTCCTTTGTAAATGTAGCCACATAATGATATACATCAAAGGGGGTGAGCTAAAAGCCCAGTAAGAGGATAGAGAAGAACAATATATCATGGGGTGAGCATAATCATGACATATGCAAAGTATCATGAACATGAGAGGAGCATAAATAATAGACTTGATATGTGGAAATGCATAAAAAATAAAACATCATGTCTTAGTGGATAACTACCACACATGCTTGTGAACAAAGCTAGAATCATGTTCACACATCATTTCATATTTACTCATTAGATTCATCACTTTACCCAATGCATTGGAGCTCTATATAATTATGGGCGCACCCATCACATTTAAACATTCATATTGCGCTATATAATTCCGGGTGCACCCGTCACATCATAACATTATCATTTATCATGCTTGACACAATGAACATATAAAAAAATCAACATAATTATCCCATGAAAAGTAATGGGTTTCATCTCATAATAACACCTTCATAATCGTTGGGTTCCCAAAAGAAAGAGGGAATAACCCACATGTTACAAGAACCGTCCACTTTGAGTGAGAAGTAAAAGGAATGTTCTTAAAAAAAGAGTTCTTTTGGAAAACATTTTGTTGGACATAAAAACCAGTGACAAACATGTATATACCCGAAAAGTAAAGGAAATGATGAACAAATGACCTTTGAGTAGTAACCATATCAAAAATGGAGTGAAAGAGGGAGAACCCGAAGGAAGAAAATTGGGTTCGAGATTTCCCCTTACCTTGTACCCGAATGCTTCCTTCTCTTTAATGTCCAATATAATGACATTATATTCATTAATTAGAAATCTAGAACCATGTATACATTAATAATGTTCATTCTGGTTTCATTATGTTATATTATGTTCCTTTCGATGACATATAGAGTTTAAAAACATTGATCGGGGATGTTCGTTTTCATGGTTTTCTTGAGTGGTTCACTTGTATTCTTAAATTGATGTTTGGGTAGATCATGGGTAAACATCCAGAACTGATATTACATGTTATTTATGATATTACAGAATCTTGAATTATTTTATAATTAGTTATATTATATCCATGTGGATGAATCATTAGATAATATTTTAATGGTGGTTATTTGGGTAAATTTGGGCGGTTTTTTGATCACAATGGTCTTGTTTTAACATTTAACTTATTAATAAGGCCATAGGTTATTTCCAGAACATAAAATAGAACACAATACATATAAAATAATCTGGTTCAAACATAAAATGGTTTCATGACCATATTGAAGGTAGAAATGGAAGAAGAGAACATGTCATTTTTGAAGGTGATAAATTTACCACCTCATGAACAACATTCTCTTTAATAAAATAAATGGAAGAGGGAAAGGGTTTGGGGTGATATAATATAACATTTGAATCATAATATTAAGGTATATATATAATACTGGATTTACAGAACAATTTGGATGAAGATAGGTAGGGAGAGATCAAGAAAGGAACTTGAACTTGAAATGAAATTAAAGGAGAAGAGGGAGGAAAATTACCTCTTGAATCCTTAACTTGAGAACCTCCTTAAGGGCCTAAGCTTGGTCTTTTGATGAGACCAGAATATTTTGGACGTGGGGGAGGGGCTAGGGGAGATGATTGGGCAGAGATTAGAAAATTCTTGATGCTTGAGAGGTGTGGTTTGGCAAGAGAAGGGGGAGGGCTTCTTTATACATGAGGAGGGAGGTGTTTTTGGCATAAAATATTAAATAAATAAATATATCAAGAGTTAGACTTGTAATAGTAGTTTTTGACATCCTAAATCATATATCAATATAATATAACTCGTTTTAGGCTTTAACTCTTCTTTATAATTCGAATTCATTAATTTATTAAAAGGAAAGTGAAAGAAAGAGAAAAAGACACTTTAAGAAACCACCTTTTGACTTTAGGATTTGGACATTTCTTTTTAGGTTTGAGAGTTGGGTTTATTGTATTTCAAGGAAAAATTTATGAAATTTAAAATAATTTGTCTGAAAATAATGCTCAATAATGTTTATTTCATCATTACATCATTAATGATGCAATTTAGTGTACACTGATTATGCGAAAAAACTGTATTTTTACTATTCACCCGAAAATTGAATTATTTCAGAATAAACCCAAAAATTTACCCCTACCATTTCTCAATGTGTAGAATCCAAAAATGATATCCATTTTTCAAAAATAATTTTCTAAATATTATTAATTTAATGTTTAACTAAAATCATAATTTACTTAAAAAACAGTTTTTAAGATTAAAACTGATTTTGTAGTTCATTCATAAATTACGTAGGGTCTTATAAAATTATCTGAAAACAATCAGAAATCGATTCAGTACTTTATGAATACATTTTAGGGAAATAAATATTCTTCTAAATTAATTAATTAATTATAATTAATTATTTTGACTTTATAAAATACTAAAAACGTTTACTATGGTCAAATTATCACTTTCTATGATGTCTACATATTATTTTATTATTCATAGGTAATTTTACTCGTATTTACTATAAGGGCCATATTAAAATTCATAAGGGTAGGTTACTATTCATAATGGTAGGTTACTATTCACCAAAAATTATTATTGTATCATTAGACTCCAAAAACTATCTTGAACACAACCGTGTATGTTGGATTTATAAAATTCCAAAATAGGGGTGACAAAATTATGTTTAAAGGTCACTTATCACTTAGTAGTTCTTTATTTATTGTTTTTATGACATAAATATAAGAAGTGAATTTTCCATTGAAATAATTTGGGTTGTTACATTTTTCCCCCCATAAGAAATTTCGGCCCTGAAATTTCACTTTACACAAACAGGTGAGGGTACTTCTCCTTCATTGCCTCTTCTGGTTCCCAAGTTGCTTCATCAAACTTATGGTTCCTCCACAATACTTTGACAAGTAGGGTTTTCTTGTTGCATAGAACCTTATCACTTCGGTCCAAAATTTTTACCGGCTGCTTCTCATAGTAGAGATCATCTTCTAGTTGTACCACCTCTGAGTTTAGTACATGTGAGGGGTCTGGTATGTACTTCCTCAGTAGTGATACGTGAAACACATCATGAACTTGACCCATATTCAGTGGATGTGCCATTCGATAGTCCACGGCTCCTATATGGTCAAGGATCTCAAAGGGGCCAACGTACCTTGGGCTTAGCTTCCCTTTCTTCCTGAATCTCATGACTCTCTACCATGGTTATATTTGAAGGAAGACTTTATCTCCAACATCGAACTCCAAGTCCCTTCGACGGCTGTCAACATAGCTCTTTTGCCGACTTTGAGCAGCTTTGATGTGTTTCTAGATGACTTAAACCTTCTCTGTCTCTCATGAACAAGATCGGGACCAAATTTCTTTCTTTCTCCAACTTCATCCCAACAGGTTGGAGTTCTACATCACTTACCATAAAGAGCTTCATACGGAGCCATCTGAATACTCGAGTGGAAGCTATTGTTGTATGAGAACTCAACCAAAGGAAGGTGCTGATCCCATCCACCTTTGAATTCTGTAGAGCATGCTCTTAGCATATCTTCGAGCGTCTGGATATTCCTTTCAGACTGGCCATCGGTTTGGGGGTGATAGGCCGTGCTGAAATTTAATTCAGTACACAAAGCATGTTGAAGGCTCCTCCAGAATTTAGATGTGAACCTTGGATCACGGTCAGAGACAATCGAGAGTGGAACACCGTCCAATCTCAGTACTTCCTTCACATATATCCCTGCATGTTTTTCAAGTGAGAGGTCTTACCGAATAGCGATAAAATGGGAAGTCTTGGTGAGTTGATCAACCACAACCCATATCGCATTATTTCCTCTTGACGTTTTTGGGAGACCCGTGACAAAGTCCATAGTATCATTTTTCTATTTCCACATGGTTATAGGCAATGGATGCATCATACCTTTGCACTTTTGCAGCTCAACTTTAACTTTCTAACATACCATGCACCTTGATATATATTCCACAATCTCCTTCTTCATGTTATCCCACCAGAAGTGTTCTCGGTGATCACGATACATCTTGGTACTTCCAGGATGGATAGAGAATGTTGAGATATGTGCATTATCCAATAGCTCCTTCTTTATCCCGATTGATGAAGGCACATAAAGCCGTGTTCCAAACGGAATCACACCATCATCGTCGATATGGAACTCTTGAAGCTTCCCTTCCTTTACTACATTCGCCCTCTTTTGTATCTCCACATCATCCCTTTGTTCTTCCTTAATCTTCTCTTGGATGGATGGTTGCGCAATCATTTGGGCAGGGTAGGATGTATCCCCTTCCCTTATGATTTCCAAATCCATTCTTTGCATATCCAATAAGATAGGGTCTTTCTCAATCCTCAACATGGATAGAGTAGCAGGTTCTTTTCTACTTAGAGCATAAACTACCTTGTTCGACTTCCCAGGATGATAGTGAATAGAGCAATCGTAATCCTTGATTAGCTCTAACCGTCTCCTTTGACGCATGTTGAGCTATTTTTGGGTCAATATATACATTAAGCTCTTTTGGTCGGTGTATATGTCACACTTTTCACTATAATGGTAGTGCCTCCAGATTTTCAAGGCAAAAATCATGGCTGCCAGCTCTAGATCATGCGTCGGGTAGTTCTGCTCATGGATCTTCAACTGCCGTGAGGCGTAGGCTATCACATTATCATTTTTCATGAGTACACAACCCAAGCCTTTCTTTGATGCATCACTGTATATCACAAAACATTCTCCACTTTTCGGTAGTGTGAGTACATGCGTAGTGATCAACCTTCTCTTTAGCTCCTTGAAGCATCCCTCACATTCTTCCGTACATACATACTTTACCCCTTTTCTTGTTAACTTATTTAGCATGCTTGACAATCGTGAGAAGTTTATCACAAAACGTCGGTAGTACCCAGCTAATCCATGAAAACTACGAATTTCTGTGACACCAGAGGGCCTGAGCCATTCCTCAATCACCTTTGTCTTTGAAGGGTCCACAGAAATTCCCTCACTTGTGATCACATGTCCCAAGAACGTGACGTGATTCATCCAAAAATCACACTTGCTGAACTTGGCATACAAATTCTCCTTTCTCAATGTCACCAACACAAGTCTTAGATGTTCTTAATGTTCCTCCTTGCTCGTGGAGTAGATGAGAATATCATCGATAAAAACTACCACAAATTTGTCGAGGTAATGTCTAAAGACTATATTCATCAAAATCCATGAAGATTTTAGGGGCATTAGTAAGTCCTAAGGGAATCACCAAAAACTCATAGTGCCTATACCTTGTACGGAAGTCAGTCTTCTGAATATATTCCTTCTTCACCTTTACTTGATGATATCCAGAATGAAGATCCACCTTTGATAAGTATTGAGCTTTTCTTAACCGGTCGAACAAGTTATCAATCCTTGGGAGAGGATACTTGTTCTTTATTGTGATCTTGTTGAGTTCCCGATAATCGATACATAACTGCATGGTTCCATCCTACTTCATTACAAAGAGCACTGGCGCACCCCAAGGTGATGCAATATGGCGTATGAACCCTTTGTCCAGATGCTCTTGCAGCTACTTGTTTAACTCATCCAGATCGATAGGAGCCATCCTATAGGGGCACTTCGAGATAGGAGTAGCTCCAGGTATGAGTTCAATTGAGAAATCTACCTCACGATCCGGGGGAATTCCGAGTAACTCTTTGGGAAATACATCACTGTATTCCCTCACGATGGGCATTTCTTCAAGGATGGCACTTTCCTTCGACTCAACCATTTGGGTGAGGTATTCTTCTTCATAGGGAATCATCGCCCACACCATTGAAGGATTTTTAAAAGGATATTCATGATCTTCCTTGAATTTTTAGAGGAGCATGGGATGGTTCGGAATATGAAAATATATTTCCATTTCCCGACTGTTTATATGTGCTCTATATAACGAGTGCCAATCCATTCCCATTATAGCGTTGAATTACACCAAGCGAAGTATTACGATATTTTTCGGAAGAATATTCCAACATACGTCAACAGGAGAAGAGTCAACCACTTGGGTTTCAATGATTTCCCCACTTTGTGTTTTTACAGATATCTCTACTTCAAGGATTCGGGGATATGATTCTATAGTTCTAGCAAACTTGAAAGATATAAAGGAATGCGTAGAACCAGAATCAAATAAGACCTTTTCCATTCTTGATTGAATAGGAAGTGTACCTTGTACGACTTCATTATCATGTTCCACCTCCACAGTAGTGATGGCATAAGTCTTCCCTTGTTCCTTTGGCTTTGGTGGTTGTTGGTGCTGATTACCCTCGAGAGCTCGAGGTTTAGTGCACTGTTTTGAATAGTGCCCTAGCTCCCTACAGTTGTATCATTGAACCACAATTGGTTCTCTCCTTTCATCGGCTACATCATCCTTCCTTTTCATGTCATTTCGACACTCGAGAGCTTTGTGTCCTTCCTTCCCACACTTACAACATTTCTCCGTACCTTTGTGGCGGTTCCCATGGTGCAACTTCCCACATTTTTGGCATGTGGGTCATTGTGTTTTCTTCCCATCTTTATCACTAGATCCACCAGCATGAAACTCCATCTTTCTTTTCTAATCACCACAGCCATGGGACCATTCTCCAAACCCCATCTTCATTTTGAGAGCACACCGAACAACTTCTTCATAACTCCCAATGTCTCGAATTGCAAGAGCCTTTCGAAGATGTGGTTTTAATCCACTAAAGAATCTATCAATGTTTCTATAATTTTTGATAAAAAAGCAAAAGCATTCCTTGCGAGCCTTGTGAAATTTTATTCATAGGTTGTGATAGATTATCCTTACTTTTGCTTGAGCTCTATGAATTATCTCTCCATCTTCGTGCGAAGAGTTCTTGGGAAGTACTTTTTAAGAAACATTATCTTAATGTCTTCCCATTCCATCTCTTCAATTTCCTCCCTTGGCTTGGTGTTCTTAATCAATGCCCACCATTGATCAGCTTCTCCTTCTAGATGATAAATGGCTAGAGTCACCTTCTCCATCTCAGAACAGTGAAGAACATAAAATATCTTCTCTATGGAGTTGACCCACTGTTCCGAAACTAGTGGATCAGAAGATCCACAAAACGTCGGTGGTCGTTGCCGCATAAAACAGTCAATATATAGTTGCTCCCTCTTTGGTGAAGGAAGACGTTCCCCATTATTGTGGTTATTATTCATAACCTGAGATAATTGGGTAAGCATCACCATGATGTTTTTAACTCCACCTCCAAAATCATTGGGGATGACTTTTGGGCAATCATTGCATTGGCCCTCACAAGAGTTGTTGGCCTGATTTCTCCAAGTTCCCACCATTTTCTAAAATAGAAAAGGTTAGAACAAAACATAAGTAAACAATTTATGAATAACTTATCCATTTAAAAAATTATACCAAAAACATAACATATGGGATACCTAGGTAAATATTCTTGTGTACATATTTGTACTTATTCTCATGCGATAGGTTTTCTCTAGTGTTTACTAATCCTAATTCCCAAATTAACTAAACCTTTCCTATGATACCAACTATAGAGACCCGGCCATTTCGTACATTAATATTACAAAATTTCAAAGATAAACAACATAATAGTATTACACATGAAGGATCTAGAGGTTTGGTGTCTTGGGGAAACTAGTACTACACATAACAAGTACAACATCAAGAATAAACATTCTTTTAATTTCATCTTCTATAGCTTCTTAGTAGCACATGTCCTCTCCTTAGTACATGTAGCCACCTGAGGATATTCATCAAAAGGGGTGAGATAGAATCCCAGTAAGGGGATAGAGAAGAACAATATATCATGGGGTGAGCATAATCATGACATAGGCAAAGAATCATGAACACGAGAGGAACATAAATAATAGACTTGAAATGTGGCAATGCATAAAAAATGAAACATCATGTCATAGTGGTTAACTACCACACATGCTTGTGAAAAAAGCTAGAATCATGTTCACACATCATTTCACATTTACTCATGAGATTAATCTCTTTACCCAATGCATTGGAGTGGTATATAATTCCGGGCCACCCGTCACATTTAAACATTCATATTGCGCTATATAATTCCAGGCGCACCCATCACATCATAACATTATCATTTATCATGATTTACACAATGAACATATATCAAAAATCAACTTAATTAACCCATGAAAAGGAATGGGTTTCATATCATAATAAAACCTTCATAATATTTGTATTCCCAAAAGAAATAGGGAATAACCCTCATGTTACAAGAACCGTCCACTTTGAGTGAGAAGTAAAAGGAACGTTCTTAAAAGAAGAGTTCTTTTGGAAAACATTTTGTTGGACATAAAAACCAGTGAATAACATGTATATCCTAGAAATATAAAGGAAATGATGAAGAAATGATCTTTTAGGAGTAACCATATCAAAAATGGAGTGAAAGAGGGAGAACCTGAAGGAAGAAAATTGGGTTCGAGATTTCCCCTTACCTTGTACCCGAATGCTTCCTTCTCTTTAATGTCCTGTATAATGACATTATATTCATTAATTAGAAATCCAGGACGAAGTGTACATTAATAGGGTTCATTCTGGTTTCATTATGTTATATTATGTTACTTTGGATGAATTATAGAGTTTAAAAACATTGACCTGAGATGTTCGTTTTCATGGTTTTCTTTAGTGGTTCACTTGTATTCTTAAATTGATGTTTGGGTAGATCATGGGTAAACATCCATAACTGATATTAAATGTTATTTATGATATTACAGAATCTTGAATGATTTTATAATGAGTTATGTTATATCCATGTGGTCGAATCATTTGATAAGATTTTAATGATGGTTATTTGGGTAAATTTGGGCGGTTTTTTGATCACAACGATCTTGTTTTAACATTTAACTTATTAATAAGGCCATAGGTTATTTCTGGAACTTAAAATAAAAAATAATACATATAAAATATTCTGTTTCAACCATAAAATGGTTTCATGACCATATTGAAGGTAGAAATGGAAGAAGAGAACATGTCGTTTTTTGAAGGTGATAAATTTAACACCTCATGGACAACGTTCTCTTTAATAAAATAAATGGAAGAGAGAATGGGTGTGGGGTGATATAATATAACATTAGAATCATAATATTACAGTATATATGTAATACTGGATTTACCGAACAATTAGGATGAAGATACGTATGGAGAAATCAATAAAAGAACATGAACTTGAAAGGAAATTAAAGGAGAAGAGGGAGGAAAATTACCTCTTGAATCCTTCACTTGAGAACCTCCTGAAGGGCTTAAGCTTGGTCTTTTGATGAGACCAGAAAATTTTGGACGTGGTGGAGGGGCTAGGGGAGATGATAGGGTAGATATTAGACAATTCTTGAGGCTTGAGAGGTGTGGTTTGGCAAGAGAAGTGGGAGGGCTTATTTATACATGAGGAGGGAGGTGTTTTTGGCATAAAATATTAAATAAAATAATATATCAAGAGTTAGACTTGTAATAGTAGTTTTTGACAACCTAAATCATATATCAATATAATATAATTCGTTTTAGGCTTTAGCTCTTCTTTATAATTCGAATTCATTAATTAATTAAAAGGAAAGTGAAAGAAAGAGAAAAATACACTTTAAGAAATCACCTTTTGACTTTAGGCTTTGGAAAGTTATTTTTAGGTTTGAAAATTGGATTTATTGTATTTAAAGGAACAATTTATGAAATTTAAAATAATTTGGCCGAAACTAATGCCCTAGAATGTTTATGCCATAATTACATCATTAATGATGCAATTTAGTGTACACTGATTATGCGAAAAACTGTATTTTTTACTCTTCACCCGAAAATTGAAGTATTTCAGAATAAAACCAAAAATTTACCCCTACCTTTTTTCGACGTGTAGAATAAAAAAATGATATCCATTTTTCAAAAATATTTTTCTAAATATTATTAATTTAATGTTTAGCTAAAATCATAATTTACTAAAAAAAACAGTTTTTATGATTAAAACTGATTTTGTAGTTCTTTCATAAATTACATAGTTTCTTATAAAATTATCTAAAAACTATTATACATTTATTCATTACTTTATTAATAAATTTCTGGGAAATAAATATTCTTTTATATTAATTAATTAATTATAATTAATTATTTTGACTTTATAAAATACACAAAACGTTTACTAAGGTCAAATTATCACTTTCTATGATGTCTAAATATTATTTTATTTTTCATAGGTAATGTTACTCTTATTTACTATAAGGGTCATATTACTATTCATAAGGATAGGTTACTATTCATAAGGGTAGGTTACTATTCACCAAAAATAATTTTTGTTTCACTAGACTCCAAAAACTATCTTGAACACAACCGTGAATGTTGGATTTTTAAAATTCCAAACATAGGGGTGAAAAAACTATGTTTCAAGGTCACTTATCACTTAGTAGTTCATTATTTAGTGTTTTTATGACATAAATATAAGAAGTGAATTTTCCATTGAATTACTTTGGGTTGTTACAAAACAACCCAGGGAATAAATGATAAATAAATTCCTAATGTAACAATAAAAATTGAACAACTAATCACCTAATATACCCTCCCCCAAACCTATTCATGCAACAAACAAACCACATGCACCAAACGACCGAGCACACGATAGAACCTCCCATCTCATCTTCGTTCGTTGTTTTCAACTGAATTCCATCGGATTTCTCGTTCAATTCATTGAGGTATGGTCTTCAGCTCCTTGCCTCTCTTTATTTTTGTGGATTTATCCTCTCATCATGGAATGTTTCCATTTGACCAAACCCTAGTGTTAGGGTTGATATAGTTTATTGTGATTCAATCCATAGTTATTGAATGCAGTGGCTCCTGTCTGTCTTCATCAAGCATGTTTTAGAATTGTCAATCAAAGGAGTAGTGTTTCGGCCCTCCCATGATCAATTTTATGTAGGTTTTCACCTGTTATTCTTCACTAGTGAAATTTTATTTTTGGGATTTCATTGTTTCTTAGTTCTGGAAATTTTTATTAAGTACGTTGTACCTGGTTTCATTGGTTTTGGGTTTTTTTTTAAGGATACATTCATGTGTATTCATATGTATAAATTTTTATATATATATATATACATAAGATCCACCATTATATATATTTTCACCTACGTCATGATGAATATATATATTGGGGATAGTTGTGTATATGTGTATATATATATAATGCATATGTGTGTAATTGTAAATGGGTATATAAATTTATAAAAATATTTGTTTGGATCCCCTTATGTATATTTATGGCCATTTAAATATTTACATACAGAGTAGGTGTCCTTATGTATAAGAAAAGATGTATATACTCAGATAAGGGTAAGACCGTCTTCGTATAGTCACCGATGAAAGCATCAAGTGCTTAAGTGTTCCAATTGTTTCTCCTACCATTGAGGTAGGATCCATTTCCTTTTACAATTTATATTCATGAATGCATTAATTTATTTCCATCAAACCATTATTTGATTCCAGTTACTGATGCATCATTTTTAGAATAAATGCTTCTTAAATTTAAATATTGTATTCCTCTTGAAATTATTTTATGTGATGCAAAATGAATTTTCTTGTAATCAATGTAATGATTTTATATTAAAACATCTCAATGAGGTGTGTTGTTTTCTATTCAAAACAATATGTGAATATAAGTGTAGTTTTTTTCTCATGCTTATACTTAGTACTGATTGTCTTTTTCCATATTACATAGCTGGTTGGCTTGAGCATCATGAATCAGACCTTATATTGGAATGTTACTTGTAACACGCCATGCTTCCATGGTACGCTTCTCATTGAATAATACAATAGCGTGTGTTGTACGCAACATCATGTTCTAACACACCACAACCAATCAAACTAGCTGTTTTAAATAGTAATTCCAATTTTTTTGACATTTTGTAAATTTCAGCATTTAAAATGGACATCAATTTTTTATTTGGAATATCAAAATTATCTTAGGGTGAATTTTTGGTATTTTTCAAAAAACATTAAATTTTTTATAATTATTGAAAAAAACTGACTTATATTTTAAAACAAATTTTTTTATTTAAATGATTATTAATTTTATTTAAATTTATTTTATATTTAAATAGATACATAATACCTCTGTATGTTTAATGGAATTAATTAGAGTCAGTTTATAATAATTTTAGATATAAAACAAATTATTGAACTTTTTACCGTCTTTTACCCACCTCCTAGGAGGATTTGTAATTATACATAAAACTAAATTTTACCGCTTCTGTGAGTAGAATTTCAAAAATCCGAGAGACGCGGTTTATATTGGTAAGTAAAATGTGGTTCGATAAGAAGAAAATAATTTTTGGTGAATAGTAACTTTTTATTTTTATTTACCATGGTTAAAAGTAAATATGGTAATTAAGGGTAAAAATGATATTATTATTACCCTAACACATGTACTAATTCTATTGGATATGTATTATTCGACCAAAAAATTATTATGAATAAAATATTAACCTCCTTGGTCCACGTTGATTAGATGAGGACATTTATTATTATTTTATTCAATGAAGAGTTAAAATTGTTAAATTCAATAACTAAACCATTTCAAAATTTGCATTACACATAATATAAATTTGACTGTAAATATTCATTAGAAAGATAAAATTATTTCCAACATAATGGTTTGTTATTTATAATTTTTAGACATTAAATAATTAAATTTATTTATGACACAATGATGATGCAGTAATTACTGTATTAATGGATGATTAAAATAATTTATATTATAAATATCCAAATAAATGTAATTTGATATTTTTTTAAGAATTCCACAAATTTTATAGGTTAATATGACATCTTATGTTTTGTTATAGGATTTGTTTCGAAGTAATAAGGCTTGTATGAGTTTAGAAAAAACAAAATACCAAATTGTTTCAAAATTGACATAAAAGTGTTTTTAAAACAAATATTATATTATTAATTGATATTATTTCCCTAAAAAATTAAGGTTCGGCCAAAAGACATATATACTGATAGTTGTATCATTAATAAACCACTTGGGGTTCTCTTTGAAGTATATATTATGTTTCTTAACCATATAATATAAAAAATACAAAGAGACATGGTTAATGTCAAACTATTTAAATATGTGTTAAATCTAAAAGATAGATTTAATATAGTGACCCAAACCTGAATAAAACCGATTGGTTGGGTGTTTGTCAATGTATACCGTCCCTAGACATTAAATAATTCATTTTTGAGTCATTATTAACTGAAAATGATTTTATTATAAAATAATATTTCTACCTTTTCCTAAGGTGCCCCTCACCCCTCTTATAGAAGGGCACTTCCCATTCTCTCAAATTCACACCATAAAAAACATTTGGCTCGGACAACCCTATAAAAACACCATCCCAAATTTCCTCCCTTCATAATAGATGGATTCCATTAGTTAGAAAGCCATTCTGACTATCCCTTATGATCTAATCAAAAGGAAGAACCCGAAAAAGAGGTAAATATGTCATCACATCTTTAAAGTTCCTTTTTTCTTCCACTTCCTATTTCATTGTTGTTTCCATTATAAAATAATAAATCCAGTATCTTATATATACTGTGATGTTATTATAAATATGGAACTTCCATATTCATTATTATATCCATCATTTGAATGACATTTCACCATGCGTGTGTACGTACAGCTTACTGTCTCTACGTCCTGGTGTAATTGTACTTCAAAAAATTATTATTTGGATAGGTACAATAATGATGTGTAATTGATGTAAATAATATATATAACATTATATTTATTATATTTATATTATATAACATCCAATTATATATTATTTTAATATCAACAGAATGATAGTGTCGCTCATGCGTACGTACAGATTACCGTCTCCAGGCACGAGATGAGATTTCTTCCCCATCATATCCATTCAAGAATAATTTTCAATATATGATTAAAAATAATGATTGATGACATAATATAATTCAGAATATGAATAATATACCTCTTATCCCTTACAAACATTACTTACGTAACAAGGCATATAAAGGAAAATGAATCAGTTAACACCCGAAATGAAGATAATACTAAGATATTATTAACAAAGCAATGTTAAAAGATCATATATGATATCATATTAGTGTATATTATTTTTTTTATAGTTTAATAAAAATTATTTCACCATTATTTATGAGATTTACCTACCCTCGATCAAGGAAATGTGCAAGGTAAGGGTTAATTCCGTAATATCTTCATTATCTGATGTTGTTTATACATAATTATCTACTAGGACCTCTTTATCATCCACATATATGCTTCTTAAAAATGTATTTCGAAACATATTTACTATTTACTAGAAAATGGGTTAAGGTAATTTATAACCTTATGTGACCTTATATTTTTTGAAATGAATCATTCCATCGTTTTCCAAACAAGGTACATTATGACCTTTTCAAGAAAATTAAGGAAAGAATGTTTTTTTAACTTATACGGCAGGTGCAGATATTTTCCACCGTTATGAGATAATCAAAGATTCCCTTACTTGATTATAAAAATATTTCCAAAATATATGTTTTCTTTTATAATTATATTAATTTTAAATGATTTAAAAATAGAAAGAGATATTTCTTTAAAAAAGGTTTTGATTTCATCTATGTCAACATCCTTTAAGGGATTTGAAGCTTATTTAATGTTTATTTATTATGATAAAAAACATCCATTTGATATTGAAGGTTTGGTGATATGTTTGACATTGGATGTGTTATTTTGACATCATTCATGGTTTATGAATTAAGTATTGATATTTCGTCTTCTAGTTTTAATATGAATGTATATGTTATATTAAAACCTTTTCATATGAGGAATGCATTGGACTTAGTAAGTAATGGGTGGAGCCCGCTATAGCTCCTTGATGCATTGGTAGGTCTCATGAGACAAACTAGTGTCTTGGTACAAGGCCTTGATAGAATCTTATTGGTAGTCTTGTCATAAGGCCTTGACTATGTGGTTATGAAGTCCGGTATTATGCATTCTCTACAGGAAAATAGGTCTATACCCTCGGTTTTGCAAAAAATCGTGGGTATAGGGTACCTTTATGCCAACTTTTTTCCAAAATAGTGGGTATATGAATAGTATGTGAACCTATAACCACGGTTTTCCAAAATCATGGGTATTTATTTCTTTTAAGACCTATACCCACTATTTTGGAGAAAACCGTGGGTATAGGGTATTTTCTGAAGATCTATACCGACAGTTCTTCAAAACCGTAGGTATTTTCATTTTGTTTTGATTACCTATAACCACGGTTCTCTAGAACCATCAGTATTTCATTCCCACATTATGTAGGGGAAAACACATTAGGTGGGACATGAAAAAAATTTGGCGGGAAGACATTTTTTCATGGATCATATTAATATATATAAGCAGATGAATGTATATCTTTCAAATAACAATGTTATCTCAGTTGCTATCTTACTAGAATGTGGTGACAAGGCTTATTGTGAGATGACCGTTCGAATCACTGTAGCCATGTTTTTTTAATTTAAGTACCTTTTTTATTAATATATATACACAGATATATGAAAGTCTAACAGATTAAAATAACATCACGTTTGGTCCGTCGTGGGGCGCGTGCGTGAGGCATAGCCGGATGCGCGGGTTCAAAACCCTGAGGCCGTGTTTTTTGAATATGTGACATGGATTATATTAATATATATCCGCAGATATATGTATATAAAACATATAAAAATCACAACTCAGTTGGTCTAGGGGCTCGCAGTTACGCGTAGTGTGCAGGGTTCGAACCCTACTGAACGTGATTTTTTAAAAATGAATTTAATAAATTCCCCACTATTTGAAAACCGTGGTGTAAGTGCCCTACCATGCTGTACAGCATGGTGTTGGTGTGTGACACACATATACCCACGGTTCTACAAAACCGTGGGTATAGGTCAAGACCCCTATACCAACATCATTCAATCCCATGGTTCCCAAAACCGTGGGTATAGGCCCTTTTTCCAGTAGTGATTCCATCATTATTATAGTGGCTATTGAAATTTCATGTGATTATTCGACTAATAGAATATCCATGTGAGTAAGAAAATGAAATTATTTGATTTTATCTTTTCCATATTATGCTGATGTTTAAGTTTATAAGGATTTTGTTTTAGTATTATACATTGCCTTATATGTTTATGCTTATTTATAAAAGTTTCTGCTTTATTATTATGCTTACTGAGCATCAGAGCTCACCCCTTTCTTTGTATAATTTTTACAAGGATGCGGAGAAGTGTATTATGATTGACCTGTAGGGATAGTCTTTGGGATCTCAGTGTTGTATATGGAAATAATGTTGTTGTAGTTTTCCATTCTATAATGTAATGTAAACCTTATGAATGTATACAGTACATCCAAGGATACTAAAAAAATCAGTCTTTTGATACATGATATTTTGTGATCATTCCAATGATTCATAATAATGAACTGACTCTGGGCTTCTGGGGTCAATGAGTTACAGTTGGTATCAGAGTATATTTAGTACAGACCTTGGAAACTAGATTTAGAAAAACTATGATTAGAGCACATTATCATAAGATAGATTTTGAGGATTATTATATACGAACATCCTATAATTTTGGTAATGTATAGATTTTTTAATATCTCCAAGAAATACATACCTATCTAGACATGAGAAGGTAGAGGTGTCTCTGGAATAGATTTACCTAGGGGTAAAACACTAAAATACCGCTTTGATCTAGACTCGAATGGGAACTGGTGCACGACAACTAGCATTGTTGCACTATTGGTTACGACACTCCTGAGAGATATGATTTGGAAAATTATCATTTTCATTAAAAATCATTATGAAGGATTTATGAGTATATAAATTCTCAAAGGAAACATTTTTTATGAATATGGATTATATCCATAAACTTTTCAATTTATGTTATCGGTTTTTCAAGATTGGAATTGTGTATTTCGATTCATAGACTAATCTAGTTTATGTCATTGTTTAGAAATGGGGCCTAGTGGAAGGAATGGATATCGTATAACTGCATGCACTCCATGTAGTGATTTCCCTCCTACTCATGATAATTATAGTGGAGCTTGTGACACAACTGGTACAGATCAGCTTATCACTATATTGGGACAACTCACTCAGGTTATGAATAATAACCTTACCCATATGGAGCACCATGATCCACATTATGGATGATCAATGTTAGATAGCATCATGGGGCAACAACCACCAACATTAAATTGGGGTAAAAATCCACTAGTAGATTAGGAATGGATCAATTCCTTAGAGAAAATATTCCATGCCTTGGTGAGTAGTGAATGGAAAAAGTTGTCATGGAAGTTTACCGCGTCAATGGAGATGCTTATCAATGGTTGTCATTGATTCAAAACCCATAGGAATGTGATGAAGTATATAATATGCAATACAGGGAGTTTAACAAAAGTTTCTTAGTAAAATACG
Organism: Viscum album; assembly: GCA_963277665.1. Classification (NCBI taxonomy): domain Eukaryota; kingdom Viridiplantae; phylum Streptophyta; class Magnoliopsida; order Santalales; family Viscaceae; genus Viscum; species Viscum album. The sequence goes on along the minus strand of OY728142.1, from coordinate 1,480,636,375 downwards.
TTCCTCATGACCATCGAGTGGATATGGAAGTAAAATTTACGAGTTTGAGGAAAAGGGCGGTTGAGAATGTTGCAATGTATGAAGCTAACTTTACAAGCTTAGTGAAGCATGCTGTAAATTATATACGTCCCCCAAGTTGTAAAATTTAGCATTTCTTTGATGGTTTAAAACCGTTTATCCATCGGGTATTCGTCTCACAATCCTTCTTGTTGTATGAATATATTGTCTCATTTGCTACAAAGATAGAAAATGATTTCTATAAGTCTTACGACTTTAATGAAAAGAAAGAGATGAAGAGATCCGCTGAACACCCTGAAAATGGAAATAATTGGAGGAAGGGAAACGTTTAATATCCATACTATAGTAAAATTGGGAAGAAACACCCTAGGACATGGCTGGAGAGAATGAGAGTCTTTTACAATTGTGGTGAAAAAGTCGGTCAAGCTCGTGATTGTAAGGGGATGAAAGAGGTTGTCGTTGTTGAATACTACAATTATGGAGAAAGGGGGAATTATGTGAGTGAATGTCTTAAGAGTCAGGGGAACATATCTCAGAAAAGGCCAAGGGATCAAGGCCAACAATATTATATCACTACTACTGAGGTTGAAGCTCCAAAAGATGTAGTGGTATGTATTTTAATGGTTTCCTCAGGTTTAACCAATGCTTTGTTGGTTTCTGTATCATCGCATTGTATCATATCTTCCTAGTTTTCTAAGAAAATCATATATTTCCAATTTGATTTACCAAGGGAGTTTTCAGTCAAAACACTGAAGGGAAGTATCACTGCAACAATGTTTTGTGAATCAGTCCCCATTAGGGCATATAAATGTTCTATATCTGCAGATATCATCATCATACCCATGATTTAATTTTATATAATCCTCGGTATGGATTGGATTTCAGACCATGATGCAAAAATTTATTATAAGAATAAGGAGGTTACTATTTTTGATGAAGATGATAAAGAATACCTTATCTTTAGAGTAGAATCGTCACCACCTAATTCTTATCTAGATCCACCCCCAGTGGATCAACTAAATTCAATTACTGGGGAGGAAGGGAATTAAATAACTATGGGTGAGGAAAGAACTGTTCAAATAGATGAAGTACCTATTGTTAATGAATATGTTGATTTTTCTCTTGATGATTTACTTGGACATCCTCCAGAATGAGAAATTGAGTTTTCCATTGATTTAATTCCTAGATCTTGGCCCATATCGAAGACCCCTTATAGAATGGACATTGTGTAGTTAGTGTAACTAATGAAACAACTAGAATAATTGAGTAAAAAGGGATATATTATCCATAGTGTTTCTCCATGCGGAGACCCTATTCATTTTGTTAAGAAGAAAGATGGATATATGAGGTTGTCCATTGACTACATGGAGATCAATGCTATAACAATATAGAACATGTATCCCCTCCATCGCACAGATGACTTATTTTACCAACTTCATGTAGCTATTAATTTTCAATGATTGACCTTCGATCTGGATATCATCAGTTGTGTGTGATGTAGGAAGACATTCCGAAAATAGAATTTTGAACCAGTACGGGAATTATGAGTTTACAGTAATGCCTTCTGGATTGACTAGTGCACCCACTATCTTCATGAATATAATAAATAGTGTTTTCAAGTAATATCATAATGAATTTTTAGTGGTATTTATTGATTATATCTTGGTATACTCCAAAAGCTATGAATATCATTAAAATAACTTGTGCATTATTCTAAAGACTCTTAGAAGACATGAATTATATGGGAAGTTTAGAAATAATGAATTATGGCTCCGTGAGATTTATTTTCATGGAGATATTTTCTCTAAGTATGGAATCTCTATTGATCCTTCTAAGACAAGAGCAATCCAAAAATTTCCTTCACTAACGAGTATAAACAAGGTATGTAATTTTATTGGTTTATCAGGTTATTATAAGTGTTTTGTCCATAATTTTACCTAATTGGCTAAATGAATAACCAATATCAAACGTAAAGGGGTTAAATTTGTTTGGACAAAATAATGTGAAGAATGTTTTGAAAAGATTGAATAGAATATCAGTCAATTATCTTATATTGACACTACAAATGGAGAAGGAATGGTTTGTTATTTATAGTGATGCATCAAAGAAAAGACCTAGTTGTGGCCTTATGCAGGATGATGGAGTTAAATCCAATGCATCATGACAGCTAAAAATTCATGACCAAAACAATCTTACTCATGATCTTGAGTTAGAATCTGTAATCATTGCTTTAAAGGTATGGAGACATTATCATTATGGTGAAAAATGTGAGATTTATAATGATCATACTAGTTTAAAGTATATTTTCTCACTAAAAAAACTCAATATTAGTTAAAGGATATGGCTTGAACTACTCAAGGATTATGATTGCACGATACACTACCACCAGTGGAAGGGAAATAAGGTGGAAGATTCTTTGAGAAAAAATGATCATCGAGTTTTGAACAAGATGAGAGATGAATGGGATCCTATTTTCATGGAACTAGAAAAGATGGATATGGGACTAATCATGGTAGGTGAAACATCAATACTTTCTCAAATTGTTTCAAACCCATCTTAAAATAAAGGATAAAAATTTCTCAGGATGATTATGAAAAATTTAAAAAAATGATTAAATCATTGAACGATGGGAGATTGATCAAATTCGTATATGACGATAAGATTTTAAAATTTTGGAAGATAAATTGTGTTCCTAATATACCTGATCTGAAAAGGGAATTCATAGATGATTCTCATACTTCCAATTTCACTATACACCCTAGTAGCACCAAAATGTATAGAGATTTGATGGAACATTTATGGTGGGACAACATTAAGAGTGAGATTACTAATTTTGTGTCAAGATGTATGGCTTGTAAACAAGTGAAAGCTATAAGGAAATATCCTGTAGGAGTCATGAAACCTTTTCCCATACCTGAGTTGAAATGGGATGATATCACAATGGACTTTTCCATGGGGCTACCAAAGACTCCTAGAAGGAATGATGCAATACGAGTCATTGTATATCGTCTAACCAAGTCAGCATATTTTTTTCTATAAGAGAAGATTTAATACTTAAATGTTTAGAAAGATTATATATTAATGATTATTTAAGAAATCATGGAGTACCCATATCATCATTTCTGATACTGATCCCAGTTTTACATCAAGATTCTGGAAATGTCTTTAGAAATCCATGGATATTGAGCATCGTTTGAGCTGTAATGACCCAAAGTTTCATTAATTGAAATCCCTCTTGATCTAATTAAATGTATATTTATGCAAAATGTTTATATAAAATGTCATCTTATTTGGTTTTATGTTATGAATTTTGACTGTTTCTAATATAGTGGTTGAACAGTGATCACATGATTAGTATGAATATACGGCTTTAACAAATCTAATTTACTCAGACAAAAGAAGTTATGGCCTCATCTAGTATAATTGCTCCATATGAATCCCATTTGCCGGATCTCAAAAAACAGGTGGCATCCTTGGGCTTCACTCTTGACCAATCCAAGATGAGCTTCATCATTTCAAGCTCGAACGGAACCATCTATGGGAAAAGTGGAAGGTGATAGAGATTACAACTCGAGCGATGTTATCTGAGCCACCCCAAGAGTCTGTCTCCTTAGGAAACCTTACCCTTAGGTATTATGCGTCTGTTTTAAGGGTTTATTTAAAAAATCTCTAGTACTATGTTCATGTACATTATTTTTTGTATATAATAATGAAAATAACTTATTGTCATCATTGATACATTGTAAATAGTTTTTAAAGTACAAATAGTGTTTTTAGTTATTATTTAATTAAGAATTATATTTTACTAAATTAAGAGATTTTTTAATTAAATAATATTTTAATAAAATATTATTATTAATATTAAATTAATTTTTATTAAATATAAATGATCTTATAATTTTATGAATGCGATTGTAATTTTTATTAAGGTATGAAATCTATTTCTGTCAAAACCTGTGAATTTTCGATAAATATCTGTTTTTCTAAAAGTAAAAGTTAACATATTTAGAAAATTAATTAGAAAAAGTAAATGATATTTCTGGATTCAGGATGTCGAAATTATCCATCTGTGAATTTTTCATAATTTTCTGAGACAGTCAAATATTTGGGTAAAAATTAAATACTGTTTAAATATATATCGTGTTTTATGACATCATAATTACCAAATAGTAATGTAATAAAATAATATAAGATTTAGGTTCGGTCAATATATTTTTTACCGTTAAAATAATTTTATTTTGGGTTTCTTTGACTTATTTTAAAACGCATTAATGGACCTCTCAAGACTTATTAAATATCTTGTCTTTTTAAATTATTTTCCATGGGAGTGTGAATCACCTACTCATAAGAAACCCCATTATATTTAGATGTTTGGAAGTTGGCCTTATAATATATTGTTTTCCTATCCCCTCTTCCTAAAACCATGGGCAAAAAACCATGAACAGATTTGTGGTTTGGATTAGTTTAATGTAAGGGGTCCCAAACCTAAATAATAAATAATTCACTCACCTTTCCTATATAAAACGACCCATGGTCCCACTTCCTCCTCACTCAAAGCATTTTTAGTTCGTATAACCTCTTCCATACTCTCTATTTAATACTCCCAAGGTTCCCCAAGCTCCCATGAAGCCTCACTCAAGCCTCTCTCAAGCTTTTGGAAGCACACTTCCAAGTAAGGGTTTTTTTCTTCCTTTCTCACTTTTGTCCAATTTTCATTAAGTTGTTTTTCCCTCTTAATTTCAATTATGAATGTTGGCGTATTGTTTCTCACCTCCCTCATACATCCCTCTTTATGTTAGAATGATTGGAGAACACTTTCTATCTCATTAAATGCCTCCCATGTACACCCGTTACTATGCCGAAATTCCGAAAAGAACTTCTCTCTCCTCATTTACATTCAAGAAATACTTTTGTATTGTGAATCTACATTCCATTACAATTATCGGGACATGTATCTATATGACCTTCTTACTGCCGATTACATGTAAAAATTATGAGGAACCCTTTTCTCTCTCATCAACTGTTTTTATGAATTCTTATGTCACGCCGTTACGCTGTCGAAATCGCACCGATTTTCTAAGAAAATGCCATTATGTAGTGAATACCATGCCCATTTCTCCATCAAGGGTATTCACCTGTATGAACATTTACTTATTTATTATAAATTTTCATTTATCATTTCCACATTCCTTTATCATGGAATAAATGATTATGTTTTATGAATCCATGTTTTATGATCCATGTGGCACACATATGCATAAAATGAAATGTTTAATAAGGGTGCACCCTTATAGTGCTCCAATGCATTGGGTAAAGTATCGTAACATGATACATCATGTGCAATGAGTTTTTACTCATTCAAATTCAAGTGCATCAAGTTTTTACTTGGGATTCATGTGAAATGAGGATTTACTCATGCTCCATGTGCAATGAGCATTGGCTCATGCTAATTCCATGTTAAGTGTTGTTGCCACATTTCCATGTTATGATTATCATTCTTTATCATGCCTTAATGTTCATGTTTCTCTAGTTCTCTATTGATATTCCTATTTTCTAACATGTATTTTATTTCTCATGTATTCCATGTTTATTCCCTTACTGGGATTTTTAGCTCACCCTTTTCTTATGCATGTCCTCAGTTCATCCCATGCAATGCTAAGTACGTGTGAATGTAGTGGTCATGTAAAGGAAGTTTTCAATAAAGATGTTGTATTTTAGGTTTTATGTTGTTATGTAATGATCCTATGCCCCAAAGACACTAGACCAATCGACCTTCCATGTTGTATCAGGTGAATAGTTTATGTAATAAATCATGTTTAAGTATGTAATAAAAGCAGGGTTGTCATAGTTGGTATCCGAGGATAGGTTTAGTAATTTTTTGGATTAGGATTATAAAACCCTAGTAAAGCCTTAGATATAAGAGTAAGTATAATAAAAACATCCCTATGTTTTGGTAATTACTGAGTTATTGGTCTATCAATCAAATACATCCCTTTCTGGATACGAAAAGGTATAGGCGGTTCTGGCATAGATGTATCCTAGGGGTAAAGCCTGAAAACTCTGCTTTGAGGTAGACACTAACGGGAACTGGTGCACGACAACGGTCCTTGCTGCACTCTGGGTTACGACACTCTTGAAGGATATGTTTTGATAAATTCAAAAGCTTAGTTTGAACCCTTATTAAGGGAATTAAAGAAAATTCCCCTAAGAATATATGTTAGAATGTAGATCATGAAAATCCTAGATTGAAACCTAGAGACTCATGAGTTAAGGAAATAAAAGTTTATTTATAAGTCATCAAATTTTGTCTTTGGATTACCTTTTATGTGTTACCCCCTAATTTTCTTTTTTTCCAGCCAATGTCCGGTAATAGGAGGACTCGGGCTAACAACAGATGTGAAGATCGGTGTGATGACTATACTAATGAGATTCCCAATCCAATGAGAGCGGGAATCATGAACATTATCATGCTTCTCTCTCGGATAACTCAGGCCTTGAATAGAAACACGGGTCAAGAAGAACGTCCAAACCCCCCTAAGAAGGAACAAGTCACTATTGAGTGCTTCATAAGACAAAGGCCTCTTACTTTAAGTGGATCATCTGATCCCATGATCACTGAACAATGGATCAACTCCGTTGAAAATATCTTATTAATCCTTCAATATTCTGAACATGAGAAGGTTTTCCTGGTGGCTTATCGTATGGAGGGTGAATCTGATCAATGGTGGATGTTGATCAAAAATACAAAGCCTGAGGAGGAGATCGAGGTGTTGGAATGGAAGGATTTCTGGAATACGTTTTTTGATAAATAATTTCCGCACACCATCCGGGTTAAGATGGAAAGGGACTTCCTTTACCTCATGAAAAAGAAGAAGAATATATTGGAGTGTACCAGGTAAACTTCACAAGTCTTTCATGATATGCTTCCGACTTTGTGGTTACCCCCGAATGCAAGGTTGACCGCTTCTTTGGTGGGAAGAATCCTAGAATGTGGAAAGCACTAGCGATCCATGACTTCGATGGCTATGAGGAAATTGTCCGATGTGCCCTCAAGGTTGAAATGGAGATCATGGAATCACAGGGGTATCATGGGGACAAGAAGCGTAAGGTGGAGTTCAATACTGGCGGTCCAATGGATATATCCAATGGTGCTAAGAAGATCCAGCACCCCACTTGTCAAAAGAGCAGAAAGAAGCACCCTAAAAATTGCCTCAAGTGGACAAGGAATTGCTTTAGGTGTAAAAGAGAATGAAACCTAGCTGTTAACTATCAGCAAGAAAGACCTGTGGCTGCGACAGAGGAGAGGAACGCTCCTTTCAAACCTCAATATGTTTTTCATTTCTAAAACAGCAATGAACTGGGGTATTTTTCAAATTAGTTCCCTAATCCAATGATTTTTGGAGGCAACCAACAACCTCTGAGGCAGAAAGGAAGAGCTTTTTCCATCACTTCTGCCGAACTGAACCCCAATAACGAAGTGGTGATAGGTACACTATTTATTCATTCAAGAATAATGAATGTACTTTTTTATTCAGGTTTTATGCATACTTTAATATCTTGACTTTTTAGTAGAATAGTCCCAGAACCACCACAAATCTTGGAAGTGAAGATGTCGGTGGGTATGAAAAATGGGGAAATCATTGAATCCCATGAATATTAGTCCTCATATGTTATAATCTGTGGATTTAATTTCTCAGAAAACCTATTCATACTCCCTCTGGTGGAATTTGATTCTATTCTTATCATGGATTGGCTTTCCTTGTATAGGGCCAACATAAATTGTCGGGAAAGGGAAATCACACACCATATAAGGAATCTACCCCCGATTCATTACAAAGGTAAGGAGGAAGATGAATGTACGTTAGCTTCATAATCTCAAGCATGGAAATTACTAACCTATGAGAACGTGTATCTGGCTCAGATGATTGATTCCAAGAAAGAAACCATCCTTGAAGAAATGCCTATTGTGAGGGAATTTTCTAAAGTGTTTCACGAGGAACTGTCTAGTCTTCCTATTAGAAGATATGTTGAATTCTCTGTATAACTTATACCAGGGGCGCTACCAATATCCAAGACTCCATATAGAATGGATTTCATGGAGCTTGAAGAGCTGAAGAAACAACTACAGGAGAATCTGGATACAGGGTTTATACGCCCAAGTGCTTCACCATGGGGTGTACCAGTCCTCTTCGTCAAGAAGAACGATGGGTCAATGCGGCTTTGCATCGATTATCGTGAACTTAACAAAATCACGATAAAGAACATGTATCCTCCACCACAGATCAATGACTTGTTTTATCACTGGCGTGGAGCACAATACTTCTCAAAGGTAGATTTACAGTCGGGATATTATCATGTAAGGGTGAAGAAGGAAGATGTCCCTAAGACAACTTTTCGTATAAGATACGGACACTATGAATTCATAGTAATGCCTTTCGGACTCACTAAATCTCCAGAAATATTCAATGACTTGATGAATAGAGTCTTTACAGATTACCTTGACAAATTTTTGGTAGTCTTCATAGATGATATTCTACTATACTCCAAATCCAAGGAGGATAATGAGGAGCATTTAATAAATGTACTAGAGACTTTGCACAAGGAGAAGATCTACGCAAAGTACAGAAAGTGTGAGTTCTGGTTGAAGGAGGTCTCATTCTTGGGCCATATCATCACAAGCAATGGGATATCTATGGATCCATCCAAAATAGATGCAATTGAGGGATGGCCGAGCCCAACATCGTTATTGGATATCCATAGCTTCTTGGGGTTAGCTGGATATTATCGACAATTTGTGATAAATTTCCCATGATTGTCCAACACTCTTACCAAGATAACTCTAATGGGAGTAATGTTTGCTTGGAGTGATGAATGTGAAGAAAGAATCATGGAGTTGAAAACGAGGCTTATCACTGTGCCCGTACTCACATTACCCACAAGTGGGGAATTTTTTGTGGTATTCAGTGATACTTAGAAGAAGGGCTTAGGCTATGTGCTAATGCAGAACGATAAAGAGATATCCTATGCCTCAAGGAAGTTGAAAAACCATGAGTAAAACTATACAATGCATGATCTGGAGTTGGCGGCGCTGATATTTGCCTTGAAAATCTGTCGGCATTATCTCAATGGGTAGAAATATGAGATATATAATAACCAAAAGAGTCTTAAATATATATTCACACAGAAAGAGCTTAATATGCGCCAGAGAATATGGATAGATCTCATCAAGGATTATGAATGTTCAATACATTACCACCATGGGAAAGCGAACTAGGTGGAAAATGCCCTATGTAGAAAGGACCCAATGATTCTATCAATGATGAGAATTGAGAAGGATCAAATCTTCTTAGACTCGATGAAGATAGACATGGGAATCATAAAGAAGGGAACATCATCAATCCGTTCACAAATGATTTCTCAGCCATCACTTTTAGAAAGGTTAAAAGAAGTTAAAAAGGATGATGTGGGAATTCAAGAAAAAGTGGAAGCTATCAAAAAAGTGAAATCCTTAGAGTTTAATGTTAATGAAGAAGGAATTTTTCGATTTGGGAAAAGACTATGTGTTTCATCATATCCTGGGATGAAGAAGGAACCTTTGGATGATGCGCATAGTTCATATTTCTCTATTCACCCATAGAGCACAAAGATGTATCGAGATCTCCAAGAAAACTTTTGGTGGGATAATATGAAGAAGGAGATCGCTGAATATACATCAAAGTGCCTGATGTTCTAGAAATTGAAGGCAGAGAGGTAGAAGTCTAAGGGGATGATGCAACCATTTCCCATACCAGAATGAAAATGGGAGAACATCACCATGGACTTCGTCACCAGACTTCTTAGGACATCTAAAGGCAGTAATGCAATCTGGGTTGTGGTGGATCATCTTACAATGACTAATCACTTCATTTCTATTTGTGAAGATATCTCATTGGATCAACTGGCACGAATATATATCAGCGAAGTGGTAAGGTTACATGCAGTGCTACTATCTATTATGTCTGAATGAGATCCAAGATTCACCTCTATGTTTTGGAAGAGTCTTCAACATGTTCTGAATACTAAACTGAACTTCAGTACAGCTTGTCATCCTCAAACTGATGGAAAATCCGAGCGAACTATCCACACACATGAAGAAATGTTGAAAGCGTGCTAAATGGACTTTAAAGGAGGACGAGATCAAAATCTTCCTCTAGTTGATTTCTCCTATAATAACAGTTTCCACTCAAGCATTCAAATGGCACCTTATGAAGCCCTGTATGGGAAAAGGTGCAGAACACTGACATGTTGGGATGAGGTCGATGAACATAAGCTTCTTGGACCAGAAATGGTCGAAGAAATTGTGGAGAAGGTGAAAACCATTCAATATCATATCAGGGCAGCTGAGAGTCGACATAAGAGTTATGTAGATAATCGTCGATGAGACCTTGAGTATAATGTTAGATATGTGTATTTTCTATGCATATCTCTATGGAAGAAGGTCATGAGGATTGGAAAGAAAGGGAAGTTAAGTCCAAGGTACATTGGCCCCTTCAAGATTCATGATCGTGTCGGGGCTATGGCCTATCGAATAGCACTTCCACCTACCATGGACAAAGTAAATAATGTCTTTCATATATCCCTCTTAAGGATTTACATATCAGACCCTTCACATGTACTCACTTCGGAGGTGATATAGTTGTAGGATGATCTTTCTTATGAGGAGAAACCAGTGAAGATCTTAGATCATTCATAAAAAGTTCTACAGAATAAGACAATTCCCCTCGTCAAGGTGTTGTGGCGAAACCACAAGTTTGAAGAAGTGACTTGGGAATCGGAGGAAATGATGAAGATGGGTTACCCCCATCTGTTTTAGGGTGGGAAAAGGAAAATTTTAGGGCAAAAGTTCTTAAGGGGGGAATATTGTAACGACTCAAAGTTTCATTAATAGAAATCATCTTGATCTAATTAAATGTCTCTTTATGTAAGATGTTTATATAAAACGTCAACTTTTTTGGTTTTATGTTAATAATTTTGACCATTTATAATATAGTTGTAGGATAGTGATCACAGGATTATTATAAATATAAGGATTTAACAAATCCAATTTACTCAGACAAAAGAAGCGATGGCCTCATCCAGTAGAATTGCTCCATACGAAGCCAATTTGTCGGAGCTCGGAAAAGAGGTGGCGTCCTTGGGATTCACACTTTACCAAGCCCAATCCGAGCTTCATTATGTCATGCTCGAACGGGACCGTCTACTGGAAAAGTGGAAGTTGATAAAGATTACCACTCGAGCAATATTATCTGATCCACCCCAAGAGTCTGTCACCATCGCACACCTTACCTTTAGGTCTTATGCGACTGTTTTAAGGGGTTATGTAACAAATCGCTAGTACTATGATCATGTACAATATTTTTTGTATATAATAATGAATATACTTTCTTTTCATCATTAATATATTGTGAAGTACAAATAGTGTTTTTAGTTATTATTTAATTTAAAATTATATTTTATTAAATTAAGGGATTTTTGAATTAAATAATATTTTAATAAAATATAACAATAATTATTAAATTAATTTTTATTAAATATAAATGATCTTATAATTTTATGAATGCAATTGTAATTTTTATTATGGTTTGAAATCCATTTCTGTCAAAACTCGTGAATTTTCGATAAATGTCGGTTTTTATTTTAAAAGTGAAAATATACATATTTAGAAAATTATTTAGATAAAATAAATGATATTTCTGGAACCAGGATGTCAAAATTATTCAATGGTGAAGTTCTCATAATTTTATGAGATAGTCAAATTTTTGGGTAAAAATTAAATACCGTTTAAATATATAATGTGTTTTATGAAATCATAATGACCCAATAGTGATGTAATAAAATAACATAAGCTTTATGTTCGACCAATATATGTTTTAAAATTAAAATAATGTGATTTTTGGTCTGTTTTTCTTATTTTATAAAGCATTAATGGACCCCTCAAGACTTATTAAACATCTTGTCTTTTTAAGTTATTTTCCATGGGAGTGTGACTCACCTCCACATAAGCCACCCAATTATTTTAAGAAGTTCGTACATTGGCCTTATAAAATATTGTTTTCCTATACCCTTTCCGAAAATCTAAGGGGAAAAAACCATGAGCAGATTTGTGGTTTGGATTAGTTTAATGTAAGGGGTCCCAAACCTAAATAATAAAGAATTCACTCTCAATTCCTATATAAATCCACCCAAACTCCCACTTCCTACTCACTCAATGCCTTTATAGTTCGTCCAACCTCTGCTCTACTCTCTCTATAATCCTCCCAAGGTTCCCCAAGCTCCCAAGAATCCTCTCTCAAGACTCTCTCAAGCCTTTGGAACCACACTTCCAAGTAAGGGTTATTTCATCCTTTCTCATTTTTGTCCAATTTTCATTAAGTTGTTTTCCCTTCTAATTTCAATTATGAATATTGGGGTATCATTTCGCACCTCCCTCATACATTCCTCTTTATGTTTGAATGATGGGTTACCCCTTTCTCTCTCAATAAATGCCTCCCATGTACACCTGTTACTATGCCGAAATTCCGAAAGGAACTTCTCTCTCCTCATTTACATTCAAGCAATACGTTTGTATCATTAATATAAATTCCATTAAAATTGTTGGTAAATGTATCTATATGACCTTATTACTTTCCATTACATGTAAATATGATGAAGAGCCCATTTATCTCTCATCAACCATTTTTATGAATTCTTATGTCACGCTGTTACGCTGCCGAAATCACACATATTATCTAAGCCAATGTCATTGTGTAGTGAATACCATGCTCATTTATTCATCAAGGGTATTCACCTTTATGTACATTTACTTATTGATTATAAATTTTCATGTATGAATTCCACATTCCTTTGTCATGTAATAAATGATTATGTTTTATGAATCCAGGTTTTATGATCCATGTGGCACACTTATGCATGAAATGAAATGATTAAGTAGGGTACGCCCTTGTAGCGCTCCAATGGATAGGGTAAAGTATATAATCATGATAAATCAAGTGCAATGAGTTTTGAATCATGATAATTCAAGTGCAACGAGGGTTTACTCATGCTTCATGTGCAATGAGTATTTACGCATGCTCCATGTGCAATGAGCCTTGGCTCATGCTAATTCCATGTTAAGTGTTGTTGCCACATTTCTACGTTATGATTATCATTCATTATCAAGCCTTTATGTTCATGTTTCTCTTGTACTCTATTGATATCCCTATTTTACAACATGTATTGTACTCCTCGTGTATTCCATGTTTATTCCCTTACTGGGATTTTTAGATCACCCTTTTCTTATTCATGTCCTCATGTTATCCCATGGAATGTTATGAATGAGGGAATGTCGTGGTCATGTAAAAGAAGTTTTCAATAAAGATGTTTTATTTCATGTTTTAATTTGTTATGTAATGATCCTAATACCCAAAGACACTAGACCTCTCTATCTTCCATGTTGTATCAAGTGAATAGTTTATGTAATAAATCATGTTTATGTTTGTAATAAAAGTAGGGTTGTCATATAAGCACGGCCTACAACCCCCAAACTAATGGAAAATCTGAATAGACTATTCAAACCTTATAAGACATGTTGATACCATGGTCACTTGACTTTAAAGGTATGTGGGGTCAATATTTTTCTCTGATATAATTTTCTTATAACAATTGATTCCATTCAAGTATTCAGATAGAACCACATTAAGCGTTATAGGGAAAGATATGTCGCACACCAACCTGTTGGGATGATGTTGGTGAAAGAAAAATCGTAGGTCTAAAACATGTGGAGTAAATGATGGAAAAGGTGAAGGTAATACAAACCAACATCCAAGTAGCTCAAAGTAGAAAGAAGATCTAGGTCGATGATTGAAAGATGGATTTGTAATATTATGTAGGAGATCATGTTTTCTTGAAGGTATCACCAAGGAAGGGTGTTATACATTTTGGTAAGAAGGGAAAATTGAGTCCCAGGTATATCAGACCCTTCGAAATTCAAGAACGAATTGGGGTGTAGTTTACCATTTTTCAATTCCACCAAGTCTCTCCAAAGTTCACGATGTATTCCATATATCACTATTGAGAAAATATATGCCTGACCCAATACATAAACTCATCTATGTGTAATTATAACTCGAACCTGATCTATCTTATTGCGAAAATCCTATCAAGGTTCTTGATACAAGAGAACATGTGCTGAGAATCCAGACAAATCGTCTGGTAAAAGTTCTATTGAGAAACCATAAGATAGAAGAGGAAATGTGGGAACTTAATGAACATATGATGAAGAAATATCCGAGTCTTTTTATGAAGTAATATTCATGAAATTTAGAGGGTGAAATAATTTGAAAGAGTGGAGAATGTAACACACCAAAATTCCACAGTACACTTCTCTTTGAATAATAAAATATTATGTGTTGCACGCAACTTCAAGTTCTAACACACCACAACCAATCAAACTACCCGTTATCAATAGTAATACCCAATTTTTTATATTTTATAAATTTTATATTTCAATATGGACTTAATTTTTGGATTTAGAATATCAAAAGTTTCATTGGGTGAATTTTTCGTATTTTTCTAAAAACATTAATTTTTGATAAATAGTGAAAAACATTGAGTTATAGTTTAAAACAAAATGTTTTTTTAATACGTATTTATTTTATTTAAATTTATTTTTTGTAAAAATCGATACATAATACCTATATATTTTAAATGTAATTCATTGGAGTCGGTTTATAATAATTTTAGATATATAAAAATTTTATGGATCTTTTTACTGTCTTTTACCCACCTTCTAAGAGGATTTGAAAATTTACATAAAACATAATTTTACCACTTATGTGAGTTTAATTTTAAAAATATGAGAGACATGGTTGAGATCAGTAAGTAAAATTTGGTTCAATAAGATAAAAATAATATTTTCTGAATAGTAACTTTTTAATTTTATTTCCCACGGTTTAAAGTAAATAGGGTAATTAAGGGTTAAACTGATATTATTATTACCCTAAAATATTTCATAATTCTATTGGATAAGTATAATTCGACTAAAAATAACCTTAAAAAGAATATATGAACCTATTTGGTCCACTTGGATTATATTATGACATTTATTGTTATTTAATTCAAAGTAGAGTTAAAAGTGTTAAATTCAATGTTTAATAACTAAACCATTTTTAATATAGGGTTACACATACGATAAATTCAACTATAAATATTCATTAAAAATATAAAAATATTTCCAACATAATTGGATTTTATTTAAAATTTTTAGACATTAAATAATTTAATTTATTTATGACACAATGATAAAGGTGTAATTACCGTATTAAAGAATGATTAAAATAATTGATATTATAAATATTCAAATAAATGTAATTTGAGATTTTTTATGAATTAAACGAATTTTATTGGTTAAAAGGACATGTTAGAGTAGGTAATATGAAGTTTTTTCCAAGTAATAATGCTATTATGAATTTATAAAAAAACAAAATACCAAATGGTGTCAAAATTTATAAAAAAGTGTTTTTAAAACAAATAATATATTATTAATTGGTATTCTATTACTAAAAATATAATGTTCGTAAAAAAGACTTATATGATGATAGTTCTATCAATAATTAACCACTTGGGGTTCTTTAGGAAGTATATAGTATGATTATTATCCATTTAAAATAAAAATACAAATAGACATTGTAAATGTCCAACTATTAAACTAAGAGTTAAATCTAAAAGTTAATGTTAGTATAGTGACCCAAACTGGTATAAAACCTATTGGTTGAGTGGTTTTCAACCCATAAACACCTTATCCTTTAAATAATACATTTTTGTGCCATTATAAACCTACAAAAATTTTATTATAAAGTAATATTTCTACCTTTTCTTAAGGTTCCCCTCACCCCTCTTATAAAAGGGAACTTACCCTTGTCTCTAATTAAAACCTTCAAAGCCCATTATCTCAGTCAATCCCTTCCCAAATACCCTCTAAACTATCCTACCTTTATCCTAGAAGCTTTTCTTTCTTCATATATCCATCTTATGTTTCCCTTTTGAACAAATTCAATGGAAGAACCCGAACAAGAAGTAAATATTTCATCATCTCTTTCAAGTTCCTTTCTTCTTCCACTTCCTATTTCTTTGTTGTTTCCATTATATAATAATAACTACAATATCTTATATATAATGTTATGTTGTTATAAATATGTTACTAGAATATTCATTATTCTATCCATCCTTTGAATTACAGGTCACCATATGTGTGTACGTGCAGCTTACCGTCTCCACGTCGTGGTGTAATTGTTATTCAATACCTTATTATTTGGATGTGTATAATTATGATGTGTAATTGATATTAATAATTAATATAACCTGATAATTATTCTTTATATATGATATACCATCCAATTATATATTATTTTAATATAAAAATTATGATATTGTCGCTCGTACGTACGTACGAATTACCATCTCCACGAACGTGATGAGATTCATTACCCATCGTATCCATTCAAGACTAATTTTCATTATATGATTAAAAATAATTTTTATGGACCTAATATAATTCTGAATATTAATAACATAAATCTTATTGATACAAACATTACTTACGTAAAAAATCATATAAAGGAAGACGAATCAGTTAACCCCCGAAATTACGATAATACTACGATATTATTAACAATGAAATGATAAAAGATCATATATGATATAATATTAATTTATATGTTTCTTATATAGTTTAATAATTATTATTTCACGAGTATAAATGAAGTTAACCTACCATTGCCAAGGAAAAGTACAAGGTAGGTGTTAATTTCACAATCTCTTCATTATCAGAAGTTGTTTATACGTAATTATCTAATGGGACCTCTTTATCATAAAAATACATGCATGTTAAAAATATATTTGAAAACATTTTTACAATATACTAGACAGTGCGTGAAGGTCATTTATACACTTATTTTACCTTATACATATTGAAAGGAATCTTTATGTCATTTTCCAAACAATGTAATTTATGACCTTTTTGACAAAATTAATGTAAGTATGCTTTTTAAATTATACGGCAAGTGTAGTTATTTTTCGCCATCATGACATCATCAAATCTTCCCTTAAACGAGTATAAGAATATTTCCAAAATAAATGTTTTTTATAATTATATTAAATTTTAATGATTTCAAAATAGAATGAGATATTTCTCTAAAAAAGTTTTCTATTTCATCTATGTCAATATATTTTGATGGATTTTAAGCTTATTTAAAGTTGATTTATTATGATACAAAACATCTATATTGTATTGAGGGTTTTGTGATAGGTTTGACTATGTATGTGTTATTTTTACCCCATTCATGGTTTACGAATAAATTATTGACATTTCTTATGGTAGTTTTAATATGAATATTTATGTTATGTTAATACTTTTTCATATGAGGAATTCATTGGACTTAAAAAGTGACTGGTGGAACCATCTATAGCTCCTCGATGAATCAGGAGGTCTCATGAGACAATCTAGTTTCTTGACACAAGGAAATGAGAAAATCTAATTTTTAGTCTTGGCACGAGGCCTTGACTATGTGGTTATGATGTCTGGAATTATGCATTCCATAATTATAAAAGTGGATATTGATATTTCATTTGATTATTAAACTAGTAGAATATCCATGTGAGTAAGTAAATGGAATTATTTGATTTTATCTTTTCCATAGCATGAAAAGTTCATGTTTAAAATTCTCTTTTTCGTCTTATACAATGCCTTTAATGTTTATGCTTATTTATGAAAGATTCTTCTTTATTGTTATCCTTAATGAGCATCTGAGTTCACCCCTTTGTATGTTTTATTTTTCCCAGGATGTGAATAAGTGTATTATTACTGACCTATAGGGATTGTGTATGGGATCTCAGTGTTGCCTAATTAATCAATGATGTCTCAGTTTTATATTTTATAATGTAATGTAAACCTTATGAATGTATCTAGTACTTACAAGCATACTACACTAATCGGTCTTTCGAGACATGATCTGTTGTGATCATGGAATTGATACGTAATAATGCACTGACTCTGGGCTTCTGGGATCAGGGTGTTACATTAATGAATGAGGTTTTATTATCTAAGTCATGATCATTGTGATGAATTGTTATGCATGTTGGATGTATGGATGGAGTTGAATTCCAATCCTTGACAAGCTTGTTAAATCTAATAATTAAATTTTATTGATGATATGTGATTGGGGGCATGTTAATTCCATGTGTCTTTGTTTTTATTACTATTTTTTATGCATAAGGCATGTTACATAGTGATCATATTGTGTACCCTAGTGTTTATTCATGTGTTAAATTCCTTGTGTAATTTTATATCTTGAATTGTGATACCAAAATAGATTGTTATATTTAGGAATGGAATGTTTATTTAATTGTGTGAAAATATTTAAATGTTTAGCCTTGTGATATTGTCCCTTATTACTATGGATTAGTTGTTGTGTGATGTTATTGTAAATTGGACTTGAATTTTTTATTCCATTGATTAACATGTCATGATTGTTTGGAATGGATTGACACACTAGGAGTGA
The DNA here is from genome assembly GCA_963277665.1 of Viscum album. Lineage (NCBI taxonomy): Eukaryota > Viridiplantae > Streptophyta > Magnoliopsida > Santalales > Viscaceae > Viscum > Viscum album. The sequence continues at coordinate 1,480,617,782 of OY728142.1, read as the reverse complement.
TACTTTGTCTTGCAAGGTAGGAGTTATCTGATTGATTTTGCATTACTAATGGGTGAGGTCGGTTCCCTAATGGAGGTATCGAGGATGAACCTTTTTTAAATAATTTATATTAAATGCCATGGGTGATACACAACCCCCTATATAAGATACTTGGTACGGGCTTAGATTCAACATCCTCGAGTGATAGAAGGGATGTTTTATGGGTCACCTTGAATGGACTTTGATTAATTGGGTTATATAAGAGAAACTCATAGTGACACATGTGATTCTATTTAGATCACATCGGACATTCTTAGGACTCCACCATGGAATTTTATGGATCAATTGAATGATTGTATGATTCTTTTTTCATTTACAATATATCTATTTTGGAGTATGTTTATATTTTGACATAGTAGTGTGACCTCTAAGATAATAAACACGAATGTGGTCATCTTATTTAAAATGGTATATGATTTTTATGGGCTCTTTTGTACACTATGAATTTCATGGGTAACTCCTTTAAGATCTCTTGTTGAGGATGAAGTAGGTTTTATTAGATAGGTTCCCGTTTAGGAACCTAGACCAAGAAGATATTAGTGAATTTGTTATTAATATGAATCTATATTGTATTAAATACTTTTTTTATTCATTAATTTCATGAAATCGATTGGGTTAAACATTCTGGGTGCTGATATGCTGAGATTTATATCTTACACCCTACTCGGGCACCGTTTAGTTCCTAAGAGGACGTTATAATCATGATTATGGAAAAAGTGAAGTGTGATGCTTCTAATGCTTGATTTTTTATTGCATTAGTATTGTGTTTAGAGTTATAGGAACATGAATATTCTCAATATTCTCATGGTTATATTCATTTGGAAGTTATTATTTTATCAAATTATATTGTTATTTTAAATTCCTTATCGTTGTACTTGTTGAATCATATGTCATACATTCATAATTTAAATGTTGGAATTGGTAAATTTCAATAAATTATTTTATTATTCTTCAACTATTGTTATTTATTTATTATTAATTATTCAATAACAATTTGTTATTTTAATTTTATTATACCACTATTTGAATCTGATTTAGAATGTATAGTCTCTTTGTCATGCCATCAATAGACTCTCACTGGTAGTTATTAACCCTTGGAAATTGTGTTGGCACAATAGATTCCATATAGAGATTGGTTTATCTTCTAGTTTAGGGGTTTGGTAGGATGGTAAGTTAAAATGTTTAATCAACGACTTATTTTTGTTTGTATTATTATTTGGGGTTGGTAGACATTAGGCTTGGAATGTCTTGGAACATGGTAAATAGTCATGTTTGGGACTGATCACCCCACCCATAGGGAAATGATAAGGTGTCCATGATGGGGATTGATGTTCATTTAGTTTTCTATTATATTTTATTATGATATCACCTTGAGTGAATGGTGTAATTTACAATTTTCATTGATTGATTTGATTTATAATAATTACCCTTGTCTTGTCATGGAAACGAAGTAGCAGAAAATACATCATGATATTCATGTTGGAATTCACATGCAAGGAATATTCCATTCCATGTAGATTGCATTATTAGGATATTTTATATTATTGGTATGCCATGTGTGTTGTATTCCTATCAATTATATTTCATTATAAGTGATTATATTTGTACACATAAATTTTACCAACATAGGAATTTTATTAGCATGCCGAGTATTTATTTTGTAGTGTTTTATTTCCTACCATGTTGATGTGAGTTATTATAGTTCTTGTCTTAAGAAATCATTATTCATTTATTGTTGATCACGGAATGAAAAATAATGGATGTGATTAAATGGGAGTCAACTCCAAATTCATAAGGTGTGTGTGATCCTTATACATTGGGAAGGGATGAACCATATAGCCGAACCTTTTTTATTCTTCTAAATATACAGAACAAATAATGTATTTTTTTTCCAGCATTTAAAAATTTATTTGTATCCTAATTTTTTTTGTTTCAGTTAGATAGGAGTAACCATAATCTTTTAAAGTGTGTTGGAGATTTATATAGTAAAAGGGTTTTAATTCATAGAACCAAACCATATTGTGATTCTTCTAATTTTTTTAAAAAATATTTATGTTGTTCAATATTGACCCTATGTGAATTAGTTGTCTTTTTTAGCTTTGTACCCCTCATCCATGGGCATAATGAACCTTCTGATTATAATTCTTAAATTCACAACTATACCCATGTAGGTCAGTAGGGGATTGTCTCATTTGAGATAGGGATGACTTGATTGAAGTAGTTCAAACATGCTTCTTTCTATACAACTAATAAAACCACTAAGTGTGTTTTGAAAAAATGATTTAAGAGTTTGGGTTGATTTTAGATGAAACCAATGTATCTAAATAGAACCCTAGTATGTATCCTTTTATTTTAAATTCATATTACCAAACCCCATGGGGTATGTATTCTATATAAATTTGGTATATGATGTATCTTGTATTCAGTGTCTTCTTTCAAGACAATACCCCCTTTAATTAAGGAAACATTATATTAATTTTCTAGATCTAATCTGGTGGGAAGCCTTTATAAATAAATGAGTGGTTTTTAAAATAGGTTTATATTAGAAAATGTCCTAATCGTACCGGTATTTACTTAAATAATAATGCATAAAAGGGGTGTTTAAAATACATTTTCAATTTTCCCACCTTGAAAGTGTTGGGTTTTATTTAATTGTAAACATTAAACCATTTAAATAATATTTGATGATTGGATTGATGCGTTCACATAAATCGTTAAGAGGTGTTCTAGGACTTATCCTCATATAATGGTATCTGAGTTTTTTTCTAGGTTTTTTCTTGAAAAGGATCAATAATGTTTTTGTACGATTATTCCTTCCTAAGTTGAATCTAAATAATAGGCCTTTAATCCTACTAATTTTTTTTTTCATGACCATGACTTGGGTATGTATTTTCTATTTCAGTTAGAGGGAAATCCAATTGTTGTTAGAACCCTCTATTATTTTGAACGCGTTCTTTTTAAATGTAAGATTTTTCTATTGTATGGTCCTTCTTGGATTCTATAGTCCCATGTATGACTCATGGGATCTAGAACAACACCCTTATTTTTACAGATGGTATTATGTTGTTTGATCCTTTGTCTAGGTATGATCAATTTGAAATTCACAGTTCTAGTTGGATTGATATGCCAAGGACCTGAACATTCATTTAGTAGGTTGTGAGATCCTTATTTTTCTTTTTCGATGCTTGATGACTTGGTATGTCACCAATTAGTATAATATTCATATGAGGTAATATGAAATTCAGTTAAAACATTTGGGATTTCCATAAAATGATTGACTATATATGTCTATTTTTAGATTGGGATTGTATTATGGATGTGTATTTCTGATTTTGGAATCATGGGGTAGTATGTGTCGATATATGTGATACTCTTCAACTTATTAGATCGTACATGGAATTGTTGAGTTCTGAACTAATCACATAATATGGAGAGGTTATTCCTAGAACTCTATTCATCTCTATTTTAGAGTAATATGGGATTAGACATGGTCTCGACTTTTCCCAGTGTCCAGGAAGATTTTTTAAAGAGAATTAATTACTATACATGTCATTCAGTTGTTGGCCTTTACACATTATTCCTTGATTAGTTGAAATTTGACTCAGACAAGTGTCACATGTATGAATTGTGGTGAATCCAATCAACCAAGCTTGAGTTTCTGGGTACCTCTATCACTAGGATAAAATGCTTCTATACACATGATGTCTACCATAATAATGAAAATCAGTAGTTAATAGTGCGTGTTTCTTTGAATGAAATTCCTTCTATACTAATTCAATGTTAAACTCACTCCAAGGATGGGGATTTTCATGTCAACTTTTTTTAAATGTGTTCTTAAATGTATAAGGAGTGAAACCTAGAAGATCATTTAAAAATGGATAGACTCAGTAAAAATCCCCTATGGCTGGTAATCTCTTCCACTCAAAATAGTTCATTCATGAGAACAAAAATATGTTGTTTTTGGTTGTGCACACAAACACTGTGATAGAAATTGGTTGGGAATGGGCCATGGTGGTTGGGTATGGGTGACCATGCAATTACTTAGGCAGTAAAGGTATCAAATATGGTTTACTTATGCATTGGAAAGTGAAGAAGAGCATCTTCTTATAGATTTCAACCATTTTTTGACTATTCCTCTAGTTAATGTTTGATTATGGTGTGGTGGAAAACACACTGATCACTTCATACTCTTGATAAAATGAATTTCAACATTCCTCTTTTAAAACCATTCATATCCTCTGAGTATAATCTTTTTTTAATGAAGTCCATTTACCACATTATGGAATAATCTGGGTACACAGATAGAGAGATGGTCTTAAAATATGAAAAACGTTTCGAAGCTATTTTGATTATTTGGGTAGTTCATATTTGTGTGTACTTTAGAAGCATGTTTGTTTATAGAGGTATGGAGATACATTATTGATACCTGTTTTCCCATGTAGAAAATCCAGGGAATCAATCATGGACACCTGTTGATCCCGTTCACTTGGTCACCAGGAAGATGACGCTTTGGGATATTCGTTGTTTCTATTATAAGAAAAGTAGTCTTGTACTTATGTGTTACTCATTAGTAATGAATGTGGAATTCCTTGGATTAGATATATAGATATCAGTTTTGACTTAATTGTTACCTCGTAATTCTTCTAGAATTGAAACGGTTGTTTTAACCATGTAAATCCAAATATTAAGGAAAAAGAATGTTCATATTCTTTTATTGGGAATGAAAGTTTTTGTAGGAATATTGGCTATATATATCACCTAAAAAAGGTTGCGGGCTTCGGTGTTCATTATTGATTATTTCTTGAGGTACCATCATCTTGAGGTGTCATTTATTCCTTTCAAAATGCATTGTCCATCTAATTTAGTTACATTGATTGTAGTTAACTAGGGATGGTGGGACTTTAGATACCTCTCTCTGGCGATGTGCATCTAGTGATGAACTACTTCTTGATCTTACCTGGTAAGAATAATAAAATATAAGTTTTAGTTGCAAATGATCAATGATGAGTTGGCATGTTCATTTTAAATGAGGTTGGTTTGGAATTGTCCCTTCAATCGAACTGTGTTTCATGTCATGAGAGTTGTTGAAACACTATTGGCACGTTTTGTAAATCAAATATGAAGATAGAGATAAAAAGTTTCAATGGTATCCCTCAAATGAATGAACCTATGGAGGTATCACTAAAGGATTATTGGTTGAAGATATGATGGCCTGATTGTATCTCACGTCAGATGGGCTTAGGTAACCTCTTCCTTGAGGTTTCATCAAATGATCAAGTGTTGGATTTAGATTATATGGTTTTTATTCCTTGTGTTAAGGTTATACATGAATGTTTGTTGGGATATTGGATACACAAATAGAACTTTTGTATAATACATAAAGACCCTTTTATATTGAGTGATGTTTCTGTTATTCCCAATGGTTTCAAAGGGATTAGATGCTTTATTGTGGGGAGGATTCAATTACACATTTTTTTGGATTTGGTGAAATAATAAGGCATTTTAATTTTTGATATTTACTATTTAGTATGTTTCAAGAACCAAAATTCATATTTTATTACCTTGAGTTGAACACTGAAACAAGTTTTTATAGACATTGTCTATGGAACACGAGTTATATCTGGTGTTTTTTCAATATTCGGGATTCCGAAACCATGAAAATACTATGTTCTGAAGAAAAATATTATGGAAACATTGATTCCCTGAAAACCATATAGACCTAAGTTAACTATACAAAATTATCTAGTGGGGTAGGAACTACCACACAGTTTGGTCCAACTATTCAGAATGAGTTGCATTTCCTTGGGACATCATTTGTTGATTTTGATAGAGCCAAAAACACGACTCACAAATAGATTTCTAAACCAGTGTCCTTCTCATGAAGGGTGCTCAAGGTGCCCAGTAGGGAGCACTATTTGGTTCAATATTTACCAAAACGTGAGACCCAAACTATGTACAGAGTTTCATTTAAAAAATTTAATTACAAATTAAAATATAAAAATAAGAACCCAATCTACCATCCACCAACCTTATTCCTGATAAACACCCCTAGACATATCAGCCACTCATTCAACACCCCATATTAGATCCTATAGATATGATAATTTCTCTGAGTATATCTCAGATATCTCACTCCATTTATCGATGTATAATCTTCATCACTCTCCTTCTCCTTCTTTGGGATAATTTTTCCTCTCTTTATCACCCAGTTATATTTGAACAATCCATAGGGATAGGGTTGAACATTTTCATGTGTTTACATCTATTTTTATGTTGTGTGGTGGCGCACTCAGGTCTTCTATACGTGTTTTTTGGAATCCACTACTGATGGTGAAGTTTTTTAGTCCACCCGTCATCAATTTCGGGTTACGGTTCCTCCTTTATTCTTTATTCCTCAAATTGTATTTTGGTATTTTGTAGTTTCTCAGTCCCAATAATTTTTATTGCGTGCATTTTACCATCTGTTGTCTGTTCATGGTTTCATTGTCAAAGGCGAAATACCTGCCTATTCATAGGAACGAATATGTGTGTGTGTGTTACTATGTTATATATATATATTTATATATTGACCCATGGCATCATGAATATATTTATTGGGGCTAGGTGTTCTTATATATATATGAAACATGTGTATGTGTGTACGTATAATGGAGTAAATTCCATTATATCAATATATATATATATAAGGATCTCTTTATAAATATTAAGAGATAAGAGAATATGTACATTGAGGTTAGGTGTCCCTATGTATATGGAAAGGTGAATATGTTTGAAGGTGGTAAAACGTAGCTTCACATGGTCACTGATGAAATCATCAATTGTAGATGTGTTAATCTTGGTTCTCTATCCATTTAGGTATGATCGCTTTCCTATTTCACATTAAATTTATGTTTTCAATAATTTCAATCTTCCAAAATATATTTAATGCTTATTAGTGATGAATCATTTTTAGAACAAATTCTTCCTGAATGTGAAATGAGTAAGACACTTGGAATGATGTTAAATTATGAAAAATTAATTTTATAATAAACCTCTCAATGAGGTGCACTATTTTACATTGAAAAATAATAGGTGCATATCCTTGTATTTATTTTCTTTTAATTTGTCTTAAAGATGATTGTGTTTCACCATATACCATAGTTGGTCGGATTGAACTTCATGTATATCACCTTATATTTGAATTATTATGGTTGATGCTTCATTATAGATGTCACATTCTTTATACTAAATTGTTATCCATGTTGGTTCGATGTCATGAGTTGAATTCTATTCTTATACAAGCTTGTTATCTTGAATCATTAAATGTAATTTATGACATATGATTAGAGGCATGTCAATGTCGTGCGCCTCTTCTTATATTTCTTTATTTATTCTTAAGACTTGTTTCTTAGTGAACATGTCTTGTATCATAATGGTTATTCTTGCATTTGGTGTCCAGTGATTTTTTATAGATGGAATTTTGATACTTGAATAGATTGTTATATTTTTTCATGAGATTTTTTTTCAATAGTGTGCAATTATATAAATAAATTTCATTGTGATATGTGAATTTATTATAGTGGATCACTTGAAATGGGTCAGGGGAGAACATGGGTCCCAAATTAAGGATTCCATTATTGGACTCACCGTACTCGGTTGGATTTTCTTGATGTGTCGGGAGTGATACATTAGATTACTATGTATGTGCCCTCTGGGTGGCTTTTCATATTCTTAGGTGAGGTGAATTTACAAGAAGAGAAACCATGGAAGGACCCACTTGAAAATATGGATATTCTATTCCTCCGTTGATACCCAGTACCCTATGTGAGATACCTAGTATGGTATTGGAGTCACCATCGTAGAGTGATAAAAGTGATGACGTATTAGTTGCTCTAGATAGACTCATAGGTATTAGGTTATATCGAAGGCACCCATAAAAACCCTTAGGATTAGATTTAGATAACGTTGGATGGGCTTGGGACACCACCACTGGATTTAATGGATCATTAGAATTCATATATACTTCGTTTTTCATTCCCCTATCATATATATATTTTTTGAGCATGTGTATATGTTGACATAATTGTGTGACCACCAAGTTGAAGAAAAATATTGGATTCTTCATCTTTACAATGGTATATGTTTTTGAATGGGCCAATTTATACATTATAAATTGAAAAAGTACCTAATTTATGATATCCATCTTAAGCTGAAGTAGGTGGTACGATATGGGAGACTATTTAGGAAACTAGACTAAGATTTTATTAGATAATTTTTTATTACTATGAATATATATTTGTATGAAACACAATCATTTATTCATTTATTTACGAAAATGAATTAGTTTAGAAACGATTTGTGCCTTCATATTAAGGTTTATATCTCACACCTAGCTCAGACAAAATTTTTATATGAGTAGAATTTGTGATTACGGGTCTGGATATAGTGAAGAATGTATCTAATGATTATTGATTCTTTTGCATATGTTGGATAGAGTTTTGGTGGAAGTTGACTGAGCCTATATGATCATGGTGAAATTCATTAGGAAGTTATTAATTTATTTTATTGTATTTATATTTTTAATTATTATTACATGTACATTTAACATCATCTTTCATACATGCATCATTGTATAGTTGGCTTTGGCCGTTTTTACAATGTAATTATATTATTATTCTGATGTTGTTTTTTCTTAATTATTATTTTTTCACAACTATTTATTTTATTATTTTTATTATACCACTGTGAGACTCTAATATATAGGTTATAATGTCCCAAACCTACCACCAATAGACCCATGCTAGTAGTTGGCAGCCTTTAGCATACATTGAGGCATGTTTGAGGCCCTGTGGTGACCGGTCTGGCTGCCAGTTTAGTGGCCAGTGAGGTCGTGATGTTACATGATTGGTAAGAAAATATATATTAATAATAAGATTGTAACATGTGTGAAATATATAAAAACAAAAATTTGAAACATAAGTTAACTATGACCCACGCATTTAGATAATATGATGGGGTATCTCCACTATAAAATGGGATTCCCATGTTCGGTAAGATTTCATTTGTGAAACACACACAGTTTATAACTGATCAAAATCTCTAAAAGATGTGGATGAATCGATGACTCAGGTATTGTGACCAAAATGAAAGATGAGACTTTATAAAAGAAAATAAAAACCCCCTGAATTATTTAACTTTAGTAGACTCCACCTGGTGTAAGTGACATGATTTGAATATAACCATCATGAATCCAAGGGGATAATGTGATCTATTTAGTCAGTATATTAATTATTACTCTATAAAGATATAATATTATATTATCCAAGTTATAATATAGATCAGAAACATGTATTTCTTAGTTATTGTTGGGAAATAAAATTTTTATCCATTTTTTAATTATTATACTTCATTATATAACAATATTAAACAATATTTCATGGTTATTAATTGAACAAAGATAGGAAATAATTATATAAATAGATATTTACAGTTATTTTTATAAATATAGAAATTGATTCAATTATTGGTTTTGGATAAATTCTTTAATATTTTTCAAAATTACAATGTTATCTAACACCCTCAATTATGAAAAATAGAATAATGTAATTTTTGAACTGGAAAAGAAATAATTTTTGAAATTATAAATTATGATAAATTTTATTTATATAAATTATGATAAATTTTATTTATATAAATTAAATTATTCATTTTTTAGTATTATCAAACATTAAAATTTAATTAATTAATTATGATTAACAGAAAATAAACAGTAATATTAGTTTAATAAAATGAAAATATTACACGATGAATGATCTAATATTCATTTTATCGTAAGTAATTCATTCAACTAAAATGGATGATAAATTAATCTACCTTCTAAACCAATAAAATCATCCTATATTATTTTTGAATCTCTTTACATGGTATTTCCTTTTATTTTTTTTTTACTAATTCTCATTTTATGGAATTAATTTTGAATATTTTGTTGTATTTTATAGTTACATTATAAAAAAAATTGTTTTATAACTAAAATATAATAATCATTTATCAATGATACAGATCCTATCATCAAATTAATTAACTTATATGTCCATGATACCATATTTAAATCAATTAACAGACACATTCCATCCATTTTCATTGGATCTACATCACTAAAACACTATGCATAATTTTTAAGGATTTAAAAATTCATAATTTGATATTTTATTTTTTTTATAGTGGATGAAACATTTTGTTCTCACATTTTTACCTGTTTAAAATATACATATAGATATGCATGACTCTCCCAAATGAAATTTTTTATCACTAATCTAAATCTAGTCTTATTTAAATATTCATAATTTTACTACATTATTTTTCTATAATTTCATAAGTATCATAACAAGTCAATCTATTATAATTATTTATGAATACTTATTAATATCTATATATAATGAAATTTCCCAAACATATTATTACATTATAATTCCTTTGATAATGGTACATTACTTTACATTCTTAATATTCTATTATTACATAATTTATTAGTTAATATTCACTATGATTTTCATATTATTACATTCATTAAAGAATAAATTATAACATATATATCCATTATTTTTATAATTATTACCCATGAATACTTTGATTTCCTTAAATAAATGGTTCTTTAATGATAATTATATATTATATTTAATTATCACTCATTTCATATGATAGGTGCATTGAAATTATTATATGATATTTGGGATCTGATATTATACAGCTTATTGATACATTGGATGGTCTCATGAAAAAAAAATGTATTGGGTATGTGATGCATTATTACTCAATTATGTATGATATATTGACCAAGAGGAACTAATTATATGGTTTGGGATTACAAAATTATGCATTTCATAATTGAAATATTATTTGTTATTGTCAATATGATAATTTATTTGTATTTAGTATAACATACCATTATATATTATACTCATGTTACCAACTATTTAAAAATATTTGATTATTTATTCCTTCTATATTATGAATGTCATGATTATTTTATATTAGATTAGACTAAAAGCTACCCATCACAATGAATCAGATATATCATCTTGGGACTCTCTGTTTTCCAAATTGAATATTTATAATATTGTAACTAATATATTTCATGTTATTCTAAAGGTAGTTTTCAGTATTTTTGTGTCATATGGAATAAGAAATAAATAAATTATCAAAAATCTATTTTTATCCTCTCTTACCATAGGCCTAGGAAAAACGAATGTCCACATAAATAGAAATTAGTAGGGGAAACAAACTCGATGATTACCACTACGTTAAGGTATTTACCCCAAGGGGTATATAATCTATATTTTCTCCTAGTTCCATGGTATTATATCAACGTTTTTTGGATTTTTTTCCATAAACTTATGAAATTAATGAATTATTTAATTAATGTTTTTCCTTATTGAAATATTTATTCCATTATTTAATTTTTTTATAACCCATTTTCCAAGGGTAACCTTATTTAAACCATAATTTGATATTGAGAGATATGTGAAGAGTCTATTTAGATAATAAACACTTGAAAATACCATGAAACAGATTTTAGATGAGTATCAAACTAAATCATAAAGTAGAAATGATCTTCATCAATGAATAATCAGAGTGGGAGGTAAGAATATTTAATTATTATCCTTTCTCTAACAATGGGGATTTTGATATTCATGTTTTATCATTTATATATTTTTATTAAATCACATTACCATGAAATATTAAAAATATCTATTTGAAATTATATTTATACATCAATATTTTATATCTATATTATTTATTTTTTCTAATAAAAAATATATATGATGATGAAATAAAAATAATTTTTGACATTAAGTCACTTTGTTTCTTCTATATACCATATTTTTATTATTTTCTTTATTGAACATCAATATGGATGATTGTTTAGAAAATTATACTTTGACCATTTAGTGAATTACATTTTAATCATATATGTAATATATATTTATTTTTAATGAGTGATTTTATATCAATGATTTATATTGATTAATAAATGATCACATGAACTTCAAAGGATGGAGATTCATATGGTATAATGGCATTGTGTTCATTATGGGTACATGTGAATTGACTATGGGTTATTAATTTAGAGATATGTGGCCAAATATTAACTGCATTATGATCATAAATTCCTTAAAAATATTTATTATAGATTTGGGTCTTATTGGAAACTTATTTTGAGATGAATGACGCATTAATGGAATTCTATATTGGGTATGTCACTAAACCCGGTGTTAGGATGTCACAAAATTATGTGACAGACAGTACAAGTTTTTACTGTAGATGAGATTAGACATAGTAGAGGCTGAATGACTAAAATCAATTCCATTTTTGATGTTTTCACTGTTATGATATTCTTTCGTAGACAAAATTATTGTGTCTTATATCATCTGTAAATATTATTCACGTTATTCTTCTAAAACCAATAGTTTATATTTTACATGTCATGTGTATTTAATGAAGCAAATAAAAAATATATATCTACATGTTTTTCATAATTTTTTGTTCTTTCAATGTCATAATGTCCAAGAGTTGATATGGTATTGAAAAGGGAATAAAAGTTCCCAACTACGATGAGAACCCTTAATGTTATGACTATATTAATATAAATTATTCAATAGTTGGATAATATTTTATTACGTGAGTATTAATTTTTTTTTCTGTTTTGTGTAAAAAATAAGTAGGTAAGGAAACGTCTCATTGTGTTCTTAGTTTGTAATAACCCATATTAGAGATTATAATAATAGTATCTCTTGTTGGAAATCCACATGTAAATTTTTCATTGTATACTTCTATATACTAGCTTCTGTATTGGACCTTATAGTTTGCAATTATAACTACTGAATTTCATGACTTTGAAACTATGATTTAATATCATAATTCTTTATGAAATATTATAGTTTTTATGATGGATACACTCAGAGAATAATGAATTATAGGTTTTTAATGAATATATTGAGGAATATTTTTTCCAAACCATATTATAGAAGTTGATATCAAAACACAATTATTTAAATGTAAAATTCAAAAAAATTGAGAAATTCTATTTTAAAATTTAATTTTATATAGTCAAAGAAATAAATATTTTAATAACTTAGGTACTTATAATATAATTTCATTTTATTTTGGAAATAAATAGTTAAATTATTTATAAATTTATAATTAATTTGTATTTATATAAATTAAGAAATTTATACAAATGGAAAAGAAACATTACCTAATGAATAGTAACATGACTATTAAGAATAGTAATTTGACCAATAGAATAGTAACCTCACATATGAGAGTATAAATAAAATATATATATCTTATAAGTGTAATGAAGATATATTTATACCATGCATTATGTAAATAAATGTTTTGGAATGGAAAATTTTATTGTTGTTATTTTTTATGTCATAAATATTTAGTTACAATTTCAAAATTAATATAATTGTTTAAAATAATACATATTTTCATTAAATAGATTCATAAATTATTATTTTTTGTCTTATTATTAAAAGAAAATTTACTGAGTCTATAATTAATTTTTGAGAGTAGTATAAAATATAATATAGTTTTAAAAAATGTATTTTTCTAATAAAATATTATTTAATATTAAAAAAATAAATTTGTCATATGTCTAAAAAAATATGGAGTTCCTTTTTGAATTCTAAAATTTGAAAATGTTTAGGGATAATTTTTGGTATTTTTTTAAACACATGATATTTTGGTGAATAAGGAAATATGGAATCTACTGATATCAACAAAATACAGAATTTATTGAGTCATAAGTGATGTATGTATGATTTATGCCAAAAATATTGAACTTTATATCATTATTTTAATATATTTGATGATGATACCCAATCTATTCATAGTCTTTGGACAAAATAGTAACCTATTGAGTATAATAATAAGAGAACTTCCCTCTTATCCACTCAATATACCTTCCCTCACCACCTATTACCCTCAAATCTCAATGCCATGTAGTTTGATTAATTACTACCAAAATCCCATCCCAATTCTCTTTCCCACGTTTGTAACCTTTTTGTTTCACAAAAAATTCAAAACCAAGGTCTGTAAAGAGGCTCTTAATGAATATAAATCAAGATGTAAAAAATCCTCTTTTATTTCCTTTTATTTTCAATTCAATTTTACCCATTCCATATACTATGTTAACTTAAACTTATCCAAGAATAATGAAACCTTATTTATCCTATATATACTATAATTTTATCCTATTTTTTAAAAAATCACCACCATATTTCTTTTAATCTCCCTTCCATTCAAAAAGTAAATACATCATCTATGATGTGTCGATTAGTCGACATCATGGATGATGTGTTTTAAATTTCAATTAATATATTAAAATGTAGTTATAAAACCATTAATATAGTTAAATAATTTTTTATTGTACCTATTATATCTTATATTATATTTTGGGACAAATTTATATTCATAATATTAATTAATAAAACAAAAGTGGTTTGGAATGATCCAAATTCACGGAAATAATATAACTTTCATCAATATTGTTCTATAAAACAATTTATACTCATAAAATATAACCATAAGTATATATAAAACAATTTAATATTTTTTATGTTCATTAATAACATATAATTTCAATTATATACAATTTTTCTATTTCGACAAGAAAATCTATAATAAACCAACCATGGAAAACATGAAATAAATTCACATGAAACAATGAAAATAACAACATATTTTTAATATATGCATAGACATATGTTATTTTAATGTCATATATGTTATTATAAATATTAATATGGTTCAATAATATATTATTAACATATGTTTAATCATTATATAAAAGGTTTTAACAAGTTTTAAGGAAGAAAAATACATTGTAAAAGAATTGTTAACCCAATTTTGATCCTTTGGGTTAAACTTCTACATCATTAATTATGTTTTACTATAATTATTTGATAAGTAAATTTTTATTTTATTATTATTTTATGTGTATTTATTGTGTATACACATATTCCATTATTTTTAGAAATTCTAACATTATATATATTATATTTGTAAGCACCTTTTTTTAAAAATGCGGGTTTAATTTCTTTTCTTTTTTTAATAGGAATGATTTATATGATGTACGTAGTATTGTTTTATAATTATATTATTGTTCTTGGTAATTGTTTATTATTAATATTTGGACATATATCTCACTCCAATTAATTGGGTCTGTTTATGTTTGAGGTCCACCGTACGAATATTTTATGTGTAACTATGATGGTTAGACCATAATGTAGCTATGAGGGTTACATTTTAAGGTACACAAATGGGTTAAATTGTAAGGTAGACTTGAGGGTTTCCAAAATTATAAGGTATCCAAAATATTTTACAATATTACATAATTAATTCCATATGTTACCTTCAAGGTATTATTAATGTTTTCTTTGTTCTATGGAAATATCATGCTTTCGCAAATTAACTATCTGATACATATTGGGGGTGGAGTATGTATTTGTTAAAATGAATTCTTAGGTTTATAAATATTAATATAAAAACACTTTCTATCATTATTTTTAATATCCACTAATGAGATTACTATTATCTTCTTATGTTTTGAAAGGTTTTTCATTGGGTGTAAGGATGGGATATAGAAAAAGAGAAGCCAAGATAAAATTTTTAATGACTTTTCATGACTATTTTTCATGTCTTTGTTTAAAAAATATTGTATTTCGGAAAAATTGATATTGGTTCAGCAGTATCCACTTTGAATTCTTATGGGTTTATATGTATGATTTATTTCCTAACATTATGAAACTCTAATCCTAAAAGATAAATGGTAATGTAAATAAATGTGTTCCTATCAAATTTATTAGATTATATATGTTTTATGTTGGTTCCTTATAGTTGGTACTTTAGTATTGTTTAGAAAACCTCATGGGATATAGTTATGTGAATAGATTACCATAAAATTATTTTTACTATATTTTTACTATGAAATGATAAAGAATATAAAAATTACAATGTTGATTATTTTAATATATTTCTTTTCAAAATGATTTTCCACATAAGAAATAAGGATGGTGAAGTAGGAATGATGTGAGAGGATACTATCATTTCAAATCTGCAACATGGAATGGTGGAAATTGGAAATGAACATTTTGGTACTGTAATTCATCCGTTTATGTAGGCTATAAATGGTGGTGGAATCTATGTAAGAGAAAAACTTGTACTACTAAAAAGAAACTCGATGATAGTGGAAAATTTTCTTAGATAACACCCCCTTTCATTTTATGGATCTTCTAACCTAGTGGTGGATATATGAGGGTTTTATTCCCTTGAAAATATATTCTACGTTATCTAGTGTTAAGATAATCAAACAGTTAGTATTTCTCTTTATCATATTTTTAGTGATACTATCTACTGGATGTTGGAGGTTAATAAAATCAGGGATAGTGAAAAGATTAATTCCATTGAATGGGATGAATTTAAAAATAATTTGCATGAAATTATTTTCGTCAGGTAGATTGACAATGGATTAAAAATATATGAATTGAACTGATTGAAATGACGAGGGTTCAGTGGATTTTTAAAAAAACATAACATGATTATCAAGGTAATATCCAAATCATATTCAGGATCTTGATATAAATATAAATAATTTTTACTCAATATATAAGCAATGATTTTGAATGGAAATTGCCACCCGTGAATTCAAAAGTAATGAGAAAATCTTCTTCTGTTCATAGAGGGTAGAATTTTTTTATGATCATGTGTACTTTGAAAACATGTAGTAGAATTGTTCTATATGGAACGTTGTGGGAAACAATCAATCAATGAAATATAATGGTAATAGAGTCCAACATCCAATTTGTGATCATTCTGGTAAAAATCACCGTCGATAATTTCATAACATATCTTTTACGTGTTCTCAATGTGGTATGATTGTACATGTGGCCTGATATTATAATTAAAATGATTATATGAGTAATATTATAAGAAAAAATGATGTATTTTAATTGTGTTGATATGGGTCATTATGAAAATACCGGCCCAAATATTGATCCAAATGATGTAAAGCAGCTAAATTAAAAACAAAGGTGCAGCGAGATCCTTAAATACTATGTTAGAACGTGTCCGGTCATCCTATTATGGGGTGTTAGGTACACTGTTCACATACTTATATTTTTCTAATGTATTGTTTATTATGGGTTTTTCACATTATTTTATTTCTATGAAACATTTTGGTAATGTAAAAATTTTACATCAATAAATGAGATTGTTAGATATGGTTACAACACGGGGGGGGGGGGGGGGGAATATTACAATATAAATTAATTAGAAGAATCTTGTTTTTTTGACTATGGTAATACATTATCTGCAATCCATGTTTTTTCCTTTGTAGAGTTCAATGTTATTATGGGAAATGAATGGATTTCTATTTATCATCATATGATTGTATGTAGAGAAGAAGAAGTTTTCTTTTATAATGAGTTTCAATTTTTTTATATGAATGAACCCATACAATTGATTACAGATCCGAATTTGAGAATCTGTTAAAAGATGGAATTGAATTCTATTTTTCATTTATTATTTAATATAAGGGATATATTCATATTAATGATGTTCCAATAGTAAATGAATACCTTGATGTTTTTAGTTATGAGTTTCCCAGTTTTATACCTGACCGAGAAGATGAATTTACTATTGACTTGGTTCGTGATTCTAATCCAATTTCAAAACCCCATTATCTAATGGCCCAGTTGAACTTATTGAATTTAGATATTTGTTTCTTTTGTTTCATTAGAAGAGATTCATTCATTGTATCACTTTTCCTCATGGTTCATCTATTTTGTTCATTAAAAATAAAGATAGTTTCATGAGACATTTCATTTATTAGAGAGAATTAAATAACATTACTATTTATACAAATTATCCATTTTCTCAAGTCGATGATTTGTTTGATTAGCTCCAGAGAGATCATTATTATTTTAATATTGACATTATATTTGTGTATCAGTTAAAGTTGGGGGAGTATGAAATCCTAAAAAGTCATTTTCATACTATATATGGGCAATATGTGTTTTTGGTTATTCCCTTTATTTTAAAAAAAGGCCCAACTATATTCAGGGATCTTATGAATATATTATTCCATGAATATTTATATAGGATTTTTGCTTCTTTTTCTGATGAAATTTTTGTCTTTTCAAAATTTTTTGTGGATCATGAAAAATATTTAAGTATTTCATTATAAACAATCAATGAAAACAAGTTATACGAAAAATTTATAAAATTTTATTTCTGGTTGCAATATATTTATTTTCATTGTCAAATTTTAAATAAGGATAGTATAGTAGTTGATCCCACCAAAAAAGAGTGGTTGATGAATGGTATAGTCCTACATACATTATAGAGACTCATAAATTCCATATATTAGATGAGTATTACTAATCGTTTGTTAAAAACATTTCATGGTTATCTAGCACTCTAACTATGTTAACATGAAATGGGGCTAAAAATTTTGGATAGAAAAATGTGTTTTTTCTTCTTAAGAACCGATGAAGAGATTAGAAATTTGTCCAGTTTTGGTCTAGCCTTCTTAAAATTGTGAATTTTCAAATAAAGTGATTCTCAATTAAAAGAACTTGTTTGTGTTATGATGAAGAATGATTACTTAGTTTCTTATGCATCAAAAAACTAAAACTCATTAGTTAAATTACCCCACATATGATTAGAAAATAGAAGGCGTGGTTTATAGTTTGAAAATTTTGGGGATTCATTTATAAGAAGAAAAATACAAAAAAAAATATATACCAACAATAATAATTTGATATTTATATTCACTCAGAAGTAATTAAACATGAGGTAGAGTAAATTTATTGAATGGAAAATGGATTATGATAGCATGATGAATTACCATCATGGAAAAGAAAACTATGTGTCTAATTCCTTGAGTATAAAACATCATGCATCATTAACCATGTTCTTTTTGGAACAAAAACCATTGATTAATAATTTGATAAATTTTTTCTTGGATTTTGTTGGTGTAGGAAATAATTATGTTTTGTTTTAGGTGATAGTGTAATATTCAACATTAGACACAATTAAGAAATCGTAGAAGTAAGAACATGAGTAAAAAAGGTATAATTGGTTAAAAGGGATAAATTTCCAAAATATAGCACTGATGAAGATTGTATTTTATGATATTGAAATAGAGTATGTGTTATTTTTGATTCTTATATGAGGAAAGTATTTTTGTGTGAATATCATAGTACACAATTTTTTGTTCTTCCTATAAGTAATAAGATGTATAATGGCCTTTGGGAGTATTTCTTATGGGATGGGGTGAAACGAGATATTTCCTATTAAAAAAATGTTTTGCCTGAAAATAGGATAAAGAAGATAAAAAATGACCAAAGGGGATGCTTTGTCATTTTACACTTCCATAGTGGAAATGGGAAAATATATCTATGGACATCATGGTGGGACTACCATAGAATTCTCGATGTAACAATGAGAACATGGTTTTTGATGATCATCTAACTAAGTCGTCCCTATTATATAATATTCGAGATACAATTTTTTGGATTATGATTATTGAGTTTACCTCAAATAGATTCTCATGTTACATGTAGATTTACATTCCATTTATCTAATCGTGAACCCATGTTCGCTTCTAACTTTTGGAAAGTCCATTTAACGTCATTGGTCACTGAATTAAATTTTATCATAGATTTTCATCGAGAATTTGATGGATAGACTAAGAGAGCAATTCAGAACATGGTGGAAATGCTCCAATATTGTTTAATAGAAAACCATGGAATTTAGGATCAATATGTTTCTTTAGTGGAGATTTTTTATAATAAAAGTCTTCATTCCATTATATATATTGCAAATTTTAAATCATAATATGGGATGTAGTGTTGAACTCTAACATTTTGGGATGATGTTTTGAAATGGAAGTTGATGGGACTTGAATAAGAGCAGGAAGTGTATGTGAAAGTGAAAAGGACCCATCAACACATGAGGACTTCTTAGAGTATTTATAATAGTTTGGAAGATAAAAAGAGAAAATATGTTTTTTTTGAGGTAGTTGATAATTTTTTCGTAGAATCTCCCAATAGAAACGTTTTATGGATTTTGGTATGAATAGATAGTTATGTCGATGATTTTTTGGACCTTATAAAATCATGGAGAATGTGATACAAGTTGCCTATAGAGTATCTTTTCATTCGATTTGATATTATGTACACAATTTTATTCATTTTTTGATGATGAGAATGAATGTTCATGATGAATTTTATGTTTTGAGTCCAATATTATTTCAGTTGGAGGATATAAATCATTATTAGAAAAGAATTTTTAGATTCATGAAGGCAACGAGAACATATTTTAGAATAAGATAATTACCCAGGTTGAGGTTTTTTGGAGATTCCACATGGATTAAAAAGAAACATGGGAATTTAAAATGCTATATAGGAATGGTAGCTTCATTTGATTAATAAATAAATGAAAAATTATGAAGAAACATTTTCTAGAAGGTGGATGGAATGTGGAAACCCATGAACATATACAATAATTTATTTTCATTTTTGAATTAAATAGTTAATTTATTTGTGAATGTATAATGAAATAATTGGAATTTATAGTAATTAAGGAATCTATATTGATGGAAGAGTAACAATGCCATTGGAATAATAACAGAAATATTTGGAATAATAATCTGGCTAAAACAATAGTATAATAAACTATGAGTATAAAGAAAATTTATGTATCTTATAAGTGTAATAATGATATATTTATATCTTGGATTAAGTAAATAAGTGTTTTGAAATGAAAATTGAAGTCTTGTATTTTTTTAATTCAAAATTCTTCAGTTTAAATTCTATAATTAATATAACTATTTAAAAGAAAATTTATTTTAAATAAAACAGATTTAGAAATTATTAATTTTTTTTCTAATAATTATATAATAATTGTAAAAGACTTTAATTAATTTTTCAAAGAGATATCAAATCTGTTATAGTTTTAAAATAGGTATTTTTAAAATACATTATGATTTTAATTAAAAATTAATTTTCCCATATTGATAAAATTATTTCTTAAAAATGGATTTTATTTTTAAATTTTAAACATTGAGAAATGGTTATGGTGAATTTTTGGGATTTGTTGGAAATACAAGAATTTTTTTGAATAGTAAAATAAAGAAAATTTACAGTATAAACTAAATACATGATTTATTGAGTCCTAGATGTTGTAAGGATAGTTTTATCCCAAAATATAGAACCCTCTTTAATTATTATAATATAATTTATTATAATTCTCGAACTATTCATTGTCTATAGAAAAATTAATAATCTAATGAATATAATAATGAGTGAAAATATAAATACATCCCCTCGCCGCATCTTCCCCTCCCACCTAAAAGACTTTTTGATTTCGTAATATCTTCCTAGATAACTTACAAAACCACTTCCCCAGATTGAAGAAATTATTTTCTAACCAAAAGACTAAAACTAAGGTCCTTAATGAGGTTATCAAGGAAGTGAATTCAAGAGGTAAAAATCCTCATTCATTTTCATTTATTTTTATTTAAATTATTTTCCTATTCATATACTCTATTCACCTCCCTTTATCAATGAGTCATGTAAAATAAATTATCTTATATGTGTTTTAATTTTATTGTGTTTATTTAAAAATTATTCATCTTAATTTTTCTAATCTCCCTCTTATTCCAAATATAAATACATAATCTTTTATGTGTTGATTAAATGACATTTTGGATGAAGTGTTTTCAATATACATTAACACCTTCAAGGATGGTCATAAAACCATTAATATGGTTTAATAGTATATATATATATATATATTATAAGTTATATTATGTTATGTAAACATTTTTTTACTATTAATTTGTAAAACAAAACAGGTTTGTAATGATCAAAATTCAACAAAATAAACTAATTTCCATAAATAATTTTTTATGTAATAATTAATACACAAAAAACATAACCAAAATTATATATAATAAAATTTAAGATTTTTTAAATTCTTTAATAACAATTAATTTCAATTTTTTCGTTTTTGTACCATCTAACAGGAAAATGAATAATAATCTAACCATGGAATCCATGAAATAAATACACCCAAAACAATGAAAATAAAAACATATTATTAATAAATATGAAGAAATATTTTATAATAATATCATATAAGTAATTTTTAATATGAATATGGTTCTTTAATATATTAGTAATTGTATTTAAATCATTATACAAGATGTTTTAACAAGTCTAATGTAAGATGAACCCAAGGTAAGAGAATTCCTAACCCAATTTCCATCATTTGGGTTAACCTTCAACTACATTTATTTTATGGTACAATGTCTATTTGTGAAATTAAATTTGATTATATTATGTTTTATTATTTGAAATTTTAGTTTTTACACATATTCTATTTTTTTATCAATTCCCATTTCAAATATATATTATTTGTAATGGAATTTTTATTAAAAATTATCTTTTTATATCTGTTTGTTTTATAATGGGAATGATTTATATGAGGTAATTATTATAGTTTTATGGTTATTTTTTTGTTACTGGTAAATTATTATGATGAAGTGTGTGAATTATATCTCCTTACAATGCATTGGTTATGTTTATCTTAGAGGTAGACCATATAGTTACTCTAAGTGTAACAGTGATAGTTACACTATAAGTTAGTTGTGAGGGTTATGTTATAAGGTAGGAGTGAGGTATAAAAATAATATGGTAGTCATGATGGTTACTATATTTTGTAAATAATTCCCAAATTTAACTTTAAGATATTGTTTAATATTTTGAGGTTCTATAGAAATTTAATGTTTTGACAATGTATTTATATGATACATATTTGTTGATATGTATGTATTTGGGAAATTATTTCATATGCTTATAAGTATTCATATACTGACAGTTTCTCTACATATTTTTATATAAATAAATGACATTTTTGTTCCTATCTCATATTCTCTAAAAATTTCCTACGGTTTAAGAATAGGTAAGAGAAAAATAGATTCCAAGATGAATGATATAAATAATTTTCATTAATAATTTTCATGATTTTATTAAAAACTCATGTATTATGAAAAAATGGATATTGTTTTAGTAATATCCACATTTCATGATTATGGTTAAATGTGTATAAATTTTTTCATAACATACATTGACTCTAAACTGAAATGATATGTAGGAAGGTAAATAAGTGAATTATAAAAGAATTTACTATAATATATAATGTATTAGGCCGAGTCCATATACATATGAATCTTATAGGTTTATGACATGGGTGAGAAACCTTCTTGACAATATATTTGGGAAAATGGGTTATATTATCTATTGATAATTGGTATATTTTTGTTTTTATTTTGAAATATAATCATCTTATTATGATTCATTAGAAATTTTCTATATAGTAATCTTAAAATGTAGGGAACACCACTTGATGACACTAATAAAGATACATAAAGGTTTACACATAATGTGTCTCCATTTATTTAATTTAAATATTATTTATATTTAACATTTGAAAATAGTATATTTCTATTGACCATGATGTAATATGTAATGCCTCGACCCCAGAACCCCAGAGTCGGTGCATTATTACATAACATTGGCATGATCACAAAAAATCAAGTCTTGAAAGACCGATTAGTTTAGTATCCCTGGAAGTACTAGATTCAATTATAAGGTTTAAATTACTTCATAAAATGAAAAACTAAGACAAAATTGTTTCCATAGAGAACACTCATATCCCCTCAGACTATCCCTTCGTGTCAGTCATAAAATACTTCTTCACATATTGGGAAAAATAAAACATTGAAAGGGGGAGCTCAGATGATCATTAAGGATAACAATATAGAGGAAACTTTCATAAATAAGCATATAAATTGAAGTCAATATATAACTAGAAAAATCCTTTTAAACTTGAAATTCAGAATAATATGGAAAAAATAAAAAGAAAAAATGCCATTTACTTTTTCACATGGATATTCTACAAGTTGAATAATCACATGAAATATCAATAACCACTTTTATAATGATGGAATGCATAATTCCAGACTATCATAACCACATAGTCAAGGCCTCGTTCCAGGACTACAGATCAGATTTTGTCAAGGCTTTCTGCAAAGACACTAGTTTGTCTCATGAGACCTACCGATGCATCGAGGAGCTATAGTGGGATCCACTCGTTACTTATTAAGTCCAATGAATTCCTCATTTGAAAATGATTCAACATAACATAAACATTCGTATTAAAACTAGAATATGAAATGTCAATTCTTTATCGAAAACCAATAATGGTATAAAAATAGCACATCCACAGTCAAACATAGCTCATTCAATACAATATGGATGATTGTATTGTAAAAGATTAACCTCAATGGAGAATAATTAAGGATAATGACATTGATAAAAATAATCATCAAAACTACTAGAGAGAAATATCCCCCTTTTTCTTGAAATAATTTAAAAGTCACACTATTTGTCAAGAAGCCATTTAAAAATAGATGTTCAAATAAAAGTCTCCCATTCCACTTTGAAACTTTTAAAAGGAATTTTAATTCTAATACATTAATGTCCACATAAATAAATCTTTAAAAACATTTTTAAAACAAGGACATTAATGAAAAAGATTTAGAATAATATGTCTTTAAAAAATTTAAAATGATATTTTAGTTATAGTTCCTAACCAAAAGAGAGACACTTGAATACAAATTATTGAGGTAATAAAAACATTATAATATCTTGAGAATAAAGGTATTCATGATATACTAGGTCAAATTACATTATATACACCATATAAAATTGAATTGGTTTATAACAACAATGAAGTCTCAATGGAATGTAAATTTAGATGAAATCTTTTATAAAAACCATATCCTTAGGTTAAGTATAAATAAATGACATAATTATGCGTGAAAAATATAAATCACTCAATATAATTGGATAATAATTGTAAATCAATCTGAGTAAATTAAAACATATACTTATAAAAACAACACAATTGAATTGGATATTTAACTCAACAAATGGAGATTTAGTTAAAATTACTCTTATCAAGTTCATTTTGATGACTTTAGAATTTATCAATGGAGTTATTATATGTATAAAAAGTATATCCACAGAAAGGGGAGTGGAAATTATGAAATAATAAAATCAATAGTGATTCCACACGTAATCTTGGATTAAAATAATCAATGAAGTATCCATAAATCCGAATGAGCGGAAATTGAAATCTCAAATTCCCTTATCGGGTTTGGTAATTTACGATACATACACCCATGAATGAAGGATCATAAAATGATAATGTATATATCAATAAATTATAGTATGTTAAACAATGAATACAATCATGGGTAGTACACACACCACATGCATTAAATAATAGGTGAACAATGGAAATCTCATGAAATTAAAAGTGAGATAAGAAACCCCTTACTTTGTACTTTTTCCTTATTCAAGGGCAGTATAACCTCTTTTATAATGGAGAAATAATTTATATTTAATTATACAAGAAAGGTATACCATAATATGATATCATATATGATATTTTAACATTGATTTGTTAATAATATCTTAGTATTATCGTCATTTCGGGTGTTAACAGATTCATTTTCCTTTATATTATTTGTTATGTGAGCCATATTTTTTATGGAAGAGATGTATCTTATTAATATCCAGAATTATATCATATCTATAAACATTAGTTTTATTCATAAAATTTAGCTTAGTCTTGAATGGATACAATAGAGAATGAATCTCATCGCGTTCGTGGAGACGACAGTCCGTACGTACGCATGAGCAAAAATATCCTTCTTTTGATATTAAAATAATATATAATTGGATGGTATATGATATATACAGAATAATTATCATGTTTTATTTATTATTTACATAAATTAAACATCATTATCATACCCATCCAAATAATAATGTATTGAATAACAATTACACCACAATGTGGAGACGGTAGGTCGTACTTACGCACGTATGGTAACATGTCAATCAAAGAATGGATAGAATAATGAATATGGTTGTACCATATTTATAATAATAGAACATTATATATAATATACTTGAGTTTTTATTTTAGAATGGAAATAACAAAGAAAGATGATGTGGAAGAAGAAAGGAACTTGAAAGAGGGTGGTGAAAACATTACTTCTTCTTCGGGTTCTTCCTTTTGATTTGATCAAAAGGGATCCTTAGGATGGATTTATGAAAAAATAAGGTCCTCTAGGATGAAGTGAGTGATGTTGAGAAAATATTTGGGTAGGGATTGGCTGATCCAAAATGCTTTGAAGGTGTGAATTATAGAGATGGTGGAGTGCCCTTTTATAAGAGGGGTGAGGGGCACCTTAGGAAAAGCTAGAAATATTATTTTATAATAAACTAATATTCTGTTTATAATGGCCAAAAATTGGATTATTTAGAGTTTAATGTGGTTATATGTCGAGAAACACTCAACCAATAGGTTTTTGATAGGTTTGGGTCACAATATTATCATTATCTTTTTGATTTAACTCTTAGTTAAATAGATTGACATTTATAATGTCTCTTTGTATTTTTATTTTATATAGTTAATAAACTTAATATATACTTCCAAGTGAGACCCAAGTGGTTGATTAATAATATAAATATCATGATATATGTCTTTCGGAATATCCTTAGATTTTTAGGAATATAATATGAATTAATAATATCATATATTTTTTTTAAAACACTTTTATGTCAATTTTGATAATATTTAATAATTGATTATTTTTGAAGTCTTAACAACTATATTAGTTGGAAAAAAATTCATTTAGTAAATAATATCATGTAATATTAACCAATAATATCTATTTATGTCATCAAAACTTTCAAAGTATATCAATTTTAACATTTATAATAGCAATTATTTGATTCATCTATTAATATGGAAAATACTGCATCATTATTGTGTCATAAATAAATTTAAATATTAAATGTCTAAAAATTATAAATAAATTAACATTATGTAGTAAATCCTTTTGGATTTATAATGAGTATTTATAGTCGAAAATAAAACATATATTACCCAATTTAAAATTTTTTTCTCTAAAAGATATAAGCTTTTGTCATTTTTGTATTCACTTTAACTTAATTAAAATAAGGTGTCATTATCACATAAAAGTGGCTCCATAGGGTCAACAAATCAACCCAAAGATGACCATGGTCGGAAATGTATCAAAAAATAGGGTTACAAGATGTTTAGGATAATTTAATATTATTATAATATTATTGTTTACCCTTATTTTCCGGATTTACCCTTTCATCATGGTAAATAAAATATTTACCGAAGTAATTATTCAAATTGTCTAAAAATAAAAGTTACCCATTTACACAATTTAGACCTCCTGATTCTAAATATGGAATCCATTTTTCTAAATTCAAAACACAGAAGTGGTAGAAATTAATTTAAAATGAATTTCTGTTTTCAAAACAAAAAGTGTGTTTTTAAGAAATAATAACTATCAAAAGATTGACACTTACTTATTTCCAGTTTAAATGTGAAATTATGTCCAATGATAAAAATTTGATTAAATAGTAAAAATATAATCTAATTATATTTTAAAATCACTCAAATTAATAATTTATCTATATTAATTGTTTTGATTAAAAAAGATTTTTTTAATTAAAATGTAGTAATTTTCACTATTCATAAAAATATGAAAGTTATCAGAAGAGTACCAAAAAATCACCCTAAGCTAATTTAGATATTCCATATTCAAAAATGAATTCCATTTTGAATGTTAAAATGTATAAAATTTAAAAAAGTGGGTATTACTATTCATAATGGCTAGTTTGATTGGTTGTGGTATGTTAGAACTTGAAGTTGCGTACAATGCAAGCTATTTTATTATTCAAAGGGAAATGTAGCGTGGAAGCTTGGGGTGTTACATAATACATACTAATGTTTTTTAATCCATTTACAATACAAAAGAAATATTTATTCATAAGTTAATTAGTTAATTATTTGAATATCTAAAATTTATTTACAACATTTTATTATCGTGTTAAAAAATATTTCTTCATTAATAAATAATCTATTTAATTACATGAATATTTATGAAGTGTTTATTAACCATAATTTCAATATATATTATTGTATTATCTTTTTATGAATAATAATTTTAAATAATTTCTTACAAAATCGATAAATTATTTTAAGAAATAATTGACTATGTTTTTCATTTGAGGAAAATTATTTATTTATCGGACAATAAAATAATATATATATATATATATATATGTGTGTGTGTGTGTGTGTGGGTATAAATTATTTACCATTAAAGAAAAATATTATTATTAGTTTTAAAATATGGTTTATATTTTATATTAATTCAGTGTTAAAGTAATTATCATAACAAATAAGAATTAAACACTAAAATTATGTTTATTTATTGGATAATACATCATTCAAGGAAAGGTTAATTGTTGTTCACATCAATTTCCTCTCATAGATACAATCACAATAACATTCTATTTGGAGAGTGAAGATCCAAAAATATCCTTTTATCCAAAAAAATATTATGTCATTAATGTGAATAACACACATTAATCGATCGATCATTCTAGAACATGTTGTTTCATCAATGGAATTTAGATATTGAAGGAGCATGTGTTGATAACTTTTATATGTTCTCTTATTGGGTCCTCAAAATTAAATTACATAATAGAAATTGGTTTATAATGATCAAAAGAATCAATGAATAAATATCTCACAACATACTTAATCATTCATCTTATGTTTTAAATTAATTAAAAACTATCCTTAAAATATCCTCTCCCAATTTTATGGTAAAATCATTGTTTGATATTCCTTGAAAAAATATTCATTACCCATGATGATTAACTCATGTAAATAATTACTTACCCATTTAATGTTACAAAATATGGTATTACCAAAGGCTTAACAGGTGATTCTTGTGAATATAGGACCATCTTGTTGTATCAAAACACTCATGTCCTATTTAAAGTTTATTATTCTTTATTTATAATTTACATAATAAACACAAGATTTTATATTAGGGCATTCATTTATGTAAATAAACAGTAGAGAAATATACTTCCACTCTCAATTTCATCCTAATTTGATCATTATATAATTAATTATAAAGTATGGACATTGAAAGAACCCATTAGGATGTTCCTATGATCCTAGTTGGATAACACATGATTTCATGGTCTATAAACTATTTCTATATGTAATGTCTATTTTTTATATGAATCAGGAAGAAAATAAAATTAATTCAATGATTCATTCCATAAATACACATGGTATAAATTGAATACAAATCATGGTTTTATTTTATTAAAATAGAATAAAACTCAAAGTTCAACATGTTATGTAATTCTTTTTCAAGATGTGTAGTGTATGTGTTTTTGTGGCCATTATGGTAATGTCAAAGACATGTCATGAACTTATTGGATGACATGCACACTAAATAATATATAGCAATGAGATTAAAAGTAAGGTACTATATGTATATTTTTGGTACCTCGAATGATTACAATCTTAAACACATTTCATAAAACACTTTATTTTTTCAAAATAATACGATGTTCAAAATGACATACGACACACAACACAAAATATAAACAAACCCTGACATATTATTATTTTGACATCATTAAAATATATCTGTTGAATATGAGGGTAATAATAGATATAACTAATTAAAAAAATAGTTATATTTCAAAATAAATTAATTTTTTTTATAAATTCATTGGAAATAGATATAGAAATTTTAGTGTAGTCATTTTATTCATGAAAATATATTTGGTTTAAAAATGGTGTTATTTTATTTTATAGGAGAATGTTATAAATAACTTCTATAAGATTATTTAATTTTTTCTTTATATATACATTATGATTAATGAGATTATAATTGAAATATAATCTTAGAGTTTTTTTTTCATATTTTGCAAAATATTTTTTTTGATTAATATTGAAAATATTAATGTTTATTTAAAAATATATTTTTTATGAATTTAAAAGGGTAATTTTTTTAACATGGTTTTAATGTGGCATTATTTTTATTATATAATATTCAATTAAAGTATGTGTACATGAAATAATTTTATGTGAAAAGTTCTTATAAAAACAATTTTACACATTTAAATGCATTTTTTGAAAAAAAATATTTCTTGTTTTTCTCTATAATATAAAAAACAAATTATTGTAGTTTAATATTTAGTAATGGATTATATATTTCATATTTGGTGTTATTTTTTTTATTTTGGTCTATTTAATTTTTGGTCAATATGAAGATTAACCCTATTAATTATTTTTAACATGGTAACTATAAAATATTTTAATTAAAGTTAAACCTAATATAATAAGGATTAATATAAATTCAAATACATGGATTTATTTCATGTTATCCTTATAAATTTCCAATAATTAGCCATGATTGTAAGGTATTACTTTTTTTATCCCTTTAACATTGATTGTGACCTTTATAATATTTATGTTAATGTTAATGTTAAAAATGTCACTATATTTATTAAAATATTTCTAATATTTTGTGGTACGGATAAGTTGGTGTTCTGTTTGGTTATAATTTTTAATCTAATATTTGAATGAATTTTATATTTACGGTAATATTTTATATTTTTTTATAATAATATAAATATCTTTAATGTAAATCCTACATCGACATAATTCTTCTCCATATAGTTAAAAAACAAGTAAATGATTTCAAAACAAATATTATATTTTATGTGGAAATTAATGTGTCCTTATTATTTTTAAGGTAAATATTTCTTATTAATTTTATTTTCATATTTAATATTTATATTGAAATTATTTCATGTAGTTCCCAATGTAAAATTTTGTGATTTGTTTTTAAAATGAATTTAATAGATTGTTCTCTTATATATATATATATAAATTTTTTTAAAACTCAAAAACATGAAATGGAAAAAGAAGAATTATTAATGGGTTAATTTATTATTCCTTGGCCACTTATTAGTGACTAGTTACAATACAATGAATATTATAACCATTATTATTAAAAAAATCATCAATATGGTTAAGGTTATAATTGGGTTTTTATGGGGTTAAACCAAATGATATGTTTCAAAATTTTATATAAAAATCTATAAATATTATTGGATGATGATATTTTCATATAAAATAGGATTAAAAAAAATAATTTATATCTAGAATAAATATTATTTAGAGCGATATTATTTATTTTCAAGTTTTTATTAAATTAAAATTGTTTCCTTTCCCTTAAAGAAGAACAATATTACTATCTAATCGTTACAACTAAATTATCCATTGATCCCAAAAAAATCATTCCAATTTACCCTATGAAATCCCAATAGTAGTAATTATATTTTATTATCTTCTAAAATACCATTCAATGTGTCCTCAATAAGTGATCTATAGGTGGCCCCGTGAATAAAAGGTAATCATCATACCAACACTCATTGAAATTATTATTTTTGAACACATTAAAATAAATGAAATTTATAAAAAACTTTATAAATTAAATACCCCAAATTTTCAAAAAATTTATTATTATTATTTAACCACAACTACCCACCCTATATTCCATCAAATAGGATGTGAATCTATCGCTCTTGTGTGTGTGGAAACTACCACCCCAGGTTGTGATACAATTAAATTTCAATCATCTTCATTACTGGATAATTATTATGAAAGGTTGAATAGTTATATATTATATATATATAAGACATAACTATTATACTATAATTATAATAACATACAATACTTCTTAACATTCCATTCATTGGAAAGTGTCAACATCCCACTTGTGTATGCGTGGAATACATACATTTTTATATGATGTTGTTTTTTTTTATTTCCGATTTAATTCAATTGAAATAATTATATATTTAATGAATATATAATACATATATGAAAATGTTAATGGATAATGATTATTTTATTTTTTATTATTCAATATGTCTAAAATTAAAAGTAGTTTTGATGCTGACATATGACCTCCCATCCCCTTAAATACTCTAAATAATTATTATATAAAAATAGGTTATAGATGAATATAAACAAACAAATAAATAAAATTAAATTATTTATGATATCATATATAATTATTAATTAAATATAACAGAATTATCAGCCTTCAACATTAATTTACATAATATAGCGAACAAAAAAACTACATTAAAAAAAGAAATAGTTAACACCTAAAAACGAGAGTTTTCATATAAAATTATTGATAATTGAGGGTTGAAATAATATAAGTGGTTCAAAAAACACAATATATGTATTTAAATTATTATCATATAGTATTATAATGAATTTAAATTTAATATACATGAGGTTAGAGAACATTCAATTAATGTTAATGTTTATGTAAGTGTTTCTCATCCCATTTTTTTGTATGAGAATTTTTCGATATTCAACTATAATTTAATATTTCTTTTGTATATAATACATATTATTGAGTTTTATGATGATTTCTTGATGATTTTTATGATATAAGATTACCCATAAGTATTATATTTAATGTTGTTTTGATATATAGATTACTAAAGTAGTAAGTGATTAATTTTAAAATCTTATAGTTTACTATGATTGTTTATGATCATGTTTCTAAAGATTAAATTTTATGATATAAATATATTTAATATTCCTAATTTTCTTATCCACTAGTTATTTTTGATATTACATTTTTTCAATTCATCTTCATCTCATTAAGTACAAATGATACAAAAAAATATCTTTGTGGAAAACTGTCATTATTTCTCTCTTTATTCAAAAAATCATTTACTTCCAAGTCTATGTTTTCTAAAATAGTTAAAAATTTTAAATTTAATAATATACCATAATTTCTTAAATTCAATTTATCCATGTTACTCTTCTTAAACTATGGTTTCAAAATAATATTCTTACCCTTTTCGAAATGATGTATGTTTACCTTTTTATAGATAATGTGGTAGGAATCAATGTTTTAACAAACATAGAATTAATAAAATTTCACACAATCATATCTAATAAATTATTTTATGTGTTCTAAACATCTATCCAAAGTTAAATTAAACGTTGTTTTTTTACTAAATATTAACTATTATTTTGATTTTAAACATGTGATTTTAAAGTGAAATGTGAATTTTCATCATGATATGTTCCATTGATTTATTAAATAAATTCTCCATAAATGATAACATCCATTGATGTTACGCGTAATTTACTATGGTTATGATCCAATTATACAATCTAATTTCATTATTTTTATTTCTTGTGATTATGGTGATTTAATGATGACTCTACAAACCCATCTTTTTTCATGGGTAAACTGTGATATGATGGAACTATTATGAAAACCATTTATTTTCCATTGGATAATATTTGATGAAGTGATATAATATTTATGAAAATAAATTCATTTAATCATGTTATTTTATTATTAGTTATTTATTATATTGTGGTACACATATGTATGATTTACATTATATGATGGGTGGTATATAAAGTATATTTCCCTTCAATGTATAGTGTAAGGATAGATATCACATGAGATAATAGAGACTATAATGGTGAGTTAATCTAGTTAATTTATGGAATATAAAAACAATGATAGTCTAGGGAGTTACTAATTATATAATGTATGATAGAATTGATAGTTTACGAAATCCAGTATGACATACATGAGATTAAAACTTGACTATTTATAACCCAATCAACTATGATTGTCATAAAAGTGAGCCTTGGGTATGGACATTATTTATTATACATATGATTTTAGAATAAAATATTCCTTTTCACAATGTTTTTATCTTATGTACCATGTTATTTTATTCAAATATTATTCTTGTATTATGAAATTCCATGCTTTATCCAATTATAGAATATATTTATCAATAAATTTTAGTGTATGGTTTTGAATTATAACACTCATATCCTCATACCCATATATTCATTTTACTCTTAAGTTATCATTGATATATCCCTTAATTAACCATACTATGAATATATTATCGTTGTATCTTTTTTTAATTTACTTATGTAATGGGGAATTTTTTTTATGTGTGATATTTTTAATAAAGGTGATAGTTCTGAATAAATTATTTTGTAGGTGATGCATGTCACTTATAATCTATATGTTTATGTATTTATTTTCCAAATACACTAAATCAATAATATTCTATCATGTATAATGATATTAGGTCATTCATATTCACTTATAAAGATGTAATATCTATATATTTAATGTATGTTTTTTATAGTTATTATTACAGTATAGTTTAAAAAAAAATTAGAGATTAATATTATATATATTTAGTTAAATATATATGGATAATCCCAACTCTAGGATAATTTCCTAATTTTAGAGTAAGATATAAACACAATTTTTTCATTTAAATGCACCCATTTATGGAAAATACATGCGAATGTGGGGTTTTATTATATTCCTTTATGTGAAATAATTTCAAAAAATTATTGGTTAATGTATATCTCATAAATATTTATACTATATTTTCAGTTTTACCTTAACTTAAACTAGGTGCGAAACTCTTGGCGGAAACACATTTCTTAAGACTCATTTTACATGTAATCCATTAAAAAATATTTAAATATTGAATAACCTATGATGGACTAGGTTAATCCTATAAGGTCATAGATTGAAAATAAGGTTTTATAATATAGTAATCCTATGATATGTTAATCCTTATTATAGGATTCATTATTATTGACATTTTTTCTCACACAATTCATTTTGTTTTTAGTTAATGGTTTGTAACTTGTGGATTCATGTTAACACTGAATGTCACAGGTAATGGATTGATTTTCTTTATAAGAAACTAAATTTAACAAAAATTGGAAATCCTTGTGATTATTTCCAATAAATTATATCATTATTTGTTTTTTATTTTTACCGTTTATGAGGTTCATGGCACAAATAATAATATTGAAAATTATTTCTCAAAATAGCATTGTGGGAAGAATATTAGACTTCCTACATGTGAAGTATATATAATGAAGTAACCAGGAAAATTTCTCATAAGAATGTATAGTTGTTTTATTTGAGGAATTAATCAGAATCGAGAAATTAGTTTCTTATAAAAATAAAATTTTAAAATGATGAAAATGATATTCTACCAAAGGAACCATTTATTGGTTAATGTCTAATGTGTATGTAATACGGGAGTTATTCAAGCCAATGACATTTTCTGTATCTTAATTCATTAACCAATGAAAGAACATGTGGATTTCTTATAATTTAATTGAATAGATGGATGTGTCAGTGTTATGGAATTCAATAATGATTCTGTAATAGTGTAATTTTAATTTATTTATTGATCTAATACTCATAAAACATCAATCGATTTTTCAAATCCATTTTTTATTTATGGATATAAACACATATTTTAAAAGGAACTTATACAAAATAAAATATCATTACTTTTTAGGTGATAATGATTCATTTGTTTAAATAAATGATTATCATTAAAGAATTAAATTTGATAGTACTGATGACCTTGAAATTTTTTATTTATTTTTTAACAATGTTATTTAGGCCATCTTTTAGGTTGATTTTCATTTTTTTAATTTATGTAGACAGTTTGTGATTTTATTTTAGGAATATCGTTTTTGATAATTTGACCTATAATATATGTTTTTATGTACGGATAACATATTATTTATCTAGACCATTATAGGATTATAATTTTACAGTTTATCAGAAATTCAAAGTCATTGATACCACTTTTTATGATTTATATAATGGTATTTTCACAAAATTTTAACCATTTATTAGGTTTTTGGATGAATACATATCTTTGGAATAAAAAAAGCTTTCAGATGATATGAAATTTTATCATATGTTAATTTCATAAAATTATGTTAAATTTTATCATGTTATATAATAATGATGGTTGAATGGTGATTCATTAGTAATGAAATATTTTGGCCGCAATTTATTTTCAATCTAAGGATTTCCATATGGGTTATTAACTGAATTTGATTCATGATATTTTGGGAAAGATAACTACATAATTTTATTACATACCGATTCATAATGGTGGTAAGTCTTATTTTTGGAGATGATTCATCACGATGTTATATATGTATCCTTTAGGTTTACATTGTTATATAACATGACATATTTTTTGGGAAAAAATTTACTATAATTTTGATATGTAAGATCATTTATACAAGATCACCATTGAGGTTTAAAATTTATTTAATGTTTATACCGTTGAGTATATTTTTTATGTTGGATTACTTAAGAAATTATCTTAGATAATCCATTATAATGTTTTGTAATTTTTTTAGTTAAATGTATTATTTTCCATATAACTATTTATACATTTTGGAAGATATAAAACCTTACGATGCCCACCTAGTTTAGTTAATAACTTTATTTATATCAAATATATCTATATCCAATTTTTTATTTTTCGGTTTATTTAAGGTCTCCAGGAACAAAAAAATCATCTTTAATATATATAGTTTAGAGAAAATGGTATAATAGTGGATATTTGTTAATGGATTAAATTATACATGATATTTAAGTATATTTACTTACTATATAGGTTATATATTAAGATAATTACTCAAATAGGTGGAAATTATCATTAGAAAATAATTACTTATTATTTAATTAAATTTGGATGGACATATGTTTATTTTCACACAGTACCGATTTATACTTTTGTGGATATAAAATTTTTCAATATTAGTCACTTTATTATGTTAAATGTTCATTATGTACTTTTATAATTAATTTTTAAATTTTTATTTCTCGAAGTTTATATTTCCATTCCCCATTAATATTTTCTATCTTGGAATACTATATATATTCCCTTTTAGATGACAATTTTATTTATCTTTCCCTCATTCAAGATGACGTTTTATTAATCCCTTATATGATGTAGGATTCTAAAAAATAAATTTTAGAATATAAAAACCATAATTTCAATTCAATGGAAAATTATGAGGAAAATCATTATTTAATGGGGGGATAATTTGAAACCGTGATATTTTAAAGGAACACTATTTTAAAAATTAAATGATACATGTGTCCCTGAACATAAACACACCATAAAATATTATTATTTTACGACATTCATCACATAGCAATTTAGTTGGTAGGTATGAATATAATTAACTAAATTATGAACAATATATAGGTAATAATTAGTAATAATTTCTTTATAAATAATTAGTAAATAAGCACATAATTTTTTTAATGTTAATTTATATTTTAAAATATATTTTCTTAAAAATTGGTTGTATTATTTTGAGAGATTACGTTGAAAAATTTCAACGAAATATTATGATTTTTTTTAAAAAAACAATTTTTAATTTGAAGAAATAATCTAAAAATTGTAATAGGTATATTAGTTTTTAATTTTCTATGAATTCTCTTGTTTCAATGAATGGTGATAATTTATATTTTTTATGGAATATTGGTTAATTATATCAAGCATCTACCAATTTAAATATTTTTTTAAAATAATTTAATTTTTAATACAGTTATATAATATTATTAATAATATAATTATGTTCATTGGAATCAATTTTATTAATTAATTTGGTAAAAAAAGTTACATAATTAGAAATAAAGTTTTGTAATTAATTGTTTTCCTTTCATTTTGTTCTTTTTTTCTTAACTTAATTTCTAAAAATATTGTAAATTTATCATGAAAAATTGATTATAAATGTTTAGTTATGAATTACAATTTTTTTAATAGGTTATATATTATTTTTGGAAAATATAAATAGTATCTATTTAATTTTTTTTGTTACCACGCTAAAGGTAAAATGGATTAATTTGGATTAAATATAATTTTATAATGCTTAATATTCATTAAAAATGTTTTTTTATTTCATTGAGTGAGTATATTTTTTCCATAAATATCCAAATTTAACAAATATAACTATATATTTCATTTAATTTATTTACTTTATAATATTTATGTAGATTACCAAATAAATAATGTTGTTTATTTATTTTAACATCAATAATATTTATCGATTGGGATAAAAATAATAATATTAATTTTCAAATACTTATTAGATATATTAGGGAATATGTTTTATCTTGGTAAATGATTTTTATATTTTAGGGATGAAATAATTACCTTGAATGCTCATGAAACGCTGAAACAGTTCATATGAATGGAGTAAAATAATCAGGTAAGTAATTTCAAAAAAAATAAATGTTACATTATTTATGTGAGTTAATATATCCTGCTGATTTTTTATAAATATAAATATAAATTATTTATATTTTTATGTTATAATTTAAATTTATTCATTTTGATTCCAAATCCAATTTATTCAAACAGTATATAAAATGATATTAATAATCTTTTATGATAAATATATTTTGTTAAATAATCTTAAGAATTATAGAAAACATGAAAGTGTGAAATTAAGATTTTAAAATATATCGAATTCCATGACTTATCAATTTATGATCTAATTAATTCATTCTAACTTAAATTATAAACCTTTATTATTAAATTACTCATTTTCATGGTTACCATCAAAATTTGTTACGCATGGGGTTAATCCAAAATACATTGTTTAAAATGATGACCAAACATGTCTTAATATTATTGGACAATTATATTTCATCTTTTCAAATTATTTCATATAATTATTGGGAATTGTGAAGAATTATAATGGAGAATAAAATTAAAGAAAATTAAACCGTATAATAATTCAAAGTGTGTAATTTCCCCATACTATGAAATAAAATCACATAATTCTTTTATTTACATGCACATGAGAAATAAATCATGGTAAAAAACAACCCCATTTATCTTATAAACTCCCATATCATTGAATTGATATTTTTTTCTTCTTAAATGACAATTTTAAGGGCCCTAAACTTGTGATATAAATGAGGTCTACTAAAGTAAAGGTAATCATATTACACTACATATATTAAATTCTCTCTTATTGAACCTTCTATAAATCAAAGGAGTTTTTCATTAAATAATAAATTATGTATCCTAACTAAAATAAAATTTTATTATTTTTTAAAAACATCCAATATCCACACAATATTTCTTCAAATGTGATGTGAATTTATTTTCCATGTGTACATCGAGAATTCACCTCCCCATAGTGATACCATTCATTTTCCATCACTAAAATTCACATACAGTGAATATGACTTGTTTAGTTTCTATATATTATATTTATGATATAATTATTCTTCTATAATAATAATATCATATATACCTTCTAAACTACCCATATACTGGAAAATGATAATGCGGCTTGTACATACATGGGGACTATGACCTCCCTGAAAAAACTTGATTCATTTTTTATTTATAATTTACATCGTATGTAATAAAGACATATTTATTGAACATATAAGATATATATTATATAAATGTTTTCAATTAATGTTGTATTATTTTTTTACCATTATTTTATTCCTGCCTTCAAAAACCAAAAACATCATTTATTTATTCAATAAACCAAGAATTTCAATAAATGGTGTAATTAATTTATGTATGTATATATATATATATTAATAAAGAATATAAACACTATAAATAATATTTATATATATATTATATATAATTATTAACATTATTCGGATTAAGAATCCATAATAAATTTAATTTTCTAGATCAATGAAACCAAAACACTCAAGAAAAAAAGAAAGAGTTAACATCAAAAAAATGATATATTAAATAAAAAATTACAAATAATTGATGGTTGAAATGTTAATATTAAATAGGAAATTATATAATATTTATTCAAATTATTTACATATTAGATTATAAAAAAATTAATTTTTGTTATTGGATGTCTGATGACACTAATTAAAAGTTATACATTTTGTAAGGGTTTTTAATCTAGCAATTATTATTTTATTTTTATTTTGTATTCTGGATATATTTCAGTTGAGTGGTGTATATAATCCAAATGAATTTTTCAAAACCTAGATATTTTTAGGAATATATTTTTAAAAATAAATTAAAACTTTCTAATATTTTTCATTCCAAAAATCACTGAAGATATCTTTTGTTATACAGAAGCACTAAGTTTGAATTTTTTTTATACATAACAACATAATAAAAATGTTTTATGTGAATTAACTATATTAGAATGTGGTACATGAAAAGCTATGTCTTGATTATTTTACACATGTTTTTTAGTACCTTTAATTGCTTTTGGTATATGGAAGGATGAGTTTTACCAAACAATAACGTACTACAAATATAGTGGTCAAAATATCATAATAGTTACCACCAATCCAATGGAATGCATGTTATGGATATGATTATTTGTATTATTAAAATATGGTTACACATGTATATAAACTTATTCCTTAGGTCATAAATTAGTTGTAAATTAATGTATTAACCATTCCAAAATTATAAAATTCATTTTCTAATAAAACTATGCAAAACACCATTATATCTAAATAAATTAAAATAGCAGCTTTGGATTAATTTTTTCAATAAATTTTATATTTTTTATATTTATTTAATATTTTTTATAATCATTCATTATATTTTATAGGTATAAGATAAGAACAAATCCAACTATATGAATAAAAATATGTGTTTTTCTAAATGGAAATTTTACAACATTTTTTTGGAGAATTTAATTTTAATATAATTATGTAATCATTTAAAAAATTTATTTGATAAAATAATTATCACTATATAAATAATAATATTATATTTTATATTTTTTTTAATTTTAATTATTTTTCTTTGAAGTATCATTTTTTGTTGAATTGTGAAGAATTCTAAATTTTCATTCAAAGCTACATTTTTATAAAATTTATATTTATTGTTCAGTTATATATTAATTTTGTTTATAATAAAAATTATATCAATAATAAATTTTTTAATCTAATTAATTTCATTTAAACCAATTTATCATTGAAATTGGATATAAAATTTTTTCATTCTTTTGGAATTTTTCACTTTGAAAACCTCGCTTTTATAACAGGTCTTTGAGATTAATTTTAAATTTATTTCAACCACATATGTGGTTATAATATAGAGAATTGGATGAAATTTTTAGAATAATTACAATTTACAATACATATTAAGGAATTTTTTTGTCCAAATGTATTACTGAAAGATACTATAATTATTTAAATTGATTAAGGTACAAACAACTTTACTTTGTGTTCAAACATAAACAGAAGGGAAAAAATACCCTAGTAACATTAAAATAAATTATAGAATTATTTCTACAATATTCTACCTTTTATTTGAAATTTTATTTTATTGGAGGCACGTGATGTATCAGATAACTCTCATAATGTTTACCTTTTTATGTTTACAAGAACTCTACTCCTACTCTACTATAAAAGGGCTCTCACCCCACCCCCTCACATACTCACATCACTAAATACACTTTATCAAGTCAAAAAATTTACCAAATAAGCTCCAAAATTACATCCTCTAACGCTATAAGCTTCAATTGGGTTATAAAAAATCTAGTTTAATCATTTGATGAAAACCGAAAGGAATTACCCAAAGAAGAGGTAACATCCTTCCACAGTTTACTTAGTTTTACATTAAAAATAAAACCACTAAATTATCCTTATTAAATTATTATATAATAATTAAAATATCATATATATATATATATATATTTCTATTAGTTAATTCCACATGATGAATCTACTTATACACATAATTCCATAAAATGTGTAATGAACGCACCGTTCACTTGTGAAGTGTACTACCGTCTCATGAATAGATGTTGTTAATTATTTCTTTACAACCAATATCTGTTAGTAAATTTGATGGAAATCATGTTTGATATGATATATTTCATAATTATTATGTCTTTATTTTTTTATAATTATTAGATAATCATATTTTCATGCTTTCCTTTTTTGTAAATATGATGACTTCATTTGTGGATGTGCGGACTACCACCCTTTCATCGTGATTTAATTCATTCAAAAAACACATAGAAATTATTAATGATGTATTTAGTTAAATTATATGATATATATGAAATAATAAGGATATTGTATTGATTATATATATATGGATCATTTAAATTTTTTCATTAAATACGCCAAAGAAACCAAAATAATGTTCCTGAATATGTACGACCTACTGTCTCCTGGAATGGTAAATTCAATTTAATATATATATATATATATATATTATAATAAATATTTATATTCATAATATATATGATATTTAAAAAAAATTATTCTCTTTGCAATTGTAAATAATTATCTATGTAATCGGATCAAGAATTACATTTTAAAACATATACAAAAAATAAGGAATTTATTTATTGAATCATTCTTGAAAAATGGAATTATTAATAAATGTGTAATATAAAGTCATAAAAAAGTTTATGTTATTAAATATAAGAATATGGGTTTTTTTATTAATAATAAAAATATATTAGTAATGTAGGAGTTTTGAATTTTTAGAAAGAAAGGAAAGTCTTGAGTTATGGTGTTTTCTTGCCTCACTTTCATTTATTTGAGACCTCTACTTTATTCACCACCCATATATTTTGTATTGTTTTTTATAATCACTATTAATGTATTATATGATAATTATAAATAACTGTATGGTTATTTTTATATCTCTTGGATTATATTCATTTCATTGTGTTAATAGTTCAGAAGTTACAAAATCGGTAAAGTAATTTTCCCTCAATTGGCCTTCTTTGAAACAACAGCCATGTTATGCATGTATATATTTCTATAACGTGTATATAAATCCATTCTACAAGTTATAAAATAAATATTCCTATTTTAATGATATTTTTAAATTAATTAAATGTTATCCATTCCATATTGTTATCATTCGAAGTTACCAAAATGGATATGGTTTCTCACTACAATCTCATCATTTATCTGGATTGTTTATGATTATTATTCCATAAATGAATTTTTATTATGAAGGTGTCAGGAACTATCGTTAATTTTATTATACTCATTTTATCCTTGTTAAATCCATCCATTTCTTCCATTTTCCTATCTTTGGAACTTAAGATAATTTTGAAAGTGTTTATAATGAAACCTGACATTATTTCCCTATTCGGTTAGAAATTGTTTATATTCAAAATATTGTGTCATTTAAAAATATTTTCATAAATCTTTTACTAGGATTTATAAATTATTTTCATATTAATTTTTTACCTATTAAATAATAAATCTTTGAAAATTATTTTTCTCATTATTTTCGGATCGAGAGACTTTTTTAAACTTTATACTATGCAATAGGTATGTTCAACATGTAAGGATTTAATCATCGTTGTTTCTTTTAATATTATTTTTAATTATTTCAATATTATTTCAAAAGATAATTATTTTCATAACATTTTGGAAATAACTTTAAAAATCTATATTTCCGATAAAAAATTTTCAAAGGCAATTAATAGGGTCTCAAAAGATTCCTCTATTTGTTTTCAACTTTCCTTTCAAATGAATATATTTCAAACATTATGATAAAAAACTATTTCTCAAATAGGAATGGTTATTTTCCTAAATAAATACTCTAAATTATTTATTATGATTCATATATATGTTTT
Organism: Viscum album; assembly: GCA_963277665.1. Classification (NCBI taxonomy): domain Eukaryota; kingdom Viridiplantae; phylum Streptophyta; class Magnoliopsida; order Santalales; family Viscaceae; genus Viscum; species Viscum album. The sequence goes on along the minus strand of OY728142.1, from coordinate 1,480,574,204 downwards.
AGATTCATTTTAATGAAATTTATTTTCAAAATTATATATGTTTTAGGATGTGATTTTCAATAAAATGTTATTTTACATGTGATCTGTCAAAAAAATTCCTCATATAATATGGTACCATTTCTTATAGTTTATTAGTTAATGGGGTTCTTATCTTGGTTGATGAATCATATTATTTCATTGAATGGTTTACTATTAAGATAACAAGTTTTTTATGAAACTCGTTTAATTTTCAAAGGTTATATCATCTTAAAACAATTATTAAAACTTCTTTATTCAATGTTTTATTCTTTAATGAAATGATTATGAAACATGTACATTTTCCATAGGTTATGATATGATTTAGTATTTATGATTCCCATTTCATTTAATGAATTATGATAAAATACATCTCAATTTTAGGGGTCATGATATGATGATTGTTTTATTATCTTTTGAAAATATATTTATGATTACATTATGTGATTGGTGGGACCTATATCTCCATAAAAATAATTGGGAATTGATTTTTATATATCATTATATTTATATGGATGTACTGATAATTGAACATGATTCATTAATATAGTGCTTGAATAAGGAGTAGAATCAGTTCTTTAATTCATGGATGTATCAGGGGGTGAAAATTTTTCAGTAATATAGAGGTGGAATGAGGAGTGAACTATGATTAGTAATATAGGGCCAGAAAAAGGGGTGAAAATTATTTAGTAATACATTTCATGAATGAGGTGTGAACATAATTTCGTAAAATAGGTCTAGAACAAGGTGAAAATTATTATCAATAATATATTTCTGGAATGGGAGGTGAACCTAGATTAACAATACATGGATGTAAGGACGAGTGAACATAGTTCAGTGATATAGTTCTAAAAAGGGAAGTGAACACAGTTCACTAATATGGGGATGGAATAGGAAGTGAACCTAATTCAATAATCCAGGGCTGGAATGGGGATTGAACATTTTTTATTAAAGGATATTGTCCACTAAGATGGTCTTGGGTGTGATACTTAACTACAAATATAGTTTGGGGAGTGAACCCATTCAAATAAGATTGCCTCGACAGTAATAATTTACAAATATATAAATAAATTTATGTGTTTATGTGTCTGACACAACCCCATGACTTATATTTATGTCATTATTTCATAGGTTAAGCTCTTTATTTCCTTATTATTCATGTTTGATAATATTCCAATATTTATTCAATGATTCATATTTATATACTTTGATATGTAAGGTATGATTTCTATGATATTCACACATTCTAATAACATAATGACAAATTTATGCTTATATATATCTGTTGTTATCACCCTTATATAACATCGAATATCACCCATTTCTTCTTGTTCCATTCCCATATGTTATGATGAAATTTTTAATGTGGGAGTACTAATTGGGATGATCCTTTTGGGATATAATAAACATATTTCACCAAGATAAAAGGATATATTCCCATGTTTTGAAAGAAAATAAACCTATATGGCGCTCAGGATTGCATGTTTGCAAATTTTTTAATATTAATTTATAATTATGTGATATCCATGTAGTTTAATTATGGTTCTCTATAGTTGGTATCTACAGAATGGATTAATTACCCTTTCGAAACTAGAATGAAAAATCTTTAGAGAGAACCCTGGGGTTATTTTTAAGGATTTCTCTGTGGAAATATCTAAGGATATATCTAATGTGTCATAGAATTATAATATAGTTTCATGATCAATGAATACTATACTTTTTTCAATATTATATAGTTTCCATCTATTATATGTGTTGTCCACACGATGCTTTCTTATGTTTGTTAACATAATGAACTAGAAGAAACTAGACTAACATTGACTATTTGAAATTTGGGAAGAATGGAAATTATGGAAATTGATGTCCTAATGATAAATTAAATTCACATAACAAAGAAGGTGTAATGAGTATTGGTTATAATGTATAAAATAAATAGGCCATAAATAACATGTGAAATGTATGGGGTTTTCTAACCATAACATTTACCTAAAACAAAATAATAATTATTAAATTGAGGTTAAAGAACCATAAAGCATGATTCATTTTTCATATTCTAAAAAAGAGGTATTATGAAATAATATTATTAATACAATGCATTGGTATAAGAACAATGTTCTAGGATTAAGGTGTATATGTATAAGAATTGAATAATTAGGTTTTATTAATCAGTAAGTATATATTTTCAATTAGGAATTTTAAAAAATATATTGAACGATGTTGAAGAAGAAGATATGTGATTTATTATAATTTTAATATTTTGATTATGGGAAGTTACCCCTTAAGGTGTTCCATAATATTAGAAAGAAATTAGTCTCAATAAAAAGATGATTGATATGGATAGAGAATTTGGATAGTACTGATTACCCTTGAACTTATTGTCGATTTTTTGACAAATTGGTTTATATTATCATTGATGAAGTACAAAACTTATTGGATTTAAAGAATATATAAAATAATAATTACAATAAGGAATCATTCAAGATTTACAAACATATTTATTGAAATTCATGAAATTACCATGTTTCAAGAGAATACATGACAATAATATTCACATGTTTTGAATTTTAAAACAAAGATATATTTTATGAAAAATGGTACAACACTTTTGAACTTTTTTTGATAAATTTAGTGACCATATTTCTAATATTAAATATTTTCATATTTCTGATGTGTTGGATGGTTAATGTATAAAATGTTTAATATAATCATCAGACGTGGTTGTATATATTATTGTATTTTCTCACTATATGATAATTTATGAATATTTGATAACCCCTTATAACCATTCTAATATGAAGATAAGTTCATAACTATGGAAAGAATTATCACTCTCTATATGGAACTTATGATCTTTTAGTGCTTCAGGCATTAAAAATATATTATAGTGTAAGAGATGATGTGGAAATTGATCAGGGCACAACAAAGGTTTACATTTTCATTAAATCATGTATGTGTACCTTTTTGGGAAAATGACTATACTTTATGAAAAAGTGTCTCGAAATAATTTTTTCCTGTTATCATCATTTTTTATGATATCAATGAACATTTTCAAGCCTCTATTGGTTATGGATTTTTGATAAATAACATTATCTTAACCATATTCTCTATCACTCTATATCATAATTAGATATTTAGATTTCACTTCCACATCCATGTTTGCACCTTCCTAAAAATTATCCTACATGGTAACCATGTTATGAGTTAATTTTTGTAACCATTATGGTTTTTTAATTTTTAATGGAAATTTTAGTATTAATTTTTACAATTTGGGTTTTAATGAATCAAAAGATCAATTATTAAACCATTGATAACCAATATGAATTTTGAGGTAGAAATAAATTTTATGGGGGTAAAATATAACACCATGAGATTTTTTGAAATATTTTTCATGAATAAATTTAAAGGTTCTCATATATTGCATTTCAGAAAATACATGATATAGATTTTATTATATGAAATCACTATGATCTTATTTCAATATATACAACACCAAGAAAATATTTAACTACACAAGAAAATATAAATTAGCATGAGGTACATGAAACATTATGTTTGGTTTATGTTACATCCAATACTGAGTTCCTTCGATAGCTTCTAGAACACGCAAGGCCATGGTTTACCAAACAACATTATACAATTAAAAATTTTATTATGATATCAATATAGTTAATAACTAGATAATTAAATTAGTTTTAACAATATGATTAATTAAATTATAAAGATAGGGATTATACATGTATATAAAATGACTCATTTTGTTATCATTTAGATAAAATGTAATTTAAGAGCTATTTGAATAAGATGAAATTATATTTGTAAAAAATTTATGTACCAACCCAATTTTATCTCAATAAATTAAAAAACAATTTTGATTAAGTTTTATATTTAAATTTATACATTATATAATCAATCAGTATTTCACAATCCATTCCCCAGGGCCTGTGATGTGACTACTCCAAGCCCACCTTCCATAGACCAGGGCTGGCGACTAGCACCGAAGGTGTAGTTCCTATAACTTAAAAGGAATTTCCTTTATAACCTATAACAAACACAATCATGAAAATAGAATGATATAGTCAAATGTAAACTGAATAGTAAACAGAGTGAGTACAGTAAGTAAAAGGGGCCAGAACAAAATCCCCACACGAAAGTACAAGGAAAACTGGAAAGTACAAGACGACTGATAGGTGAAATGCAACTCCTAGATCATCCACCACGAATCCAAACTCAATGGTAGGTATATCTCATGAAATAATGTCTATTTGGTTCTCCTCATCTAAAGTCCACCTCCGATCCACCACCAATCTTGGTACTCTCATCCTCAGTCAGTTCGGTTTGTCATCTGCACCAAACACAACTAGGTGTGGGCATTGCCCGTGTAGGGGTTAGTATAACGATACTTAATAGGGACCCCGAGACCCTTAAGGTGTCACAAAATCGACCAAGGATAAAGAACACTACATGTAATCATCTGAAAACCCTACTTCGGTATATGCCCATTCATATACCTAAGTTAATATGTATTCCCATCTCAATCATGAGTAAACTTAGAGTTTAACTCAAAATATCAAAGCTCAACTCTTCCACAAATGAAGGAATACCGAGAAGGTAAGTACCCCACAAGTACACCACACAGAAGGATACCACCATGTTATAACTAAAAAGTAATGTAAAACCAATTTTCGAACTTAGCCGAAAACATGTATAATGTAAGTGTAGTAGTATAGATGATTAGATGTAACTAAAAATTCATCTTAAAGTGTTGAGATGCAGACCAATAAATGAACCCTAAGTCCTGACCCACACAGGATCGCTTGGTGCTGACCCACACATGATCACTCAGTGCTGACACACACAGGATCGCTAGGTGAGATCACACACCGGATTGCTCAGTGCTGACCGACACATGATAGCTCAGTGCTGACCCACACAGGATCACTCTTCATTCTTCACGTCATAGCCAGATACTGGGTCCCACACGAAGCTTGCTCATCTCTGGGAGAGTCCACTCCTCAAGCCACTGGTCGATACTCCAACTCTCACAATGTCATATGAAAAAGAATCTCAATGGACCGCCACATCATAGGGTTCTCAATGCAATAGACAGTGCATCAATCGAACGCCTGGTCTGTGAGTTATTAGCCTTTTAGTCCCGAGGGCCCGATTGAATTTGTTCCCAATCAAACCCAAATGTACTCCAAAATTATCCAATTCTCCATGAGGTAAACTCAAATGGACAGTCTCGATCTAATTCTTCTAATATTAGTGATGGTTTGTCAAACAGATGCTCGGTGGAAATATTATAGCCCCACGAGTGTAAATGGGTCGAAGAGGGTCCGAGTCTGGTCCGACCTACTCGGACCGAACCGAACTGAACCAGCATGGGATGACCTGTTTTGGGATAACCCAGTCTGACCCACTGAGTCTGGCTCGTGTTGGGTGGTCCGGCCTAGCATCCCAGCCTCAGTGATGTGGTGTAGAAGCGGGGCGACACAATGCGACACAGAGGCAGCGAGTGTCGCGAGGGGATGTGGGGGCCGGGAAGGGGGATGCGGAAGTTGTGGGAGGCTTCGAGGCCATAGGGCGGTGGTGGAAATAGTAGGTGTGGACGTGGGATGACACGATGAGGCCATGGGGTGGCGCATCGAGGTCGTCGGGTGGCAATTCATCGTGGCCGGCTGTGGGGTACGGTCGGGCACCGTACCTTCACCAGTGGTCGACATGGCTGACCTCCCTCTGTTTTTTGCCTTCGACGTGGCCAGTGGTGGTGCTGGCCACTGTTCTCATGCCCCACTATGGTTGGATTCCATCCTCATCCATCGCAAAGAACACATCAATTTATCATGAGAATTAAACAGAGGTCAGGCCATGTTTGTTTGGCCCACACCCTCCGCATTAGAGCGGTTGCAAGAGGATATAATCTCTTCTTTGTTTACGATGAATTGTTAAGAATGGATAAGGGAAGAAATTCAAACCAAAAACCTATCTTGATTAATTTCTGTCGTTGGAAGTGGGTAAGTCAGTGATGTTGGCATTTCCCTGATTTTCGGTTCGTTCATCATTGGAGATTCTTTGACGATGTTCTTTTTTGGAGAAATATTCGTCGAAGGAGAAGAGTTCATTGTTGGATAATGTTTCTCCAATGTTCTCCACAAGCTTCTACCTTTCCCAACAAATTCTCTCAAAATAAAATCCAACCAAATAAAAATTGTTTGTCTAATTTTAAATTGTTGGCACAAAACAAGTTGACAACATTAATCAATTGACGAGGCATAAATAATTAATGTGAGGAAGTCCATGGGTTAACTCTTCATTAATGAGGGAGTTCAAGGGGTTTATCCCATTAAGAGGGGATTTCAAGGGGGTTTTAGTCTTGGGTGGTCCCCCCACCATAACCATTGTAGGAGGTTTAAATCTAGGTGGTCCCCACCATTAACCCATCCACATGGGAGGTTTCAACAGAATGAAAATTAAAATAAAAGTTTATTTTATTTTATTTCTATTTCCATGAAAACCTCAAATTTCATCTTTCTCCCTCGACCTACTATTGTCGAGGTGAAGAACCCCTTAAGTGATTGTCGGCACTGAGAGTTCAATAGTGCCCTCGGATATCAATTCTAAGCACCGGTTCAAATGTTACAAAAACCCACTCTCACATTTACTGATCGTACCTGAAACAAAAGTTCATAAATTCATTCCAGGCACATCGTGCCTCAAAATAACACGCAGTAAATTTTCAAAGACATGTTAAAGTCCAATTTAATTAAAAAAATTACATGTAATTTCTGAGTTTTTAAATTCTCCACACCTTAGAGATTTACGTCCTCATAAGCCGCATCACAAAACTTGGAAAACAAGTGGGGGTACTATACATGTATCAGAGCCTCCCACTCCCATGTGCTCTCATGGAGGTTCTCATGCTGCTAACGAATATACACTAGAGGAATCAACCACCCACGAAGAACCCACTCCTATCGATCCTCAATCTCTACTGGAACCACTGTAAAATTTGGCACATCATTGACGTCCAGCTCCCCGTGGTCGATGATGTTGGAAGGGTCACACATGTATCTCCTCAGCTGGGATATGTGGAAGTCGTCGTGAAAATGGTGAAACTAAGGTGGATGAGATAAGCGGTAAGCCACCTTGGGAACTCTATTTAGGACCTGAAATGGTCTGATGAACCTCAGATATAACTTACCGCATTGACCAAATATCTAAAAACATCATTGAGGTGAGACACGTAGAAAGATGTGGTCACCATCCATGAAATCCAAAGGTCTCTATCTCTTATCATCATATGACTTCTGCCTGTTTTGTGCAGTCTTCATCCACTCTTGGATAATCTGCAACTTCTATGTGGTAGCCCGAACCATCTTTTGTCCCATGAGTGATGACTCCCCTTGGTCATTCCAACACAAAGGTGATCTGCATGGTCGCTCGTACAGTGCCTCAAAATGTGTCATGCCAATGGTGTAGTTACAACTATTATTGTATGGAATCGCCACCAATGGATAGTGATCCTCTTAGATATGACAGATGTCGAGGACTCAAGCACACATCATATCCTCGAGGGTCTCAATGGTCCGCTCAGTCTGGCCATCTCGTTGAGGATAGAAGGCGGTTCTAAAATTAAGATGTGTGTCTAAATCCTGATCCAATGCATTAAATAGTCAGAAAGTAAAACGTGCATCATGATCAGAGACAATATTCTAGGGTAATCCATGTAGCCACACAATATTCTACACCTAGAGGTGCCCCAAGCTCTCTACTGAACCATGCTCTCTGATCGGTAGAAATTGAACCGACTTGGTGTGTCAGTCAACAATCACCCAAAACTAGTCATGAACCCTGGATTTAAGTGGATGTCCTATCCCTGAGTTCATGGATATCTCATCCCACTTCCACTGTGGGACCTCTAAAGGCTACACCAATCCTGCGGGTACCTGATTCTTCGACTTCACTTGCTGACAAGTGAGGCATCGAGAGACCAACTTTTCTAATGCTTTCTTCATTCTTGGACACTAGTGTTGTCGTCGGAGATCCTAGTAAATCTTCCCCACTGCTAGATGTACCGCTTGAGAGGATGTGTGAAACTCTCTCATCACTTCTTCTTGAAGCGACATTGGTACTATGGTACATCCTCTGAATAGGATAACATGCTCCCCACATTGGGAAAATCCATCAGGTTCCTACCTTGTGGATATCTGAGCACATCGAACCTCACAATCAGTGTCCGCACATTGTGCCTCCCTGACTAGCTGAAGAAGTGGGGGAGTGATATTAAGAAACTGAAATAAAAATTCCCTATCACGTTCCACGAAGGATATCTACAAAGCGGCCAACTACTTCATCGCCTCACCTAGAAGATGTGTACCAGATCTATGGTTGAGTGCATCTGATACAACATTTTCTTTCATAGGAATATAGACTATCTCAAAGTCATAGACCTGGAGGAAATCATGCCAGCATCGCTATCTCAGATTCCGGTCCATCTGAGAGAAGATATACCTGAGACTCCTATGATCTGAGTGTACTATAAAATGCTCTCCCATCAAGTAATGTCTCCACGTCTTCAAGGCGTAGACCACTAATGATAAATCTAGGTCATGGGTAGCATAGGTTTGCTCATGTTTTCTAATCTATCGAGAACCATACGTGATCACTGCTTTCTCTTTCATTAGGACACATCTGAGCCTAGTCCCTAATGTGTCACAGTGAACTACGTAGCCTACTCCCTCCTCTGGAAGCCTTAAGATTGGGGCACTAGTTAGCCTCTACCTCAACTTCTGAAGACTCTTCTAGCATCTCTCTGACCACATGAATGGTTTCCCATTATTTTTAAATGTGGATAGAGGTGCTGAAACTATAGAGAAATCAGGCACCAACCTCCGGTAGTATCAGGACAAACCTATAAAACTTTGTACCTCCACCACTCTCCTGGGTCCCTCCCTAGCAAGTACCACGTCAATTTTTGCAGCATCTACTGCAACTCGATCCTCCAAGATGATATGTTCCAGAAAGATAACCTCAAGAATCTAGAACTGGAACTTCAAGAGAATACCATAGAGCTGGTGATATTGGAGTGTGTCCATTACTACCTACAAATGATAGGCATGCCCCTACTCAGTGGGCGAGTAGATCAAAATGACTTCAATGAAGAATACTAAAAAGTGATGAAGGTATTGTTGAATGATCCTATTCATGAGTCCCATAAACACTGCTGGAGTGTTGGTCACACCGAATGGCATTACTAAGAACACATAATGGACATACCGACATCTGAAAGTTGTCTTCTACACATCCTCATCTCGTAGTCGGAGCTGGTGATAGCATGATATGAGGAATATCATTAAGAACCAACGTGATCCCTTCAGCTGATCAAAGAGGTCATCAATCCTCAAGAGTGGGTACTTGTTCTCCACGGTCACATGGGTTAGGCACCAATAGTCAACACAAAGTCTCAAGCTCCTATCCCCCTTCTTGGCGAACAAAATCGGGGTTGCCCAACGAGAAACACAAGGCCTAATGAACCCTTTCCCATGTAAGTCCTCCAGCTGTACCTGTAGCTCAAAAAGTGCCATGGCAGCCATCCGATACGCTGGTGTAGATATCGGTGTCATCCTGAGGTACAATTCAATGTAAAATTCCACCTATCTATGAGTTGTTAGACCCATAACATCATCAGTGAATACATCCGCGTACTTCTCCAACACTATAGGATAACTGAGACTCTCCACATCAACTGATCTGATGTTAAGGCTTTCCAACTGATGAGTGATCTTCTGCACTCTCCTTCAGGTAAATTCATCATTTGATGAAAAGGCTCCTTTCTCTCTGGTGAAGGAAAACCTGGTCCCTTCCATGTAGACACATCACACATGGAAACAAATACAATCTATCTAGGCTTGGAATGTTGATAACCAGTCCATACCCATAATGATTTTATAAGGCCTCGATGCTGCTTCAAGGAGATCCTAGACGAAGCTCTCACCCCGTATAGTAAGCTCACATTGTCGGCACCAGTGTGTAATAATCGTATCCACTCCCATAGGAGTCTTTAGTGGTAAGGATCGAGCCAATGACACTGTCAGAATATCTGAGCTCTAAATGAGGGCAGTGGAAATAATAGAATGGCATAAAGCTTTGTCTATAAGTACTACAACTAAGGTGTAGTAGACACAAATCATACCTCGTATCATCTTCGAAGCGCATTGATCTTAGGCCTTAGCTACCGTGAGCTATGCTCCCACCTATCCACGTGCTCCCTGTGGTCGGGGTGGACCTCTTGGTGGTGGGGGCGGTAACATCTTGAATCATCGCCCACCACCTGCTGTATAGCCAACTCCTTTTCTGTGTCCGCCTACTCCATGCGGACTTCCTATGTCAAACCTTTGTCTCTACATAGGAGGTCCCTCGACCATCTACTAATCATCAGTACAACGGGTTGAAAATTGATCATCCATGTGACCATGCCTACTACATGTGTATCATTTCCTTCTCCTGGCATGACTGGCTCTGCATCGATTGCCCCGCACAATCGACCCCAAATCCTACGGTCATCCACCTGTAGGTATAGTCCTTTGGACCTCTATGTCATCTGTCTGATGCCAGCTAGAGAATACCCCACTATGTGATGACTGGTCATGGGTCTCGCTACTGGTGACTTCTCACCAAGGAAACTCTCCACTAAAAGGGCTCTCTTTAACACCCCCGCCTACGTCGGGATGTAGAGTGAGATCATCGATTGTCTGATCTCCCACTTGAGTCCCTGCTCGAAGTTTTGGGCACTAAATAACGAGTCACACAGCATATCTTTGGAGTATTTTGAAAGGTCAGCGAACTATACTGAGTACTAAACCATAGTCATACTACTTTTCTGTGGATGAAGTAGCTCTTGTATGCTCAATGCGCGAAAAGTCACTGGAACAAACTCTGTCTGAAATAGGCTCTCAAAGTCTTCCCGGAAAAGCGTCACCTCATCGTGAGCCTGGAGAATCTTTCTCCACCATCTATATGATGCATCCTATAGAAGGATGGTCTAAAATATCACCAAGAGATCAGATGGTTTCTCTACCAGTCGGAAGAATCTCACCATAGACTCCAGCCAATCCTCAGCAGCTTGTGGGTCTATCTCTCCTCTGAATCTGGGTGGCCTCTAGCATTGGAACTCAAGCAACGCGCTCAACCGGTGGGAACCGTCTGAGTTTGGGGCTGGTAGCATCGGTGGCCCATTGGGTAATGGTACCGCTGGTGCCTCCACTTGTGCCTCTACTGGAAGAGGGCCCTGCAGTGAGGCCTGGTCTCTCGGTGGGCTATTAGTGCGTACTATATCTGGATCCCTAGCTGGCTATCTACGTGGAGGAATTTTGAGAAGTAACAGGTGTGCCATGGTTAATAAGTTATACCTGGTGAGATTACTCAAGAGATCATAAAGAAAACTCTTGAAAACACACACAATAAGTGTTTTCGTGCACTGTGTTGGAAATCAGAAGTCAGGGTCCTGGTGTTTGGATATGTTGGTCGTGGCACCAACAATGGATTCCCTAAATTTATAACCACAATCACTACACTTAACAATATTGTTGTTAAAAAGAAAGATCAGAGTCCTATGTTCTATAGTAGGAATGAGTCCTCTGATACGAATTTATCACGACCCGTTCCCCGGGGCCAGTTCCATGACTACCTCATTCCCTGCTTCTATAGTCCTGGGGCTGGCAACTAGCACCAAAGGAATATTCCCTAAAATTAGGAAGGCATTACCCTTATAACATGTAACACACATAACCACACACATAGTAAGATACACACTCAAGTAAACTGAATAGTTAACAGAGTGAGTACAGTAAGTAAAAGGGGGAAAAATACAATCCCAATTAGAAAGTAAATGGAAAACTGGAAAGTACAAGACGACTAATAGGTGAAATGCATCTCAAGAATACTACACCACGAATCGTATCTGAATAGTAGGTACAGCTCAAGAATCATCATCTATGGAGTTCTCCTCATCTAATGTCCACCTCTGAGCCACCTCCAATCCTGGTACTGTCATCTTCAGTCAGCACTTTCTGTCGTCTGCACCAAACACAACAGGGTGCGAGTACATACCGTGTAGGGGTGAGTATATCAATTCTCAATAGGGACACTGAGACCCTCAAGGTCTCACAAAATCCACCAAGGTTAAACCACACAACATGAAATCATTTGACAACCCTACTTCGGTATATTCCCTTATATATACCTAAGTTATCAAGTATTCCCATCTTAATCATGAGGAAACAATGAGTCCAACTCAAAATCCCAAATCTCAACTATTCCAAAAAGGAAGTAATACCCCGAAGGTAAGTACCATACAGGTACATAACACATAATAATACCACCAAGTTATTACCCTAAAGGAATATACCACATAGGTATAGACTCATCTCACACGAGGTATAACTTAAGTACAATAGTAGAGATGATTACATTCAACTACTAATTTATCTTTCTCAGTTAAAAATCAGACCCACAAAGGATCACTAAGTGTTGACCAACATAGAATTGCTCAATGCTGAAACACATAGGATTTCTAAGTTCTAAACCACACAAGATCCTTAGGTTGTGACCCACAAGGGATTACTCAGTGCTGACCCACATAGGATCACTCTTCTTTCTTCATGTCATAGCCGGGCACTGGGTTCCTGCACTAAGATATCTCGTCTCAAAGATATTACACTCCTTAATCCACTAGTTAATAATCCAAAAACCAATAATACCCCTGAAAAAGTATCTCAATGTACTTCCACGTCATAGGGGTCTCAACGCAACAAACATTGATTCAATCAGATACCCGGTTTGTGAGTTATTAGCCTTTTAGTCCCGAGTTCCCGATTGGATTCATGCTCAATCCAACCCACATATACTCTAACATTATCCAAATCTACATAGGGGTATACTCAATTGGGTCACATCGCTCTATGGTTTCCAGCCCCGCTAATGTTTCATCAAACGGACACCTGGTGCCAATGTTATTGCCAAAAGACCGTAAATGGGGCAAAGTGGGTCCGGGTTTAGTACGACTTGGTGGGACCGACCCGACCCGACCCGGACCAACCTGCCCAGCCTGGGCCGACCCGAATTGGGTTGACCTGGCCCAACCTTCTGGGTCTAGCCTGGCCCACGTTTCGGCCCTACCCGCGCGGAGCGACCCGACCTGGGTAGGGCGGTGTAGCTGTAGGGCGGCAGGAGGCGGCGTGGTCGTCGCGATGGTCGTGGGGCCAGGGAGGGCTGTGAGGCGGAGTGGATGATCGTGGGGTGGTGTAGAGATGACGTGGGGTGACGATGATTGTGATCAGTGAGGTTGTTCGGTGGTGATCCACTTGGGGTGGTTGTGCGGTGCAGTCGCGCACCGTACCTGCGCCGGCTGCCGGCATGACCCGCCTTCCTCTATTTGTCAACTTTGTCGTGATCAGCGGTGGTGTCGTCCCCATTTCTCATTCCCCACCTGGGTTGTTTTCTATCCTCCTCCACCGCTAAGAACACATCAATTTATCATGAGAATGGCGGAGAGGAAGGGCCATGTTTGTTTGGCCCGCACACTCCGTGCTAGAGCGGTATCAAATGGCTAAAATCTCTTTTAGATTTACAATGAGTCATTAATAACGGTTAAGGGGAAGAAATTAAAACAACCACCCTACCTTGATTTCTTATTATCATTGGAAGGGGAGCAGTCAGTGATGTTGGTGTCTCCCTGATCATCAGTTCATTCGTCATTAAAGATCCTTTAACAGCGTTCTTCGTTGGATAAATATTCATCGAAGAAGAAGATTTCTTTGTTGGAGAATGATTCTCCAACGTTCTCCCCAAGATTCTACCATGAACAACGAATTCTCTCAAAATAATATCCAACCAAAATAAAAATTATTTGTCGAATTTTAAACCCTCTACATGGGAGGTCTTAAAAAAGAAAATTAAAATAAAATAAAATTTTATTTTTTTCTATTTCCATGAAAAAACCCAAATTCTATCTTTCACCCGCTACCTACTCCAGTCAAGGTGAATGTCCCCTTAAGCGATTACCAGAACTGCAAGTTCAACAGTACCCTTAGATTTCAATTCTGAGCACCGGTTCAAAAGTTACAAAAACCTACTCACACATTTACTGAACGTCCACGAAAAAATGTTCAGAAATTCATTTTGGGCTCATCGACCTTCAGAATCACACACCATAAATTTTTGTGGCCTCATAAAATTAATATTTATTTGAAATAAATAAATGGAATTTCCGGGTCTTTAAACAATATTTTTGATACACATAAGATAGATTTTATAGTTATGAGATATGAATAAATCCAATTTTAGGAATACAAAGTTGTATTTTTCGAAAAGTTAATTGACACCATCCAAACACATTTCATTATCTATGTATCCCTTGATTGATGTATTGAGATTATATAGAGTCCTTATATTGAAAAATGAATATATAAAAATTCATTATAAGATACCACATTCTCACCCACATCTATCTTTTATGTGAGAATATTCTCTGTGGATATAGGTTATTAGGGGACCACTCAATGGCTATTAAAAACCCTGTAACATTAAGAATGGTATGAAATAGAATTTATCATTTCAAGATTATATAAATTTATACCAAAAGCGAAGAATTTTAATTGAGCTGATGGAAAAATATTCTCAATTTTGTGTGAGTGTGACATTATATGATGATGAGTGTGGACTATTGACAAGAAATGAAACATGATAACATTCCAATTTGAATGTTTCACATTAAATGTTGTGTGTTACTTAGATTATGAGATTCACGACATAATGGATGAGTTCATAGACATGATTTCAAATGATATACAAGGGTATCCTTTACATTGAGTAGTCATCTTCTTCATCAAACTATATCATGAGACATCTTCAATATCATTATTGTTATTTCATATATCCAGATTTCAGATTAGGTAGAGGAATGCGTAGTAAAAGTTCCTTTTTTTGTAATGATTTCATCATAACTAGTGCTTCCCCATGGAAACTCTAGTGTTGTTTTCAATGAGTTTAGATTGAATCATATAGTACTGTGATGACTATCTCTACCTAAATAAGGAAAAAATCAAGAAAAGTAAACTATTTCAAGCCTTGTTGACATTATTATGTAGAATCCCATTTTTTATAAAATATGATAATATAAAGTACAACATACTAAACATGAAACAATGAGATTTATGATATTGTGATATACTATAAATGATTCCATTACAAAATAATATCATATTTGATGGTTTTGAACTAGAATAAAGATAGTATACAAAAATATTAGTTCTATATAATTTAATATTATTTACTAATAAAACATAAATAAGTATTCAATTTTGTATAATGTAATTTTATACTAAAATTTTTTTCATCTTCGAACATAATTTTATTACATCTTTCTCAAAAAAATTATAACAAGTTTCATAAATATAATTGAAATGAGGCTTTAGTAGATAAATAACATTTTTCATATAAACATGAAAAAATTATATTAATGATAAATATTGGAATATTTTGGATTAAATTATTTTTTTTTAATATAAAATAACATATTTAACTTTAATTATAAATTAAAAGTCATTATAAAGATAAAATAATAAATTTTAACATTAGGAATCCTTTTTTTTTGATTTTTTTTTTAATTTTATATAATTAATAATAAAATATATTTTTTAACATCAAAATATATTCTAAAACTTTTGAAAATAAATATATATTATTTTTCAAATGAAAAAATAGTTCTTATCTATTATGAAAGTATTTTAAGGGTCGTTTTAGTATTAAATTAGCTCTAATGAAAAAAAAATCATTTCTTTTATATACTCTCTTGAATTCCATTTTAATCTAAATTGTTTTTTATGTTCCAATAATATTATTTCTATATTTGAGAGGAATTTTTCTATAAAACTATTTTTCTTCAAATTCAATGGATTTTTTTGATTTATTTTATCCAAATATATATATATATATATATTAAATTATATAAAATTGAATCCATATTTAAAATCTTCAATTAAAAATATTTCAATGGGTCCACTTTTATTCTTTTAATTTTGAATATTAACCTTAGAAAAAATTCAGGTAGCATGGTAAGAGTTAAAATGGGTTTAAATTTAATAAAATGAAAATGATAATGTAAAAGTTTAACTAAAAACATGTCTACATTAGTTTTTAAGGAAATTATACAAATCAGTTAATGTCATCTCCATATATGTGTAATTTTTCATGCATTATAATACATAATAAAATTATTTTGATTTAAATCTATTATATAATTCAATTTGTGTCCTCTCCCAAAATTATAAAATAGTACCCCATATCTTCTTTTATTCGTAATGATTGAGCCTTATTTATCAAAAAATCCCATTCTCAGTACTTTATTATATTCAATGTATTTATCAAAGATCCTTTGGTACTCTCATAACTCCATTATTTTGAGGAATAAGGTGCAATCCAAATGAGGTTTCTCAATGGGGAGGTGAAAATGTTACCCCTGATTTCTCAATTTAATATATTTTCACAAAATCAATAATGTATTAGTATCAATAATTTTATAATAAATAAATAATCATAAATACACTGATACGATTACATTATTATGAAATAACTATTTTCCACATCATCTCTATCTTTTAATAATCAATTATCATGTGTGCATTCATATGACCAACCGTCTCCATGTAATGGTGTAATTCATATTTCATCACTAATTTTAATAGATATTTATAAATATAGTTATAATTTAAATAAATTAAATTTATAAAATAAATACGAATCTATAAATATAATATATACTTTATCATCATTATATTCTGGTAATTATAAAAAATTCCATCATCCCTTTGTATGTGTAACCTACCTCATGTATGAAGTTATCTGATTAATTATTCATCTATATAATTCATGAATGACTATAAATATTTTATAAATAATATATATGATATAACCAACATGATTTAAATTTTTTAAATTAACGGGCATGTGTAAAACAGGAGGAAAAAACAACTTAATTGAAACATACATAAAAATGTAATTGTTAACACTCTAAAACACTAATGTTAGCTATAAATTATGGTTTAACATGTGTTAAGATAGAACAAAGTGACTCTATAGTTTATTTAATGTATGTATATAGTTATATTATAATATTTTATTAAATTTTAAATTATTTGATAGTTTTTTAAAATGACATACAACAACTGTCTAACCTAAGGTATGGATTAATTCACAATATCATAACAAATTGATCTATTTTATATATAACTTTACATTTTGTTAATTAAATATTAATTATTTTTTAAAACGTCTCAATATTATTATCCGAGGGTAATTTTCATAAATTACATGTATTTATTTCATTTCCTTCTCTATAAGTACTCAAAAGCATAAGAAACTATATTTAGGGAAAAAATTCTTTCTTGGGAGAGATTATTTTTCTTAAAAACATACAATTTTTAACATGTTTTAAATAATAGTTTTACTATTTGACAATAACATATTAAAGTCAGTTTTACACATGTATTAATTTATAAGAATAATTGTAAAATGAATAATCATGTTCATTTTAGAATGATGAATTTTTTACCAATGGTAAGTAATGAATATTTTATTAAAATAAAAAATAAAAAGACGTTCCCATCCCTCATGAATAATATTTTATTTGAAAAATCCTTTAAATATATAAATGGTTATTTAAAAATAATATATTTCCCCTAATGTTTCTGAAATATTTAGATTTTAAATATTTGGATTCAAATTAAATATGGTATTTTGCTAAAAAAATGTTCTAGTGATCATTAAATAATACTATCGACGTTATAATTATACTTTTATGGAAAATATTCGTTAATAAGGATATAATGTACCGATATCATCCATTATATTTCATAGAATTAATTATGATCATATTAGTAAGGGAATTATTGAAATTCCATATTATAGTTCATAAATTTTATATTATTATAAATTGTTATGATATATTGATTAGGTTGTACTGTTTATTTATATAATGATTTTTTTCCAAATTATGTGATGGTGATACATACCATTTCATTACCCATAAATTCATTACTGAGTTATTTAAGACAATTTTTTGCGATTTGGTATATACCTTATCCATTCATATTTTATATCATGTAATGAGGCCTTGAATATGTGCTTATTATTTCAGATATAGTTAATGAAATGTTATTAAATTAGTTATTTATGTCCATGTGATTACTCATATAATTATATCATCCATGAATGTTTTCAACATCATGTTTTTTTTAATATTTAATTATTTATAATTATTTTTTTCCTTTTATATTTACCATTCCATATTTATTATAAGATAGAAATTTATGTACTCATTCACTTATATAGAATTTTGGATTAAACTATTTTTTTTTGTGATTTTCATAGAATTTTTGGATTTTTATATTCATTAATATTAAAGTATATGATTGAAAAAAAATCAGAAGTAAAATACTATATTTTATTTTATCTTTCCAAATGTACTGTGTTATTCATTAATTTATCTAGTATCTCAATACTAGAAAACAGTTAGAACCCATTAGATGTTATCACTTGTATCTCATTCCAATGGAATAATTATACCTCTAGATCATAGTTCATTTAATAGGAATTGTTTTAGTTGGTATCAAAGGATGATTAGTGTAAATCTTGGTATCCTAATTTATAGAAACAATTTTTAGAGGAAAACCCCTACGATCAATTATAGGTATAAGTACAAGTATGGGTAATGTTTTTCAATATTTAGTAAATTAGATATTTTGTGTTTTCCATATAGAATATATTATTATTAAATATTTTCATCTGGATGTGTATTTGGAATACAAGAGCCAAAGGCTAACAATATTCTGGTTCATTGATTAGGTATTAACTCGAATACCACTGGTTCATGAAATGTGGGCTTATGATTATATACCTACACAAACATATCCTAGACATTTTAAATGATTGATTAACATGTTCATTACTGGATATTATAAATTATTTGAATATATTTATTTTACGTGAGGATATTACCAAAGAAACTAATATTACGAATCTGGTACTACCTATGAATTGTTTATAATTTTTTTGTTAAGTTTAAATAGTTTCAAAATTATAGATAATCATTAATAATTTTATAATAACATTTATTTTTTTCATTATTTTATGTTGAAACTATTGGAGGGAATGGAAAACATAATGGTAACTGCAATACACATAGAAATTTCCCTCTAAAAATGACTATAATAATTGATACATAGGTAACATGACTACAAAAATGTCTAAGAATGTTATGATTAGTAATATTGGAAATATATAAAAACATTTCCTTTAATAAATTAAAAAATGATGTTTCACTACTTCAAACGGTATAAAAATCCATCATTTGGAAAAAAAATACAAATATGTTTGTAACTAAATAATGGATTGAGTAGCATGAAATATTATTTAAATCATTGGAATGTAAGAAACGTAAAGTGGACATTTTAGTAATGTTTCGTTTAAAGACTATTTCTAATCACATCAGGTTGAAGAATAAATTTATTATATTGTTTTTGGAAATATAAGGAATTGAATTTGACACTTTTTTGGAGTTATTATAAACAAATATGTTACCCATGAGAAATGAGTTAATTTGGTACGATAGTTTTTAATTTGGATGAATTTAGTAAATAAAATGTTTTTATATAAGAATAGAACTTTAGAATATTATAAAGACATATTGAATAATATTATATTATGCAGATAGTATGATTGATTGTTTTAATTGTAGGATAAATCCAATCCTTTGAAGGTTGTTACACACTCAAAAATAGTCAAAATGTAATGATAATATATCATGTTCTCTAAAGGAAGATTTATAATTTATGAAGATTTATATTTTAATGAAAACATGTAGAAAATGATTGTGTATTGACACTATGTAAAAGGAAACGTTTCAAAAGTGAAATACTTATGAGTGGAAGTACAAAATTATAACAACCGTGGAATGAAAAATCTTAGAAATTATATGAAGGGAAATATGGATTACTATTAGTGTAGAGGGAAAGTACACCATTCCTATGAGTGTAAGAGAAATAATGAATATTTCAATGTAGAGTTATTTGACTATATCAAGATGGGAACTATGAAAATTAATTTGAAAATGACAAGAGAATAAACCATAGAAAAGCACAAGTGAAAATTTTCCAGATCAAGAAATTAGTATAGCTGAATTTAAATTTAATTATGCTGTGATAATATGTACATTGATCTTAATATAAATGTCAGCTAATTATTTAGTATATTTTTGATCTATTCCCAGTTTTATATCTTTGGTTAATATGAAATCATCCCAGAACCTTCTATGTAAGAAATTTTAATTCAAAACACCAAGTGGAAATCATGTTTTATTTGTAATAAAATGGGTGGTTTCAAACAAATCACATATATTATATAGTTATAATTATATTTATTCTTATAATTTTTAACATTTATATAATCCAATATTTTTGAATTAATTATTTTATTGGATTTATGAACAATTAAATGAAGAAAAAAATAATATGTATTGACCAAGTAGTAATAAAATTCATGGTAAATGTAGTTCGACATTTGAATGGTTTGTATTATTTATTGTCTTGAGTCAATTTTTTACTTCATCACAAAGTGGTTTTGTCAAATTTATTATTTTCACGATATTTGATAATCCTTTATTTAGATAGGTTAAGTAATATTTCATTAATTTTTTTATCATATTATCATTTAACGATTTATTTTTCTAATAAAAAAATGAAGAAAATAATTTATGTCAACAATCATAATAACCAAATGTGAAAAATGATTAAAAATATCAACAAAAAAAATATTTGAATTTAGAAAAAATATATATGTATATATAAATTTTTCTCTATATTTAATGAAAATTAATCCATAACCTCTATGAAAAGAATCTTGAAATATAAATATTACCATTTTATATTCATTTATGATAAATCGATCATCTTCTTTATCCGTTACTGGTTAATGATTTTGTGGTCATTATTTTTCTCATGATTATGCTCTTTATCACAATATATTATTCATTAAACCTTATTATTACTCTTACATACCAATATTTTCACTTCTTATTAATTTGATCATTATCTAAGAAATCTAAATATGTGAAATTTTAGATGAATTTTACATTCCTCAATTCATATTTACAATGGTTGTTTGATTGTTTCATTATATGATGTGGGTCTTTCAAAGTAGTATATAAAAATATTTAAGCCGTGATTACCATGATACTATATATCTTTTGTGTTCATAATTTATTAATTATGGGGAGATTATAAAAAACCTATAATTTAGATTTTAAAACAAATTTTTTATATCTTGTTTATTATGCTATAATGAAATTTAAGAGAAAATTAATATACTATAAATGTGATAATAAAAACCTATACAATAAATTTCATGCATGAATATAAATTTCCAAATTATAATAAATATAAATATTTTATATAATATAATCATATTAGGAAATACATAATAAATAAGTACTAAAATTTCAAAAAAAAAGTATTCATAATTTATATATATAATTTTTCTCCTAAATTTATTTTTGGTGATTTTTTTATGATGGAATTTAAAATAATTTCAATAAAATTGTTTAGATATTATTTTAGTATTTTAATATGAAATTTATACTAAACATGAAATATTTATATTATGATGTATTTTTTGTCCTTGGGTGGAAATAATTTTTTTAAGTGACTATTTTAAAAAAACCAATTTTACAAAAACATCAAATTTTATGAAATTATTTTGAAAATTTATTAATAGTAAAGGATAAAAAAACATTGATCTGTAAAAAATATTATTTCTAAAAACAATATAATTTATATAATGATATATTATTTATCATTTAAATATATTCTAAACATTTTGTAAATCTATTTATTTCTTTGTAAATGATATCATATTTTTATTGTCTATATTAATCGAATATTTATAAGGATGAATTCTGTTTCGGTTAGGTCAGAGAGAAAAAATAAGGCCATATTAATTAAACAGATTATAATTAATTAAATTGAAATAAAAATTGTAATTTGTTTTCTTTATAGTCATTTTTATACATAAAAAGTTACTTTCCTATAAAATCAATTAATATTATGATTTCTGGGATTCATTTTAAATTAATTTCATCAAATTTTAGAAATTAAATATAAAATAATGAAATAAAAATATTGAATCATAATTTGTTTTTCTGAAAGAGGTCAAATAAATTTTTGGCCATTATGAATATCTACTTTAAAAAAAATGTTATTATCGTATGTTTTTATAATATTTAAAAGGGATTAATCTAATGTTATATGTGAAAAAATTGAATAAAAATATATATAAATCTTATATTCTATTCATATTTTGTCACTATCACATATCTTAATCAAATATTACTAAAGTTTGTTACATTATACATGAAAAATATATAATTAGTATTTAAAGAATAAAAAAATATGTTGACCAAGTAGTTATATAATTTATGTTTAATATATGGTATCATTTGAGTGGTTGATATCATTTATGTTTTTTTGATTTAGTGTAATACATATCCAAAAGTTGGTTTTATCTAATTGTTTATTTTCATTATATTTTAAAATCATTTATTTATATTGTTGAAATAGGTTTTCATTCATTTTTTATAATATTATCCTGTAAACGTATTATTTGGTCCTTTTAAAAGGAAAATATAGTATAAATTAATAATCATTACAACCACATGTGAATAATGATTAAAATCAATAGTGAAAAAATAATAGATAATTGAAAAAATAATGTATGTATATTTCAATTAGTTCTAAATATTGAAAAAAGGAGTTTGTCGCCTCAATAAAACATATATAGAAATAAAAAGTTTATCCATTTACATTCATTTAGGATGAAATGATTTCACTCTTTATCCCTTATCAGTTAATGGTTTTTTGATAATTATTTTTACCATGATCATTCTCTATATAACTCTATTTTATTCATTAGAAATTATTATTTCTCTTCCCTATACGTAGTTTCACTTCCTATTAAATTAATCATTATCTTCGAATTTTAACATGCGTCATTATGGAAAACATTTTTATTTCACAATTTCCTTTTTCAAAGGATGTATTATTATTCCATATATGATTTGGGATTTTTAAAATTGTATAATAAAATATTTAACCCTTGATTACTTTGATTGAAGTAAAATATTGATGTCATAATTTATTTTAAAGTGGAGAATGTAAACACCATATAATTTAGATTAAAAAATAATTTCTTTGATATTTTGTTCAATATGAATCACCGAGAATTAAGATAAAAGTAATACTCTCATTATTTGATAATGATAACTTATACAATATATTATTTTCATGAATAAGATTTACCGAATTTGAAGAGATATAAATGTTATATATAAAGTAAACTTATTGAGGAATTCATAATAAATAGGTACTCAAATTTCAATTAATTCTTTCTATGCTACAAAAAAAATCATCCGAAATTTGTTTTATTTTTGAATGATGAAATTGGAATCAATTTCTACAATATTTTTGAAATTTTATATGGTTTAATTAAAATCAAATTTAAAAAAATTATTTTCTTATTATATATTTTTTCGATATGGTAGGAAACAATATTTTTATGTTAATAAATAAATATACATATTTTACATAAACTATAACATTTGTGAAATTATAATGATAAAAGATTAAAATTGAAGAATGTAAAACATTTTATCTAGGAAAAATCTAAATTTATTAAAAAATTATAATACATATAATAATATAGTTTTATCATTTCAATATATTCTTAACATTTTGGAAATATAATAATTAGTTTTCTAAATGATTTAATTTTTGGGTTAGTATATTTTAATCGTGTATTTATAAGGCTGAATTTGGTTTTGGTTTATGTAGGGAAAAATATTTCCTTTTCAATTAAATATAATCTAATTAATTGCATTGGAATAAAAATTATAATTATTTTTTCTTTATAATTATTATTATATATATATAAAGGATTTTTTATAAAATATATTAATATTATGTATTGAGGGATTTTTTTTAATTTAATTTCTTCAAATATTTGAATATAAATTTGATACAGTGGAATAATTTTTTTGAATCCTCATGTCTATATTTTTATAGGGGGTCACATTTCTTTGTGGCCATTATGAAGAAAAACATAGAAAAAAATTATTTATTATAGTAAGCATTAAAATTAGAATGAAGCGATGAAACTAAACATTAAATATGATAAAATTGAATTAAACATATAGTAATATTATATTATATTTTTATTTCATCAATATCACAAAAAATATTTTAATTTTAGTTATTTTATTTTTATTATAAATGAGAAATATATAATTTATAAATAAAGTATACAATATTATGTGTTGTCCAAGTAGTAATGAAATTAGTTGAAAATTTAGTGTTTCATTTGACTGTTTGATATTATTTGTGTGTTTTTCTCAATAAATGTATTACTTTTTAAAAATCTTGATAGTTCTTCTTGTCCAAATTGATTTAGAAACATCTTGTTTTTGTCTAGATAGGTGATTATTAGTGATGATGTCTTTAGACTCGTTCAACACTTCATTAAAAGTGTTTCCCATCTTTAGGGATGAAATTATCAATTTCATTTTATTATTCATAAGTAGGACAATTCCAATGAGATTAATTTTTTTAGCTTTGTTTCATTTATCAATATCATCTACCAGTCATTATGAATATTCTTACCAATATATTAGCTCATATTTCATGTAAAATTGATTTGTTAAACTAATTTGGTTTCATAAATGAGACTTCCATTCAAAATAATCTAATCCAATCATCAGAGTTTGTCAACATTCTAAAGTAACCTATTACAAGAGGTAAAATTTCATAAAATATTAAAATTAAAATGGATTTTGACATGATATATTAATAATTTATTTATAAGATCCTTCCCATGTTTACTTTTGATGGTTCTTTCATTTTTAGAATAAATATTATTTTTGGCACTGGTAATATATCTATTCTTATCCATGGATCAATAGAGGGGTACTTATATTTTTATTGATGTGTCCTAAAGGATGGTCACCAGTCTTCTATAACATTCTCTATTTCTAAGGATTATCTTTGTACATTGAATTCAATCATTGCTGGTAATGAGAAGCTGAATACTATAAGTGATGGTAGAGGAACTTCTACTCCAACTCACATTCATTATGTGGATGATATCACCCTCATAAATTCATGTGTACAAGAGAAACCTACAAAATCATGAATCCCATTTCAATTATGATAAATTCTTTGGTATGCAGGTTACATGGACAAAATATATTTTTTATTTTGGAAGAAATAGTTCTTCTATGAGGAAAATTTACATTATATGTGAATTGGATATTAGAGGGGGAATATTCCCTTTTATATATCTTATTGTTCCTATTCTTCATAGTCATCCAATGTTTTTTTACTTGTTAGGAATTTTTAGTTAGATTAGAAGAGAAGTATCCTCTTGGAATAGAAAATCCCGCTCAATGGTAGCTTGTGTTTCATTTGTCAATGCTGTTATAATTTCCAATTTTTTAACACTTTTATTATGTATAAATGGAATGTACCCTCATCAAATTCATTAATGTGGATATCATGAATTTTATCTAGATTAGAAATATCATGTAATAGAGATTGTATTCTATTCCAATAATTATAAGGTGAAAACTCTTTGAGGTGGGGGAATTTGAATTGAAACTGCAATGACCCAAACTTTTATCAAAGCAACTTATCCCAACCTGTGGTAATTTAATAATCATATAAAATCACATCTAGAAAAAAAATTCCACATCATGAAAAAATAAACTACTATGGTACATTTAAACATAAATTTTCTACTTCAATGTTTTGAATTTTGAAAATATAACATTCACAATGGCAATAAGTTAACTTTTGGGATAATTATAGGAAAAAAATAGTTTTTGGTGAATAGGTTAAACACCCCAAGCTTCCACTATACACCTCTCTTTGATTAATACAGTAGCATGTGTTGTACGCAACTTTGAGTTCTAACACACACCACGACCAATCAAAGTAGTCGTTATGAATAATAATACCCACTTTTTAAAATTTTATTAATTTTATGATTCAAAATGGAATTCATTTTTGGATTCAGAATATTGAAATTAGCCAATGGTGAAATTTTGGTACTTTTTAGATAAATTTTATATTTTGATGAATAGGGAAAATTACTAAATTTTAATTAAAAACAATTTTTTTAATAAAAATAATTAATAATGATAAATAATGAATTTTAGTGGTTTTAAATTATATTTAGAATATATTTTTACCATTTAATCTAATTTTGGTCATTGGACATAATTTCACATTTAAACCAGACATAAAGAAGTGTCAATCTTTTAATAGTTATTGTTTTTAAAAAACACGCATTTTGTTTTAATACGGGAATTAACTTTAAATTAATAAATGAAACTTCTATGTTTCGAATTTGGTAAAATAGACTTCATTATTGAATTATTAATATTAAAATTATCTTAGGGTAAATTTTTGATATTTTTCTGAAAACTTTCAATTTTTGATGAATAGAGAAAAACATAGAGTTACTGTTTAAAACCGTCTTTTTGTTTAAAAAATTATTTATATTATTTAAATTTATTTTAGGTCAAAATAGATACATAATACCTATATAAATTCAATGTAATTAATTGTAGTCACTTTCTAATAATTTTATATATATAAAAAGTTTATTGAACTTTTTCACCGTATTTTACCCACATCCTAAGATAATTTGTAAATTCACATAAAACATAATTTTACCGCTTCTGTGAGTGGAATTCCCAAAATCTGAGAGACACGGTTAATATCAAGGGTTAAATGTGGTCCAATAAGGTAAAAATAATTTTTGGTGAATAGTAACTTTTTACTTTTATTTACAACGGTAAAAAGAAAATAGGGTAATTAAGGGTAAAAATGATATTATCATTACCATAAAAAATTTCCTAATTCTATTGGATAAGTTTAATTCGACCAAAGACAACCTTATGAATAAAATATGACCTTTTAGGTCCACCTGGATTATATTAGGATATTTATTATTATTTAATTCAAAGAAGAGTTAAAATAGTTAAAATCAAAGTTTAATAACTACATCATTTTTAATATAGGTTTATACATAAGATAAATTTGATTATAAATATTCATTAGAAATATAAATATATTTCCTACATAATGGTATTTTAATTATAATTTCTAGACATTAAATAGTTTAATTTATTTATGAAATAATGATGATGTGGTAATTACCTTATTAATGAAAGAATTAAATAAATTGTAATAAAAATATTAAAGTAAATATAATTACAAATTTTTATGACATACACGAATTTTATAGGTGACTATGACATGTTAGCTCTGATTCAATGTATATTTTTCTAAGTAATCAAGTTGTGATGACTTTCACAAAAAGAAAATACCAAATAGTGTCAAAATTGATGTAAATTAATATTTAAAACAAATATTATATTATTAATTGATATTATATTCCTAAAAATATAATGTTAGGCCAAAGAACTTATATCATGATAATTTCATCATTAATGTACCACTTGGGGGTCTCTTGGAAGTTTATAGTATGTTTATTAACCATATAATATAAAATTACAAAGAGACATGGTAAATGTCAAACAAAGTAACTAAGAGTTAAAACTAAAATATAAGTTTAATAAAGTGACCCAGACCTGTCTAAAACCTATTGGTTATGTGGATTTCAACCCATCCCCACCATTGAATTTTAATAATCCACTTTTGATTAATTACAAACCGAATATGAATTTATTATAAATTAATAATTTATTTTTTTCCTAAAGAGCCCCTCCTCCCCCTTATAAAAACACCACTTTTAAACAATTCCTCACACCTTTAAAACCATTTGGATCATCCAACCTATGCCCAATTAATCTCCCTACATCCCTATCCCACTCTTATAAGCCTCAACTTAGGCATAAGGAACTTCAAGTGTCTTTTTTGGTTCAAACGAAAGGGAGTTACCCAAATTAATGGTTACGATTTCTCTTAGCTTCTTTTTTTTATTTTACTTCTCCAACCCCTAACCTCTTCATATTATTTTTTTAAAAAAAACAGTATCCAAAATATACTAGGATATTGTTATGAGAAGTATTATAACTAAACATACACTCACATCCATCTAATGGGTGAAGAATATAATGTTTCTGTGGATGGCAACCAAACGCCTCGTGAAACGATGATTGTTCAATTATCTCCTACCGCCTCTATTGGTGGCCATTATGGTGGAACTATAATTAAATTTGATATTAATTATATTTATTGTATATATAATCGTATTTTATTCCCTTTTATAGCATACCATTATTCGTTTCATGTTGTATATATATACAATAATTTTATTTGAGGAAGTGCGGACTACCGCCCCTCAAAGTGATATGACTCGTTTATACCATAAATGGAACATATAAATGATGATATTAATGAAATTAAGTAGCACATATAAGATATTATATTATAATTGAATAATAATATACCTATTTATAATTTGGTTTTGATTCTTTTTAAAATGAAAAATTAAATTGAAGTAGCGTTCGTGCGTACGTACGGACTACCGTCTCCATGAACGCGATGAGATTCATTCCCCATCGTATCCATTCAAGTATAATTAACATTTTATGATTAAAAATAATGTTTAAGGACTTGATATCATTCTGTATATGTATAAGATACAACCTATCCATAACAAACATTGCTCATGTAACAAAACATTTAAAAATAAAACGAGTAAGTTATCACCTGAAACGACGATTATACTAAGATATTATTAACAAATAAATTTTAAAAGATCATATATGATATCATATTAATGTATATTATTCTTATATAATTTAATAAAAATCATTTAACCATTATACATGAGATTAACCTACCCTCAACAAAGGAATAGTACAAGGTAAGGGGTTTTCATCCAACTCCTTATTCCCGTGAGATTCATTCCATATTTCCACTATTACCTTTTGTGGGGTGAATGTACTTCCCATAACTGTATTCTTTGTGTAATACACTTTAATTTATGTGTATTTACATATTAATTTTTTGATATCTCTTTCATGGGGTGTATGTTTCGTAAGATACCAAATTTGTAAGGGTTAATTTCACAATCTTTTTTTTAGCAGAGGTTGTTTTCACATAAGTATCTATTATGAAATATTTAGTATCCATGTCCATGTTTCATAAATTAGTTTTTCAAAGGGATTATTTGAAGGGACTTTTTAATAAAACATAATTTAAATGTTTATATATTTATTCTTCTAAATCTTTCTCATTAATTCCCATGTATTCCAAATGGTTGTTACGGATTTATTTATATGCTCATGAATGATCTTAAAATGTTAATTCCTTTAAAATGTTTCAAAGTGGTATGGGACACATTGATTCAAAAATTTCTTTAAATGACATATTTTCTAAATTGTTTTATTTTTAAATGATTGCATGAAAAAGGGCTATTTATCTCAAATAGTTTTACAAATCATTTTCATCTATGTCAACATCCTTTGATAAATTATACACTCGTTTGAAGTTGATTTATTATGATACAAATCATCCATATTCTATTTAAGGTTTTGTGATATGTTTGACTATGGATGAGTTATTTTTATGCAATTAATGGAATATGATTAATGTTATTGAATTTTGTATACTAGTTTTAATACTAATGTTTATGTTATATTTTATCCTCTTCTTAAGATGAATGTGTTGGACTAGTATGTTCTGGGTTGGGGACCGGTAAAAGTATTCCCTCTGGGTTTCTGTCCAGTTATTAGAGGCACTCCGGCTTGGTGTCCGGTTATTAGAGGCACTCCAGGATGGTGTCCGGTTATTAGAGGAACTCCGGGTTGGTGTCTAGTTATTAGAGGTACTCTGGTTTATGGTCTGGTTACAGAGACTCTCCGGGTTGGGTTCTAGTTACAGTTATACCTTAGGTCTTGGAAAGAGGCCTTGACACAGAAATTAAAGTTTTTCATTATTCATTCTATCATTATGAAAGTGTTTAGTGATATTTCATGTGATTATTCGACTAGTAGAATATCAATTTGAATAAGTAAATGGTATTACTTCATTTTATTTTTTCCATATTATGCTGAAGTTCATGTTTGAAAGGATTTTGTTTTAGTTATACATTGCCTTAAATTTTTATGCTTATTTTTAAATGTTTCCACTATATTGTATTCCTTACTGAGCATATGAGATCACCCCTTTCTATGTTTTATTTTTCCTAGGATTCCAAGATGTGTGTTGTGATTGATATACAGGGTTAATCCAAGAGAATATTGGAGTTTGTGAATGATTATTTATGTTTTTTTGTATGTTATGAAGTGTAATTTAACATTCATGTATTTAATCTATTGTCCAAGACTTCTAAACTGATCGGTCATTTGGGACTAAATTTTTTATAATCATACCAATGTATTAAAATAATGCACCGAATCTGGGTAATTGGGGGCAGGGTGTTACAGTTGGTATCATAAGAAGATAAGCAATAACCGTGGAAACTATATTTAGATAAACTTTGATTAGAGAACATTACCCTAAGATAGACATTGAGGATTATTATAGAAGAACTTCATAAAATTTTGATATTATAGATATTTTGTGAGTTTTATAAGAAATACATCTCTGTCTGGATACGAGTAGGTAGAGGTGGCTCTGGCACATATGTACCTAAGGGTAAAACCAAAAAACACCATTTTGAGCTATAATCGAACGAGAACAGGTGCATGATAATTGGCATTGCTGCACTCTTGGTTACGACACTGCCGAGGGATATGCTTAGGGTAATTCTCATTTTATTTACAAACCATTATGAAGGGTTTATGAGTATATACTTACTCAAAGAAGACATTTTTATGATTATGGATTATATCCATAAACTGTTTAATTTATGTAAACTGTTTTACAAGTTTGGGATTAGGTATTGTGATTCATAAACTAATCTAGTGTATGTGATTGTTTAGAAATGGCGCCCAGTAGAAGGAATGAGAACTCCGGAAATACGCATGATCCAAAGAGTATGAAAGATCATATTTTTCATGGTCTTAAGCCAGAATTTAGAATGGAAATAGTCTCCTACGTATTATCATCATATAAAGAAATAATATCATGTGTTGATATGATAAGTACTGAATTCATGGAGTCCTATGGCTTTGAAGGGAAGAAAGAGAAGAAAAGGATGGTAGAGAGAAGAACATATATATGGAATAAGATAAATACATATTTTTACATATGTGATAATTGTAGAAAAAATCTACTTGGAAAATTCATGAAGGGAATGGGAGTATGTTATAAGTGTGGAGAAAACGGACACCAAGTACGTGACTGCAAGGGTAAGAAAATGGTTTCAAATGTACAATACATCATCTGCAAAGAGTTTGGACACTACGTGAACCAATGTCCATGTCATCAAACTATTCCACAAATGATGCTATTGGATAATAATCATGTTATGATACTACCACAGATGAAGAGGAATGACTAGTGTTATTATCTTTTTATTTTGTAATTATTTCATTGAAGTGTTGTATCAATGATGTACTGGAAATTAATAAGGATTGTACTGCAGTACTATTTCATTGAGTATTTAAGATTTTATGGTACTAAGAATAGTAACTCTACATCGAGTTAAACTTTTTGGAAATTACATGGTTGAAGGAAAGATAAACCTTAATATAGTCTTAATATTGAGGTACTGATTTTGGAATAAGATATGGTTGATTTGGGTAAATTATTTTGGATATTCTTAACTACCTTGAAACTGATTAATGATTTGTATATTCCATCGTTGTTGGAGTTTACAACATTTTTGGATGGATGAAGTATATCCAGTATTCTACAAGGAATAAGGGAGCTTGAATGTAATCAATAAGGTTTTATGGTAATTACAGATGTCTCGGTTTTTTAAATGAATACATGATGAAGGTATTCACCTGCTATTACGAGGTAAAAATTATCTACATTATGTTTACCTTTCATATAAATTTTGGACTGAGATTTTATAGAAGTATTTTGGATAAGTCTAAAGGTTGGAAGGGATTAAATTTGAATGGTTTTTTTTGGATTTTTATAAAAGGACAACATGCAGACCGTGTGATGACTCGTCGCGTCGGACAAAGCAGTGGGAATCAAACCCACAACCATAGTACAATTGGGATTTATCACCTGCTACTAGACTACGTGATGTTCTTAGATGGGATAATGTAGTTTCATTTTTAAAAGGTCTGATATGTGAATTATAAACTCATTATATTTGGAACCCTATACGATTAGGATAAATAGAGTAATTTTGAGTTGTATTATGTTTTGGGGTGAAAGATGAGTTTGTGGTAGAAATTAATTAATGGATAAAACTCTAATTATAAAGTAAGTAAATGTCCTTATGATCTTATTCAATCTCATAAATAAATTCCTCAACATTAATAAATGGAACGTAGAAAATAAATGTTGTCCTAGATGGTACCTTAGATCATCACAAATTTATGGCTTTGGGATTGTTGGCCTTTTCAGAGCCATGTTCTCTACCACTCTCCATCAGATATTGATGGTTAGATTTCTCTACCATATCCATATTTTCCTACATGGAACCCTAGTATGTGTTATTTTTGGTAAACTTCATACTTACCACTCTTTATTTTCAATAGAGGCCTCATTAATCCATTTTTCGATAAGGGATTTCAACTAAGATAAATTGAAATGTCAATCCCAAGTTTCTAATAATGATCATTAATTTTGAGGATTCAATTTATTGAATTAGGGGAGAATGTAACACCCCAAGCTTCCATGGTACGCTTCTCTTTGAATAATACAGTAGCATGTGTTGTACGCAACATCGAGTTCTAACACACACCACGACCAATCAAGGTAGCCGTTATGAATAGTAATACCCACTTTTTGAAATATAATAAATTTTATCTCTCTAAATGGAATTAATTTTTGGATTCCGAATATCGAAATTATCCAAGGGTGAAATTTTGGTAATTTTCGGATAACTTTCATATTTTGATGAATAGTTAAAATTACTAAATTATAAATAAAAACAACTTTTTTAATCAAAATAATTATTAGTGATAAATAATTAATTTTAGTGGTTTTATATTATATTTAGAATATATTTTTACCATTTAATCCAATTTTGGTCATTAGACATAATTTCACATTTAAACCGGACATAAACAAGTGTCAATCTTTTGATAGTTATCTTTTCGTAAAAAAAGCATTTTGTTTTAACAGTGGGAATTAACTTTAAATAAATAAATGAAACATTTATGTTTTTAATTTGTTAAAATATAATTCATTATTGAATTCGTAATATCAAAATTATCTTAGGGTAAACATTTGGTATTAATCTGAAAACATTCAATTTTTGATGAATTGTGAAAAACACTGAGTTACTGTTTAAAACTGGATTTTTATTTAAATATTTAGTTATATTATTTAAAATTATTTTAGGTCAAAATAGATACATAATACCTATATAAATTCAATTTAATTCATTGGAGTCAGTTTATAATAATTTTAGATATATAAAAATTTTATTGAACTTTTTCACCGCCTTTTACCCACCTCCTAAGAGAATTTGTAAATTCATATAAAACTTAATTTTACCGCTTATGGGAGTGGAATTTAAAAAATCTGAGAGACATGGTTAATATAAATAAGTAAATGTGGTTCAATAAGATAAAACTAATTTCTTGGTGAATAGTAACTTTTTACTTTTATTTACCACGATAAAAAATAAATAGGGTAATTAAGGGTAAACATGATATTATTATTACCATAACAGATGTCCTAATTCTATTGGATAAGTTTAATTCGACCAAAAAAAATATTAGGAATAAAATATGACCCTTTAGGTCCACATGGATTATATTAGTACATTTATCATTATTTAATTCAAAGAAGAGTTAAAATAGTTAAAATCAATGATTTATAACTAAAACATTTTTAATATAGGGTTATACATAAGATAAATTTTATTATAAATATTCATAAGAAATATAAAAAGATTTCCTATATAATGGTATTTTAATTATTATTTTTAGACATTAAATAGTTAAATTTATTTATGACACAATGATGATGTAGTAATTACATTATTAATGAAAGAATAAAATAAATGGTAAAATAAATATTAAAATAAATATATTTTCAAAGTTTTTATGACATCCAAAAATTTATAGCTGACTATAACATGTTAGGTCTGATTCAATGTATCTTTTTCGAAGTAATCAAGTTGTGATGCCATTCACAAAAACAAAATACCAAATAGTTTCAAAATTGACATAAATCAATATTTAAAACAAATATTATATGATTAAGTGATATTATATTACTAATAAATTATGGTTCGGACAAAGGACATATATCATGATAGGTAAATCATTAATGGACCAAATGGGGGTCTCTTGGAAGTTTATAGTAATTTTATTAACCATATAATATAAAAATACAAAGAGACATGGTAAATGTCAAACTAAGTAACTAAGGTTTATAACTAAGTTATAAGGTTAATAAAGTGACCCAAAACTGCCTAAAACCTATTGGTTAAGTGGATTTCGACCCATATCCACCATATACTTTGAATAATACACTTTGGAGCCATTATAAACCGAATATAAATTTATTATAAATTAATAATTTATGTTTTTCCTAAATAGCCCCTCCTCCCCCTTATAAAAAACACAACGTTTAACCAATTCCTTACACCATTAAAGCCTTTTGGCTCGACCAACCTCTACCCAATTATGCTCCCTACATCCCTCTCCTCCTCCCAGAAGGCTCACCTTAGGGATAAGGCACTTCAAGAGTCCTTTTTGGTTCAAACCAAATGGAGTTACCCAAATTAAAGGTATCGATTTCTCTTAGCTTCTTTTCTTTTATTTTACCTCTCCAACCCCAAAACTCTTCTTATTATTTTCTTTCGTAACAAAACCAGTATCCAAAATATACTATGATACTGTGATGAGGCGTATTAGAACAACACTTACACACACCTCCATCTAATGGATAATGAACATAATGTTTCTGTGGATGTCAACCAAACGCCTCACGAAACGATGATTGTTCAATTAACTCCTACCGCCTCTCACGGTGGCCATTATGATGGCACTATAATTAAATATGATATTATTTATATTTATTATATATATAAGCTTCTTTAATTCCATTTTATTGAATACCATTATTCGTTTCATGTTGTATATATATACGATAATTTCTTTTGAGGAAGTGCGAACTACCGCCCCCTCAAAGTGATATTACTCATTTATACCATAAATGGATCATATAAAGGATGGTATTAATGAACATAAGATACACATATAATATATTATATTATACTGTAATAATAATATACCTATGAATTATTTGGTTTTGA
This sequence comes from Viscum album, assembly GCA_963277665.1. NCBI lineage: Eukaryota > Viridiplantae > Streptophyta > Magnoliopsida > Santalales > Viscaceae > Viscum > Viscum album. The sequence goes on along the minus strand of OY728142.1, from coordinate 1,480,538,717 downwards.
TTCCTTTTAAAATGAAAAATGAAATGAAAGTAGCGTTCATTCGTACGTACGGACTACCGTCTCCATGAACGCTATGAGATTCATTCCCCATCACATACATTCAAGTATAATTCTCATTTTATGATTAAAAATAATTTTTGAGGACTTTATATCATTCTTGATATGTATAAAATACAACCTATCCATAAAAAACACGGCTCATGTAACAAAACATATAAAATAAAACGATTAAGTTAACACCTGAAACGACGATAATACTAAGATATTATTTACAATGAAATGTTAAAAGATCATATATGATATGATATTAATGTATATTATTCTTTTATAATTTAATAACAATAATTTAACCATTATAAAGGCTATTACCCTACCCTCAACAAAGGAAAAGTACAAGGTAAGTGGTTTTCATCTCACTCCTTATTCCCGTGAGATTCATGCCATATTTGCACTATTACCTTTTGTGGGGTGTATGTACTACCCATAATTGTATTATTTGTGTAATACACATTAATTTTTGTGTATTTACATATTCATTGTTTGATACCTCTTTCATGGGGTGTATGTTTCGTATGATACCAAATTGGTAAGGGTTAATTTCACAATCTCTTTATTATCCGAGATTGTTTTTACATAAGTATCTACTGGGAAATATTTTTTATTCATGTCCATGATGCATAAAAGAGTTTTAAAATGGATTATTTTAAGTTACTTTTTTAATAAAACATCATTTCAAATGTTTTAAATATTTATTCTTCTAAATCATTCTCACTAATATCCATGTCTTCAAAATGGTGTTTAAGGATTTATTTATATGGACATGATTGTTTTTAAAATTTTAATTCCTTTAAAAAGTTTCAAAGAGGTATGAGAAAATTTGATTAAAAATTTATTTAAATGACTTCTTTTCTAAATTGTGTGACTTTTAAATGTTTTCATTAAAAAGGGGTATTTCTCTCAAAGATTTTTTCAAATCATTTTAATTTATGTCAAAATCCTTTGATAAAATTTACACTTGTTTGATGTTGATTTATTATGATACAAATCATCCATATTGTATTTATGGTTTTGTGATATGTTGACTATGGATGAGATATTTTTATGCCATTAATGGCTTATTATTTATGTTTTGGAATTTTGTATTCTAGTTTTAATACGAATGTTTATGTTATATTTCAACCTCTTCTTAAGATGAATGAGTTGGACTAGTATGTTCCGGGTTTGGGACTGGTAAAAGTAAGCCCTCTGTGTTGGTGTCTGGTTATTAGAGGCTCTCTAGGTTGGTGTCTGGTTATAAGAGGCACTATGGGATGGTTTTCGGTTATTAGAGGCACACCGGGTTGGTGTCTAGTTATTAGAGGCACTCTGGGTTAGAGTCATGTTATAGAGGCCCTCCGGGTTGGGTTCCGGTTATAGTTATCCATTAGGTCGTGGAAGAAGGCCTTGGCACATAAAATAAAATTAGGAATTATGAATTCTATCATTATGAAAGTGGTTAGTGAAATTTCATGTGATTATTTAACTAGTACAATATCCATGTGAATAAGTAAATGGAATTACTTCATTTTATTTTTTCCATATTATGTTGATGTTCAAGATTAAAAGTATTTTGTTTTAGTTATACATTTCCATAAAAGTTTATGCTTATTTATGAATGTTTCTACTCTATTTTTATCCTTACTGAGAATCTGAGCTCACCCCTTGCTATGTTGTATTTTTCCCAGGATTTCAAGAAGTGTATTATGATTGATATACCAGGTTAATCTAATAGAATAATGGCATTCATGAAGGGTTATTTATCTTGTTTTATATGTTATTAAGTATAATGTAACATTAATGTATGTAATCTATTTTCCAAGACTGCTAAACCGGTCCGTCCTTCAGGACATTATTCCTTGTAATCTTGCCAATGTATCAAAATAATGCACCGACTCTGGGTAACTGGGATCGGGGCATTACAATAGTTACATACCCTTATGAATAGTAGCATATCCTTATTAATAGTAATATGACCGTTATAAATAATAAATCATCCAAAATAATTGCAACCTCATCCATGAATATATAAATAAATTTATGCTTCTTATTAGTGAAAATATGACCAAAGTAAAAGTAAAGGTATTTTCTAATTCATAAATAGTTATTTATAAATAATTAATTATATTTTATTAATAATTATTACATTCCTAAAATATGTTCATAAATTTAAAATTTTCATTCTTGTGGTTTTAATATTATTTTTTAAGACCATATGTAATTTTTTATGAGCATTATAAAATGAGTATTATTTTTAAAATTTGTATTTTTAGTGAACATTATGATTTTATTTAAAAATTAAATTAATCATATATAGAAATTATTTTTGAAATATTTTGTTTATTTTTTAGACTCTAAACTTTTAAAAATGTATGGGTAATTTTTTTTGGATTTTTTGAAAATAATTGAATTTTTTGATGGATAATGAAATATTATTATTTAGAAAATATGCTAAATACATTAATTATATAGTCATGAATGATGTTCTATAGATGGAAGCCCATTGGTTCAAACTCAGATGCTCATAATACTATATTTATTTTTGGAATCATTTCTATTTATTGTATTTTGGGGAAATAATAAATTAATGAATATAGTATTGTGAAAACCCCTCTCCCCTCCACTATAAATACCACCCCCCACACCCTCATTTCTTCACACATCCAAAGCTTTAATCCTTATCCCAATTCATCCCAAATCTCTTCTCTAGACACTCCCAAATTCCTAGCTACCATTTTTATGATAGGAATAACAAGACCCCTTTCTTAAAGAGGCTCTCAAGGAAGATAAATTCAAGTTGTAATGTATCTCTCTTTTCATTAAATTTCTTTTAAATTTTCAATTATTTTCTTCTGCTATCCTTGACTACCCTTATAAAAATTTCATTATAAATATAGTATGATTGATATATTGGTATGATATCCTGTAAATGGAAGATTATTCATTATACTCACCCCTCTCTCCATTTTTTTATAAAAAATAAATTGTTGCTCGTAATGTGTTAATTTAGCCACATCATGAGAGATGCCTTTACATTTTACATCAACTCATTAAAGACTACCAATGATACAAATAAATTTTTGAAACCATATTTTATTTATTTCTTTCTTTACCACTTTTATGTTTTGGAAACAATATTAATTCACAATATTGACTGATAAAACAAAACATGTTTTTTGTGATAAAAAACCAGCAAAATTAACATAAAATGATCATCATTATATTTTAACTAATGTTTCCTCAACGTGGTATAAAACAGAATCCACTAATAGATCATTTAAACTAATGGAATATAATTAATAACTATAATATCAATTATGGATATTTATCCATGTTCTACATTAACCTCCATTCACGTGTACAAGAGAACCTTCGTGAAGACAATGAAAAAGTACACTCTCGGACAATAGTTTTAAACTATATAACTCATCCAAGGGACCGTAAAAAAACATAATAAAATCATAATTAACCATATTATTGTATATTAGGTATTGGGATTTCAAATTAATGAATATAATTTCATTATACATGATAATAAAGTGAAGAAATCTTTTGCATATAGGGTAAGTGGGATATATTGAACCCAACTTTCATTTTTCAGGTTCTCCCCCTTCCACTCAATTTTCAGTATGGTTACTCCTTAAAAATAATTTTCTCATCATTATCTTTCCATTTCTAGGATATAAATGTTTTCTTTTAGATTTTATGTCAATCAAAATGTTTTCGAAAAGAACTCTTCTTTCAAAAACACACATTTTAGTTCTCACTCTATGTTGATTGTTCTTGTATCAAGTATGTCATTCCATATTTTTTTAGAACATAGATTTTATGAATGTTTTCTTATTAGATTAGACCCATTATTTTACATGGGTTATTTATTTTCATTATTTATATATGTTCTATGTGGCATGCATGATAATGAAAATGTTATGATGTGATGGGTGCGCCAAGAATTATATAGCACAATACAAATATTTGAATGTTACGAGTGTGCCGAGAATTTTATAGTTCTCTAATTCATTGGGTAAACTAATTAATATCACGAGTGAATTTGAAATGACATGTGAACATGATTCTATATTTTTTCATAACTATGTGTTGTTTTTAACCTCTAATACATGATTTTTCATTTTTATGCATTTCCACATTCCAAGTATTCTATTAAAGTTTCCTCAAATAATTATGATAATATGCCCATGTTATGTTGATAACGACTACGCTCATCCCATGATATATTGTTTCATATTCTTGTCTATAATATTTCTGGGATTTTATCTCAACCCTTTTTGATGTATATCCTTAGGTGAGTACACGTACTGAGTAGAGGTCAAGATCCAATAAGATGCTATATTGAAAATAATTAAATAAATATTTTTTGTTTTAAACATTATGTGTTGTCCTAGTTTACCCACGACACTAAACCTCTATTTATTATATGTATAATTCATTTATTTTTATAGTCACTAAAATTAATTAAATGTAATTTATTAAAAGTTGAGTCACTAATGTTGTTATCAGAGGTACGGTTTAGTTAATATGGGAATTACCATTAATGAACCCTAGAGAAAATCCCAAGTATGAGACTAAGTAAAAATATGAACACAAGATTATTTTATTAAAATATAGATCCACAATATATGACTTTACTGTAAATTTCATAAACAAATAATTAATTTATTCAGTTCTCATTGATTTATGTTTTGTTTTAACCATTTCTATTTTATAAAATAGTGGGAACCTTGAGAAACTAGGTCAACAACAAGTGTGAGGGATAATACAATAATTTCCCAAAGGACATCCCCAATGATTTGGGATGCTGAGTTAAAAGCATCAGGGTGATGATTACCCAGCTATCTTAGGTTATGAATAATAACATGAATAATGAGTGATGTCCTCCTTCACCAATGTTGGATAAAATGTCTATCAAGTGTTTTTTTGTAGCTATAACCACCAATGTTTAGTGGATCTCTTTATCCACTCGTGGTGGAATTTTGGTTCCACTCTATGAAGAATATCTTTTTTGTGCTTGCAAATACCAAGATAGAGAAGGTGACACTATCCATTTATCTTCAGGATCTAGAGTTTTATCAATTTTTGGATTTTATTGAGAGCACCATGCCAAGAGATGAAATTGAAAAGATGGAATGAGAAGACATTAAGATCATGTTTCATAACAACTATTTCCCAATAACTCTTAATATGAAGATAAAGAGATAAGTCATAGGGATCTAGAAAATGTTGGGAGAATCTATCACAACCTATGAAGCAAATTTCACAAGGATTTCAAGTTATGGTTCATGTATGGTTATTGAAAATGATATCAAAATTGATAGATTTTTTACTGGATGTAAACCACACCTTCCAAAGGCTCTTGCAATTAGATACTTTGGGAGTTATGAAGAAGTTTTTCGGTGATTCCTCAAAGTGGAGATGGATTTTGGGGAATGGTCTCAAGGATATGGTGAATAGAAATGAAATATGGAGTTTCAAACTGAAGGATGTAATTATAATGATGCGACGAAAAAATCACCACCCACATTCCAAAAATGTGGGAAAGCACATCATAGGAACTACCTCAATGGGATGTTGAAATGATTCAAGTGTGGTAAAGATGGCCACCATGAAAAAGAGTTTCAAAAAACATGAAAAGGAAGTAGAATTTCATGGAAGAATTGAGAGCACCACCCATGGTACAATGATAAAACTACAGGGAGAAATGGCACTATACAATCCAGTGTGATAAACCTCGAGTCCTTGAGGTTAATCATCATCAACATGCACCAATGTCAAATGAAAAAGTCAAGGATTATTCCCTCACTACTATGGATGTGGAGAAATATAATGAAGTCATACAAGTTACACTTTCAATTTAATACTGAATTGAAGACATCTTATTTGATTCGGGTTCTATATATTCCTTTATATCATTCAGGTTTTCTAGAACTATAGAATTGAAGCCCACAATCCTTGAAGTAGAGCTATCTATAAAAACACCATGTGGTTTTATCATTTCATCCTATGTGTTTAACACTTATCCTGTTAGCATATGTTAGAAGAATCATGCAGTAATTCTCGTAATACATCTTTTTGGGGAATTTGACACTATAATGGGAATTTATTGGATATCATTATATAGAGCACATATCAACTATCAAAAAATGAAATTTCATTTCATATTCTAAACCATCCTATGGTCCTCTTCAATTTCAAGGAATATCATGAATATCCTTTGAAAAATAATTCAATGGTTTGGGTGTTGTTTTTATGTGAAGAGGCATACCTCGCTCAAATGGTTGAGTAAAAGAAAAGTGTCAAAATAGGGAAATTACAATCATGATGGAATATGTTGATTCATTTATTAAAGAGTTACCCATACATCCCTAAGATCATGAGGTAGAGTTATCGATAGAACTCATACTCTATGAAATTCATATTACAAAGTGTCCCTAAAGGATGGCTACTATTGAACTAGAGGAGCTAAAAAGTAGTTGGAAGAGCATATGTGAAAAGGGTCTGTATTCTCTAGTGCATCACCTTGGGGTGAACCAGTTCTCTTTGTGAAGAGGAACAAGGAAGAAACCATGTGGTCGTGTATTGATTATTGGGAACATGACATGATCACCATAAAGAATAATTATCCTCATCCAAGGATTGATGTATTTTTTGATTCATTAAGTGGCCCGCAATTCTTCTCAGAGGTGGATCTTCATTCTGTATCTCTTCAGCAGATGGTTTATGAGGATGATATTCAAAAGAATTTCTTCAATACATGGAATGGCCACTAAGAGTTTTAGTTGATTCTCTTCAAACATACTAATGCCCATGAAAACATCATGGGTTTGATGAATATATTCATTATACATTATATTGAAAAAATTTGCATAGTGTTTATATATGAAATTCTCATCTACTCCAAGAGAAATGATGAATATGAATAACATCATATACTTGTGTTGGAGACATTGAGAAAGGAATATTTTTATGCCAGGTTCAGCATGTGTGACTTCGAGATGAAGCAAGTCACGTTCTTAGGACTAGTGGTCACAATTGAGGGAATTTATGTGGACCCGTAAATAACACATGAAATTGAGGAATGGCCCAAACCCTCTAGGGTCATATAAATTCATGGTTTTCTTGCATTAGTTGGGTAATACTGACGTTTTATGAAAAATTTCCCATGAATTTCAATCCCACTAACCATGTTAAAAGGAAATAGGTAAAGAATGTATGGATGAATGAATGTGAGGGAAGAATCAAGGAGCTAAAGGGAAGGTTGATCATTACACCTATAATCGCATTAAAAAAATTGTATAATGATTTTGGATATATAGGGATGGTTCAAAGAAAGGCATGGGTTGTTTACTCATGAAAAATGATAATGTGATAGCCAACACCTCATGGTATATGGACATAATGAGACGAACTACCTGACGCATGATTTAGACCTTGCAGTCATGATTTTTTCAATGAAAATCTAGAGGCAGTGCCTTTATGGTGATAAGTGTGACATATACAATGACCACATGAGCCTAAAGTATATATTCACACAAAAGGATATCAACATTAGTCAATGGATATGCTTAGATCTAATCAAGGACTATGATTTCATTATTCAATATCATCCTAGAATGGAAAACAAGGTAGTTGATACTCTAATAAGAAAAAATAATTATACTATATCCATGTTAGAGATTGAGAAGCAACCTATATTCTTGGATATACAAAGGATGGATTTGGAAATCATAATGGTTGGAGACGCATACTAACTTTCCAAAATGATTGTGCAACCATCAATCCATGTGATTATTAAAGAGGAATAATGCAATGATATGGAGTTAAAAAAGAAGGTGAATATAGTAAAGAGGGGAAGATTCAAGAGTTACATATCGATTATGGTGGTGTGATTTCATTTGGAAAGTTGCATTGTGTGTCTTCATCACCGAAGATAAAGAAAGAGCTATTAGAAAATTCACATAGATCATCATTTTCTATACATCCTTGTAGTAAAAAGTTGTACCAAGCACTTCAAGAACACTTATTACTGGATAACATGAATAAAGAAATTTCAGAATATGTATCAGGGTTCTTGGTATGTCTTCATGATAAATCAGAGAAACTAAAGTCCAAAGGGATGATGAATCCATTACCTTTAACCATGTGGAAATGCGAGAATATAACTATGGACATTACCACAGGTCTCATGAAGACATTGATGAGAAATAATGTGATATGGGTTATTGTTTACTAACTCCCCAAGACTACACATTTTATCGCCATTTAGGATGATCACTTTCTTGAACATTTGAAATGATATATGTGAAAGAAGTGGTGATAATATATGGTTTTCCACTCTCCATTGCCTCGGATCGTGATCCCAATTTTACACATAAATTCTAGAAGAGTATTCAAATTTAATTTTGTACCGAATTAAATTCTAACAAGGCTTATCACTGCCAAACTGATTTCCATTCTAAAATGAATTTATATGTTCTTGAAGACATGTTGAGAGACCACTGTTTAGAATTTAATGGTGGATTTGATCAACATCTATTATTGTTCGATTACTCATGAAACAATAGATTCCAATCATGTATTTAGTTGTCTTCATATGAAGATCTATATAGAAAGTGATTTAGAACTCCAACCTATTGTGATGAAGTTGGAGAGAGAATGCTAATTGGACCTGACCTTGTACAAGAGCTGACATCGAAATTTCAAGTCATCCTGAAACATATCAAAGCTATTCATAATGAATAAAAGATAAATGTTGACAACCATCAACGGGACATGTAGTTTGACGTTGGAGATAAAGTATTCTATTGAATTTCACCATGTAAGAGAGTCATGTGGTTTGGAAGTAATGGGAAGATAAGCCCAAGGTACATTGGCCCCTATGATATCCTTAACTACAAAGGATCTATGGCCTATCATCTTGCACATCCACTGCATATTTCTCAAGATCATGAGGTTTTCACGTATCACTCTTGGGGAAGTATATATAAAACCCCTCACATGTACTGAACTCAAAGGTGGTCAACTGGAAGTTGATCTCTCTTTTGAGGAGCATTCAGCAAATGTTTTGGACTAGAGAGATAACGTTCTAGGCAACATGATGTCCCACCATGTCAACGTCTTTTGGAGGAACCATGATTATGAAAATTCATGTTGGGAATAAGAGGATGAGATTAAAGAGAAGTACCCTCACCTGTTTACATAAAATGAATTTTTAGTGTGAAAGTCCAAATGGGGGAAAATGTAATCACCCAAAATTTTATCAATGAAATTTATTCCTTCATGTATTAATGTCATAGTAATATAAAATTGTTTCTGGAAACACAACTCCACATCATAATTAAATGAAATACAATGTGTCCATTAAACCTAAATTTTCCACTTCAATGTTTTGAATTTCAAAAATCTGACATAGATGGTAGCGATCAGTATGATTTCTCGGGTACGATAAGAAAGAACATAATTTTTCATGAATTGTAACCTACACCAATTAATAGAATTCTACCCTTATTAATATTAATATGACCCTTAGGAATAGTAAATCATATAGAGAAATAGAATCCTCATCCCTGAATGTATAAATAAAATTTAGGCATCATATAAGTGACATTATAACCATAGTAAAAGTTTTTTATTTTTTAAAGTCATAGATAAATAACTATAATTAATTAATGAATTTTTAATTTTTTTTTGTAAAATATGTTCATAAATTAAATTTTTTATATCTTCTAGTTTTAATATAATTCGTTAAGACCTTATGTAATTTTTTAAAAGAATTAAAATATCTGTTTTAGTTTTAAAATTAAAATTTTTCATGTATTTTATGATTTTAATTAAAAATTAAATTAATCATATATGTAATTATTTTTTGAAAAATTGATCTCATATTCGGATTCTACAAATCCAAAAATGGTTAAAGTGAATTTATGGGATTTTTCTGAAAATACATGATTTTTTATAGAAAGTGGAATACTATAATTTACAAAATAATCTAAATAAATTAATTATGGAGACATGGATGACGTTCTATTGATGTGAGTCCAATTTTTTTGAACTCACATGATCACATTACTATATTTAGTCATCGAATCATCACTATTTCATGTCTTAATGTGATATAATAAATTAATTAATATAGTATTGGGAAAACCCTCTCCACTCCACTATATATACCACCCCCCATACCCTCATTTCACCACACCTCTAATTCTTCATGCCTTGCCCAAATTCTGTAAAAATATCTTCCATATCCCCTCCCTCATGTCCATCATCCATTGGTCTAATAAAATGACCAAAACCACTTCCCTAACGAGGCTCTAAAAATATATAAATGCAAGAGGTAATTTCTCTCTTTTATGTCAATTTTCTTTAAGTTTTCATTTATTTTCTTCTATTGTACTCAACTTATCTTAAACAAATGTCATGATAATCCATTATGATTGATATACTATTATTATATCATGTTAATAGAATATTATCCAATATAATACCCCCTCTCTCTTGGCCTATATAAATGAGATTGTTTCCTGTGATGTGTTTATTTTTCTACATCAAGGGAAACTCACTTCCATTTCCCTCCAACTCCATCAAATGTGTCAATGAAACCATTGAATTTTTGAAACCAGATTTTATTATATTGGTTGTAACCTCTTTTATTTTCTATTAAAAATCTTTATACACAATACTATTTGATAAAAAACATGTTTGTTGTGATCCAAAAACTACTCAAATTAACCTAAAATGATCATCACTAAATTTTAACATATGATTCGTCCACAAGGTAAAAATAATAATTCATGATAAGATCATTTTAAATCTAGTAAGATCATTAATAAATTGTAATATCTATTCTGGATGTTTATCCATGTTCTACATGAACATACATTCACATGCACATGTGAACCATTCATGAAAACCAAGAAAAAGAACACTCCCAAAAAATGGATTTGAACTCTGTAACTCATCAAAAGGACCAGAAAAGAGCTTAATGAAACCATAATTAACCATATTCATGTATGAATGGTTATTTGACTTCTAATTAATTAAGATAATGTAATAATATAGGACAATAATGTGAATAAAGCCATTAGATACAAGGTAAGAGGAACTTCTCGAACCCAAATTTATTTTTTCGGGTTCTCCACCTTTAACTCCATTTTCTATATGTTTACACATTAAAAATAATTTATTCATCATTATCATACCATTATTGGGATACAAATGTTTTCCACTATATTTTATGTCAAAAAAATGTTTTCCAAAATAACTATTCCTTCAGAAATGCATCTTTTACTTCTGACTCAAGGATGACGGTTCTTGTATCACGTATGTTATTCCCTCTTTATTTTGGGAGGCCATTGTTTATAAATGTGTTCTTATGTGATTAAATACATTCCATTAAATGTGTTATCTTGGTTCATTATTGATATATGTTCTATATGGCATGCATGATAATAAAAATCTTATGATATGACGGGTGCACCTGGAATTATATAGCGCAATATGAATGTTTGAATGTGATGGGTGTTCCCAGAATTGTAGAGCACTCCAATGATATTAGTATAGTAATTAATCATTTTATTTGTAGTTAAATTATTTTTGAACATTATTCCATATTTTTTCACCACTATGTATGGTAGTTATTCACTGAGACATGGTGTTTCATTTTTATATGCATTGCCACATTCCATGTCTTCTATTAATGTTTCCTATCATACTTCTGATCATATTACATTGTGATGATGATAATTGATATGATAATACCAGTATATATTGATTCATGTTCTTATCTATACTCTAAGAAGGATTTTATCTCACCCTTTTTTAATTTATATCCTCATGTGACTATATGTACTAATGAGATATCAAGATCCAAAAAGATGCGATAAAAGAAGGAAATAAATAAATGTTTTGTGTTGTAAATGTTATACATGGTCATTATTTTCCCATGACACTAAACTCGTAGATCCTAAATGTTTATTCTTTTTAGGTTTTTAATCACTAAAATTATGTAAATGTAATGTAAGAAATGTAGGGTCGCTATAAAAACATCTAATTGGTTTATCAATCCTCATATTCTTATTTTGTATGGAAGCTTGTTAGTGTAAATAATGAGGATCTCTATTTTTCATTTTATGATCTTAAATAATCTCAAATATTGGAATGTTATTCATGTTGAATAATAGGGTTTTCATTCATTTAATTATACATTATCGTTTATTGACTCTCATACAAGGTTTCTAGCTTCCAAATAATACTCTATAAAATGAAGAATGAATAACTAGATTGGTGTTATTTTTTTATCATCTCACTGAGGATGATCTTAACATTAACATAGACAATTAAACCATAATCATGTCAATTAAATTGAGGATTTCCCAGATCATATCAATTATACTATTAAGGATTACCATTTCCCTATACTTAGAAACATATAGACTTGGGAGCCTTCATAAAATAGAATCATCACATCAAAATCTTTCTACTATATTGCCACTATTCCTATTATGGGTATGTTGTGGATTTAGAAGAAAAATATGAATTTAATATCACTCTATTTTTTCATTCTGGTTTGGAGTAATTCTCATTATAAAATCCCTAAAAGATATTTTATACTGGCTTTTGGTATCTCACTATGGTATGTCTGTGTTATGGGAATACCTAAATCACTTGATTCTTGGAAATGTATGAGCTTTAACCATATGGTAGGATGTCTTTGATATCATTTAATTCTGAATTCTATTAATATATTCTATCAGAGTATTCATGGAATGGTGGTTGAGTATTTTATCTCTCTACAACATTGGATTCTTTTCAAGGTCGATGAAATAGAACTAATGAACGTCTTTCGGTGTGTGAGCAATAAATGCTATAATGATGAAGTTTCCTTCAACCCTCAAGCTGATTTGTCTAGTATCCTTATTATTATTAGAAATTTTATGTTTCCACAAAATTCATAATGTCAAATTTTAGTTCCGGAATTGTCAGTTCATAGGGAAATTAGTATTGAAGGTAAATTTCATAATCTTCTAGGAACAAAAAATGAATTTTAAAAAAAAATTATGGGATTAAAATCATTAATGATATATTTTAATGTGGTAATCTGACCCCATAAGGATATGGGGATGTTTTCATAAATAGTCATTGAGATTTTTTAGGATGTTCTCAGGGTACTTGTGGTGATGTCTCATCCCTTGAAGCTGATTTGATTAGTGTTATCTTTGAAAAAGGACATTCCAAAAAGAGTGGTTGGAACATTATATTGTTTGAATGTGATTCTACCACTATTTTTTATTCTATTAGAGTTGGATATATTCATGTTATTTTTACTCTGAAATATATGGATCAATTAGTTGGAGTTTCACTTGTCTATTGACTACATCATCACTCACGATTTTAGAGAGGGAAATAGTTTGGAGGATAATATTTCCCAGAATGGTGTGGATGGGAAGGACCTCACATATTCTGATCATATTCCATTGAATTTAATCCCTCAGATTCATATAGAAAATTTAAATTTCTATTTTTTAAACTTATTTTGACCTGATGGTTTTTCATTAATAATAGGGAACATCATTTCAGGAGGTGCTCATATTTTCAACCAAATTCCAGCAAGTCGAATCCTAATTACATTCATGTGTTACATATTTTCATCCAAGATCCCCAGGTATTATCTTATTAAAAATCATTCAATGATTATTTTTTAATATAATTGTGGTCTCATAAAGGATAGGTATATATGTGAATATATAATTGTCAATATTATTTCTTCTAAAGCTATCTCTAAGTTAAATTTATCCATCGTGAAATATTAAATAGAGCATCCTAAAAGTACTGAGTTGTTATTATAGTCATTTGATGATAATGATTACTATCTTTTCCATTCAATTTAAAAACAAAACATCTATAGTGCATATGTACCTACTTTCATCTCTACGTAGTGGTGTAATTTTATTTCTCATCATAATTTATCATGGATTGTTATATTGATTGAAATAATTAATGTACATGATTTTAATGAAATATTAATTATTTTTTAAATATAATATATTATATTTCTAAAAACACTTCCAAACTATAAATAATGATAATTTTATTCATCTGTTTGTGTGGACACGATCCTCCATGATGTGATGTCTTTTATTTTTCTTGTCCTTCATTCACGAAAGATTTTTAATATTTTATAATGAATATATATGATGTATATTTTAGGGAATTATTTAAATGATGCAAACATGTGAAAAAATGAGGACTAAAACTACTACAATGTAACATACATGATAAAAATAATAAATAACACTCAATGAAAACACATTTAATAAAGATTAATAAATGAAATAGTGTTGAAATTTTATAAGTATATTACATGTGATATTATAAATATGTATATTGTTCTGTTATTTTTCTATAATAATCATTAATTTTATTATGGAAATTTAAAATAGTTTCAATGAAATTATTACATGAGGTAATTAAATTTTTTCTTTATTTCATATTTATTCTGGATTATTTATCATTAGGATATCATCTATTTAATTATATGATATTTGTATATTAAAAACATTCAATTTTCTTATCCTCTAATTTTTTCAATAAATTAAAAGGGTACCATTCATTTGACATCTTATGTACTCAAATTGGTGGATGAATGTCTTTAAAGAAAACTAGCTTCGTTTTTTGATTTTGTCATGAATATTTTATTACGATGTAATCATAATAAATAAAAATATTCTAATTGATATTGGAAATCTCCAATGTTTGATTAGAGTATTTTTGTAACATCTCCACCTATATTAGAGATTTTATCATGTGAAAGTTTAGGTAATTTTTTTACTCTAGTACCTTTGGTTGGAGTTATTTATTATTGTGTCATTGCGTTATGTCTAAAAAAATTTAGAGTAAAGAGACATTTCATAGTCACGTCATGATTTGAATAAACAATTTGAATTCATAGAAGAAACCATGCACCCTCTGGTACATTCAGGCAGAAGCTTCGGCATGGTTAATGCATGGTTTGAGAGGTCGTGTGATGTGGCCTTGTGAAGTTCCCCATTGAAGTAGTGGATATCAGATGGTTACCACATGTTTTTTCAAACCATGTGACTAAACCATGCAAGGGCTGATAGCGAGATCCTTAAATTGGGGATCTCACTCATTCTCAACCTTTACTGACTTTTTTAACCTCCTTTTTTCCCATACTCACGATTTTACCTTCCTAATGGTAAAGGAAGGTTCTCCCATCGACCTAGATAGATTACAAGGCCTTAAAAACATTGTTCATCAAGATATAATTTCCTAATTAAATATCTTCTCTTCTTCTGGTAATTGTAATTCATCCTAATTCTTCTACTATTATTTGTTATCTCTTTCTTTCATCATTTCATTGAATATATCCAATGTTTCCTTGGATATTAAACTATTTGGTGAGATCTAGATCTAGTATTGTGGATATACATCCATATATTTTAGATCTTTATATATTTGATCTGGATTTCTATTTAGAGATTTAGATTTGGAACTTTTATTAACATAATGCTTCTACTCGGATTTTGTGGATTTCTGTTGGGCAAATATTCGTCATTCAATTAAGTTTGGTGGTATAAATTTAATTCCCATTGTCTTGGATTTGATAAGTATATGCATGATTGTATAATTTCTTGTATCTATTATAATGTTTTTCCTTCAATTTAGTAAATTATATTTACCAACTGAGTTATTGATGGGTTCTTGGAAGAATTAATTAATTGGGAAATTAATCAGGAGAATAAGGGGAAACCCTATTAGATAACTACTTTTTAGAAATTTATTATAAAATGAAGGGGTTGTTATCATGATAATTAATACAGGGATTAATTACGAGATATTTAAATTGCTATATTGATATAATTAATTGTAGATTGATTATGTGCTTTTGATAATATGGCCAAGATAATAAATTGTTGGATTAATTATGGGATGTTGGGACTTGAATGAGATAATTAATTCTGAAAAATTAATTAAGGAATATTAATTATGATATTGATTAATTGATTTATGATTTAATTAAAGGTTTAAATCACATAGTTAATTTTTCAATAAACTAATTTAGTGGATTTTTTAAACAAATTTTTGAACATGTAATGGGATTAGGGTGGATAATTAATTGGTAAATTATTTATATGATAACGAATGGGAATAAGGTCATTCGAAATTGAGAAGTACAAATTTAACATGGTTATCATACATAAGAGTAATGATAATGGGACCATGGTCAATCTAAATTTAGAAGTATACATGGTGATATGGTCATTATACTTTTGATTAAAAATAATGTGAATATTGTCATTCATTTGATAGGTAAGCATGGTAACATAGAAATATTACTTATTTTTGTAAAAATTTTAAATTTTGAAATGTGGTTTATAAATACGAAGTTAATGAATAGAAATATTTTATGTTAGAGATATGTCCTCACACGATAATATTTGACCTCCAACATGAGTCAAATCATGTGATGAGATATCATGGAACCTTAGGTACTTTGAGCATCGGAAAGAATATGGTTTTAAGTTATGATATCACCTAGGGAGCAAATCAGGATTTGACATGGGATGAAGTTAATATTGAGGTATGGGTATCCAAATGAACTCAAGATTTAATGTTGATATATTAGAATAAATGAAAAGGTGATAAACTATTTATTATTGCATTGGAATTATTTCCTTATATTACTACATCAACTATCCTTTTACATGATGGGATTTCGTCACAATTGTTGGTGCCTTATTGAGTTGTACACACACCCTATTCCGGCTTCCTTATTGGTACCCGAATATATTATATTTTTCGAGGATTGGTAATGTTCAAGGTCTTTGGGATAAGTGACTGATTGGTTATGGAACATGGAGGAGGGAACCAGAATTGATTTAGAACCTTCTTGGGGAGCTGTATTGTCTATATTTTCAGTTAAATATTAGATATGTGACATTTATACTAGCATAGACTTTGTTCCCTTTTAGTAGAATATTGTATTTACTGTTTGGTTATATTGTGACACAGGTTTGGTTTGGTTATATATGTATCAACATATTGATATATAATTAAATTTTTGTTTTAGACTAATAAAAGAAGGTATAGTCTCCCCATGATTGACTTACCACACCCTCATGACTAGTCGATGGCCTCTAGAAAATGGGGAAAGGTAGTTAATGTAATATGGTGAACTGGATAGGGGCACAGTTCTGGGAATCCCGGGTTGGGATTTTACAAATTTGTATTAGAGGCCCAATTTTCTTCATCATTTGCCTTACTATTTAGGGAAAGGTACACAAGATACTAGGAACAGTCAGGGCATGGTAATGAGCTCCAGCATGTGAGTCGAAAACCCGTGTATGGGGGAAACATAAGTATTCAGAGTGGGATTTTTGTTATTGTTGTTCATTGTTATAGTTTAATGTTATTTCACCTTGGGTTATGTACTTGTTGTATGATGTGATTATTATTTCTAAAAAATATTAGTATTGGTTCATATCCTAGAATGACACGACAATAGAGTTGACATGCATCATTTTAGTCTCTCCGTGTTATTTTGACATGCTTCATTTTAGGCATGCACATGGAAACAGGTTATGGGTAAGTTGTTTAACACAAATTTTTTCCTTATCACGAGATTAAAATGAAAGATACATTTTAACATGAATTGAGAAATATTGTAAAATTATGCAAAATTTGACTAATTCGGTGTCTAAATGAATGTTTTGATTATGATTGTGTGTTTACCCTTGTAAATAGAAACCATTGTGTAAGATGGTTAAGGGTAGTGAATGAGACACATTTTTTACCATGAGGTGAGGTGGGGGAAAAAGTATTGTTTTGATTATTATACCCCCTTTGGTAAATTTTATATGGTTGTGATGTGAGACATGATATATCAATTTGGATTTTTAGGGAGTATACATCCACAATGATTATTGAGGGGATGACTGAGGGGCATTCCTAGGAATGTTATTCCAGTTTTGGAACATGAGTCACTGATTATTCCTGCTAAAGATAAAGGGGAATGTTTTTGAGAGAACTACACCCACATAATGCCATTCATGGAAAGTGACCCGAAGCAGGTTGTGAAAAATGTGTCTGGGTTGACAAAGGACTTCCAGTTGAAGCACCCTTCGACCATTACCGGAGAAGTTGTGCCTAAGGGGGTTTAATTATGGGTAGAGTAAAAAGAGAAATTACATGACCATTGGGAGTCTCTAAATGTAAGGAGGGTTATGTTGTTTAAATATATGCTACAGGGATCTGTGAAGTGCTTGTGGGACATTCAGGCTATAATGGGATAGACTGACAAGATGTTATAGATGGAATTATTAGAGAGTTTCTTAGAGAACTTTTATCTTGAGATGTGGAGACAAGAGAAAGATAGTGAGATCATTTATCGTATACATGGGAGTATATCAGTAATGGAAAATGATGGATTCTATATAGATCTACAATTATTTTCTCAACCATTAGCTAGAGATGTGGCAGCTAAGGAAAAAAAATTTTATGAAGTAATTATGTATGATATTAAGTCACCGAGGAATTTATTTTGGTTATATAAGTTTACCAAATTTCTGGATCAAATTCATATCGTTGAAGGGTACCATAGATAAGATTTCGGTTCTGGACATGTAGTGTTTTCTAGACTATCCGGATGTGCATCCCATGATTGAAGGAAGTGAAGTTAGGACAAAATTGGCCAAGGAAGTCAGAAACATAGTACAAAGACAAGAGGTTCTGTTGGATAGAACCTTACATTGGTGATATTTCATCTATATGGTAGGCAGGTAAAATATCATTGACATTATTCCCAACCACCCGTAGAGTGTCATTTTGGATGAAATATGTGACATCTAAAGAAAGTTTACAAGTTGCGAAAATATATTGGTATTAAAGGAGAAGCTAGGAAGAGTCATAATGTGGTAAGAGGATCTTCTACACCATATCATGCTTCTAGTTGGATTTTTAATGGATGAGGTGGTAGAGGTTGTGGATGTGGTTCTTCAAGGTAGGAGCTTATTCATTAGTAGAGTGGTGATACTCAAGGGTGTTAGACATCACCACAACAAAGAGGGGTAGCACCTTTACATATATTATAGACTAAACATGGGGATAAAAAGGAAGGACCATTGAAAATGATATTTACAATTATATTATATTCAACATTATGTAGTGTGTTGTTTGATATTAGGGTCTCTCATTCCTTTATATGTGCAAAACAAGTTAATAGTTTGAGCCTGGAGGTGGTGTTTGTGAGCGGCATAATGACTATAGATACACTATTGGGATTATAGTCTATAGATATCTTTTTTTTCAATATATGTTAACTAGAGAATTGAGAATATCATTTCTTAGGGTATCCCTATGTTATCAATATGATGGGATTCGACCTAATTGTGGGTATGGACTAGTTAGTCACATATAGAGCCCACATCGATTGTAACCATTAGAGGGTTACATTTACTTCTCCTAAGGGTGACCTGTATATGCATCATGCAAAATGGGATATCCAAGCAAGTCGAGAATGTTCAATTATTAAACAACTGGGTTATCTAACAAACCACATTTATAGTAAATTTTTTGGATAATGGGGGTGTTAGGAAAGATGTTATTCCACAAATAGTGAATCTATTTTAGGATTTCATTCTTGCAAACATCACAGGGTTAACACCTATGAGAGATGTGAAATTCATTATTGAACTCATTTCATGGGTGGAGCAAATATCTATTCGAACATATATAATGGAACTAACTGAGCATTTAGATCATAAGAATGATTTAGAGTAGTTGGAAGATAGGGGATTTATCCAACCATTTATATTGCCTTGGGGATCATCAATTTTTTCATAAAGAAGGATGACATGTGTTTATTCCATTGTTTCAATCAGCAGAAGTTAAACTAAATTATTGTTCTGAACTAATATCCCCTTCTACATATTGATGTTATATTTGGCCAATTGAAAGGATCCTTTGTGTTCTCATTGATCAACTTGATATTTGGGAATCATCAGTTGAGAGTATGGACTTCTGATATAATGGTGATTGCTTTTAGATACAGTAATAGCCTTTATGAGTTTCTTTAAATGTTGTTTGGGTTTAAAAATGTACCCACGTTGGTCATGGATTTTATGAGCATTATCTTTCATCCATAGCTATAATAGTTGGTAGTGGTGATTTTGGATAACATCTTGTTTTATTCCAAGAATCATGAATATAATTCCCAACATCTTCAGATTATTATAATTACACTTAGAGAGAATCAACAATATGACAATATATCTATGTGTCTGTTTTGGATTGACTAGGTACATTTCTTTAAACACATCATATCAGAGGAAAGTGTGTCAGTCGACCTAGAGAAGCGTCAGTTAGTGGTTTCATGGGAGTATCCCAATAATGAATTTGATAAGAAAACATTCTAGGGTTAAATGAATTTTATAGGAAACTCATCCAATATTTTTACCATTTGGTAGAGCTTATTATAGGATTGACCAAAAAGGGAATAATGTTTGGGTAATTAGAGGGTTCTAAGAGTGATTTTCAAGAGTTTCAGAAGAACATAACAAAGGCACTAATTTTGATCCTACCAGATTTATGTGAGGAGTATACTATTTATTGTGAAGCTTTTGGGATCAGACATGGATCAGTATTAATTGTGGGGTATCGAGTTCTGGCATATGGGTCTCAGAAATTGAGGACACATGAACATAATTAATCTACACATGACCTCAAGTTGGAATTAGTGTTCTATGGATTTATGTGTATGTGAGACTATATTTTGGAATAATGTTTTAAAATCTATATAGATAACCAATGATTGAAGTATATATCTTCACAACATTATTTGAATATTCTACAGTGGATATTTATTGAGTATATGAAGTCTTTTGATTTTTAACTAGAATATATGCCCAGAAAAGGAAATAGTGTGGCTGATACCTTGATCATGAAGAATCAGACTCAAATGGTTCCAGAGTAGAGTCCATAATAGAAGATGTTGACCTCGTTAGCTGAGATGCACGTTTTGGTTCAAAAGAGTTAGGAATAAATGAATCTGGATTCTATTATAGTAGAGTCTACACTTTTGAGACAGATCAGGGATAGATAATATGAGGATCCAGAGCACTTATCCTTGAAGGAATCATTTCAAGGTGGGGAGACATATTCGGACTCATTGATATATGAGGATAATATCATCTATGTGAGCAATAAATTTGTTGTACCTACGACAATGCAGGAGGAGATCAATCGGGTATTCCAGGCCTCGAAAGGGGCGATGCATCCAAGTGTAACCAAAATGTAACATGACCTATAGAGATAGTTTTTTTACTAGGAATGAAAATCTAGATAGAAGGGAATGTGATAATATTCTTCAATTATCAGTAGGTGAAAGAAGAGAATCAATGACATGGATGATTACTAAATCCATTATCCATTCTATAATGGATGTGGGATGACATAACCAAGGATTTTGTGTTGGGTCTTCAAACAAAATTTATGAATAATTACACAATTTTTTTCATTGTGGATTCATTGAAAAAGGTATCACATTTATTTATTATAAGGTAATCCTTTACTATAGAATAGTATGGAAAATTGTAAATTTAGAAGATATTATGTTTTGCTGGAGTTCCACAAGATATAGTATCATAACATGATTCATGAATTACCTCACACTTCTAGAAGGGTTAATAGAAAGTACTTGGTACACTTGTATTATTGGGAATTAATTTCCACCCATTGATAGATGGGAAATCATAACATACTATATAGGTGATATAGGTTATTTTACGAGCATGAGTGCATGAATTCCATGGATATTGTGAAAAGAAAATGTATTTATTAGAGTTTTCCAATAAAAATAGTTATCTAGAAACAATACAGATGGAACCATACGAGGTAATTTATGGTAGGCCTCATAGATCACTAATATGCTGGTTGGAGGCTGGTGAGATTGAGTTGTTGAACCGAGTCTAATTCATGAGACCTCAGAGAAAGACTAATTGATTCAAAAATGTAAGGATATAGGTCAAAGAATGTAGAATTCATATGATGACATATGGAGATGATCACTAGAGTTTTCATAGGGTGGTCATGTATTCCTTCGAGTGTCACCTGTGATGGGTCACTGTAGGATACAGCTATAGGGAATGATGGCACCTCAGTTTTTCAGACCATTTTAGATAATGGAGAGAATCAGGCCAGTGATATACTAATTTTCTCTTCCAAATATACAAAATGCTATGCATTATGTTTTCCATGTATCACAAAATTGGTGGTATAACCTTGATCCTTCTCATGTGATTGATATGTATGAAGTTGAAAATGAGATAGATGAGTCCTTTGAGGAGAATTTAATATATGTGCTAGATCACAGTGAGAAAGTGATGTAGTAAAAGAATATAAAACTAATTCATGTGTTATGGAACAATGGATGAGTGTAATGGGGAACATTGGAAATGGAAGCATATATGAGAGCTCAATGTCCTAATATTTTTGGATAGGAATATTATAATTGTTTGGGAGTAAAGCTCGAGGAGGAGCTGTTATAATGATGGGAGATTATAAGATCTTGACCTCCTCTGGTGATTTTCTCTGGTGAAAATATAGATACTTTTTTTACATAAGTACCTTTGGATGGAGTTATTACTTTGGATTCATTTGGGTGAGGTTTAAGATAAACATTGAAAATATATTCTATGATCATTTGAAACACGGTTTGAACAAACTGTGCAGATAATTTAGAGAAACTGTGCACCCTCTGGTTATTTGAGGTAGTTACATAAACAAGATTAAATCATGGTTTGAGATACCATGTGAGATTTACATGTAAATTCCCCCTTGACGAAATGGAAAATTCATCATTAGGACATGGTTTGTCTACCCATGCAACTAAACCATCCGAGGGTTGATTGTGAGATCCTAAAATTTTGGATCTCGCTCATTTTCAACCTTTAATGTCTTGTTTTATACCCTTTGTGGCCCTAACAATATATTTTAATTTTACAATGGTAAAGTCTGGTTATTCTATCGACTCTGAGGGATTACAGTGCCTCAAAACCTCATTCTTCTAGATCGGAAGACTAAATTAAAGATCCACTCTTCTCCTTGTATGTGAATATAATACCAATGATTCTCTTATTCTTTATTCTATCATTATTTGAACTATTCCTATGGAATATAGTTTGTTAATGCGTCTAAAACTTTGCAGTGTGACCGGTATCTAGGATTTTGTATCTATATATAGATTATTTAGATATTGATGTCTTTGATCTTGATTTCAATTTCGGGATTTAGATCCGGAACTATTATTCACATTGTTGTCCTGCTCATATTTTCTGGATTTCTGTTGGGAAATCATCTATCAACAAATCGAGGTGGGTGGTCAAAATCTAATTCCCACAGTCTTGGATTTCATATATCTATCGAATATTGTATAACTCCTTTCATCCTTTAGAAATTTTTTTCTATGAATTGGGTAGATTAGATTGACAAATTGAGGTATTGATGTTTTGTTAGAATAAGTGATTAATTTGTGAATAAATCCCGATACTACGGGGATCCCCTATTAGATAATTAATTTGGGGAAATTGATTATAATAGGTAAGGGTTTTAATCTAGATTATTATTCAGGGGGATTAATTAGGCAATATTGAAATGGAAAAGTTGAGGTAATTTATTATACATTGATTATGGGCCTTATATAATATGATCTAGATAATTAATTATGGAATTAATTAGGAAAATTTGGTATAGGAATGAGATAATTAATTCTGGAAAAATAATTATGGAATATGAATTATAATATATATTAATAAGTTTATGAGTTAGTTAATGGTATTAATAAAATAGTTAATTGTTGAATTAACTAATGTAATAGATGTTTTTAACTAATTTTTTGAATTAGTAATGGGATTGTGGTTGATGATTAATTGGTAAATTAATTATGTGATAAATAATGGGAACATGGTAATTATAAATTGATAAGTTCAAATGGTAACAAGGGAATCATACTTATGAGTAATAAAAATGGGAACATGGATGTTCTAAATATAGAAATATACATGGTAACATGGTCATTATACTTCTACGTAAAGGGAATTGGAACATAGTAATTCTATAGAGGGGTAATCATTATAACATGGTCATTTTAATTATGTTTGTGATAATTGCATATTTAGAAAAATAGGTTGTAAATAAGAAATTAATGAATGGAAATAATGGCACATCAAGTTTTCGCCTCACATTATAATTTTTAATATCCGGAAAGAGTTTAA
Organism: Viscum album; assembly: GCA_963277665.1. Lineage (NCBI taxonomy): Eukaryota > Viridiplantae > Streptophyta > Magnoliopsida > Santalales > Viscaceae > Viscum > Viscum album. The sequence continues at coordinate 1,480,514,376 of OY728142.1, read as the reverse complement.
TAAGGTACTGAGATATCATAGAAACTAGAGTACTTCGACGGTTAGCAAAAAGATGGTATTAAGATGTGATATTTCCTAGGGAACAATTTGGGATCCTGTATGAGATAAATTTAGTATTGTGGTATGAGTATCCTATAGCACACTATAGTTAATGTAGATAGATGAGAATAAATGAAAATTTGATAAACTATTTATTATTGCATTGTAATTATATCTTTATATAATGACATGAACTATCTTTTAACTAGATCGGATTAGGCACCATTGGTGGTGGCCTAGTGAGTTGTACTCAAACCCTATTTTGGTTTCCTAATCGGTATAAAAATATATTATATTGTTGTTGGATTGAATAAGATAAGGGCCCTGAAATAAGTGGTTACTTTTGGATTGATCTTGGAGGAGGGAAACAAACAAGATTCGGAACCCGATTTTTGTGTCTTAGTTTATTTATTTTCTATTTCATATTAGACACTTGACAATGATAATGGCATAATAGGTTTTCCCTTTCAGTTAAGTATTGTATTTCATATTTGGTTATCATGTGACATGATTATTGTTCTGGTTATATATTATTTATCTTATTTTTATTTAATTATGTTGTTGTTTCACTATGAAAAATTAGGGTATAGTCTCCCCATAATTGAATTACCAAACTCTCTCTTCAAGTCAAAAGCATCTAGCGTATTGGGCGACGCACTTCATGTCATGTGGTGAACCGACATGGGGCACTGTTTCGTGGCACACAGGTTAAGATGTTACATTTAAATACATGTATTATTTTCAATAAAAATGTTTTAATGAAATTATCTTTTCATTTAATTAATTGGTCACTATGTACATAAGGTGTGAACAGATCCATTTTTTATCATAAACCACATCTGATACTATTGTAATTATTAAAAATAAACATTTCCTTGAATACTACAAAACATTTTTTTGTGGTTATTTCCAATTAAAATTTTTCTCATAATATTTTTTAAATTGAAATATTTTATATAAATGAATTAAAAATGATAGTGGTATACATCTCATGAAATTATCTATTGAGATTTTAAAAATTTATACATAACTTTTTACCAATTTTTTTGAATCCAATTTAATGATAAAATTATAATCTAATAATTTCTGAAAATATATTTTTCTTAATAGATTTTTATCATTTTTACTATGTAATGTATTTAAATTTTCTATTCTTCTACTTATAATATGGATTGAAATTTATTTTTTAGTAATTTTGATAAAGATGTGTTATATATTCTTATAATAAATGAACATGAATTTCTATGTGATTGGTGGGACCAAGTATTTTATAAAAACATGATTCATCAATAGGTTTTCTTTAAATAATACTTGTTGGGTATTTGGAATATTTCTTACACATTTTTATATGATATGTCAATAGGAGACCTCAAAGAATATTTATAATATTTGGACTTATGTATTAGAAAATTATCTATTTATTTATTTATTTCAATGTAATTATTCAAATATTAATTTTAGCTATAGATATGTTTCAATCCCATGTTAATAATTATATGTAATTATTTGATCAGTATTTATTTCATCAATATTTTTTATTGAATAATTCCTCTCATATTTCATCTATTGTATGCATTCCCTTATGGCACATATAAGTTATGAATTCTATTTTTGTTTCTTTACCTAGTATCAATGTATGTTTATAATGATATTAATTCATGTATATTCTATAGGTAATAATAATTTTCTCAAAGAAAATGTTTTATTTTTTTTATATTAAGGGTACTATGAGATTCATGTATATATATAGTCTTCAAATACTACTACAATTTATGATCCCCTATGATGAGATCACTTTTATCTTGTTCTAATTTAAAAAAGTAAACAATGGATTCAAGTTACTATATATTATAATGAATAACATTAAATATTTAATTAGAGAGAAGTAGTTATAAAAGAAAAATTAATTTTTTAGATACCTCCTATATTATGTTCACAAAATTACAAATCTAAATAAAATATTTAAAAGTTTATATTGCCATTACATGATTCTAGTGATTCCCTTCAGCTGGAAAGAGTAAAAGGATGTATTTGTGCTTCTTATTAATAATATATGTAATATCATGTTTGTCTAATTCGTGATTTCATTTAACAATGTCATCCATTCATATTCAAAATTGTTTGATGTGAGTAGAGAGAACATATAGATTATCCTAGAAATATTACTAGATAATCAGTGCTATGGAAATGTTTAAATGTGTCACTATTGGATTCATGAGTTTCACGTCATAGGTAATATCGTCTCTAATAGAAAAGTATAGATTAATTTAGAGAATATTTAGGTATTGGTTTTTCGAGATCCACCTGAATGCTTGTTTGTGGTGTGAATATTCCCTCTGGTAGTGGTGTACTATAATAAAATTTGGAAGGATTTATATTGGATTATAACCCATAAGAATTCCATTACATGAACATGGATTATTTAAATTTTTTCTATGTGATAGATGATTGAATTTATGTATTGGAATTTGAGGATGATGAGTGATACCCTCCAAAAGATTCAAAATATAAATCCCAATGTTTAATGAATATATATATTTATATATATATATATATATTCCATTTATATACTAATATGATTTATAAATTTTAATGCTTTAAGATATGAATGAAAAAAAAAACGTGGAATATTATATGATAACTATAATTTAGATATATTATATTTTTGTAAAAACAAATGAATCCTATTTATAATTTATGTCTAGAATTTAAAATAAGGGATATTTTTAAAAGTAAGGTATCAATTATAATTATGTGAATGTAGATATGAGACTAATAAGGATGATTTATTCATTTAAATGAGACTCCAATAAATATTAAAGTTATAATATACAATATAAATTATTTATAAAATATATTGATCTTATGAAAAATATATCAACAAGAATTGGATATTAATTGAAAGGAAATAAGAATAAGAATAATAAAAATTTTAAAAAAGTAAGTTTCCTCGTAAATCAGTTTTGATTATATATTTATGTTTTATTTAAAATTTAAATTTTCAACTATTTGAATTGTAATTTAAAATAATAAATCTCAATTTTAGATTCAAAATTTTAATATTATCCAAACATTTTTGGTTATTATATGTCTAAAAACATATTTTTCCATGTGAATTTTTAAAAGCTACTAATATTTAAAAATTCATTACTCTTATAAGATTATCATAATTCATTGATGATAATAAATTAAATATTTCACTAATTATTATATATATTTTAATGTAAATTTATTCATCTAAAATTACTAAATTTTATTTATGAATCCTATGTCTATCTTTTTTTAAATATATGTAATGTTTTACTCTAAAAACATACATATTCACCTATATTAAAAATAATTGTTCGTTAATTTTAGGTATTAATTTCAAAAAAAAAGATTTTATTTTTTTGTCCTTGATGATGGTATAATGTAAATTTTTCAATTTAATTTTTGGAAATTAAAATATGATTAATAATATTAATGTTAATGTCAATAAAAATGGTAATAATATTATTTTTTAAAATTGGTTTTACTTACATTTTGTGATATTTATCTAGAAAATTAAGTCAATATCAAATAAAAATATTAATTAATATAATTTTTTCTCATATTTGAAAAATTACAAATCATATAATTATAAATTCATAAGAAATTATATTATAAACATTTAAATAGGAATTTTTTTATTTGGTTTGTTTATTTAAACATTACTAAAATTAAAATTTTATATTATATTAATTATATATTTCATTAGATTATTTTACGAATACATTTTATTTTATAACACTAATAGTTTCTATGAGGAGTTATTTTATATATTTTTTAAACATATTTTCATTGTAAAAACTATTTTCCCTCGTAAAAAAATAAAAGAAAAAATATACAAACTAATTTTTTAGAACAAGATTTAGACATGTTATTAAATACATTTTTTAGAATTTAATTATCAAAAACTAATCATCACTCTCTTAATTCTAATATTTATTGATATTGACCTGTGAATAGTGTTACACCCCAAGATTTCATAGAAAATTATTTCATCAATGTAATTCAATAACATTCACTACACGCAACACTGAGTTCAAGCGCACCATAACTTACCAAACTAGCTGTTCAAAAGTGGTTATGAATAGTATTTACTGAATTTTGACCAATATATATAATCTTTATAATTTTAGAATCCATATTATGAGTTTCTTAGACATAATGTAAGAACTAATTCATTTTTTCAGATAAAAGAAGTGTTTTTCAAAAAATGCTCTTTTGCTGCCTTTTAATGGTGAACTATTTTTAAATCCAATATTTGAAACTTTTATATATTCAATTTTTCCAAATAAAATTCTTTTTTAGAATTGAGACATAAGAATTTAGTTTTAATAAATTTTTGTAGTTTTTCTAATAACTTTCATATTTGGATGAATAGTGAAAATTACTAAATTTTAATTAAAAACAACTTTTTAATCGAAATAATTAATAGTCATAAATTAGGAATTAGAGTGGTTTTAAATTATATTTAGAATATATTTTTACCATTTAATACAATGTTGGTTATTGAACGTAATTTCACATTTAAACAGAACATAATCGAGTGTCAATCTTTTGATATTTATTATTTCTTAAAAATACGCCCTTTGGGTTTGACAATGGGAAATAATTTTAAATTAATAAATTAAACTTATATCTTTTAGATTTGGTAAAATAGGAATCATTTTTGGTCTCGGAATATCGAAATTAACCTACGGTAAATTTTTGGTATTTTTCTGAAAACATACAATTTTTTATGAATAGTGAAAAACAATGAGTTATTATTTTAAACCATCTCTTTATTTAAATAAAAATTTATTTTATTTAAATATATTTTAGGTAAAAATAGATACATAATACCTATATAAATTCAATTTTATTCATTGGATTCAGTTTATAATAATTTTAGATATATAAAAAATTTTATCGAACTTGTTACCGTCTTTTACCCACCTCCTAGGAGCTTTTGCAAATTCACATAAAACTTAATTTTACCGCTTCTGTGAGCTAAATATCGAAAATCAGAGAGACATGGTTAATATTAATGAGTAAAATGTGGTTCAATGAGATGAAAATAATTTTTGGTGAATAGTAACTTTTTTACTTTTATTTACAACGGTTAAAAGTAAATAGAGTAATTAAGGGTAAAAATGACATTAATATTACCCTCACACATGTCCTAATTCCATTGAACAAGTTTATCCTGACCAAAAACAACCTTAGTAATATAATATTATCATTTAGGTCCACTTGGATTAGATTAGGACATTTATTATAATTTAATTCAAAGAAGAGTTAAAAGAGTTAAAATCAAAATTTAATAACTAAAAAAATATTAATATTTGGTTTTACATAAGATAAATTCGATTATAAAAATTAATTAGAAAGATAAAAATATTTCCTACATCATGGTAATTTATTTATAATTTTTAAACATTAAATAAATAAATTTATTTATGACGCAATAATGATTCATTAATTACCTTATTCATGAAAGAATCCAATAAATGGTATTATAAATATTAAAATAAATATAATTTCAAAGTTTTTATGACATCCACGAATTTTATTGATTAATATGACATGTTAGGTTTGATTAAATGTAATTTTTTTTGATGTAATAATGTTTTTATTATTTATCAAAAATCAAATATCAAATAGTGTCAAAATTGACATAAAATAGTTTTCAAAACAAATATTATATTATTAATTTAAATAATGGTTCAAAAAATATAAGGTTTGGCCAAAAGACTTATATAATAATATATATGACATTAATGAACCAATTGGGGTTCGATTGGAAGTATATAGTATGTTTATTAACCATATAGTGTAAGAATACAAGAAGACACGGTAAAAGTTAAATTACTTAACTTAGAGTTAAATCTAAATGATAAGGATAAAATGGTATCCTAAACTTGTCTAAAACCAATTAGTTGAGTTTTTTTCGACCTATACCCACCTTATACTCAATATAATAATCTTTTTAGAAATTGATAACCGAATATGAATATATCATAAAATAATATTTTATGTTTTCCTATGGTTCCCTCACCCCTCTTATAAAAGGGCACTCCCACTTATCTCTAATTCTCACCTTCTAAGACATATGGCTAGGGAAAAACCTAACCAAATAACCTCTAAACTATCCTCCAATCAACCCAGAGGCCTTAGTTTGATCATAAATCTAGCCTATGGAGCAATTTTGATCAAATTAAAGGGAAGAACCCAATGAAGAGGTAATGATTTCATCACCCTCTTTCAAGTTCCTTACTTCTTCAACTTCCTTTATCATTTTTGTTTCTAATATAATATAATAACTCTTGTATGTTCTATATATTGTGATTTTATTATAATTTTGGTACAACCAAATTCATTATTCTACCCACCCTTTGAATGACTTTTCACCATACGTGCGTATGTACGGCTTACCGTCTCCACGTCGTGGTGTAATTTTTATTCAATACATTATTTTTTGGATGGGAATAATAATGATGTTTATTTGATGTAAATAAAAAATATAACATGATAATGATTCTTTATATATGATATAACATCCAATTATATATTATTTTAATATCAAAAGAATGATATTCTCGCTCATGCGTATGTATGGATTACCGTCTCCACGACGCGATTAGATTCATTTCCAAGTTCACCATTTATAGATGATTATAAAAATATATATATTAGTAATAAGTATGTAATATATGACATAGTAATTCTACTGTATATATATATATATATTTATATATATAAATATTTTTGTAATTACATATATTTTATTCACTTACTTCTGTTCAATACTATATGAAAACGAAAACTGCGTTTATGCGTACGTACAGACTACCATCTCCATCAACGGTGTTTTAAAGTTCTTATATATGTCTAGTATACATATTAATATTCTAAATATATATTATAAATAAATCATGTTTTATATTCTGGATGTATTTAAATCATGATCTAGGTGATATAATCAAGTGTAATAAGTTAAAACACGTATGACAAAGAAAGCGATTATTACCTGAAATATAAATATAACATGGAAATTATTATTAAATGGGTTGTATAAAGTCATAAATTAATAATTTATGATATCATAAATATTAAAAAGGTTATGGTGTAATTTAATAACACACTATAGTCTTCATACAGTAGGTTAAACGTACCATCGACTAAAGGAAATTTCAAGGTAAGGGGTTTTAATCTCACTCCTTATTCTAGTGAGATTCGTGCAATATTGCCACTATTACCTTTTGTGTGGTGTATGTACTTCCCATAATTTTATTCATTGTGTAATACACTTTAATTTTTGTGTATATACATATTCAATGTATGATACCTCTTTCATGCGGTGTATGTTTTGTAAGTTACCAAATTGGTAAGGGTTATTTTCTCAATCTCATTATTATCCAAGATTGTTCATGTGTAATTATTTTCTAGGACATACTTATCATAGATGACCATATTTCATAAAAATATTTTCAAAAGGAATATTTTAAGGTTTTATGGGAGGGTCTATTTAACTAGATTATCATTCTAAATGGTTTAAATATTTATCTTTCTAAACACATATAATTAATGTCCATATTTTCAAAACGAATTTAAGGATTTATTTATATGGAGATGAATGTTTTGAAATGTTAATTTTTTTCAAAAGTTTCAAAGTTGATTGGGAAACATTGATTCAAAAATCTCTTTACATGTATTCCTTTCTAAAACGTATGACTTTTAAATGTTTTCATTAAAATGGATATTTTTCTCAAAGAGTATTACAAATCATTTTCGTCTATGTCAACATCCTTTGACAGATTTTTATCTTTTTCGAAGTTGATATATTATGATACAAATAATTAATATTATATTGAAGGTTTTGTGATATGTTTGAATGTGGATGTGTTATTTTTATACCATTCATGGTTTATGGATTAAGTATTGACATTTTATATCCTATTTCTTAAATGAATGATTATGCTATCTTTCAACCTTTTCATATGAGGAATGTATTGGACATAGTAAGTGACGGGTGGAGCCTACTATAGCTCCCCGATGGATCAATAGGTCTCATGAGACAACTAGACGTGGGATTTGCGGAGGCCCTTTCCCAATTTGATATATGGATTTGGCCGAGGCCTTAATCATTTTAGATGTCTTGGAAAAGGCCTTGACAAAATGTTTCCGAATGTCCGAAATTATACATTCCCTCATTATGGAAATAATATTGATAGTTCATGTGGTCATTCGACTAGTAGAATAACCCTGATTCTGTTTTATTATGGAATTATTTACTCAGTCTCATATTATTTCCCTAAAGGTATTCATGTTCATTATTGGTAAAGGCATGTGGTTTCAATTATTCACCACTCTAAATATTTATGTCATTTTCCGCTGTATTATTTACCCTTACTGAGCATTTGAGCTCAGACCTTTCTTATGTTTCATTTTCACATGATTCCAAGAAGTGTATTATTATTGATATGTAGGGATAATCTAAAGGGAATAATGGGGTTCTCAAAGAACTATTTACGCTGTGTTTTATGTTTGAAATTGTAATGTAATGTCAATGTATTTAATCTATTTTCCAAGACTGTTAAAGAGATCGGTCCTTCGGGACTTGATTCCTTGTAATCATGCCAATTTATTAAAATAATGTACCAACTCTACATAACTAGGGTCAAGGAATTACAATTGGTATTAGAGGATGTATAGAAATAACCATGGAAGCTAGATTTAGATAAACTCTGATTAGAGCACATAGGCATAAGATAGACTTTGAGGATTAATATAGAAGAGAATCTTAGAATTGTGGTAATGTAGAGATTTTGTGAGTTTTCCAAGAAAATACATCCCTGCCTGGATAAAAGTAGGTAGAGGAGGCTCTGGCGTAGATGTACCTAGGGGTAAAACCTGAAAACACATTTTTGAGCTAGACTCGAACGGGAACTGGTGCACGACAACGGGCCTTGCTGCACTCTTGTTTACGACACTCCTGGGGGATATTCTTAGGATAATTCTCATTTTATTTACCTACCACTATTATGGTTTTATGAGTATATAACTCCTAAAAGAATTGTTTTTCTGATTATGGATTATATTCATAATATATTCAATTTATGTTAGGTATTTTACTAACATAGTGTATGTTATTGGTTAGAAATGGCGCCAAGTAGAAGGAATGAGAACTCCAGCAATACATATGATCTAATGAGTAAGAAGGGTCATATCATTCATGGTATTAATCCAACATTTAGAAAAGAAATAGTCACCAACGTGTTATCATCATATGAATAAATAGTATTATAAGATCAGTAAAGAATTTTCTAAATCCTATGTCTTTGAAGGGATGCAAAAGAAGAAAAGTATGGTAGAAAGAAAGATGGATAAAGGGAATAAGGAAAAGAAGATTTTTCGAATATGTGATAAATGTGGAATGAATCACCTTAGTAAATTCATGATGGGAATGGGATTTTTTCATAAGTATAGAAAAAAAGGACACCATGTACGCGATTGTAAGGGTAAGAAAAAGTTTTCAACTGTAAAATGCTTCATCTGCAAGGTGTTGCGACACTATGAGAATCAATGTCCCATTCATAAGATTATACTGCAAATGATGTTATTAGATAATAAAAAAATTATGATACTACCTCAGATGAAGAGGAATTAATTGTTTTCTTATGTTTTTATTAATGAATTATTTCATTTTAGTGTTGTATAAACAGTATATTGGTTATATGAATTATGGAGATAAATAAGGATTCTACTACAGTAATATTTTATTGAGGATTTGAGATTATATGGTTCTAAGAAAAGTGACTTAATTGTAAGATACACCTTTTGGAAAATAAATGGTTGAAGGAAAGGTTATCCTTAATATGGTCTTGATAATGAGGTAGTGATTTTGGAATAACAGATGGTTGATTTTGGTAAGTCATGATGTTGCAGTGTTGTAAAAGAATACACGATAAAGGTGTTCACATGTTATTACCAGGAAAAAAGGATCCTCATTATGTTTAACTTCTTTATAAACTTTGGACAAATAGTTTGGATATAAATATTTCTGATAATTCTAATGGTTGGAATGGATTAAGATTGAAATTGGATACTATTGTTAAGGATATATTTTTATTGTTATAAAAGGACAATCTAGATGTAGGGCGACAACTAGTCACGTCCGAGAAGGCCGCGAGACTTAAAATCACAACTGAAGAGTGACAAGGGTGAATCACCTACGATTGGACTACATGATATACTGGTTTTTATAATTTATCTTTTTTTAAATAGTCTAATAAATGAATTATAAATTCATTTTGTTAACCCTATACGATTAGGATAAAATGAATTTTTTTTGAAATCTTATAGAGTGAAAGATGAGTATTTTGTAGAAATTAGTTAAAGGATGGAAATATACTTGACAAGTAAAAATTAATTTTATTCTCTAATTCTATGAATAAATAAATTATTAAACTTTAGTTAAGTCATTATAAAACCAAAAAAGTGTTATCCTAATACCTTATGTTTTATTGAACCGATGGTATTTTAAATCATCATAGACTAGTGGCTTTGAGGCCCACAATTCTACAATTGTTTGTGACTGATGACCTCAATCACTCCATATAAATATTTAAATTTTTCCTCCAATTATGTGTCTCTAATTTCCTCCAATGTTCTCTTAATTGAGATCATAATTTTTTGGTGAATTTTTCATTCCCCTTTTCCTCTAATTAAGCCTACATTTTATTAACCCAATTTCCGATGTAGGTTTTCCAAGAAAAGTATTGTTTATATTCAACCTATTATTTTCAAAGAACAATTGAAATTGCAAGGGTGCAATTTTTTGAAGGAGGTAATAATTTAACAGACCAAGATTGCATAGAATGTTATTTCTTCAATGTAATTCAATAACATCCACTACACACAACACTGAGTTCAAGCGCACCATAACTTACCAAACTAGCCGTTCAAAGGCAATTATGAATAGTATTAACTAAATTTTGAACTATATATATAATCCTAATAATTTTATAATCCATATTATGAGTTTCATTGACATAATGTAAGAACTAATTCATGTTTTCAGATAAAGGAAGTATTTTTAAAAAATACACTTTTACCGCCTTTTAATGGTGAACCCTTTTTAAATCCAATATTTGAAACTTTCATATATTCAATTTGACAAAATATACTTCTTTTTTAGAATAGATACATAAGAATTTAGTTTTAATAAATTTTTGGAGTTTTTCTGATAACATTCATATTTTTATGAATAGTGAAAATTACTAAATTTTAATTTAAAATTATTTTTTAATCAAAATAATTAATAGTCATTAATTATGAATTTGAGGGGTTTTAAAGTATATATATAATAGATTTTTACCATTTAATTCAATTTTTGTTATTGGATGTAATTTTACATTTAAACTGAACATAAACAAATGTCAATCTTTTGATAGTTATTATTTCTTAAAAATTCACCTTTTGGTTTTGACAATGGGAATTTGTTTTAAATTAATAAATGAATCTTATATGTTTTTAATTTGTTAAAATAGAAATCATTTTTGGATTCGTAATATCGAAATTATCCTAGGTTAATGTTTTGGTATTTCTCTGAAAACATTCAATTTTTGATGAATAGTGAAAAACACTGAGTTATTATTTTAAACCGTATTTTTATTAAAATAATAATTTATTTTATTTAAATTTATTTTAGTTAAAAATAGATACATAATAAATATATAAATACAATGTTATTCATTGGAGTCAGTTTATAATAACTTTAGATATATAAATGTTTTTATTGATCTTTTTACAGTCTTTTACCCACCTCCTAGGAGCATTAGCAAATTCACATAAAACATAATTTTACCACTAATTTGGGCTGAATTTCGAATATCTGAGATACACGGTTAATATCAAGGAGTATAATGTGGTTCAATGAGATGAAAATAATTTTTGGTGAATAGTAATGTTTTACTTTTATTTACCACGCTTAAAAGTAAAAAGGGTAATTTAGGGTAAAATGATATTAATATTACCCTCACACATGTCCTAATTCTATTAGATAAGTGAATCTAGACCAAAAATAACCTCAGGAATAAAATATTATCATTTAGGTCCACTTGTATTGGATTAGGACAGTTATTATTATTTAATTCAAAGAAGAGTTAAAAGAGTTAAAATCAATGTTTAATAACTAAAAGATTTTTAATATAGTTTTTTATACAAGATAAATACGAATTTAAATATTAATTAGAAATATAAAAATATTTCCCACATCATGGTATTTTATTTATAATTTTTAGACATTAAATGATTAAATTTATTTATGACACAATGATGATGTAGTAATTACCTTATTCATGAATGAATCAAATAAATGGTATTATAAATAGTAAAATAAATATAATTTCAAAGTTTCTATGACATCCATGAATTTTATAGGTGATAATTAAATGTAATTATTGGTTCAATGTATTTTTTTTTTGATGTAATCAGTTTGTTATTATTTAAAAAAACAAATACCAAATAGTGTCAAAATTGACATAAAATAGTTTTCAAAATAAATATTATATTATTAATTGATAAAATGGTCTTAAAAATCTAAGGATTGGAAAAAATACTTATATAATAATATATATTCCATTAATTAACCAATTGGGGTTCTATTGGTAGTATATAGTATTTTTATTAACCATATAGTGTAAGAATACAAAAATATGCGGTAAAAGTTATCTTATTTAACTTAGAGTTAAATCTAAATGATAAGGTTACAATGGTAACCTAAACTTGTTTATAACTAATTGTTGTGTTTTTTTAGACCTATAACCACCATTTAATTTATATAATAATCTTTGGAGCCATTAGAAACCGAATATGAATTTGTTATAAAATAATATTTTAAGTTTTTCCTAAGGTGCCCCTCACCCCTCTTATAAAAGGGCACACCCCCTTATCTCAAATTCACACCATATAAGCCATTTGGCTAGGCCAAAACCTACCCAATTGCCCTCTAAAATATCCTCCCTTAAAAATAGAGGCCTTATTTTTATCATAAAGCCAATCTATGAATCCCTTTTCAACAAATCAAAGGGAAGAATCTGACGAAGAGGTAATGATTTCACCACCCTCTTTCAAGTTCCTTTCTTCTTCCACATCCTTTTTATTTTTTGTTTACATTATAAAATAATAACTCTATTATGTTCTATATATTATAATGTTTTTATAATTTTGGTATAACCAAATTCATTATTCTACACACCCTTTGATTGACTTGTCACCATACACGCATACGTATGGCTTACCATCTCCACGTCCTTGTGTAATTGTTATTCAATACATTATTATTTGGATGGGTATAATAATAATGTGTATTTGATGTAAATAATAAATATAACATGATATGGATTATTTATATATGATATAACATCCAATTATATATTATTTTAATATCAAAAGAATGATATTTTCGCTCGTGCGTACATACGGATTACTGTCTCCACGACGCGATGAGATTCATTTCCAAGATCTCCATTCATCGATGATTATAAATATATATATATTACTAATAAGTATCTAATATATGAAATAATAATTCTACTAGATATATATATATATTTATATATATAAGTATTTTTCTAATTACATATATTTTATTCACTTACTTCCATTCAATACTATATGAAAACGGAAGCAGCGTTTATGCGTACGTACGGACTACCGTCTCCATAAATGGTGTTTTCCATTTCATATATATGTCTATTATAAATATTTGTATTCTAAATAATAATGATATATAAATCATGTTTTAACCTCTAGAAGTATTTAAATCATGATCTAAGTGATACAATCAAGAGTAACAAGTTAAAACACGTACGACAAAGAAGGAGATTATTACCTGAAATATTAATATAACATCGAAATTATTATTAAATGGGAAGTATAATGTCACAAATTAATAATTTATGATATCATAAATATTAATATGGTTCTGGTATAGTTTAATAACATACTATAGTCTCCATAAAAGAGGTTAAACATACCATCGACTAAAGGAAAGTGCAAGGTAAGGGGTTTCATCTCACTCCTTATTCCTGTGATATTCGTGCCATATTTTCACTATTACCTTTTTGTGGTGTATGTACTGCCCATAATTGTATTCTTTGTGTAGTACACATTAATTTATGTGTATTTACATATTCATTGTATAATAACTCTTTAATGGGGTCTATGTTTCTTAGATTACCAAATTGGTAAGAGTTATTTCCTCAATCTCATTATTATCCAAGATTGTTCATGTGTAAGTATTTTCTGGAACATACTTATCATAGATACCCATATTTCATATAATAGTTTTCAAAAGGAAAATTTTAATGTTTTATGGGAGGGTCTATTTAACAAGTTCATCATTTTAAATGTTTTAAAGATTTATCTTTCTAAACCCTTTTAATTAATGTACATATTTTCAAAATGATTTTAAGGATTTATTTATATGGACTTGAATGTTTTGAAATGATAAATCTTTTATAAAGGATCAAAGTGGTATGGGACATTTTGATTCAAAAACGACTTTAAATGTCTTCCTTTTTAAATTGTGTGAATTTTAAATTTCTTCATGAAAATGGATATTTCTCTCAAAGAGTTTTACAAATTATTTTCATCCATGTCAACGTCCTTTGATGGATTTTTGTCTTGTTTGAAGTTGATTTATTATGATAAAAATCATCCATATTGTATTGAAGGTTTTTTGATATGATTGACTGTGGATGTGTAATTTTTATACCATTCATGGTTTATGGTCAATGTATTGACATTTCATATCCTAGTTCTTATACGAATGTTTATGTTATATTTCAATATTTTCGTAGGAGGAATATATTGGACATAGTAAGTGACGGTTGGAGCCCGCTATAGCTCCTCGATGCATCGGTAGGTCTAATGAGACAACTAGATGTGGAATAGGCCGAGGCCCTTTCCCAATTTAATATATGGTTTTGGCCACGGCCTTAATCATTTTGACGTCTTGGCCGAGGCCTTGACAAAATGTTTCAGAATGTACGGCATTATACATTCACTCATTATGGAAATAATATTAATGGTTCATGTTGTTATTCGACTAGTATAATACTCATGATTATGTTTTATTATGCCATTATTTACTCAGGATCACATTCTTTCCATAAAAGTATTCATGTTTATTATTGGTAAAGTCACGTGGTTTCAATTACTCACCATGCTTAATATTTATGCCATTTTCCGCTGTATTACTTACCCTTACTGAGTGCTTGTGCTTACCCCTTTCTTATGTTTCATTTTTTCAGGATTCCAGGAATTATATTATGATTAATATGCAGGGATAAGCTAAATGGAATAATGGCGTTCTCAATGAACTATTTACGCTGTGTTTTATGTTTGAAATTGTAATGTAATGTAAATGTATTTAATCTATTTTCCAAGACTGCTAAACTGATCGGTCCATTGGAAATTGATTCCTTGTAATCATGCTTATGTATTAAAATAATGCACCGAATCTGGGTAACTGGGGTTGACGTGTTACAAATAGTTTCATTCCATTATTCAAAAATATTTTGTGTTCTCATACTGTACATTATATTCATTTTTAAAAGTAAAAAAATAAATCACATCATAAGAAAAAAAAATTGTACTCATTTACTTCTTAAAGAATGATATTTTGACCATACTAGATGTAAATCCATTATTCATATGCCTTTGGTCTCAATTAACGTTCCTAAGAGCTTCATTTCCATGGAGACTTTTAAGAGGATGTACATGTTCCCGAAGTAACTTTAAAAAACTCAGTATATTTTTTTAATTATAATTTACCATCTAAACATACCCTCTAAAGAGTAATATAATGATATTATTTTAATTATTAAATGAAATTATTTTTCTTTTTATGTAACAAATGTTATTTATTTATTTCCACTCTCATAGAAATGTAGAAACTATCATTTTTTGTGTTCTGTAGACAACCATCTCTACGAAGAAGAATTTTTATATTTTCCATAGTCAATTAATTTATTTCTAAAAAATTAAAATATTATTCACCTAATTATGAAAATATAATTAATATCATTATTTTTTATAATTATATCACACACTTCCTTAACCATACTCCCTGATAGAGATATTGTGTATTTATGTTTGGGTTAATTTTACGAATATCATGAAAAATACTATAAAACACCATCATAGATGAATATGGAATCATATGTTCTAATGTTATTATAATATAATAAGAAAAAAAGTATTGTTTTATGTTTCATGATTTTTAAATTCATGTTTTTATTTTATTATTAATATTTAATTAATGATCACTAATACAATGCCATTATGTTGACTGCTAATCAATTATCATGCCAACACATGGAAAGAAAAAATAATAAATAAATATTATATCATAATAAACTATGTAAATTAATTTAAATAAATATTATTTATGTACATAATGAGGAATATAATAAACAAAAGATGAATAATATCAATTTTGGGATTATGAGAAAATTGAATCTTGAATAAGGTTAGGGTTTTTATGTCAAATTATTACCTCTATAGAAATATTTATAATTAAAAAATATTTTTTATTTTCAATGGATATAATAAAATGTTAATTTCAATTGATTATAAATTTATAAAAAAACATGTAGGAATAAAAAATAAAATTTTTAAATTCATATAAAATTGTATCTATCCTAATGGGAAAACACCATGGAATAAAAATGATCCACATTTATAGAAGATAACGATAGGGAGTATAACACATATGAAGATAAATGAACGGTCTAACTAGAGAAATGGATTAATGGAAATATGCACCACTATGATGTAATCTTTTATAAATGTATTAATTTCAATTAGTATGAGAATTATTCCAACATGGGCATTAGAAAAAATATTTATAGAAGTAATCAACAACAATTTACACCAATAAAAATAGAGCAAGGAAAATATTTTTAATTCCCCTGACATATGTATATTATAGAAATAAGTAGGCCATAATAATTATTTAATAAATAACCTCAATATAAGAATGGGGAACATCTCGTTGGTTGTATATTATAGTAAATATATTATATCTAATATGATTACTCATATCATCAAATTGATACCCTAATGATATTATATTTTCATGAAAAATGACTTTCTATATCTATTGTTATGATTTATATTATATTTCTAATAGAATACATGTTATGTATCTATCAGATAATTAAATAATTTTTTTGAAATATATTAGATATTAGTACTTAGATTCAAAAAATAAATAAAATTGGGAAATAAAATTTCATATTTCAAACCAGCCTATGATCATCTATCTGTAAATTGATGAATATGGTTTATTTGAAAAAATTAACTCTATTATGGGATATGTGGCACATATTTATGTGATATTTTTAGCTCAAATAATGTGACAAAAGATCAATATTAAGACTGAAATGTCCTGATTTTAAATTATAGATTAATTAGTTTTTTTATAATTCTATACAAATTTATCTTGAGTCTATTTTATTTATTTAGATATCCATTATTAGATTTACTATAATGTGATGATTAAAATTTTAATGATATAATTTATTTAATATAGGGAGATTACAACACCCTAATATATTGGAATATATCTATTTTGAGAAATACTATTTAATATAGCATATTCCCTAAAAAATATTGAACTAAAATGAGCTATGACCTAGTTATTGTTAATAAAATTTTTGACCAATGACACATCTAGTAAATAAAAATATACAAAAATATTAAAATGAGTACATTTTGTTGAAAAATATTAACTTGATATAATATTTAAAAAGATTTTCCATTTTTTTAGAAAGATGGAGGTTGGGCCCCTTTTATTAAAAAAAGTATAAGAATGTAGCTGAAAGGAGAACAAGAATACAAGGAAAAACCCTAAGCAAAGACTACATGTTAATCTTATTCAAAAGTTGTGCAGTTAGCCTCCATTCTTCTTCATGAATTGCATCCAAAGTGCCCCTTCCACCAGTGCACCTACAACCTCTTGATATCCACAAACCTAAAGGAATAGATTGAATCATTTCGTAAAGTGTCTCAACTTTAGTGATTTCCGAGTCAGAGCTATTTTCATGTAATTATTTTAATTTTTTAGAGGATTAGTCTCATGTCACCGACATCATCATATCCTCAAACTCTATTACTTTAGCTGGTTCCAAAGTAACACCATCAATAATCCGATCATAGAAAGTTGTAGTGATCTCTGCAATCAATTTCTCTACCCCCACTAGAGTGAAAATCATGGAATATGTCTTTTTATATTAAACAAGATGAAATTCCTTAAGATCAATTACAGAATTTAAGAAAGAATTAAAATTGTTAGTATTGAATGACGAGTCATATTCTAAAGTTTTCATACCCTTTCGATCACCTGAAGTAGCCACCCTTTCTTCTGAAATCTTTACTTCCTCTCTAGACACTTGTTCATCATTAATGGAAGATGATTGAAGTTCTTGAGTTACGTCAAATTTATAATCTCTATAATTAACATAATTATGACCATTTTCCTCTGAAAATATTGAAGCCTAAGAATCCATCTTATTCTCAGATGCATGGTGATGATCACATTTCCCATCTATTGTTAGTGTGGATGCCTCCCCATTAATAACATCATGCACCTCAATCCTATAGTGGACAATGTCAGTAGAAATGTCCAGTCAATCATCACACGTAAAAAAGTCTTTATTATCCTCGTGTACCATAGACTAAGGAACATCAACTTTCCAAACATGATCCAATTTTCTCTTTTTGATACATTTTCTAACATCATGTCCCCATAATGAAAAGAAGCAGAAAACAATGGAGTATCATAATAGAATATGATTCATGACCAATAACATTTCCTTCCCTACAGAATTTAGTCATTTTTTTCGTAAGTGATCTTTAGATTAATGATATGATCATTAGTTTCAATCAACACCTTGTCAATAAGAGTCGATACTAGTTCAAACTCAACAAAGAACCTGGAGAAATTCCCATAACGTGCTGCTACTATTTTCATGTCAATTTTTATTGGGATGTCGATGGAAAAATAAATATCATACAATATTTTGGGATGCTGGAGTATCCAATTCCACCCATTGAATATTACCCAAATTTGAGTAGTTTTTTAACCAACCTCAAATGGATATGATTTATTATCCCATTGTCGTAAGTGAATAATCATAGGCTTGAGGGTAATGTAACCAAAACCCCATGCTCAGATTTTTTATTCATCATTGGGGAATATAATTTTTAAGTATCCACATCCTAGTAATATGCAAATCTATGATGAATACCCCCAAATCAACGAAATTCACTCTTTGGGTTCCTCAATTTTTAGTGGCTGAGAGCCCTTCGAAAGAAGTAATCGATGAATTGTGAAAAAAATAACAGAGTTTATTCCATTTAAAAACTACTTTGGGATCATCATTTATATGCGTATTTCTCCCCTTTCTTTAAATGGAAGAATCGAGTGCTCCTCTGAAGCATGAAAAGAACGATTAAAAGAGAATCCCAAATCATGTATTTTTATGAAAAATATTATCAAGACTCCACTAAAAATTCCATGAAACCTTCATGTGTTTTTTTTCTTCTGAAAATAATATCCCCCAAAGGTGTAACCCATATTGAAAGGAGATAATGCATGAATTAATTTAAAAAAATTAGCCTCTCTTATTTATTTTATATTTCTCTGTTTTCATATATTATTAATAAAATGAAATTACACCTTATTAACAGTATTAAATAAATATAATATTTATTATTTTATTTCATTTTAATAATTGTACAATACTTAACCAATTTTACTAATCTATTAAGATAAGAAAAATTATCATTCAGGTGTTTTGAAAACAATACCCACCAAGATGCAACATGATTATTTTTTCATCACAGCATTACAAGGATATAAAAAATATGTAATTTAATATATAAGTATGGTATTTATTACAAATTTTATAATGAGTAATGATAATTTATTTTACTCCTTTTACATAATCTATTGAAAATGATATCATCATCCCTGTATATGTGAGGACTACTACATCCAAAGAATTATATATTTTATTTTTATTTCTTCCACTATATTACATGTATAGTCTTGTGAATAGTTTTAATTGACAGATAATTCTTTTTTTATTATTTATGTTATGGAAGGGAAAATTTGGATACATAATGAAAATATGATTTCTAAAAAAACATATTTAAATTAAACCATTTAAATGATAATTCTAAAGGAAAAGTAATGTTTTCATGGTATTATGTTAAAACATCATATAGGTTATATTAATCACTTAATTATTACTAATTATATTTTATCACACTAAAAACACTAAATAAGAAAATTATTCCTCTATTATAGTTAAATTACAACTTAATGAAGTAATAATCATCAATTTTATTATGGAATGTTCTTTTATAGTTTCTTTTACACCAAATTGAACTATGATATAAATTTATATCCATAATTATTATGGGAATTTAATTATTAGAAATATAAAATATAAATATAAAATAAATAATTTTTTTATTCTGGAATTGGAATTTAAAAAAATTATCTAATAATTTCATAAAACGCCATTCAATATTTATGAATCGTCAAAAAATACTAATTAATAATATCAACATTATTGTCGATAAAAAATACTATATTATTTAATTATAAAATTTTCGAAAATTGTTAAAAAATTCAATCTTATTTCTTGTATGATATGGACATGTTGAACTATTGGATAATATTAAATGACAACATTTCTATTATTAATATAATTCAAAACCATCAATATTACTGAAAAAAGATATTGAAAATAGATAGTTACATACATATATAAATTTTTGGAATAATAGTGAATAAGGATAATAAAATGAATTATACATGTATATTTTTTATAGTAGTCTATTTAGATGGTTATGCTTTTTATACCGGATTATTTTGTGCAATAATATTTTTATTAAAAGAAGGTATGGGTTTCGTAATATCAAATTTAATATCATTTGTTATATTTCTTTTTGTTTTTTCATAAAAATTATTGCATTAGAATTTATTCTTCTAAATGTATTTTATATATGAAAATAAATTATTTTTTGGAGTTTTTAGTTCCACACCATTTTATTTCCTTAATTGTATTTTTATTCGAGTGATACCATTGTTGCATGTGTTTTTTTATATTAACCCCCATAGATGAGTTATAAATCAATTTAGATAGAATCCTTTTTAAAATATTGGTTACACACACAATTGAATTATTTTTCATAATTTTTCACTTCCACTATGCAGAGAATTAATTTCTAATCCATGTATTTTACATTGGAATATCATTTTACCCAGAGGTATATTATTATTATGAATAATTCTCATTCCCTTTAATGAATATCTCACCCCTTTTCGATAAATCCCATTTCTAGATATTTTCTCCATTATAATTTGAAGCCAAATTATGTTTTCTATAAATGTGACATTATTATTTTCCCACAACAACATTAAAAATTACCTCATCATAATTTTGGTTGGATATGGGTTTCTAAAAAAGTTATTTCAAAATATGTAAATAGATCAATGATATTATAAAATGTTTTATGTTCCATTGTACATTTCACTTGATAATATTTATCACTTTTAAAGGATCTATTATAGAATTTTATTTTTAAATGTAATGAAAATTCACAATTTTTTCACATCAACTTTTAATAAATGAATTTTCAATGTGTATATAATTACTTTTTTTACACCGATGAAAATTTATTTTCTAGAAAATCATTTAGACATTCACCAAAATTTAACTATTTATCTCTAATGTGATTATTTTTAAGTAACCTTATAAATGTTCATATAAAATAATCTTATGGGTCACTAAATTTGTTTTCACAATTGTTTACATTATTTAAGTCATTTTTAATGATTCCATCATAAAATGGGGTGAAACCTAGTAAACATTTCATGTAATTTTTATGTAATGAATATCAATTATTTTGTGTCACAGAATAATACATATATAACGATGAGTGGTTTTTCTATATTCTTTATTAGTGCATCAAATTATGTTTCTATTTTATGTTCCCAACTTATAGATAATATGATTAATCACAATCTAATGTGTAAACATGGGGACATATATCATGAAAAAGGAAATAATATGGGATTTATCATAGGATAATGTGTACACATTAGTTATTTCACAAGAAAAAATACACAATAGGTTTTATTTGTCACGACCCGCCTTCACCAAAAGGAGGGAAGGGTCAGCAAACTGCCAGGCCCTTCCTTCTTTAGGTTGAAGGAGAGATAATGACCCCCGAAACCCGCCTTCAATAGGTCCCGGGGTGGCGAATAGCACCAAGGGTATAGAATCACACACTAAATAGAAGGCATTACCCTATTTATGTTTTACAAGATGGAGAGATAAGATGATGGAACCCAACAAATCCAAAACTAAAAGAAAATATATCCAAAAGTAAATCATTTTCACATGAATGTTTCAAAAGTAAAAGCCCCAAAGTACAAAATGTGACTACAAATGTATGTACCAAAGAAAGAAAAACAACAATATAAACTACCCCAGAGGTTTGAGCTAGTATGGTCCCGCGCGATCCCCGAAGTCCTCCGGGAAACCTGAAAGTAGTTTTATATATGTAGGGTGAGCATACAAGTACACTCAGTAGGGAAAACAAAAGACTCTCATGCACAAGTGGGGGAAAGTACTAAAGTCCCGTGAAAAAAAAGGAGTAAACCAAACACCTTTCAAGGTACACTATCCACCCAAGCCTCACCAAGGCACACTCCCGAAATAACGCAAGTCAAGTAATATATATAATAAGAGCACATCGATGTTTGGGTAACCCGCGCCACTTTCCCACTGGTTATTGAGACATCCTACACATTGAACCAATCCCGCCATTCACACCGCAGTCCCACTGCCACACCCTCCCGCACACACCTGGGCCACAACCGCACGCAGTCCCACTGCGGAATCCCACCCTCAAACACCTAGTCCACAACTGTCACACGTAACCACGCCCGCAAACAACTTGGCCTGAACAACTACCACCACGCCTGAAGACACCTGGGCTAGAAGATCCACTTCCACGCCCGAAGACACCTAGGCCACATCCTGAAGACACTAGGGAAACCACCTGCCACACACACCTGGTCAACCATTACACTACCCCGCCCGAAGGTTCTTGTGCAAATAATGGACCTCAGGCCATCACAATCTGCCTGAAGATATTTGGGTTATCCGGGAAAGGGAGCAGAAAAAGAGTTAATAACCAGCCACTAAGAATAGTGTTGGTAAAAACACCCTCCCCCATGAAATGGGGGTGTTCGGCACTAAGTCCTCAACTTGGGTGGGGCGCGAATAAGAAACACAAAGCTACAAGTAAATATATAGGTAACAAGCACTCACCCAAGCTAGGTTTTTCTTCAGATAGCCTACAGATCACAACAACACTCAAGTCTGAGTCACAACCCTTGCCAACAAAAACCATTTGTCCCATTCTTGTTTTCATGTTCAGTAAAAATGTTTAAATAAGTGTATGAACTACTGGGCAACTAACACCATAAGCTTAACCAAGGAAAATAATCCAGTCAATCGCCAATTCAAGCATTCACACTCGGTTCTCTTGTAAAGTTACAACAACAAGGAAAAGCGAGAACTCTCGAAGTCCTGGAATGAGACAACCCTAAGACACTACCCTGTGTCCCCCGAAATGGTTTCTCATCAACAGAGGATCCCACCCCAATTTCACACAACCAACGAGAGCATATAAAAAAACAGGGGATCCCATCCCCTCCCACGTTTCCACCAATCACCTGCAAAAGAAAATAACCAAAACACTGTCACCAACACTAAGTAGGGCCATGCCTATATTTTAAGATTTATACGATTTAACACACTCCATGATTTCAATTCCGTGTTTTGACTGGGGTTATCAAAGAAGGGATTGATCATGGTGCTTTAAATTTATTCAGTTCGGTATACGTGATTAACCAATTTACTTTTCACAATAGGAGTTAACAATTAGGATCAAGCCATTTAAAACACCACGAGGGGTTCGTTAGTGCACAGACAACGACCACCAATGGCCTCAATTTTCAGAAGGAGCAAGCCGATACAATTCTGAAAGATGATCATAATATAAAACAGCATCAACAATCACAGCCCCCCTTCTTTATTTATAGAATCCATTCATTATATTTATTAGGTCTGGTTTATCCAATTCTATAGAATGAAAAGCACGCCCACCCCGCATGATACACAAAAGAGAGAGACGAAGGAGAAATTTTCTACCTATTGGATCAATGATCTACGCTGAGGCCGGGGAAGGAATTTCATGGATAGCGATGTGGCTCGCCTGAATGAAAATCACTTCATCTATCAATGCTTAGCCTGGGCGCGGAACTCTACGCATAACGATGCGGCTCGCCCGATGAACCAGAAGCTATTTGTGAAAAGCCACGATTGAGAAAAGAAGAAACCACGACTATCGCTTAGTTTATAAGAGTCACGGACGGTTGAGGTGAGAATGCAAAACAGCGTAAGGAGCTGGGGTCGTGGGTTGACCACGCTGTTGGCCAGTTACACACCGAGGTCTCTCAGGATTTTTAGGAATTAATGATGGGCTTTAAACGGTTTTAAAAGAGTAAAAGAATTAATTTACGTCTAAACTTACGTTGCGGGAGGAGAAAAGTCAGGTACTGGAAAAATAATGAAAGGCTCGAGCGGGGACACGGTTCCACCCTCACAGTGCCACCGTCACGGTGTCACCCTCACGGTGCCACCATCACGGTGTCAATATTGGAGTGCCACTTTCACAGTGCCACCCTCACGGTGCCACCGTCACCGTGTCACCCTTAAGGTGCCACCGTTTCGGTGGAACCTCACTTTGGCAATGTAATGGGCCAGGAGGGTCCGAGCCATTACATTAGATACCTCTTAAACGATTCTCTCCCCCGAGAATCAAAACAACCCAAGAAATAAAGACAGGGTCCGAACTACCACCTCGAAAAATACCTCATAGAAGTGAACCCATGCTAACCAAAAACACTTCCCTGTCCTGAAACAAGCAACATACCATGCGAAACTGCCCGGGCATGATGGTTAGGGAGTCTCCTCCCCCATGTCAAGATATTATCCGCTTTGGGCAGCACTGACTCGCCCGCACAGGTTTAATCGCATCCACCTTAATGCGTCTTGATTAGGGGTCGGGTTCTCTCCTCCCCCATAGCCAGGGATTTTCACACACAATCAGAGGAAAGAAAACCATTATATTTCATAGCCAAAAGACAAAACATTCTACCACAACAGGTAAAAAAAGAAACAAAACATAAAACAACTCTGGGTACTGGGTACGCATCTGTGCTTCCCCCTCCCATGTACCATCCTCAAGCCCACCATGTTTCCACAACACACGAACCAATGGAATGGTTCGCCCAAGAATCACCTTATCCTTGCGATCCTCGTTCATCACTGGTCTCTCCACAAAGGTCACGTCGTCCTCGATGTCCATCTCACCCCATTCAAGGAAAAGTGAATCGTCATACAGATACCGACGGAGCTAAGACACATGAAAGACATCATGTACCCTCCATAGCGGCGGTTGTAATGCTAGCTCATAAGCCACTTCGTCGACCCGCCGCAAGACATCGACGGGTCCGATGAACCTGGGAGAAAGCTTACTCCCCATGCCGAACCTCCGCTACCCACACCGAGGGGAGACCTTCAAGAACACATGGTCTCAAACCTCAAACTCCAAGGGCCTCCTCCTGGTATCAGCATACGACTTCTATCGGTCCTGGGCCGCCTTCCTCCGTTCTTGTATGAGCAGAACCTTATATGTCGTGTTCTGCACCACCTCCGGGCCAAGGATGCCTACCTCTCCTACTTCGGACCAACACATAGGTGAATGGAAGGGCCTCCTGTACAAGGCTTCAAATGAGTCCATACCGATTGTAGAGTGATAGATATTATTGTAGGCAAACTCTACCAGGGGAAAGTGTCACATCAATGATCCTCATGAGTCCAGAACACATACCCGCAGCATATCCTCCAATGTCTGGATGGTGCGCTCTATTTGTCCATCTGTTTGTGGATGGAAAGCAGTGCTAAGGTGTAACTGGGTGCCAAAAGCATTCTGAAATCCTCTCTAGACTGACGAGTTAAACCATGCATCCCTATCCGAGACTATAGACCTCGGAACTCCATGCAACTGCACCACCTCATCCACATTCCTTCGTGCCAAAGAATCTACTGCACTCGACTCCCTGATTGCCATAAAGTGAGCTGATTTCGTCAACCGGTCCACTACCACCAAGATGGCGTCGTATTCCCCTTGGACCTTGGGTAGTCCCGTGACGAAATCCATCGAGATGTCATCCCACTTCCTCTTGGGGACATCTAGAGACTGCAGTAGGCCGCCTGGAACTCGGTGTTCAGCCTTCACTTACTGACCCACTAAGCACTTGGCCACAAACTCTGCTAGTACTCGCTTCACTCCGGGCCACCAAAATTGTCCCTTCAGTCCCTGACACATCTTGGAAACTCCCGAGTGTACCGCCAGGGGTGAGTTGTGTAACTCACTGAGAACCTTTCCACGCATCACTCCCAGAACAAAAAACCTTTTCTGGAAAAGAATCCGGTTCTGACCATCCTCCGCCCATCCTTCCAGATCATTGCCCTGGTCAACTCGGTCACGCATCACTTCGCACTTTGGGTCTCCCCACTAAGACTCCTCCACTTGCTGAAACAGAGATGACTTCACTACCATCTGATATAGGCAGCCTCTACTGCTATCCATCCTTGCATCCAGGTTTAAAGCTGCCAACTCCTCCATCGCCTTCTAGGCATCCGCCGACTCTCGGACCGCATCCTTCTACATCCTCCTGCTCAAGGCATCGGCCACTATATTTCCCTTACCCTCAGTATAAGAGATCTCGAAGTCGTAGTCCTGGAGGAACTCCACCCATCTCACTGTTTCTAGTTTAGGTACCGCTGGGAGATGATATACCTCAAGATTTTGTGATCCGTGAAGACCAAAAAGCGTTCTCCGATGAGGTAGTGCTGCCATAACTTTAGCGCAAAAATGACCACTGGAAGCTCCAGGTCGTGGGTGGCATAATTACCCTCATGAGGGCATAGTTTCCTGGACCCATAAGAGATCACCCCTTGTCGCTGCATCAATACACATCCTAGGCCTTGTCCTGACGCATCACAGAACCCCTCATAGGCCGCCACATCTTTTGGTAATCTCAGCACTGGGGCACTAACCATCTTCTCTTTTAGATAGCTGAAGGCTGACTCGCACTGCTCACTCCAACTGAAAACATGGTACTTCTTAGTAAGGGCTGTCAAAGGGGATGCTACTTTGGAGAAGTTGGGTACAAACCTCCGATAGTAACCTGGCAGCCAAAGGAAACTAAAGACCTCTGCCCCATTCTTGGGTTCTTCCCAAGAAACAACCGCCTCATCTTTTTATGGGTCCACCGCTACCCCCTGCTCGAATACCACGTGCCCGAGGAAGTTCACTTCTCGTGTCCAGAACTTGCATTTCGATAACTTCCCATAGAGCTGATGATGTCGGAGGACCTCCAAAACTGTCCTTAGGAGCTCTGCATGGTCCTCTTCTGACCTCGAATAGAACAAGATATTGTCGATGAACACAACCACGAACCAATCCAAGTACTCCCGGAATATGGAGTTCATAAGCCCCATGAACACAGCCGGGGAGTTCATAACACCGAAGGGCATAACTACGAAATCGAAGTGT
The DNA here is from genome assembly GCA_963277665.1 of Viscum album. Taxonomy (NCBI): domain Eukaryota; kingdom Viridiplantae; phylum Streptophyta; class Magnoliopsida; order Santalales; family Viscaceae; genus Viscum; species Viscum album. The sequence goes on along the minus strand of OY728142.1, from coordinate 1,480,486,548 downwards.
CCATATCTTTACTTGAAGTCTGTCTTCGGGATGTCGCTCTCCTTCACTCTCAACTGGTGGTACCAAGAACGCAGATTGATCTTCGAGAACCATCATGTGCCTTTCAGCTGGTCGAAAAGATCGTCTATCCTCGGAAGAGGGTAGAGATTCTTGATCGTCACCTGATTCAGACTCCTATAGTCTATGCACAACCTGAGACCACCATCTGCCTTCTTTGAAAACAAGATTGGAGCACCCCACGATGACGCACTCGGCCGAACATAACCCCTATTCATCATATCGTCAATCTGAATCCGCAACTCCCGTAACTCTGAAGGTGCCAACCGTTAAGGAGCAATCGAGATAGAACGAGCGTCGGGTTGTAGGTCTATCCCAAACACGATATCACGTCGAGGGGGTAGAGACGTCACCTTCTCAGGAAAGATGTCCATAAACTCACGGACAACCTCTAGCACCCCCACTATCTTAGCATCTACTGACTCTACTGAAAGCTCGACTAACAAGGAGAGGAGGGGTTCCTCTCGCCTACTTCCCTTCTGACCGCTCCTCTCACTGGTGAAGTAACACGCCGGCCACCCAAGTCCGAGAACATGACCCTTCTTCGGAAATAGTTGATGATGGTGCACATAGAGAATAGCCAGTCAATTCCTAGGATGACATCGTATGGCTGTATCTGTAGCAGAAGAATATCCATAACCGACTGATGTGGCCCCATCATCAGTCTACATCCTCGACAAACAAACGACAAGTCGGTCTGACCTCTGACTAGTGTGCTCAACACCAAGGGCACTTGAAGTCTCTCAGAATCTAGACACAAGGCACGGGCTAGACTGGGTGCAACAAAGGAGTGCGAATCTCCAGTATCGAACAAGGCATAAGAAAAAGTTCTAAACAAACTGATCGTACCTCGAACAACCTCCGGCCCTGCTGGAACTGCGGCCTCTGCGGCATGTAGCTATCCACGCCTGGAAACTCTACCCCTCGACTGTCGGCCACCTACCCGACCATGCCCTGGTCGGGGTCCCTAAGGAGCTCCCTGAGGTCGGCCCCCTCCTACCACGTCTGTCCTCAGAGGAGCGGGAGCTCGCTGTCCCTGCTGCTATTACTGGAAAGGTCTCGCTGGAAGCTGCTGCTGGGGCGGGTGCTGGGGCTATCCGCCACCGCCGTACTGCACCCGGTCCGAGCACTGACTCCGGAGAAGTCCAGGGCTCCCACAGACGAAGCACCACGGTCCCAAGCCCGAGGAAAAAGGGTGAGGACCGGGGGATCAAAACTGAAACTGTTGTGGTCTACTCCCTGCTGGTCGGAACCTGGAGGGTCCTGATGCTGGAGGCTTGGTGCTGACTGCCTTCCCCTTCGATGGTCCCAGCTGGATCCCCTCTCCTGACACACCTCCTAGAGTGTGCATCCTCTCCACCACTTCATCCTTCTTCTGGACCTCCAAGTACGTCGGTAGGGTAAAGGGGGTAACAAAATACTGGAGGGAGGGTTAGAGTGCCTCCTCCAAACATCTTTCCCGAGACTCCTCGTCGGGAAAGAGGTCCAGAGAAAAACGTAGGAGGTCCTTGAACTTGATCCCTAGCTCCCTCACGGACATACTCCCCTTTTGGAGGGAGAGTATCTCTTGTCTCTTTTTTTCCTTCATCGTCGAGGAGAGGAATTCCACCTGGAACTCCCTCTCGAAATCAGTCCATGCCTCCTCAGCCTCTATCCACTCCCACAGGTAACGAATCAACCACTGACGTGCCGCTCCCCGTATCTGGCTGATGGCCAGAGAGACACAGTATTCGGTCGGGGCCTGAATCAGGCCGAAATCTATAACTAGCTTTTCTAGCCATCCTTCCGTCTTTATGTCAGAGGTGCTGGCCTCGTACTTCTCAAGGGTCTGTCACTGGAATGCCCAAAGCATCTTCTACCACTGGTCGTCCTCTTCCTCTCGATCATCTCTCTACCGATCGAACAAAGTAGTCTTCAGGGCCTCGATCGCCTGTACCACACGTGGTCGCCTTCCAGGTGCCATAGCTGTAAGGTAAGCAATGAATGCCTAAGCCCAAGTAGTGCAGAATACCGTTCTTAAAACTTCTTCAAATTTTAATTTATTATTAATTCCCAAGACATCCTAGAAACACAATAACACAAGTCATTATGATGCATGTAACTTTCCTAGGGTCTCTACCCTGCAATCAGTGTGGCCTCACTTGGTCGTTCAGTAGGTCCAGAGTCCTTGCATCGGATAACGGGGGGCCCTAAAATCCCGTGTCCTAGCCGGTCTTCCCTGGCCTAATTCACACACCATGGTTACCCAACACTGTTTCCTTACCATCCCATGCAATCCTCACTATTCCTAACTCCAGACTCCATCCTATCTCTCAACCATAATCTCTGATACCATTCTCTCACGACCCGCCTTAACCAAAAGGAGGGAAGGGTCAGCAGACTACCAGACCCTTCTTTCTCTAAGTTGAAGGAGATATAATGACCCCTGAAACCCGCCTTCAATAGGTCCCAGAGTTGTGACTAGCACCAAGGGTATAGAATCACACACTAAATGGAAGGCATTACCCTTTTTCTATTTTACAATATTGGGAGATAAGATGATGGAACCCAAAAACTCCAAAACTAAATGAAAAGTAATGCCAAAAGTAAACCATTCCCACATGAATGTTTCAAAAGTAAAAGCCACAATGTACAAAAGGTGACAACAAAGGTAAGTACCAAAGAAAGAAAACAGCAACTGCAACTGCCCCAAAGGTCCGAGCTAGTATGGTCCCGTGTGATCCCTGAAGTCCTCCTGGGAACCTAAAAGCAGTTTTATATACGTAGGGTGAGCATACAAGTACACTCAGTAGGGAAAACCAAAGACTCTCGTACAAAAGTGGGGGAATGTACTAAAGTCCTGTGAGAAAAAGGAGTAAACTAAACACCTTTCAAGGTAAACTATCCACCCAAGCCTCACCAAGGCACACTCCCCAAATAATGCAAGTCATGTAATATATATATTAAGAGAACATCTATGTTTGGGTACCCCGCGCCACTTTCCCACTGATTATTGAGACATCCTATGCATCGAACCAATCATGCCATTCTCACCGCAGTCCCACTGCCACACCCACCCGCACAAACCTTGGCCACAACCGCACACAGTCCCACTACCACACCTGCCCGCACACACCTGGGCCATAACCACACACAGTCCCACTGTCAAATCCTGCCCGCAAACACCTGGGCCACAACTGTCACACGTAACCACGCCTGCAAACACCTAGGCTAGAACGACTACCACCACACCCGAAGACACCTGGGCTAGAAGATCCACTGCCACGCCCGAAGACACCTGGGCCTCATCCCGAAGACACTTGGGAAACCACCTGCCGCACACACTTGGCCAACCATCACACTACCCCACCCGAAGGTTCTTGGGCTAATAATGAAACTCAGGGCATCACAGCCTGCCTGAATGTACTTGGGCTATCCTGGAAAGGGAGCAGAAAAGGAGCTAATAACCATCCACTAAAAATAGTGTTGGAAAAAACACCCTCCCCCATGAAATGGGGGTGTTCGACACTAAGTTCTCAACTTGGGTGGGGCGCGAATAAGAAACACAAAGCTACAAGTATTTATATAGGTAACAAGCACTCACCCAAGCTAGGTTTTTCTTCAGAAAACCTACAGATCACAACAACACTCAAGTCCGAGTCACAAATCTTGCCAACAAAACCCATTTGTCCCATTCTTGTTTTCATGTTCAGTAATAATGTTCAAATAATATTATCCACTACTGGGAAACTAAAAACATAATAATAACCAAGGAAAAGAATTCATTCAATCGTCAATTCAAGAATTCACACTCGGTTCTCTTGTAAAGTTACAACAATAAGGAAAAGAGAGAACTCTTGATGTCCTGGAACAAGAAAAACCTGAGACACTACCTCATGTCCCCCGAAATGGTTTCTCATTAATAGAGGATCCCACCCCCATTTTCACAAAACCACCAAGAGAATATAAAAAACAGGGGATCCCATCCCCTCCCACATTTCCACCAATCAGCCGCGAAAGAAAATAACCAAACCACTGTCCCCAAAACTATGCAGGGCCATGCCTGTATTTTCATATTTATAAGATATTACACACTCCATGATTTCAATTCTGTGTTTTGACGAGGGTTAGCACAGAAGGGATTGATCCCGGTGGTTTCAATTTATTAAGCCGGGTATACGTGATTAACCAATTTACTTTTCACAGAATGAGTTCACAACTAGGAACAAGCCATTTAAAACACCACGAGGGGTTCATTAGTACACATACAACGACCACCAACCACCTAAATTTTCAGAAGGCACAAGCTGACACAATTCAGAAAGATGGTCATAATATAAAACAGAATCAACGATCACAACCCCCCTTCTTTATTTATAGAATCCGTTAATTATCTTCATTAGGTCTGGTTTATCGAATTCTACAGAAACAAAAGCATGCCCACCCCGCATGATACACAAAAGAGAGAAGCGAAGGAGAAATTACCTACCTGTTGGATCAACGATCTACGCTGAGGCTAGGGGAGGAAGTTCACGGATAGCGATGCGGCTCGCCTGAACGAAAATTTCTTCGTCTATCAATGCTTAGGCCGGGCGTGGGACTCTACGCATAATGATGCAGCTCGCCTGATGCACCAGAAGCTGTTTGTGAAAATCCGTGATTGAGAAAAGAATAAACCACAGCTAACCCTTAGTTTATAAGTGTCGCAGACAGTTGAGGTGGGAACGCAAAACTGCGTAAGGAGCGGGGGTCGTGGGTTGACCATATGGTTGGATAGTTACACACGGAGGTCTCTCGAGATTTTTAGGAATTAATTATGGGATTTAAATAGTTTTAATAGAGTAAAAGAATTAATTTACATCGAAACTTACATTTTCGGAGCGGAAAAGTCAGGTACTGGAAAAAGAACGAAAGGCTCACGCGGGGACACGGTGCCACTCTCATCGTGCCAACCTCACGGTGCCACCATCACGGTGCCACTGTCACTGTGCCACCATCACTGTGTCGCCCTCACGCTGCCACCCTCACGGTGCCACCCTCACGGTGCCACCATCACGGTTCCACCAGAACAGTGTCACCCTCACGGTGCCACCGTCACCGTGCCACCGTGACCGGTGTCACCCACACGGTGCCACCGTTTTGGTGGAACCTCACTTTGGCAATGTAATGGGCCAGAAGTGCCCGGGAAATTACATTATTTAATTCCAAAGGATGCACGAGACCATTATATCAAGCCTATGATGGAAAATATTCGGTTATGAAAAGCCTAATATGTGATTATTGTCCAAGAGGGTTGTCACACCTAAAAATTATAAAAGAATAAAATTGAATTTTATAGCATGTACGAAATGAATCATAATTCATAGAAAGAAATATAAATCCTCTATAAATTAAAATATATTTATTTTTTAATAAATTAAATAAATTTCATTATGTAAAACAATTACTTTATCTTTCATTATATTTGACAATGAGTTTCTTCAAAATCTCCCCTTAAATGCATGATAGTGTTTTACCGAACAATAATAATATTTTTATATTTTTATATAATATAAAAATTATAGACTTCTGTTGACATTTTGGAAGGGAATTAGAATAAATAATTTATTAAAATATATAAATTTAACATTATTATTTGTTTTTTTATTGTTTAGTAATAAAATAACGATTAGTTGAATGCAAAATTAATGTGTTTTTTGAGAAACTATATTTTTTCTTAAAGAATGTTTAGGTGTTCCTTCCAAACATATTGTATTAAGAAATTTAACACTTTTATAAAATTAAATTTTCAAATTTTGATTTATTGTTTAAATCTTATAAAAAATATATATTTTGGTGAATTTTGATATTTCCCTGAATGATTCATTAGAGATGAAAATAAAAAATACAATGTTTTAAATAAAAAATAGATTTTCATTTAAAAAATTTGTAGCGTTAATATATATATTGAATTAGATTAACTTATAATTAGATAAATTTTATAGACATTAATCAATTTTAGGTCATTTTTATAATTTTTTTATTGAATATAGATATGAAAATTTTGTATTCTTTTGATCATTTTCACATTAAAACCCTCTTTCTCATCACATATGTGAGAATAATTTTAAATTATTATTTCCACGTATATAAATTTAATTTTCAAAGATAGATTACATATATTATAAAATTATAATTTATAATTCTGAATAATTTAAACTTAATTTTTGAGAAAAATATAATATTAAATGCAGCACAAATTTAGTAACCTGGTTAAGGAAAACAGAGTTTTACTATTGGGATAATCTAGAATGATAAGAACAAAAATGTGATAAAAATATTTTATTAGTTTTCTTTATTGATTATATTTCTAAATTTTACATTATCTTATGTTAAATATGGAAATTCGTTTTCTATTTCCAAGGAATATAAATCATATAATATGTCTAGTAATTAATAGCACAAAAATATGTTTATTAATTTTAATATCTATATTCCTTTAAGATAGGGAATACTCATATTTTCTGTCAAACAAATATTTTGAGAGAAAAAATTTGTTTTTTATAATTATAAGTTATTTTATTTTTTATGAATTAAATAATTGCATTAAATTCTTAATAAAGGATAATGAAAGTATTATTTATTTAATGTCTTAATTAATTAAATGATAAAAAAATTAAAGTGAATTGAATAGAATGAATAATTGTCTCTCATTATTTTTTGTATTAACATATCAAGATAGAAATGTATAGAGAATATATATTCTAATTCCCTCAATTTATTTATATTTTTAAGATCCATTTAAATGAATTGTTCAAAAATTTACATCCATATTTTTATGATAAATTATATTTTATTAAATGATATAATATTACATAGTAACTTATATTAGACAAAGTAATAATTACAATAAAATAACTGCTATATATATATTATATTAATGGAATACTTTTTCTTTTAATATAAATATATTGACCCCTAAATAGTAAAAAAATATTATTACAAATATGTTTATAGAAGTGTTTTTTCACGTTACATGTGCTTCTATTAAAATTAGATTCTAAAAAATGTATTTAACTTTTATAAATATGATATCATATTTATAATCATATTATATAAATTTTCTATTAATTATAACTTTAATTTATTCATGAAGGATAAAATTTATTTGATTAAAATTAGTTACCATTTTGAAATCCCAAAATGTTAAAAATAAGGAAACATAGAATTTAAGGCCAAAATTTTAAAAATAAGGCTTTTATTGTGTTTTGGGCGTGTAAATATTATAAATCATTCCCAAACCCCTTTTTAAACCTATTTTTTACTTGAATTAGTTAATACTGACTTCCCAATAGTGAAAAAATTTCAATATTTACAAGAATTACCTTCCACCTCAATATAAATGGGTACTCAATACCCTAACGTCCCCATAACACCAAATAAATTTGTTTTGAGAGGTCCTTGGAAAAATATCTTCAAATTTTACAAAACATTTTCCAAGAATACATAGTTTTTTTATAAATAAAATATTTTAATGATTTAGTTAGAACTTAAAGTGTGTACTTGAAGAATAGGTATTAGTCTTTAGTGATGTTCTATATTTTATTTCCTTCTCTAACTCCTTCAATTATTTTGAATCCATTTGATATAATAGCCCCATTATCCACCATATATTCAATTGATGTTATGATAATTGTATTATATAAAACCACTCACAATTCCATCAAATGGGTATTAAATCATAGTTAATTTGTAAGAAATACAACCACCTCACAAACCTGTGTTATTTGTTTTTCCATTACCACCTCTAAAGGTTGGGTATGATGACAGATATAAATTATATATATATATATGATATTTATAAAAAAAATTTACTTATTTAGTCATTATATGATATATATATATATATATATATATTGGTCGTAAATTCTGCAGGTTATCTCATATTGTTGCTCGTGTGTACTGTAGACAACTGCCTTGCAATGTGATGTGCTTCATCATTTAGTGACGCTTCATATGGATGGTGACAATGATAATGTTAATTGTTATATATTGTATAAATGAAATAATTATGACCTTACGAAAAAATTTACCTCCTAAAAAGATTATATATATACATATACATATACATATATATATATACATATTCTATCATCCCTTTTTACTCGCATAATTGTGTTATTCATGAAATATTAATGAAATTAAACGAAATTAACACCCAAAAAAAGAAAATAATGAATCAATATTAATAAAAATTTGATAATATTTTATAAACGTATAATATTTGAAATTATAAAAATTATTATTCTGATTATGTAATAAGTTAATAGCATTTTTTAAACTACTACACCAGAGGAGATATGATTTTCAACCAAATGAAATGTGAGGTAAGGGATTTCATCTCAATATAATTTCCCTGAGGAATATTATAATGATATGAACATAGTTTCTTTTATATATTCTATATAATTTACCTTTGGAATGTAAAATCATGAATACTAAATGATTTATTGTATTTTATGTTTCAATTTGAATTGTTTCATCCAAGTGGATTAGACATGAAAATTACCAAGTGATAAGAGTTATTTTAAAATATCACTCTCTTTTGTGATTGTTAACATTCTATGAAAAGAATAAAATTATTGTAATAATTTTTCATTTGAAATTAATTTTCAAAAAAACATCTATACTATTGTGTCATATTTATCATTATTATCTAAAAAATATACCATTTTGATATATGTTGATACTTTTAATGTTATTTGACTGACTGATGAAATATTGGTAAATTTTTATCCATTAATAAGTATAGATACTGGTTGGTAAGGAAAATTTTTCATTAATTAAATATATTTTTTGATATTGGATAAGTGACATAGAAATGTACTAATGGGTGGTGTATAAAATTTATATGGCCTCTCAATTCATTGATATGTCTCATGAGATAAATCCATTGGCCAAATTTAATGGGTTTATACATGTATTTTTATACTGTCTAGATGATAGAACATGATAGAAAATGTTTTCATGTTCTTGAGACACGAACTCCAATAATTAATATTTTCATTGATTTTTAATTTAGTAATTATATTCCATGGTATTTTTTATATGATATTATCGACAGATGTATTAAAATTCTCAATTTATTGATTGAATTTAATGTTTTTTCAGTTGTTTGTCTTTCCATGTAGATTCATACTCTTATTTTCATGATATTAAAGTTATATAAATGGAATGTGTTATTAGTTCTTTTACTTTTCCATTTTTATTTTTATAATTTCATAATAATATATTATATTGTACATAACAATTTATGATAATTTTTTATCACCCTTATTTTGATTCGTTTCCCAATGTTATGATGAATAATTCTTGGAATAATTTTTCTAGGTTGAAGTTCATTTAAATTTTTTATGTATTATGTACCATTTTGAATTCCCAATGTAAAATGGGTATCATTAAAGTATATGGTTCTCTAAAAAACCAAAACTAATCAGTTATTTTTTATTCCACCAATAGTATATATTAAAATTAAATAAAAAATGTTACTATTTATAGGATTTTGGGGTCAAGGTTTTTATATTTGGTATTAGAGAAAGTTAATGAAAACTCTAGGGAACTAGATTTACGTAAAAATATAATAGTGTAAATATCCCTGAGATAGACTTTGAAGGTATTTACAGAATAATCTCCTAATGATTTTTTAAGGTAGATATTATCTGGTTTCTCCTAGAAAAACATCCTTGTTTGGAATCTATAAGTGGATGTGCTTCAAATATAGATTTCCCTATGGGTAATTTATCTAAAATTGGTTGATTTGAAATCACTCGAGTGTTATCTAGTCATTAAAATGATTCGTACAAATCACCTGGTTATACATTTTTATGGGATATTTTTAGGATAATTCATTTTTTCATTACAAACCATTTTTAATGATTTGAATGTAAACATATAGCTTAAGAAAATATGTTTAAGATTCTATGAATAATAATAAATTTTTTTTAATTTTAATTAACAGTTACACCATATAATGAATTATACATTAGGATTTAAAATTTATAAATTTTATAAGCTAATGTATATTTGGTCGTTTTTTAGACATGGTGTGTAACAGAATGAATCAGAATAACATCAATTCATATAATACAATGATTATGAATGATCATTTATTTGATTATTTTAGGAAAATATGTTGAAGTAAAGTAGTCTCCCAAACAATATAATCATATTATGATATACTATAATATACCATCCAAAAATAGAAATAAATATCCTTATATTAAATATTCAATGGTAGTCAAGATAAGAAGATGATGATAGTGAAAGAAATCATCAGTAAGAAAGTATAGAATGATTTTTCCACATGTGATATTTTTGGAAGGAAACACCAAAGTAAATTACTAATAAGAAAATGATATTTCTTCACGTGTGGACAGTAGTCCAACATTCAAATAATTTTAGGGTACATATTGAATTTTCCAATTTTTAATGCCTTAACTATAAGGGTGAGGGGTACTACGCAGAGGAATTTCCCAAGCCTCAAATGAATATACCTCAAAAAAATGGTTTAGGCTCAGGTAGATAATATTAGAAGAGGGGAATATTAATTATTAATGTTCTTGTAACTGATTAGTAATTTGAAAAAATTGTAGATCATTTAATCATTGATGTAGTGAATAATATTTCTTGGATGTAAGTATCATATCCAATAATTTATGTTTTATTAAATTAATATGTATGAAAACATGTTTTCAATAAGGGTTTATGGTAATTAATATTTTAACATGATTTAGGATAATACATGAAGAGGTTATTCAAATGTTTGGAATGAAAATATTAAGATATGATTCATATTGTTTATTAGAATAATTTTATGTTTATTTCATAAATAACATTACCATATTTTAAATGTTTTGGATGTTGAACTTTTGTTAGGTTCATATTGTTAACCAATTATGAAAGGGTTTATGTTTTTCAATGTAATAGGTTTTAGATATTAACTTATTACATAAAAATATTATTAATTATATATATTTGATCCCAGTTAATAAACATATTGGTTTTGGAAAATTGATAAATGAAAAAAGAAATAAATTTCACTCTTTTATGGGTCTTATAATATATTAAAAGTGAATTTCAGTTCTTAAAGAATAAAAAAAATATCTTATAGGATTTTATTTTTGTGGAATAGATGAAAAACTAAAAATCCATTTGATCAAATTGTGATAATCTAGAATGTATATTTTTTTATATTTATATAGTTTAAAATTATTCCTCGTCTTTTTGGAGAAGTGTACTGAAATAAAAATGTATTCTTATTGTATTTATATCTAATGAATCATATTTTATTTTAGATCATCCAAGATTAAATTAATTTAAGTCATTATCATTCTATTGATTTGTCAAATTATTTTGATCATTTACCTAAATCACTCTCTATAATTATTTTCACATTTTTTCCATGTCTATATCATTACTTTCCACTAATGTTCTCCAACGTATAAACCTATATATGTGTTATTCTATATGACGTTGTTAAATATCATTCAATATTATAAAGAATATATTTTATTAAATATTATTTATGATGTGGGGTATTAAAGGATGATATTATAAAATATTTACTTATAGGGATCATTTTTAAATTTGGAGGTCATAATTTATTTATGGTGGGGAGAATATAACACCCTAAAATCCTAAGAGAAGATCATTGTTTTTTATAGTGTGCATGACATGAAACAACAACATTAGAAGCGAATATAAAACATATTGAAATTAAAATATATTTAAACTTTAGTATTTCAAATAAATCTCATTATAAGAAATATTTATTTTAGCTTATGTTTTACGCAATAATGAGTTTCATCCAAATATTGTGTTACATATAAGAACATTTTTTACTGAATAACACTATACTAGAAATATTATTATTTAATATGATAGTAATCACTAAGATGTTGGAATCATATGAATGAATGGGAAAAAACTAAAATATTATATTTCTCATTTTAATTAGTTAATTATTTTATAGTAACATAATAATAATCATTTAAATGAAAACAAGAAATTTTTTCTGAGAAAATGTATTTTTTTAAAAGACGGTTTAGTAATGCCTTATGCACATAAATTAAAATTAATATTTAAAAACATAGAAAATTATTTTGAAAAAATAAACCCCTTTTTTAGATTAATAATATTGACATTATCTTGGGGATCATTTTTTTGTTTTTTTATGTTTCATTTTTTTATGAATATTGAGAAATACTAAATTTTATTTTTAAATTAAATTTTCATTTAAATAATTTTTAATGATAAATAATATTAATATTTTTTAAAAGTAAAATTATTTAAATTTTATAAATAATAATCTAATTAATGTTATTGTAATAATTTTCATATTAATTAAAGATATAAAAAAGTGTAAGCTTTTGAACATTTCCACATTCAAAACCCTACTTTCACATCATGTCTGGAAAAATAATTTTAAGTTAATTATTTCCACATATATTAATTTAATTTAGAAATATTTATACAATATTTTTAATAATAAAATTTTATAATAATATGGTCAAAATTATTTTAGGCTAAAATATATTTTGAATGTAGTAAAAATTAAATATCATGGTTAAGAGAAAATAGATTTATTGTGGTGATAAACTAGATTTATAAGAGTACAAATTTCTTAATATAATAAAATATTTTTACTTAATGAGTATATGTAGACTTTGTAAATAAATTTCTCTAAAATGTGGTAATTCCTTTCAATAACCTTCTAAATATGACCCATATAATATGTTATAAAACAAAGAATACAAAAAAGATATTTTTCAATCTTTTTATATCTGTAATTCATTTGGATAGGGAAAACCATATGTTCGATTACAAATAATATTTTGAATGATAGATGAGTTTTATTTTTTATGATAATTTATTTAATAATTTAAGATGTTATATAATTAAATTATATTCTTTAGGTTCTTCCAAAGCTATTATTTAGTTAATAATTTAATTAATTTAATGATATTAAAAATATTATAATGGATTTAAAATGATTACTTTGTTTTGATACTTTATATTTTATGTTAACATACCATGTTACACATGTGTTAAAAATAAATATTATAATTTCATAATTATAATGTTATTTTTAATTTTATTTTAAACAAATAATTTCAAAATTGACATTACAATTATTTTCTGATAAATTACATTTTATTAAATTATAGAAAATTTTAAAAAATAAAATATTTTATCAAGTTATTTCCAATGGATAATAAATATCATTTATGATACTTTCATGGTAATTTGTTTTTATAATGAATAAATTGTCCCCAAAATATTAAAAACACTAATAGCTTAGATAAGGTTAAAGATATGTTTTTACACATTACAAGTGAATCTTTTAAAATTAACTCAAAAAAGTTGAATTTTAGTTTTATAAATATAATAATTTTTTTATAAAAATTTGGAATAAATATTATAATATAACTTTCTTTAATTTATCATTAAATTTTAATTTTCCTAAGATGTAAAAATAGTTACCGTGGTGAATACCCAAAATGGTAAAATATGGAATATTAGAAGGTAAGGGAAAAATGTATAGAACAAGAGTATTAATCTTTTTTGAAAGATTTACCAACCATATATTCACTACACCAATTTAATTATCCACTTCGGATCCACAATGGGTAAAATTTTCATCCAAATTTTGAATACATTTTTGTATTTTCAATAATAGAACTCCACTTCAACAATAAAAGAGAACTCACTCCATGTACTTCACCACCACATCAAATCAATTATCATCAGCCAAGACCTACCCAAATAACTTCCAAAAAACACTCACATGATTCTAAAATCAATAGTTTGGATATAAATCCCTCCTTTTATTTCTTTAATTCAAACCTATGGAGGATACCTGATGAAGAGGTAATTTCTTCAAGGAGTGTATTCATTTTATTTCCTTCTCCACCTCCTCAATTATTATCTAAACAAGATTATATAATATCATTATTATCTTCCATATATTTATATGTTGATATGTTATGGTTATTACCTAAATATACACACACATCTATCAAATGTGTTATGAATTCATCTTTTGTGTGTACAGAGGACTACCACCCCAGGAACTAGTGGCATTCAGTTTTTCACTAAAAACACTCATGGATTCAGTATAGTGATTGATATAAATTATAAATAATATATTCATTACATAATTATACCTCTCAATCCTCAATATTAGATATTTCTTTTCTAATTCCTTTCTGTTGGTCATGTGATAACCTTGCTCGTTTGTACGGTTAACTACTACCTCTTGACACGAAGCAATTTTTCTTTCACTACCTCTTTAAACAGAACTTGGTAAAGATAAATTTAATGGATTTTTATAGTAAATAATTATGATATTCATGAAATATTTATTATTCAATAATGATAACAAATATATCATTTTTATTCATTCTTTTTCACTCGTGTAAATGTTATAACATCATTTTTTATATCGACAACCTCATTCTTGAAGAAATGCAACTCTCATTTCCTCACCAAACCAAATTAATGATATATAAGTATAAATTAGAATTAATTTCATAATAATGTCACTATTATTATTTATTGGTTGATATAAACATATAATATACACAGGAACTGAATCTCTCATGACAAAACACTCATGAGAAAACAAGACAATTAACACCAAAATCAATGAAAATAATGAATTATTATTAAACAAACTGGGTAAATTATGTTATAAATGGGTAATAAATGAAAATATAAACATTAATATGATTCTTGAATAATTAAATATCATTGTTAATACAATTATACCTTAGGCTGAAGGATAATCACCCACAATGAAAGGAGACGGAACCTGTTTCACTTCAATATCATTTCCTTAATGTATGTTTTAATTATATGAACCATGTGTCTTTTATAAGGTTTATATACACACTCTATCATATTTAGTATCATTAATAAGTCACTATTAATGGTATTCTATGTTTTAATTTGATTTATTTTTTCCAGTGGTATTTTAATTGAAAATTAACAGGTGATAAAAGTTACATTGATATCTCACCCATGTTTTTGATTGTTAACATTATCTTAAAACAATCACTTTATTTTTATTATTTTTCATTGGAAATTAAATTTTTCCTAAATATCAATATTATTGTGTGATGGATATGATTATTTCCTCAATCATAATCATTTTTTTATATATGTTTTATACATTGAATTTTATTTTAATAATTGGTAATGTCATGAAATATATGTATACATTACTAATTATAAATAATATATGATAATGAATATTGATAATGAATTAAAATGAATATTTTATTTGTGAGGACTGAATTGAAAATGTATTTAGTGTAGGGTACCATACATTATATATATCCCTGAATCATTCACATGTCTCATGAGACAAAGTTTTTTTCCAAATAAAAACAAATCTAGCAATTGTGTTAATCTATATGAATGATATATTATGAAATTATTGGTTTTCATGTGCCGAATAAAATATTTACAACAAATTAATCATTTAGTTCATTGAGAATTCATTAATTATTATCCAGGATATATTCACTATTATAATATCCATAGATACATTTCATTCATTGTTTATCGATTAAATGAGATATCTTTTCAGTTACATTCCATTCCATTTGGATTCTTCCTTATCTTATCATGGTAGTAATGTAATTTAAATGAAATTTATTTTATGTTATATAAAATTAAATTATTATTATTATTTTTTATTCATGATCGTTTCTACTATACTTAACCCTTACTTAGAATTTTTTCTCACCCATATTTTTTTATTTCCCAATGATATTTAGAATAATTCGTAGAATAAGTTCATAGGGATGTAGTTCATTGTATTTTTTAGGTATAATTTTTAATTTTAAATTAAAAATGTAATATGGGTATCATGAATGTATATGGTTATCCAAAACTACTAAACTTATATGTCCTTCAAAATTTGACCCATTGTATTTATTCCAATGTAATTAAGTAAGGCACCGGCTCCAGCTTCATGGGATCAGTGTTATTACATGGGTAGACTTAAAATATCATTTCAATTATTAGGTCTATTCATTATATTACATAATAGTCATATGGATATAAATTTTCTATATAAATTATGATTAATGTATCATGATTCTATAGAAAATATCATGAGTATATTTTGTTCATTTGAGATTAATTGTCCTTATCCCACAACATATGGAAAAAAAATTTACATGTTCTATTTAATAAGAAATGTCTCTCCTAATCATGTTTCTTCATATTCATCTCATATGAACAATGATGACATATTGTAATAATTTTAGTTAATGTATTTTTTAGGTAAGGTCATTCTTATGTTTACAATTCCCCTAGATATAAATATAACTATATCTAATTTTAGTATTATAAAAAAGTATATAGGATTTGGATTATGGTGAAATAGTTATAAATTAATACATTAATAATACTAATCAAAATGTAAGCTGACCCTAAAATCCTTATGCTGTATGACTGTTTTTTAGATTTATTTTAAAATCCTGAAATTTTTTTAATACTTATTTTATGTTTATTGACGATCAATATAGTTTTGATGTCCTAGATGATTTTTAAAAAATTATAAAAAAGAAAATATTTTATTTATATTATATGTATTGATTTATGATAAATAATTAATTTCCCTCTAAACAGATTATAATATAAGGAAACCAATTTCGTGCTTCCGTATTGAGGGGTTGTTTATACTAAGAGTGTAGTGTACTCATTCAATCCAATATACTCAGGGTTGTGTTATCACCTGTGAAATTAATTTATTATATTAAATTAATGGATGAATTAGTTAATAGAAATTATACCTTTTATAAGATATAAATAATTAATTTAATTATAAATAACCTATATCACTAGGGTTAAATTCTAAAAACCATATCATGACCTAGAAATGATATTGTATAAGTAGTTTGGTGAACCAAGACATTGGGACATAAACCACCAAATAGAGGGATCATTAATAAAAATCTAATAAATATTTAGTCTTCATTATTGTATGATAAAAGAGTATTATAGGTTGGTATTTTTTTGTTTTCTCCATTCATCAAGATTTTGATCATAGAGATTCATACATTAGCTATTTTTAGAATTACATGCCCATATATATATATATATATATATATAGTCTTGAAATTCATTGATCTACATTCCCCATAAATATTATTAATTGATAACATGACATCCATAGTATATGATGACTGAGAAATAATTTATATCATTGAACCCAAGTTTTCCATCTATTTATCCATGTTTTTATCATTTTTTTACTATACATCTTCATGGATAGTGGTTCCTTGAATCATGCTCTGATCAGTAAGAAAATGTGGTCATGACCTGTGTTATGTAGATATGGATTCTGAAGTTATTTTGAAGAGGTACATGATATTTGGATTTAAATTTGTGATGACACCAATAGATTGTGATGATGATGCTATTTTTTCACAATAGGGTGTTCAGAAAATAAATATTTCATTATGTCTTGGTTGTTGATGAAGATCCATATAAATAAAGATATTGATATACCCCATGATTGATCTAGTGTCTTCATGGAATGGAGTACATTAAAGATGCAACTAGTTTGAGATATTTTATGGAATTCCTATATATTAATAATTTATGTGTGTTCAATAGATCCAAAAATGTGTTGTATATTAATTCCAATATTGGAAATAATGATTTGAAAAGACGGTAATTTTTAAATTGAAGTCCTGAATACTTGGAAAGAATATAAAAATTTGATGATTGTTTTTCTAGAATTAGTTTGGAAAAATTTCATCTATAGGAAATGCACCAAAGAAATACTAACCACAAATCCTAATGATGTTAAGAGGCTAGTCAGTAGTGTGTTATAATTGTGATGGATGTTATATAACATGTGATTCCACCTTTAAGTAAAGTTGAAAATATGGAATCACTATTTCCATAAGAAAAATATCACTTAGAGGCTGATCTTGCTAAATGAGTTGAATTATGAACGGTGAAAATTGAATACAATTACAAAGGAAAATTTATAATGATAATTATTAGAAATATGTAATGTATTGGTAGGTATATTTTTATATGGATAATTCAGGTGTTAAAATCAATAAATTACATTGTTTCATTATAGTCTACATATATTGATGATGTGTATTCAAATGATGAAGTGTTGAGAATACATTATGATTGTGTGTTAATTGGTAAAGGCATGTGAAAATCCATAACTGAGTTATATAAACTCATTATTCAACTGTATACCATATAAAAACTCAAATTTTGAAAGCTAATTCAATGTGTTAAGAAGTTATAGAATTAATAATCTCTCACATTGGACTATTATATGGTTTACATGCTGTGTAATATTAAATATATTTAAAGATAGTAATATTTTTAAAGTATTGAGTTTGAGAAGGATTAAAACTATTCAGAAGTGTAATAATGAAGGGTAAATGAACATATATTGAGGATAAACTTGATGAATAATATATCAAAAGATAAAATTGGAAACATGACTGATGAAAGTGTATGGAATTCCATGGAAGTAGTCAATTAAGACCAATGTATAGACTAATTTAGAAGTACTAAAATATAAAGAGGTTGAGAGTAATAATTAATTATTTTAATAAAATTAAAATTTCAAATATAAATAGGTATAATTGTTGAGATTATTATATTGGATGATTTGATATAGAATTCATATTAGAATGATATTTTTGATGATAAAACTTGGAAGAAATAGATGAATCTACATGATATAGATAAATAAGAAATCTAAAATATTCATAAATAAAATTGACTAACTTAAAGAGATCCTCATTTATATAATATTAATGTTACATTAATACTTTTATGATTTTTGTATATTGTATTTTAAATTATATATGTTTAAAATAGATAATAAAGGCGATTAGAAGCTATATTGCATAGAGATGATGTATTTCATGATGAATAATTGATTTATTGTGGACCAAGAAAGCAGAATAAAAATATATTATGATGTGTTCATTATATATATGAACAAATTTCAAATATCAAAATAAACATTGGAATAAGATAGAATATCCAATGTACATGTCATAGTAACTCACTAATGTTTGATGTTCAACTAGAAGATATAGAAGAACAAATAATTTCACAAAATTACTAATGAGTAATTTCCAATAATATTCTTCATTATTTATGTTTCATGAGTTATAATAATTTATTAATGATGATTTTTATAAATATATTAATAAGAATTAATGGTAATTTACTAATAAGATTACCTAATAATGATATATTTTTTAGAAGTGTTAAATATTTAATACCCAGAATGGAATTAGAATGTTTTCATTAGGTGGGAAATCCAACTATCAGAGAAAAAACAATATTTCATATTGGTATCAAAGTAAAGGATTTATATAAAATAATGATATTTTATTCAATTATTATTTTTATGATAATATTTTATAAAATATTATGAGTTTGGGTTATATGAATCACAATATAATCTATGGAATGAAAGATGTGATAGACTAACTTTCATGTATTATATGATCATGAGTGTCTAAAACAAGTGTGAGAATATAAAATTATATTCTACATAATTAATGATTTATTTTTGTGGCCAATTAGTTATTAGGACCCATTTGGAAGTATATAAAATTTTGATTTGTATTTTTTCAGAAGAATAAAATTTATTTGGATGATCAACTTAATTAATGAGACTGGAACTCAACTAAATATTCTAATTATTAATTGAGTTATAGAATAATATAACATATAAATATATAATAATTATTATATTTTCAAATATTAATATTTATATTGTAACTATTATTTTTAATAGGTTTGATTTTTTAATTAATAGGTAATTGAAGTACTACTATTGAAGAATATGGTATTCAATGGATTCAGTGACATTTTTTATCATAATAATAAAATTGTTCATTATTATTGAAAAATGGACTATTATAAACTAGACATATATTTTTTAATCATATTAGGGAGACCACTATCATAAAATATTATTCAAGGGAAAGTATTATACCTTATCTATCTAAATTCCTCGAGTATTTGGGATTTTATTTTTTTGTGAGATATGGATCATACCTAAACATTTTCAATTACATTCTAATATTTTTAAATCATTTGAGACTTCATGTTAGGTTGAGTGTTGTATTAATACAGTAATTAACCCTGGGGATTAATATTGAAAAAAATATCATTTAATATGCTCCCTTTCCAAACTATTATTCGTAATATGGGTTTCTCTTTCTTGATTTGTTTGAGATCAATTCATCCTAACACATATTTTTGTTCTATTTTATAAAGTGAAATGGTATTTATAAAAAAACATAATTGATTATTCTCTATTATATTTAGTACATAATAAATGGGAATCTGTATTGGTATTAATTAATTTGTTTTCACCTTTTAATATACGTAATTTGTTCTCACAGTGTTCATTTTCTATTAAATATGAAATTCTGATTTGAAAGAAAATTGTAGATCTAATTTAGTGAAAATATGGTTTTATAAATGATATTGTTTTAAAGTAATTAATAAATTGGATAGGCAAAGGTGAAAAAATATCCATGATAAATAAATTTAATATTATTCCCCACTAATAGAAGGTAATAAAAGTTGTTATATTTCCTTCATATGAATTTTTAACTATCTACATGATGAATAATGATCTTGTATTGAATAGTATGGTAGTACTAAATAAAATTCTAATTTATAACTGGGATGTTCGTATTATTTAAAAAATTATCCTCTTCGGGATTTCTCTTTTACAGATGTATTTATTAATAGTCAATATGATTAAAAATATATTGCTTGAGATAGAAGCTTATCCGATGGAAAAAGTAATTAAAATGAAAGATATAAAAGTGATACACTTTCATCAAGAATTTTGAACCCATCAGAATATCTTCAGTATTATTTAAACAATATTCCTATATGAAGAAAAATTTAACAAGTTAATTAATGAGAACAAAATAAATGAAAAATAATTATAGATAAGTTCTATGCAATTAATGAAACTCATTATTATGTCATTAACGAAGAGAATTATTTATTTGATATAATTACAAGAAGGGAAAGGGATATATAAATTTTCCTATAAGAAATTAGTAATAATAAATATCAAATTGAGAAGATAATGATAGAGTAAGATGAAATAGTAAGAAAATACAAGGATTTGAAAAATACCCGCAACATAATGTTTCTAGATATAGAGGTTAATGTAAGAAAAATAGATATAACTGAAGTTGAGTTTCTAAAAAAATATATGAATTAAAATCATAATAATTTAAAACAAATTAACATTCCAAAACACCTCATTATAGAGAAAAAAAGTGTCAGATATCATTTTTGGATAAATCCACTATAAATTCAAACAAAATGTTATCCATTTTTTCCATATATTTCTATTTATTCTATTTAAATAAAAAATTGAATGTTATAATTTTATTTATAAATAAATGTTTTTAGATAATAAACGTGTTAACCTACCTCATAGCCAATGGAGTATTTGATAATTTAATGGGAGTTTTATTCCAAATATTATTATCAAAATTACGATAGTTTGGTTAAAAATAGATGTGTTTTAATACTATATAATTATTATAAATAAAAAAATATTACTTATTAGCTATATTTTCTATAAATTTTATATTTCACACTGATATAAACTATTAAATTAAAATTTTCTATTTTTTAAAATAGGTAAGTCCAAAAATAAGTTGGATAAATGTTGGTGTGAATAAAAATATTGATGAGGATATGAAATATAAAAATTTTAAAATAATTCCCTTAAACAAAATTTCATCATATTGTAATCATATAACAAAATAATAACATTATTTTTCAGATTGATGATAACAACATGTCTATTTATACAATGAATGATTAAAAACTATTTAAAAAATATATAAACAAGTATTTTGGAAAAAAATTACTGATGAAGAATTCATATTATTATGTAAAAAATAATTGTATGAATTAAAACCCACTGAAGAATAATTTTGTGAAATATGATATAAAAAACTAGGAGAATCCTCTATTGTGGATATAAAAGAGTCTTCATGTATAGTTTTTAGAAATCCATGAATTTTTATTATAAAAGAAGGAAGATAGAAGATTAATAAAATTCCATTGATTTAATAAAAAAGGACTTTTTAGTGGAATGAATCAATGAAGAAGTATTTTAAATTCATGAGAAGATATAGAAGATTATTCATCTCAAATTTCATGAAATTTCATGTACTATTTCCAATAAAAAATGGAATGGTGATAAAAATAAATGACTTTTTCTGGTCACTCATTTGTTTTAGATACGAAGATAGAGAAAGAACAATAGAATGAATTATCTATTCCAACTAATGTGAACAATTCCATGCCACAAGATAAGGACCCCATGTATGTATTAATATTATAAAAAATATAAATTAATGATTAGAAAATCAATTAATCCTCTTCAATAAAGATTTATCAAAAATATGTACTCGAATAAAATAGAATTTTTTTTGGGTTCAAGTGAAACACTAAACCATTTTTCTCTTATAATCAAGTGGAAGAGAAACTAGCTTATTACCATATAAAACTTGTTTATTTTCATTGTGAAGATATGCAATGTAAATGCTTTTATTTTGAGGGATAAGTAGAATATTATCAATATTTTATGTTAATATTAGATATCCATCATGGATATTGTTAATTATTGTAATATTTACACAATTCAACAATACAATAAGTATCCAAATTCACTTGATATAGTTTATTTTTAATAAATAATGGTCTTCATAATGACATGACACAGTCTATTCCAATTATTGGAGTGAATTTTAGGAAAATAGAATTTTTTATCATAATATTATGAAATATTGGAATTTGTAATAATATTTTACTAATGGGGAAATCTGATAGATTTTTATTTTAATATACCTTGAAATGATATTTTTTGATTTGGTATGAAATATTGGATTTCTTACAGATAAACATTATGTTTCTGTTAACCTCTCTTATTACATAAACTTATAATTTTTGAAATAAACATAGATTTCATTAATTAATATAATATTTAATTAATAAAGGTTATCCCAACATTATATCATGTAAATCATGTTTTTCGTTATATATATTTTATAAAATGATGTTTTTATTATGAATAGTGAATATGATGAGTATTACTATCCATTACCCATTCATATTTTTATTTACTATCAATAATTGGAAGATAAAAATTTAACCATTTACAGTATATTTCTAGTGATTGCTTTATGATATTTATTTGTAATTTTTACAAATAAAATGGGGGATATAAAATATCTTAATTGATTTTGTTTATTATGTTTTTATTCATAATCAATAAGAATTCTAAGTAAGTAAATTTTTCATCATGTGTTTGGTGTTGATGAAGATAATTTAAAAAGGCCTTTATGTACCATATTATTGACAACGATGTTATATTGGATGAATATTATTTAATTTTTCATTGTATTGTGATACAATAAAGAGCATTGATGTTGTATTAATTTTTGTATTTTTCCAAAGATCCACTCATACATCAATGAACTATTCCTTTTTCAGAAACAAGGATTAAGGAAGGGAGGAAATTGGAGCTTATATCAAACTTATATAGTGATGTGACCTATACAATTTAATCTTTTGGAGAATGAGAATATCTGAAATTATAATATGTAATGATGTTTCATTGAAGCACAATAACCTATATATCTATATAATGAAAACAATATTAATGGTATAGGTCTTGAATGATGTTTTTTGAGTTGATATGAGATTCTATACGGGAAATGAAAATTAATAATAAAAGATATATTTCAATAATTCTAACAAAACATGGAGGATGAAGATGTTGGTAACTATAATTATAATGTATAAATATTTTATATAATTTTAAAACTGATTCTTGATGATAAATTTATGGATAAATAATTGAAACA
Source organism: Viscum album (assembly GCA_963277665.1). NCBI lineage: Eukaryota > Viridiplantae > Streptophyta > Magnoliopsida > Santalales > Viscaceae > Viscum > Viscum album. Next base: position 1,480,462,546 of record OY728142.1, on the reverse strand, counting down.
TAAATATAAAAAAAAGTAAAATGATGGAATATGAACTATGTATACTGGTGATATATATCTATAATAATATTGAATGGGTATACATGTTGGGAATTATGTATTTGGTAAAAGTATATAATAATAAAAATTATATTCCATCAAATCACAGTTTTTCAAAAAAATGACTTATAGAAAAATTTGATGAGAATAACCTAGATAATACTCGATAATTTTATCAATTATCATATGTGGATGTAGGTAAAGTTTTTTTCTATATAATTTCAAATTGAATCAACAAATGAGTTAGATTGTAACATAGAAAATGATAGAAGGTGAACCAATACTGAATAAGTAATAGATTTTTGGGAGTATCATGAAGCATCATGCTTCAGAATGTGAATATAGAATGATGATAAAAAAAGATAAATATGTCAATTGAAGAAGTCATATTTGATGATAAAATTGAAAAATGATAAGGTTTGGACATATCAATGTTTTGAATAGTATAAGGGATAATTCAGTGGAAATTGATACGTATAAAATGATTAAGAATATTTTTGGTGATGTTTTATATTAAAAATAGAGTGAATGATTTAATGTGGAAGGATTGTGTTGAATACCTAGAGATAAAATATGTGTTTAAGTGGTATAATAAGAAATAATAAGTAGTTTAAAAGATTTACATATATGAAAGACTCACATTTGAATATCTATAGTTTTGGAAGATTATTTGGTAGTTAAAATAATATGGTGTTACCAATTATAAAATGTTAATATCACGATGTTTAGATATTAAATTTGAAAATATTAGAGATTTTGTTTACAAAGGAGGGGTAATTATCTGAATCACAAAGTAGATATTCTAGGAAAAGACACTATAAGATATAAATAGGATGATTCTTTTTACACAATTGAATTTTAACTGGAGGAGATCAAAATATTTTTTATATCAACTAAGATTATTTTATTTCTATATCAATGTAACCATAGTGTTTAGGAGAATCTAGCAAGTGAAAATGAAGAATATTTTATTGAACTAATTAATTAGTTTTAATAGTACTGAATTTTTCTTCACGAAGTAAATATAATGATTCTGAAGACGAAATTCAATGTAGATATTTATAATGTGATTTTTTATTGACAATTTAGAATAAACAATATCTACTCATGACTGATGTTTAGGTCTAGATAAATAAAGAAGATAGAGTATTAAATGAATTTATTTTACAATATTTTGAAAATTATTAGTCAAATTCCTTTTCCCAAAACTCATAGTCCAAACTACAGTTCCATAAGACCTCAATCCCACTTTCATAAATATGTGATAATACCATCTAGTAGTGTGGGTATATATCAATCAGTTTGGAGACTATAAAATAAGTATCATGTCATAGCACAAATAAGAGTTTATCAAAATATAATAAACATATTAATTAGTGAGAACATGTTTAAACTATATAGATGGAAAAAATATGAAAAATACCTGATTTCATTCAAATGTATTTTTTTTAATTCCCATTTTTTCTTTATTGTGGGGGTTCCCCATAAATTTTTGGATGAAAGGGTGGGTTTTCATGATTTTGGCTAAACTGTGAGCCCATTTCTAGATTTAAAAACCAATTTTTTTCTTTTATAAATCATTCATTTATCAAAAATTTACACTCATTCCACTTTCCAATTAGAATCCACTAGTATAGTAAAACCCCATATCAATTTGGACCTCATAAGAATAGATAATCATGATTGATTTGGGTTTTGTATTATAGTATTGGTCCAGCAAGAAAGCCAATTTCATGCTTTAAATGTTATTTTAATATTTATTATGAAATTCAATTTTTGAGTTTTCTTGGTGATCCCAACTCTCACCTGATCCCACATACCCAAGGCGTTCCCCGTGCTCTTCTCCCCCTATTTGGGACTCATATTTATCTTTAATTAGGGCACAACATCTCTTGATTTCTCAAATCGTCCATATTTGAAGAGGTAAATAGTGTCTTCCATAAATTAACCAATTTTTAATCTTTTTCCCTCATTCCAGTTCCTACATGACCCAATCATCATTATTATAACCTAAAAATAATTTTTGTATGTTTTTAAATTAAGATACAAGTTTATTTGGTTCTTTTTATTAATGATATCTCATGTAAGATGGTTTCATCTCATGTTCCTCCCATTTTCATAGAGGTTCTTCAACTTTTCTTGAGGATATAAAATGTCTAGATGATAGGGTTCATAACTAGGGTTTGATTTGGTGCCGTTTTGGTCAAATATGGTTTTATATTTCTTGATTTCACTCCCCTATGGTGTGGAGGTGGTGTGGTAGAAGTTTGTCACAACGAATTGAGGGTATTGACACAAAAGATTGGTGATTTCATATGTGAGCATTTCTAAATAATTTATCATACCAGATTTAATTATTTTAAATGTTCCTTATATGTTTTTAATTGTGAAAAATTCATTTTTATAGTGTTTGTTAAGAGGTAAATTTTATAGTTGCACTTTTGCTTCAAATTGGGTGTTTTCCTTGTGTAACTATTGTGCTAATATTTAGGATTATTTTATAACATATTCTAGTTTTTTATAAAATGTTCTTTGGGATGCCAATTCTACATTGGTTGAGTCTTGGTGTGTTTTTTGGTCTAAAATATTTTTTTTATGGGTTTTAGGTGAAAAAATATATCGTGTTTCTAGAGAGTGTTTGATGAAAATTGCAAAAGGGTTATTGAGTTACAGAAACTATGAAAAATATTTTTATATACTTATTGGGAGTGTGTATATTTTTTAAATGGTCCATTTTTGTGAAAGGGATGTTATGTAATGATTACCATCTTAAAAAAAGTTTCTAAAATTTATAAAAGGATTTTTCGAATTGTGAAATAGATATCAGACATGTTTCCCACTCTTATGGTGTTATTATGGTTTCAAAATAAATTTGAACGTGAAAGGGGATTATGTGACATTTGTGTGGGATGTTTTCTGTGTGTACTATTTGGAAAGTATATTTAAATGAGAAAATGTAATTTCAAGTCTTGTGGAATATATTTTATAAATAGATGGAAAACCCGGGTATCTAAGTTGGTGGATGTGTACTGGTATGCTAGTGATCCGATAGGGTTTGGCCCCAGTTTCAGGTAGAATGTTTAAAAACGACAACACTAACTAAACAATGATGATTATGATGATGAATATGAAGAACCACTAGGTTGTGGGTATGCTCTCTTCTAGTGACTAATGTGCATGTGAATAGATATTTGAATGGTTACTTTCACAGAGATATAAGGTACATGGGACCCACAACGAGCTAGTGCCTAGGGGTTATTTCATGTTTCTTGTGCTCATTAGATTATTTATTCTTACAATTGGCATATGTAATTATTGGCAAGAAAATTAAGTATCTTTTTCATTCTATTTAAATGTGTTGATACTTTAATGTATCCCACTTGAATATTGTTTGTATTTAAAGGTACATCTCATTAAAATTATTACTAGCATTTCATATGTACGAAAACATGAAAGCATTTCATCGTTGAATGTATATCACAAGGAAGATTTTAGTGGTGCCATACTATAGGGATTTGGATCACAACCTTCTTACAACCTTGGTTGTAAGTATACTTGGTTTTCTTTGTCGCAGGTTTGGGAAATATTTTAGTTCTTGTAGTTCAGTTTTCTAGGGGTCCATCTTAGCGTAGTGTCATGGAGATGGCTCAAGGGTGGTTCCCCTTACCATGAGGAGGTTCTTAGGATTTCCATTTTAATTTTCATGATTTTTATTATTGTTGAGAATTGTTTTAAATTATATAATTCAATTCTAAATGTTTTTTAAAAGATGGTTTGTTTTTAAAGAATCTATATTTTTTATATTGGATTTGTTTATTTTTTTTATGTTTATAATCTAAGGTAAATTGATCCCATATTTCATTTTCGGATACTCGGGAACTTGAGATAGCCAATGGGGATCGTGAATGTTCTTTGGACCATGTTGTGGACCATGTCGGGTGCCGGTTTTGATGGAGACCAGATTCAGTTTGTGACAAAATGGTATTAGAGGGGGGTTAGGATCATTCTTTGGGATATGCTATTTGGGGATGTTTCAGGATAGTCTAGAGTTAGGATGTTTGGGGCATGAAATTCTAATTGTGTGTAGGGTTTCTTGCCAACACACCTCGTGACGTGATTCATGTCTCTATGGGAAGTAAATTTTTATCCAAGCCCTTTGGTTTTCTTGGTTTCAAGACAATTAGGGGAAATGAAAAGATAGTTGGGATAATAATCTCAGTGACCTCTCAGGATGAGGCAAGCCAGGTGGAGCCATGGAAATTTCCATATGAAAATCTCTATGATAGAGAACTGATTGGCATATGGCCACCCACCATATTTCCATGTTATCCACTGAAACTATTTTCCCCCTGCATTGCCTTGTTTCTCTTCATGTTGGAATCTTGGATCACAGTTTTAGGGAAAAAGGATTGATTTATGAAATGTAAACTTTTATTAAACTATTTATCAGTAAAGTAGAATTGTATTTATTTTTGAAATGGTAAAACTGAATTTTTAGAATTGTTTTGAAATGGAGAATGGTGTGTGTACATCTCTTCTGAAAGCATGAACTATGTAAAAGTTGGTTTTGGAAAAAATGATTCTAATAGTGTTCTCTAAACAATTGAAATGTGTTTTAATGGGATGCAATGTTTTCGATATCATGTGTGGATTGTGGAAATGGTATTTGATTTGGTAACTAGGGATCACTTGAAATGTTTTATGAAATTTTTGAATCTAGTTTTAAAATGAGATGACACGAATTTGAAATTTAATAGGTATTTATGAAATGGAGTTGGTCATGAAATTAGACCTGTTTTGAAATGGGATGAATTTTTTTGAAATTAATGTACATGATTCGAATGTTATTTTTTATTGAATGATTTTTGATCTTTTTAATGGTTTTACGAATCATGGGAACCTTGTTTTAAATAAAAAGAGTTGAGTTTTCAAAGGAATGGGGGTTTATGAAAGGGTGTTTTCATAAAATGGGAAGCGTTTTGAAATGGGATGAGGTATTTTAAAATTAATGTGAATGAATATAAAATCAGTTCTTATTTGTATGATTGGGCCTTTAAAAAATGTGATTTTTAAGATGTAAATTGTGACTGTGATTTCGTGGTTAGCATTCTTGAGAATAAAGTACGTATTGGTTAATTGTTTATGTTTTGAAACGTGGAAATAATTTTTATAATATTTGTTATTTTCGTGGGTGACTACATGTATGGGGATACATGGAATGATGAATGGTTAATGGAATGGCTGGATGAGTTCCGAGATGGGAATGAGGAGGGTGCCTATTGTTGCCTGGAAACACGCATGTGAAAGGCCCATCGGGTACCATTGGTGGATAACCATACAACTGAACAATTTATTTTAAAAGAGAATATATTAAATGAAAACATAATGTTATGAGGACTAGTTTGGGATGGTGTGTCTTATGTGTTTTTGGAATTTTTCTATTTGTGAGATGTTTTGAGTTTAATAACCCCTCTTGTTTGAACGGTGTTTTGGGTTTGTGTTTGGTCAGTAAATTTGGTTGAAGGGATGCATAGTTTTCACTTCTATGAAATGTTAAAGAAGCCTTTATAGTGGTTCCCTATTCTTTTTGGTTCTTGTTTGTAGCACGTTTCAACCAATGGACCAGCATGGCTTGTTCCTTGGGTTCTTTTTTTGGATAAGCTACACCCCCATTAGAGTTAATTCATGACTGTAGTGCATCCCGGATTGATTCGTCATTGGAAGATCCTCTAGTTGGTCAATATAAAGATTCTTTTTTCCATGATCTTTAAATTAAGTCTACACCCTATCCATTCATTTTTTTGGATCTTTTTCTAGTGGGGTAGTACTCTTGGAAGGTTGAATGAGACCTAGGTTCATTAAGAAACATGATTCGTCAAATGTGAATGTAGTTTGGGGTTGTTAATGTGGATGGTGTCTAATAGGGCCTCTAGGTCCTTCATAGTCTCTTCAAAGCAGGTATTCATGTAAAATGACTAGTGAAGGACATTTGGTCATGAGAGGCTATTAAGAACAATTTCTAAAATTATGTGTTTTTTTGGGATGTGGAATAAGGTCCCTTCCCATGCATTGTCTCTATCAGCCGCAATGGTCATGTTCGGTGACAATTTTTGAGCTAATGTGCTAATTTTATGGTAATGTTGATGTTCTATAATATTTTGTGAGTATTTTTTTGTCATAATTGTTTATCATTTATGGAGATCCTTAAATCTTTTATTAAGAAGATGGTCTTTCTATATATTCTTCCTCTTTATATTTATCATCCCAAGAAACAACTGATTTTTTTTCACATCTTCAAAGTACTTTTCTTATTGAAATTTCGAGTTAGGGAAAATTGAGTTTGGAATGTGGGATATCTTGGTGAACCCATCTAGGATCTGTGTATAGTTTTCATGGAACCGAAATGAAATGTTCTGTTATAGGGGTTTCCAAACCCTAACTTTGAGGATGAAGATGCTTCAATCATTTGTGCACATGCGTTAGGTCCTGGAGTGATGGTGGTGCATAGTCGGGGGAAATCCTAGGGTCATTCAAAACCTTTGGCCAAATTCAGGTCCTCAGTATGAAAGATAAGAAATGTTTAAACCTCTGGTGTCATCATATTACTTCTCTTGTTCCCTTTCGGTGTAAGGAGGTAGAGGGACTCATGCCCATGATATTCCCCAATGTCATGCATTCCCCCTTTGGTTTCCATTTATTTTTTTAATAATGGTTTGAAATTATCATTGATAGGTTAAGTGCATGGGTTGTGCATGTTTATTAGTAACCATGCTCCAGAAAACCATGAAGGTAGAAGCATTCCCATGGTTAGTGCACTATTTCATAAACCATGTAGACTAACCTTGTGGCCTTCCCAAATAATTAATTTTGTCGGTCCTTTGATGTTGGCCCATTCTGGTCGGTTCAGATGGTTGGTTCTTATAGTGTGGAGACCAAGTATGAGGGTCATGTATGTTCGTTTGGAAATATCTAATGGAAGTATACCCCTTGAGCTGGGGATTCTATTCGGGCCTCCCCGAGTAATTGTCTTGATTATGTCTAGGGAAAATTTATGTTGTCTCTTATTATGGGAAGCCTATTAGTGTCTTCTCATACTAGTAAATCAGATTTGTCTTTGGTCTGTGATTAGTGATAGGTAGTCACATTCTAGAAATCTAACCACCAACATCTTCCTTGGGTAAATGTTGGGATTGGAGTGGGACTAATGATTTAGATAATGTAAGGTAATTTCAACCATTCATGATGTTATTGTTCATTTGGGTAAATTTCATGAGTCTTGTTTGGATAGTGATTGAGTATTTTTCATTTGGGATAAAGTTTGAATGTTAATGATTGTTTTTGGAAAGTGGTTTAATTTATGTTTGGTGAGATTATTCCTTACATAATTTATCATTATAGGTGTTTTGTCCTTTGGGGTGAATCTTGTCAAATGAGTCTATTTCGGCCATTCAGTTGGGATTGGTTTTTTTTATTTGTCTTTTTTTGGATTTGTTAGGGAAGAACCATGTATGTTTTGGACAATTGTCAAATCCATGACTTTTTTAAAGGAACCTTTTTAATTAATTTATATTCATGCTCTGTTGTGGGGGTTCCAATACATTTTTTGGAGGAATGGGTGAGTTTTCATGATTTGGGCCAAACCATGAGCCTATTTCTAGATTTAAAAACAAATTTTGTTTCTTTAATAACTCTTTAATTTTTCAACATTTTACAACCATTACAATTCCCAATTGGCATCCCCGGTTATATTAAAACCACTATATCCATTTGGAACTCATAGGAATCCATAATCATGATGAATTTAATATTCTTATTAAGGTATCAGATCAGCCAGAAATACCATTACCTTATTTAATTTTTTTAATTCATTAATATATCATTCAATTTTTATGGTTTTTTCGTGATTCCAACTATCACCAAAGACCACTTACCCAGGGAAGTACCCCAACTCTTATCCCCATATTTGGAGCTCATATTCATGTCCAATTCTAGAGAAACGTATTTGTATTTCTCAAATTGTCCATATTTGAAGAGGTAAATTATTTTTTTCATAAAACCTTAAATTGATACTCTAGTTATCCAATTCAAATTCCAGCATTACATCCTCATCCTTATTAGATCATGAGTTGCATTTTTGGATTTTTGGAAATTCACCTATTGGTGTATTTAGGTCATTTTATTCAATATATCTCAAGTATGTGTTTTCTTCTCTTGTTCCTTCCATTTTCATATGGTTTCTTCCACTTGTCATGATGTTATAAAATATCCAGAAAAAAGGGTTCATACCTAGGGTTTGATTATGTGCCTTTTTGGTCAAATTTTGCTTCTTAGGGCTCGATTTCACTTCGTTGGGGTGCGACTGTGGTGATTTTTGTAGTTTCACACAACAAATTTGGGGTTTTCAAAATAGAATGTAGGTGATTCCATGGGTGTAAATTTATTGATGAATTATCATGATTGAAAAAATTATTTGTAATGTTACTTATATGTTTTTCATTGGGAGATAACCTTTTTTAGGGAGATTGCCAAGAGGTTAATTTTATAGTTGCACTTTTTCTTCAAATTTCTTGTTTTCTTTATGTAACTCATGTGGAAATATTTGGGTCAATTTTATAACATATGAAAGTGATTTATTAAATGTTGTTTCTGATGAAAATTCTGATTTGGTAGGGTCTTTGTGTTATTTTGGGTTTAAAATAAGTGTTTTGATTGGGTTTTAGGTGCAAAACATTATCATTCTTCTTGAAAGTGTTTTATGAAAATTTTAAATTGGTTATTGAGTTACACAAAGTGTGAAAAGGATGTTTATGTACTGTATGGGTGGGTTAATGTTTTTAAAATGGTCCACATTGTTGTGTAAGGGCTGTTATGTGATTGTTTCCATATTGGACACGTTTTGTAAAATTTCAAAAAAAGTATTTAGTGAATCCAACATTTTGACTTCGTGGCTCCTGAATCGTGAATCACCCTTTTGCATTGTGAAGGAAGGGGATCCCTAGGGGACCTAGGTCATCGAGGAGCGTTTATGCTTCACGAAACACCAGTCATGTACACATGATCCCCATGCTAAGGCAGGGTCACTGTACATCACGAAGCACATTGCTTCACGGTGCCTTGCTTCACGAGGTACCATTTCTCCACATGGAAGTGCTCTGATAATGACTTTCCACTTCACAAAGAGCCTCCCATATGCACCTCTGCCCAATGCATAGGCTGAGGCCACCCACTTCGTGAAGCACACCCCTTCGCAAGTTCCCTCTGCCACGTGGAGCAATAGAGCATCATAAGTCCCCTTCTTATGAACCCCTCTGCTTTACAATTCATTTCCCATGAGACCCTCCAGGTTTGCACGATGTGATTTCAAAGACCCCTAGATGATATTGCAGGTTCCATTGGTTCACATCATGCTTCTTTGCATAGGCACACTAATGGCTATTTCTTCTTCACATAGCCACACTAATATTGACCCCGCGATGTTTCGCTCCATGACACCCCCTCGCCACGGCTTTGCCTATACCCTCTCTAAACCAAGGAGCAGAGGGTACACGTTATGTATGTCCTAGGGGGAAGAGCTAACCCACCTCGTTCAAGCTGTAGGATGTTAAACATCCAAGCACCTTCATCCTCATCACATGACATTAATCTGTGACCTCGCCTTGTGCCCCGCACGTGAGGTACCCCCACATTGGACATTCTCCACACTCACTGGTCTCCACAAGGGATGATACCCTCCTTATTAGAGTGTCGTTTGTCTGTGAGGAAATGGAAACCATCTCGGTGCAAGCCCCTAGATTTCTTGTAGGAGGCAGCATCCATGCTCCTCATTTCTTCTTCGGTTCCTAAGGCCAGCGAAGGGCGTGATGGAGAATGATGATTCTCCTTTCTTTGGTCCCAAATCCCTCTCCCACTATGCATTGTCACCACTGGACCTCCATCTTGGAGTAATTCCCAACCTCTTAAGCCGCTAACCACACATAAGCCCCTATTTCCTCTTTGGGATGCAATCACATGTAATCCGCACACCACTTCCCACAGATGCAACATTCACGACGTGATCATCTTGTCTCTGCTATCTCTTGTTTCTCACACCGAGCATGACTCACGTGGGCTTAGAGTTTGAATCGACTGTGACATCTACCATGGGCTGCCATAGAGCATAATCCCCAAATGAAACTTCCAAACTATGAGTACATTGATCCTTGCCAAGGCAGGGTACATTGGAAGCCTCCACGAGGTTCAAGCTCACCACTTCGGTCCCGACAATCTTCACGCCGGTGTACCAAGCCCACCACCCATTGGACCCTATGTCCACCTTCACGTTGATTCACCCCATCCCGCATGATGTTAAATTTTAGACATATTTCTCTGTTAAGCCTTTTTAACCCCATTCAGAGGTAAGCCATTGTCACTCCATTCATCAGTAACACATTTTAATTCCATTCAGTAGTAAGTAGTTTTCATTCCATTCAGCGGTAAGCCATTATAAACTTAATAAGCGGTAAGTTGTTGCGACCTGATTAGTGGTAAGCCACTGACAGCCCCATCCAATGGTAATCCATTATGACCCCAATCAGTTTTAAGTCATTGAAACCCCATCCTGTGGTATGCCATTGACACCTTATCCAATGGTAAGCCGTTGCGATCTCATCCAACAGTAAGGTGTTGAAATCCCCTATCAGCGGTAAGCCTTCATCATATTAACTACATTGAATTTTATTCCCTGTAATGGGGATATGTTGGAAGTCACTTCGAGGCCCAAGCACAAAACCATCATCACCCTCATGTTGGTTTCATCTCCTTTCCTATCCAATTCAATGATCCTTCCATCATACATCCTGATTCTTACCTAGGTCGCCACATCCTAGTTGAATCAGGCCACCGCATTCCTTTGTGCAATGAATAGCATTCAAGATGCCACCCACATGATGGCCCCATCATTGGTGTTCCCTTCAGGGGTTCCTCCGTCTAATCCACTCTAGTCAGTGTTCTGATCAACCCGATCCATCTCCGCCAAAGTTAAACATGTGACATACCCCGTGTAAAACATTGGAAGCTGAGTAAAACCATAGATACATGACCATGGAATATGAGTCCCCATGTTCAATGTGGGATGTCTCGGGCTTTCGCGCCCTCAAAAATCCCTATAATAAGGGAAAGAAGATAGAAACGCCAATCCCCCAGCATCCTGACACGCCAATGATACCTCGCGTAACTACTCCGCTAACTGAAGGTTGCTGCCAAGACCAGACCCCTTGGAATTTCCTGACAGAAGTAGTGTAATTTACTGGTGTCCATAAAGATATGATGCCAGGAAGAGTTTCACGAACAACATCTTAAGTCTTTGAGGGAGACCCGGACTGGGTGACAAGTTCCGAGGAGGAATCCACGGAGAGATGAACCAAAATACCTTCATCATATTTCGATCAAGGAGCATACATATGTGAATAAGGATTAGATTTCACCCACCACTAGAAAGTGGGAATGTGGGGAAACAAAAATCGTGCCTCTCTTCCATGAATCAGGCGGACGCACGTGCCCCGACAAAAGAATCAGAAACAGAAATGGTGAACCCGACATGAAATTCTTCTCCTCAAAATTGAGATTAATAGTGTTCAGGGAATAAATGGATTGACGTGTCACCGGATCCAGTTATCCGGCACCGGGACCCACCATGAAAATAGCAGGCCTGGCATGAAACTCACCAAAAGTTAGGGCAGTAGAATTTTGGACATCCTGTTCTGTGACATTGTCAGCATGTATCCCTGTTACCAATCACGTGAGATGGGTTGGTGTTGGGGCATTGGTCATCATATCCTTTTTCTTACAACACAGATGAGTTAATCTACCTGCTTCCCAAGTATCATGTTGCAGCCTCAGGGACGCAATCACCACTTGCCCGTCTACACAGGGGCTGGGGCGGCGCCAGCGCAGCCACTCAGTGTGGATTCAGGTCTTCCACGACAGCCTCAGCATCTATGACCATGGGGAACTAACGCCTGATCTCTCCATATTAAGTTTTCCAACGAACGGTAATTAATGACCTCATGTGTCGTTCTGAGGAGGTGGGCATAATACCAACTAGGGATATAGCCCGCCTGAACCTAGGGGCGTCTGTGCATCATCGTCAATGCTACCGCTGAGGGCCACGTAGGGAGCCATTTATCCCCTCCCTGTCAAACAACCACTTCTAGAGAATATCCACAGTGTTCCTTGATGACTCCATACCTTATGCTGATGAGGTCGGTGACGTTCGGCCCAGCCCAGTCAGAGTTCCAATCCAGGGGCCCCCAGCAAGGGCTCCCACCTGGCTGTGTTAGCGTCGTTGCCCAGTTATGTCGGGGGAGGAGCAGGTAAGCTACATGGCTACACCACCAGCCCCAATTCGTCTGACACAACGCTAGCGTCAGGTACAAGCAGAGGACCCCCGCCAAGGGGATTCAACATCGGCAGCTACTGGGGCCTGACCCACCGCCGACGCATATCATTAGTTCCATGTATACACTGATTTGGGACACTTATACAATTGACCAGGATCGAGGCCCCAACCGTCCCACAGGCAGGGTGGGTCGACTCTTATGGTCACATGCATGTGTAGTGGTCACTGCGAACTAACCTGCAGTGATGCTACCCTATACAGAGGTCATCCTCGTACCACTACCATAGAGAGTGTGGGCCTTCCCCGCTACGGATATCAGCATGGATATCTGCCCCCTTCCAACCCCAATCCGAATGAAGGTCTTCCCCGCGACAGTGATACTCAGTATGGAAGCCTCTCTCATTCCCATTACACTAGGTATGGAGTCCTTCCTCCTGCCTCTGACCGCCAATGTAGGGACATTACCCATATTTTATCTCTCCACTGTGGGGATCCCCCATACATCATCTCCTCATTCGGTGAAGGTCCTCCTCACCTCTGCAACTAGAGCAGTGATGGTCAGTCTCGATCCACCATCACCCAGCATGGAGGTCCTCCCTATGATCTTTCCAGTTCCAGCAGAGGTTATTCTCCCTATAGAATTATTCATGTAGGTCCTCCCCATGTCCCTTTCGTCATCTGTCTCGATGCTCCTCACACCCCAGCTTTCTCGGATGGAAACCCTCTCCGCCCCAGCACTAGTGAAGTCGAAGAACCCCATTTCTGAAATCAGACATATCCCAAGAAGCCACCCATGGGCAGGAAGGCGGGTCTCCACCACCACAAGAAGAATCTTGGGAAGTCCCGGACAATGATCAAACCAGTCTGCTTCTCAGATTCTGAAGCAGAGTATGACTCAGCTCCGGAACCTTCCCCTCACTCATCCGAGTCAAGGGTCGGGGTAGGAACAAGGCACATCATCCTAGTAGTCAAAGAATGCGAGGTACATAGGATTCGTACCTCCCTCCACAGGTATATCTAGGAGAATGAAAATCTAGAAAACCACATGTTACAGTCGTGCAATCACCAACATCGTCATCAGATGCACTCTCTACACCCACAAGATATCACTGAGATCTATTCTTGGGACCAATGGTAGGCAAGCAACATCGCAACATATCAGCAGTAGCCCTAGTCCCTGATCTTGATATGATAGTCATCAGCACGTCCTACCATGATGTAGTATCCAGGTTGCTACACTCTTTAGAGGACAACCCGAGATTTGGAGGCTAGTCAGCACGTTCGCCATATTCACCACCTGTCAACCTGCCATCCTAGTGGCCTACCTCAGTACCGCTACCAGTTTCTCAGCCACCCCTAGTTGAATAGTGGAAAAATTAGAGGCTAGACCCTGAATCTGAGATGAGGAGCTTCTAGCACATCCTCATAGCGGATCACTTCCCCAAGATGTTCTAGCCAGTGGTGGCGCAGAATTTCTGCATACCGGAATCCCTCACTCTGGAGGAAGTTGAGTGTTATTGCTAGAGCCTATGGGTGACACATTTCAATATTCATCACTAGCATGTGGAATATCCAAGGATACAATCACATTTTGAAGACATCACTGAGAAATGTTGTCTTGTTGACCTGGCCTCCCTCCATGTGGCCCAACGCCCCGGGTCACCAGGTCTCTGTGAGGCCCTCTGGAAGCAATGCACTCATAATATCATGGTACTCCACCAAATTATCAAGGAGGCTACCCCCATGTTCAAATCCATGGGCGGGGGAAATATGCTACCCTTGTCTTCATTCCTATCTGGTGGTAGCACGAATTTCTTGGCGACATCGTGGACATGCACATACGAAGGGTCATAGTCAACATGGCTAACCTAGTGAATGAGGAGGATAAGTTGAAGCTTCTCGATGGAGACTTAACCCCTGAGGGCATTCCACCACTATTGGATCCATCGGGAAGGGTTACGCGCTAGTAGAGGAACCAAGTAGGTCTCCCTGCACCCACAGAGGCATTATTACTCAGTAGGAATTCTGGTAAGGGAAAAGAGCATGTCGGAGCTGCCAAACACTCCAACTCGTCCACTTTAGTGAAGAAGACGGAGGAGGACCCTGAGAAGGCCACATTATGCAATAAACTTGCTGAGCAAGAAGAATTAGGTCGATGAACTCCTGGATGAACACGCTGCAGAGCGACCGCCCGACTACGATAATCCAAGGCCAGTAGAGTAGGGGTAGGAACAACATCCCCTCGGCGAGTTGGCTCCAGGAAACTCGGATGATGCTGCTCTTGCGGACATGGCTGAATCTGGGTCTCACATCAAGAGGGTGTAGTATGTCTCACCAAAATGTGCTGAATGGCATGGCAATCCAAGGAATCCATCCCAGTTTCCCCCAGCTGCCATCCATGTCACTCGACTAGCCTCCCCACGATCCACTGAGCCTATTTAACATGTCAAAGAACCTGGAAATGCAATCGTAGTTATGGATCCCCGTCAAGATAGGGACCCCCACCCAGATGATCCCATGGCATCGCTCATTGCCTGCATTGAGGCATTGGTAATGTGATAGGTGGAAATCCTACCAGATGGTAAGCCATATCTGGCATGGGTGGATGATATGTCGGTACCTCTGGGCTTTGGGAATCCCACATTCTCTCCATTTAACGGGATGGGGGACCTACTGCTGCTCCTGATGCACTTCAACTTAAAGTGTGGGCCCATGTTAGGGACTCCAGCACAGCAAGAGGCCGCCATGATCTATTGTTTTGTTCAGTCACTGGATGGGTCGACATTCGTCTAGTACATTGAGCTCCCTATCAGATCTATAACCAGCTGGGATGACCTTCATAGGAAATTACTCTACCAGTTCAGCTCTACCACCCAGAACACCAGCATCACAAACCACTTCAAGTTCAATCAATGCCTGATGAGCATGTTACAGACTTTATCACCCGGTGGAAGGGGCTCACATACTCCCCCAAAATGCCACTAACTCCAGAAAAACTAATGACGATATACATAGGGAACATAAAGATAGAACTGGTTCCTTCTCTGATCACCCAGAACTACCCTAGAGGATTCCGAGACTTCTCCGATAATTCCTTGAGCCTTGAGGAAGCCCTACAATAGGCTATATAGCCACGTCTGTTGCCCCCTGTGATTCGAGAAAGGAGGGATGCCAGAGCTGAGCCTGCCGCGGTGGCCCAAATAGAAGCCCCTAGAAAACTGGAGTTACTACCAGTGGAACCATCCCCGCAACCTCACAGAGGCCCTCCTCCTCAGGTGCTGCCTTTGGCTCCGCAATGTCTACCTCGGAATCAGAAATCACCTCCACGGAATGCGCCACCACTGCCCAGGTAGGACAATCAAGGTTCGCCTCCTCGATAGACCCCTCTGTCTCCTCATCAGGTCCAATCTCTTAGGACCCCCATTCTATAAAGATGAAACCTAACTTACTCATTGAATGAGAATCAGGTCTCTGGTTACTTGTTTAGAGACTTAGAGAAGTGGATTGTACACTTGCCTGAGTGAATAAGGTCGGAAGAGGCGAATCTCATTGATCTCCCTAACTACTGCCCCTATCATCAGATTCAGTGGAACACCCTCAAGAAGTTCAATTTGTTAAAATACTGGCATAAAGACCAGGATTATAACATCATTGTCAGACTGGGCCCGACCCCAGCACAAGTGGCGGGTGTCTTTGTAAGGCCAGTCAACAGTATAGACAATGAAGGTGAGGGGAAGTAGGTTTCTAACCGCGGGTCCCAGAAGTACGAAGACTAGATTGCTCAAAATATGGTTAGTCAAGTCCATGTTATCATTCGGGCACGTCTGAAGCATCCAAAGCCTTCAGAAGATACACCCACCACTTCTGCATCATCATCTCAGCCGACCCCTTACTAAAAGGGCAAGAATCAGTGGCGCAAGGCGAAGCATCGCGCCCCACCAATGCCATCGTTGTCCCACACTCTTAGAGACTTTATTCCCCCCAAGAAGGTAATTCCTACCAGAATCCACCCAGTAGTGGATGAATCTTCAAGTGATAGTCAAGGGTACACTTCAGTTAATACTGTGGAGTTGGTAAAGCAATATATGACTCCTGACAATGGGATGTGCCAAGTGAACCTCCCCAATATCCCCACTCGACGCCAACATTGGCAGAACCGCAACCATATGAGTTGTTGAGGCTCATCAGATGGAACCTCCAGCCTAGCCATGCATTCCACTGAGACAAGATTGCATGCCCAACATAGAGCTCAGCACGTGCAGCCTATCCATCCAGTTTCGTCAGGACTGCCTCCAGCACCGTTTATCCTGCTGAAAGAGGCTAGAACCACTTCGATTGTGTTTCGACCAGCTAAACCAGGCTATAGGCCAGTCTCAATCGTCTGGTCCTCATCCGACAACTACTCTTTGGTCTTCGACTTGTGAACAGTGGGACATGGCCAACACCACTCAGCTGCTGGTCCAACCGGTAGGGTCTGCTTTGCCTCCTCTCATTGAACGGACTCCTGTAAACAGTAGTTCATGCTTGGCATGTAAGTATGACGTCCTCAAGAAACTTTTCGGCATTCCAGTGAGGCTTTCCATCCATGAATCCCTTCACTTGTCATCAGATATGCACGAGGCCCTCACTGAGGATTTAAGAAGCTCCCTCCAGTTTCAGATAGAGGTAGCAGCTGCATAAGCCTTTCATGCTGAAACAATTGGGAATGCCAGATTCTAGGACAACATTTCATTCATTGTAGAATATGAAGTCTCTCCCATACCGGGGCACATCTGCCCACTGTACAACAGCGGCCATTTTAATGGTGTGAATGTTTGTCTCTATCTTGTTAACACCAGTTCCGGGAACAACCTTATCCCGACGTGGACATTGTGGAAGCTAGGTTTATCTGAGAATGAACTGAATCCCTCCGATTTAAGAATTCAGGGATACAACAGGAAAAGAGAGATCCTATTGAGTAAGATCCATTTGAAGACCCAGTTTGGTGTCATAGTTTCCAGTACCGAGTTTATGGTTGTCTCTCAAGACAGAGCGTAAAATGCATTGATGGGTAGACCATAGTTCCACCTACAAGCAAGGGTCCCCTCATCGTATCACCGGTGCCTCAAGTACTCTCTTATTTTTATAGTAGTCATAATCAAAGGTGATTAATATCCTTTCGTCTTTTTTGAAACCTGCTACCTGAATTCCAACTATTACAAGAGTAAGGATAAGCAGATTCAGGCAGGTGAGGTCGAACCCATCATGGACACAACTGACCCCTGGCCAGGTCTGGATGATACCTACATCTTCCTTATCCATCGATTGGAGGACAAAACCCATAATATTGGGTAATTATTTGTTGTCTCTGGTACAAGAGGAAATCATATTCCCAATTCCATGTGTCGGTGGAAAATCACATTGTAATCCTACACAAACCAGGCTCTAGTTATCGTAGAGACTCCTACCCCCATACGATATGTGGATGTATGCCCCATTGAAATGGTAGTACATCATATGTGTCTGTTTAGCTAGGACGAGATTAACTATCTCATTCCAATGCACCACTATTTTTTTTATATCATCATGTGTGGCCCATTGGGATGAAGACCCGATGGGATCGGATCGACAACCTTCATCGCTATGGTCTCAGCGGCATGTGAGTAAATTAATATGTTGTCCACTACTTTCCAGGTTAGTACCAGCCTCCAGTCGAGATCTACCGACCCAAAGGAAGCTTCTCGCACTAGGAATACCTCCTCCACAAGTGATGAAGAGGATCTAAAAGATGCTCCCCCACCATTGATGAAGGGTTATCCACTACGGTCGATGAACTAGTACAATTTAACCTTTGTAGCGAGGCAAATCCGAGACCCAAATTGATCAGTGCCTCAATCTCCCTCGAAGAGCAGAAGCGGAACATGGACATCCAAAAACATCAACATGACATGTTTTCCTAGAGTTACGATGAGATTCCATGACTATATCCTCAGGTAGTACTCCACCACCTCGGTCTCCCGACAAATCATCGCGAGTTCAAGCAGCCTCCCAAAAAAATTCACCATGATCATGGTTCCATGGTCGAGGATAAAGTTGACATGCTTATTAGAGAAAAATTAATCAAGGAGTTCAAGTACCCTAACTGGATAGCCAAAATTGTGCCAGTATAGAAGAAGAACAGACAGATCAGGGTCTGTATCTACTTCCGCGATCTCAACCGTCACTGTCCGAAGGATGATTTTCCCCTTTTGGTGAAAGAATTGTTGATCAACACAGTGGATGGGTTCGAATATCTCTCCTTAATGGATGGGTACTCTTGATATAATCAGATCTGGATGGCCATGATGATGAAGATTCCACATATTTCAGGATTCCACAAGGTATGTTTTGTTACAAGGTTATGCCCTTCGTCCTGAAGAATGCATGTGCCACCAATCAGCGGGTCATGCACCACAGATACAAGTCGATCCATGAGGAATTTGGTGAATTCTATGTGGACGATAGTGTCGATAAATCTCACCAGGGCCAACACCATATCATGGATCTTGAGAAAGTATTTGGCTTCTTCCATTCCCGCCACTTTAAGATGAACCCACTGAAGTGTGCCTTCGGAGTCACGTATGGGAAGTTTTTTGGCGTTGTTGTCAGGTACATGGGCATCGATATCGACCAAGAGAAGATCAAGGAATTCATCTATATGCCTCCCCTGAGCAATATTTGGGATCTTTGAGGTTTCCAAGGCCACTTAGCCTACATACACCGATTCATTTCAAATCTGGTTGGCAAGTGTAAGCCCTTTTCCCAGGTAATGAAGAAAGGCTCTTCCTACGAATGGGATGAGTAGTGTCATACCACGTTTGAGGAAATCAATCAGTATCTTCTCCAGCATCCGGTTTTGATGCCACCCATCACTGGAAATATGATAATCTTGTACATGACTACCCTGGAACAATCTCTTGGCGCCCTTCATGCCAAGAAGAATAATGAGGGGATGGAAAATAGTCTCTACTACCTCAGATGTATGATAATAGATATGGAGACCGGATACTCCTCCATCGAAAGAAACTACCGTGCACTTGTATTTTCATTGAATAAGTTATGACATTACCCTCTGCACCACAAGGTACAACTCGTCTCTTGGGTAGACCCGCAGAAGTACATCGGGAACTGCCCCATGATGACGGGACAACTATCATAGTGGGCAGTAATCCTCTAGTAGTTTGACATTAGGTTCATGCCTTAGAAGGATTTCAAGGGACAGGAATTGGTGGATTTTCTTACTGTCCATCCAACCACTGTGGACCAGTCCCTGGAAATGGGGTTTCCCAACGACGCAGTCCTCTTGGTAGATCATGCCATCTTGTGTTGCAGATGCACATTGACTATGCCTCCCGAAGCCCCACCAGAAAGGGGATGAATGAGCCTAGGCATAACAGAGTAGGCCTAGTTATTTCCTTTATTAACCCGGCACAAGAAATTCATCCGTTCTCATTCCTATTGTCAGAAGGCTGCACCAACAACGAGGTAGAGTATCAGGCTCTTATTATTGGCCTCGAGCTGGACCTCAAGATTGATGTGAACCATTTACATGTGAAAGGGGATTAAAAACTAGTCATAAAGAAAGTCAACAGTAGCTATGTCGTCAGAAAGCCAGAGGTCATACCATTGTTGGAGCTCACCCTTTAGCTAATGTCCTAGTTTCCATCTCGGCCGGAGGTTACTCATGTCCCTCGATCTCATAACGGTTGAGCGGATGCCCTGGCTGGCCTGGATGCATCACTCGCAGAACCCATGTAAGATGATCTGATCATAAATGAGGCACATCAGAGATTCATTGTTCCCGTTACCCTAGACGATGATGACGACCTGTAGGTAAGCCATCTTACCTCTGGATCCTCCAGGTCAGGACCCCCAGGTTCTTTAGATGTAGCTGTTGAAGCGAATCCTGAATAGAGAGACTGTTTTTGTCGAGTATCTCCAAAATGGTTACCTCATGGCTAATCAGAACGACTGCGAGTGAATACAATGATGTGCGCTACAGTGTAACCTCTAGAGTGGTCCCAGTATTGAGAAAATACTTTACAAGCATGGGTTTGATGGTTTTCACCTCTATTGCATCCAAGGAGTCGAGATTTCTTAGGGCATGCATGAGGTTCATGCCAGTTCCTACGGTGCCCACCAGGCTAGACTGATGCTATCCCATCAGATCTGGAGACTAGGGCACTTCTGGACCTCCATGATCCATGATTGAATCAATTTTTCCATGATATTTCATCTGTTTTAAATTAATGCTAACATCATGCATCGGCCGGAAGAACCCCTCCACTCCACCAAGTACTCTTGGCTGTTTTTAGTGTGGGGTCTCAAAGTCATGGGACCATATCTACTAGCGATATCTCACCAGTGCAGGTTCATCATGGCCACCACATATTTCTTTTCCATGTGGTTAGAGGCAGTTCCGCTCAAGGAGGTCAATGCATGTTCTATCGTTGACTTCGTGAGCTCCAATATCATCTACCAATTTGGGGTCCCTCACGCCATTCTCACCGATAACGTCACAAACTTCCGTGCAGCTGAGTTGAAGAAATTGTATGCCAAGTACAACATCCGTTTGAACCATACCTCCCGCTATCACACGCTAGTGAATAGACAGATCAAGGTGTTCAACACAACTCTCTCTAACATTTTTCTAGTGTACAGTGTTGAGGCAGTCTTGACCATCGAGATCCATCTTACCTTGTTACGCACAATGGTCTATGACCAGCAGGCGCAAGATAAGGTAGCCGAAAATCGTATGGCTGAATTGAAAGCACATGACGAGAATAGGCTTCATGCCCTGCACCATTTGGAAAGGCATCAGAATAAGATATCAAGAGCCTTCAACAAGAAGGTTCACCTCATCTCTTTTCTACATGGTGACCTAGTATTGGATCTCTTGGTGTCAATGATCCCCGGAAGGAAACCACCCATGTTGGAGACCAAATGGGAAGGACCATACATAGTTCACAGGGTTTACCCCAATGCAGAATACTCCCTGGTGACCATGTATGTAGAGTCTATAAATTCTCCCACCAATGCCAATTTCATCAAGCAATACTTTTCTTGAGCATGTCTGTCCCTCATGACCCTAAACTGCAAGCCGATCCCACATGAACCTAAACTGCATGTCGGTCTCGCATGACCATAAACTGCATGCCGGTCCAGCATGACCCTAAACTACATGCATGTTCCAGATGACCCTAAAATGAATGTCGGTCCTGCATTACCCTAAACTGCATGTCGGTCCCGCATGACCCTAAACTGTATGTCGGTCCCACATGACCCTAAACTGCATGTCAGTCCCGCAAGACCCTAAAATGGATGTCGGTCCCGTATGACCCTAAACTGCGTGTTGGGGCCCCTTGACCCTAAACTACATCTTGTCTCGCATGACCCTAAACTGCATGACGGTCCCACATGACCCTAAACTGCATGTCGGACCCGCATGACCCTAAACTACATACTGGTCCCACATGACCCTAAACTGCATGCCGGTCCAGCAAGACCCTAAACTCCATTCCGGTCCCGCATGACCATAAACTGCATGTTGGTCCTACAGGACCATAAACTGGATGGTCATGCATGAACTTAAACTTGATGGTCCCACATGACCTTAAACTGCATGATAATCCATCATGACCTTAAATTGGTCGGTCCTACATGACATTAAACTATGCATCACCCCACAAAATGTTAAATTGATCCCTTAAAACAATGTATGGCTTGATTCCCATTCACATGGGATATGTAGGAATGTTCACGCATTTCATCTTGATCTTAGCCCCTAAATTCACATCTTTGACTATTTCCCCATGGGTATAGTTCTCTCGGGGGATCTTTGCATGATATTGTTTAGGATTCCTTAGCCCCACTCATACCAGGACTATAATGGTCACACCATGTGACAACTCCCCATTCGTTTATCCTCCCACGTCCTCACCACATGACATTAAACTCTCTGGACTTCAAGAACTACATATGGATTGATTCCCATCCTTATGGGATACATAGGAATGCCCAGACATTTCCTCTATTGGCCTAGCCTAAATTCAAGATCTTCCCCTTGGGTCAAGAAATATGTAAGGGGTGAAAACTATTTCCCCAATTCACATCGATCTAACCACGATTCGGCCAAACATCTCACTCCCTGGAGACGTTGGCCTCTTTCATAGATGGGTACAACTATGCTTCACCCACTCCTTTGATTGGGAGACCATCATCTTCCCCATCCAGAAGGGCCCCGAATGGTATGGATGCTAGGCCTATGGGCTCTCTTACCACTTCAGGACAACTCCCTCATGGATGTTGAGCAACAAGCTAATACAAGTCCCGAATTGTGAATATGGTCAGCGTTCAATGCTCATTTATTGTTCCCATTTAAGGTCACTATAGCGACGATGTGTTTAGAACATGGTCAACAGCCATATTGTGACATTGGAACCTCCCCAAGATGTCCAAAACATTGAGTGTAATGGTTTATTCTACCCCGTTGTGTCTACAAGTGACGATCTCCCTTTCGTCAAGGCCAGTTTTTTCACCCCAATATGACGGGGAGAGTCGAGACCACCACCCTTTTTCCCACACTGAGCGTTGATTCCGTGGGATTAGGAGCTGTGATGAGGCGGTAACCGTGCAAGATGACGTATGGAGTTCCATCTGAGGCGCATCCTTAGGCCACTTGGCCTTTTCGGGCCCCCAGCCTAGGTTCTCTCTTATCGTAGTGTACAGTGTGGTATGGGATTATGTCCTCATTCACATCGGGTTACTCGCCACACTGTACACCTCATTGGTGTGATGTATTGTTATCCTCTCTTCATCCACATTTCAAGACGTTAAACTTCAAATTGGTCGGGCCTTTCCGACCAATGCCCAGCCTCAGGCCCCTGGGCCTTTTTGGTCCTACGCCCAAGTTCTTACCCGGAGTGTACAGTGTGGTTTGGGACTAAGTCCTCATTCATGATGGTTTACTTGTTGTTCCGTACATATCCATACATGAGATACCCTATCCTCTCTTCATCCTTACTGCAGGACGTTAAACTGCAAACTGGTCGGGCCTTTACGATCGTGGCCCAGCTTCAAGACCCTTGGCCTTTTCGGGTCCCTGGCCCATGCTCCAATTTAGTGCTGTACGGTGTGGTATATCATTATTTCCTCATTCACGTTGGGTTACTCGTCATGCTGTACACCCCCTTGTTAGGGTATCTTACCTTTATCTATGATTCTATAACTACATGTGGCTTGAATCCATCCTCATGGGGTATATAGGACCTTTCGAGTATCTCGTCTTTAGGTCCATCCCCATATTGGCCCCTCGGACCACATTTTTCCCTAAAGGGGATATACGGTGTGGTACATGATTATATCCCCACCCACGTTGGGTGTTATAACAACCATTCCATGTACCTCCTTCTCTTTAGAGTTTTCCATCCCCTCGTTCTATCCTCGTCTTTTCAAATCGGCCGCTACCAAGATTATCCCCTCAGTCCTCTTCAGCGACTCAGCAATGTGCCCAAGGGTACTCTAGTTTAATACCTTGAATGCTGGAATCTACTCGGACATGCTTTCACCTAATTTTCAGGCATCATGTTCTCCCTCATTATGGCTTCCATCACATTTCACATCCAAAAGGACACCAAAATGGCATGGTTTCTTGGCCTAAGGGCTCTCCTTCCATCACAAGCCAACGTTCTCAAGGGTTTCTGACAACAAATCGATTCAAGTCCCACGTTGCGAATATGGTCAACAGCTAACACACATTTTTTCCCCTTTTCAGGCTAACATGATATGGTTGCTGTGTTTCGAACACAGTCACCAATTATCCTTCATCATCACACCAACCCCATTAAGCCCAAAATGTTGGTTTCATGATTCACATCCCTATCCACCTCACCATGTCAATGTAGAACATCAAAACTCTTGGAACTGTTCCTTAGTGTGCATCCACACGTTAGAAGGAAAAAATCTGCGATGAGGCAATCATTCGGGGTTCCAACGATTTTCCCTTTGCATGCATCTCACGTATTGAAAAAAACATATCTACACATGTTTCTTACACCGAGTACAACTCATCTAGGCTTGGGGATTGAGTTGAGGTATTCCTTTACATGGGATAGTCTTTCCTCTACATGGTCGGAGTTCTAAGACCTTAAAATAAGATCTTTTCATATTTTCCCTTCACAGAACTGCGTATAGCATGATTCCCATCCTCATGGTATATTTAGAACCGCATGAGGGTCTAGAATTCGGGTCCAGCTTCATCTCTCAGAGATCTACCTTTCGCCTTGTCCTAGCCTTTCCTAGAGAGGGGAGTATATGGTGTGGTATGGGACTATGTACTCATTCACATTGGGTTTTTAACAACCACTCCACGTACCTATCCCTCATGGGAGTTCTTTATCCCCATATTCTATACTTATCCATTAAAATTGGTTACTCTAAATTTGACCACCCTCATTGAACCTTGTCAGAGATGCACCAATCTATTTAAGAGTACTCTGGTTCTGCGTTTAGAGTGTTGGATTTTTCATGGACATGCTTTCGCCGATTTTTCAAGATTTGCGTTCCCCTTTATTTGGGCTTCTATAATCTTCCACACCCGAAGGGTCCCCCGAATGGCATGGATTCTAGGACCAAGGTATCTCCTACCATCATGGTACAATTTCCTTAAGGGTTTTAGACAAAAAATAGATACATGTCCTACATTACGAATATAGTCAGCAGCAAATGATCATTTGTTTGTCCTCATTATCGGCTAACATGATATGGATGTTGTGTTTCGACCATGGTCAAGAGTCATCCTCGGTCATATCTCCATCCCCTTTATGCCTTGAATTTTGGTTACATGATTCACATTATTGTCCACCCCATCATTCCCCAGTAGAACGTTAACATTCCTGAAACAATCCCTCAATGCACATTTGCACCTTAGTAGGACAAATTCGTGGTAAAGGCGTCATTTGAGGCTCCTCACCGACGTCCCTTCTCCATGGTCCGAGCTCTATGACCATAAACTAAGATCTCTTTTAGAACTACGTGTGGCTTGATTCTCATCCTTATGGGATATGTAGGATAACCCAGTCCTCACATTTTCGGGTCTGGCTAAATTGGGAGCAAGTTTCTCCTACCCCTTACCCTCTTAACTCTATTTAGGCAACTTTACCCGAGCTTCCTCTCTCGAAATCACATACAGTGTGGTATGGTATTATGTCCTCATTCACATTGGTTATGTTTTATTTCCCTATGCACATTACCATGTTAGCCTCGTTTCTACTACATCTGTGCCCCATGACATTAAAAGGCACGCCTGGTCCCATCACATGACCCTAAACTGGGACATTATCATTCTAACTGCACGATGAAAAATGGCACTCCATCGTGATGTCCTCACTCAAGGGGACACCATGTTTGTTATCAGTCACACACCATAAAATTTGTCAATGACTACAGATGACTTGTTTCTTGTGGTGATTCCATGAATTTCTACTCTAGTTCTACCACATCAAAAAGAAATCAATCACATTAATGTAAACACAATATTTATCAAATACCACTTCTTTTGGTGAGATGGCCACACCCGTACGCCCCTTTTATCCCTGGAACTGGTACCATACTGTGTCGCCTCTTAGATAAATGTGAATCTTGATCCCCATCCTCAGGGGGTATTTTGGAATGTTCGTGAACCTTGCCTCGGGCACATCATAACTTTCGTTTTTGGTCCCTTGACCTAAAACCTATCCAAGTAAAACATGGTGGTCATAACCCCAGGTTCCCATTCATGTCACGTTTTATAATTACCCCACCTTGTGTCTCCCACATTTCCTACCTTCCATGGTCCGAGCTCTAAGACCATAAACTAAGATCTCTTTTAGAACTATGTATGGATCCATTCTCATCTACATGGGATACATACCGACACCCATACATTCAACCTTGGGTCTAGCCTCAGGGATCATCTATCATGTTCCTCCTCACTTTCGAACCCCTAGACTAACCCATTGTGGGGAACCATGTATCTGAAGCTTTTCCCTAAACAAGCTCAGGATGCCCCACAATGACATTGGTAAGCGACAACTCCCCTTGCCTGAAAGGTCCTGTCTAAAAGAAGGAATTATCCATGATTCGACTGATGCGCCCATCTAATGTGCTCCCACCATGGTGGCATAATTTCGAGGGTTGGATTCTATTTGAACAAACCATCACTCCACATTCAACACTTTGTGTACCCCTTATTCAGACCCTCTTTCTCTTTAATGTCTATGGGAACCCCCTAACAATATGGATTCTCGGCCTATTGCCCACATATTTTCCTGGGACAATGTTTCGAAAGACTAACAGATGACATTTTGAGTCAGGCCCCGTGTTTCGAATATGGTCAGTTGCCGGCCCTCATTTGTTATCCCCACTCTAGACTAAAACAATAAGTGTTAGGATGGTATGACTCTGAGTATGATATACTCTGTAATACCAAACGAAGGATCGAATTTGAATGAGATACTCAGATACAAGAGGGGGGATGAATTGTACCTATTAAAAATTCCATTAGGAAATTTATAGGATGGTTATGTTTAACAAGGTTAAAAAAATATAATTCACAAGACCTCTATGAGTATTAAAGACTTTCTAGATTCTGGAAAATTGATTCCGAAAATGGATCTTAACAAAAGTTACAAATATTATGATTCTACCTTAAATTGTATAGAATCTAACTAAATCAGAGTACAAGTAAGGAAGTATAAAAAAGTTATACTTTCGTTAACAATACAAAGTGAAAAAGAAAAAATGTAGTAAAACTACATGTAACAAACAATAACTCTTTTAACCCAAAGATAAGGGTACCCAACATCCCTAGATAAGATGTCCCTTGATTTATACTTTCAAGAAAGTATGTCTTACCCACACAAGGGTAAGCCCTCGATACAAAGATCAGAGTCTGTATTGCTATCCCAGCAAGCCCTCAACTATCATGTAGTCGGCACCTCTATCTTACTCAACAAGGAAGACCTTAACATTAAGGTGTTGGAACCTCTGTCTTCCTATCCTCGGAAACCCTCGATTGTATACAACAAAAATCAGAGTCGCACGAAGAAAGTCTACACAATGCAATGTTTGAACATGCTGTTAAAACTTTCTGCACGAAGCATAAGAGTCGCCAAGAGCCTCTCTCTCTCTAGAAATCACTTCAGGAAGTTCTGAGCAACAAAATTCTAAAAGTCCTTAGCATGTTCAAATGAGCTCCTATTTATAGGCGAATCACCAACAGTCGGCTCCCTCCTCCAACGGTCACATTCTTCCTTGAATTTTGGAGGGACCTGTACAAGTGTCACTCGAACAACGGTTAGTTAATAAATGAAAGCACAACATCGTTTTGTAATAACCAAGTGTAAGCATAACTAAACTGAGGTTCGAAAATTAAGAAAATAAAATTTTGGAGTCTAGCCAAAATGGAATTCAGAGTCTATGATAAAGAGATATTTGGATTCTGTTTTATAGGAATTTGGAACCTGAATTCTGTAGAAATCCGGTGTTTGAATTTCTAAGGAAATTCGGAGTCTGGTGTTACTAGAATTCGGAATATGAACATGCATAGTTCGTGTGACACCTCAAGATTTCATTTGTACATTATTTTTTAAATGTAATTCAATAACTTGCACTACAGGCAAGACCGAGTTCTAGCGCACCACGACTTACCAAACAAGCTGTTCAAAAGCGGTTATGAATAGTATTTACTGAATAGTGAACTATATATAATATTTATAATTTTAGAATCCATATAATGAGTTTCTTAGACATAATGTAAGAACAAATAAATTTTTTACATATAAAAGAATAATTTTTATAAAAAAATACATTTTTACCACCTTTTAATGGAAAAGCCTTTTTAAATCCAATATTTGAAACTTTTATATATCAAATTCGAAAAAATAAAATTTTATTTAGAATCAGGATAAAAATAATTTAGTTTCATTAATGTTTTGGTGTTCTTCTGATAACTTTCATATTTGGGTGAATAATGATAAATACTATATTTTAACTGAAAATAACTTTTTAAATAAAAACAATTTATGTTGTTAAATTATAAATTTTAATGGTTTGGAATTATAAATATATTATATTTTTACCATTTAATCAAATGATGGTAATTGTAAGTAATTTAACTTTGAAATTGGACATAAACAAGTGTCAAACTTTTGATAGTTATTATTTCTTAAAAATACTCCTTTTGGTTTTGACAGCGAGAATTAATTTTAAAGTAATAAATGAAACTTTTATGTTTTAAATTTGTTAAAATAGACTTCATTTTTAGATTTCTAATGTCGATATTATCTTAGGGTGAAGTTTCGGTACTTTTCTGATAACATTCATATTTTGATGAATAGTAAAAATTACTGAATTTTAATTTTAAAAAACTTTTTATATATAAATAATTAATAGTGAGAAATTATGCATTTTGGTGATTTTACTTTATAATTAGATTATATTTTTCCATTTAATCCAATTTTGTTCATTGGACATAATTTCATATTTAAACTAGACATATTAACGTGTCAATCTTTTGATAGTAATTATTTGTTAAAAACAAGCATTTTGTTTCGACAACGGTAATTAATTTTCAATTAATTTATGCCACTTCTGTGTTTTGAATTTATAAAAATGGTTTCCATATTTAGAATCATGTGGTCAAAAATGTTTAAATAGGTAACTTTTATTTTTTGACATTTTGTATCATTACTTCGGTAAATATTTTATTTAACATGGTTAAAGTGTAAATCCGGTAAATAAGGGTAAAGAAATTATTATATAATAATAACAAATTACTCTAAAACATGTCATAGACCTATTTGATGATACATTTCCGACCATTTTTATCTTTGGTTTGATTTTGGGACCCCATTGATCCACTTGTAAGTGATAATGACACTTTATATTAATTAAGTTAGAGAAAATACAAAAATGAAAAACGCATATCTCTTTTAGAAAAAAAAATTTACATAGGGTTATATATGATGGAATTTTAGACTATAAATATTCATTAGAAATATAAAGAGATTTCCTACATAATGGTATTTTATTTATAATTTTTAGACTTTGAATAATTAATTTTATTTATGACACTATAATGATGGAGTATTTTCTTTATTAAAGCAAGAATCAAGTAATTGGTATTATAAATGTTAAAATAAATATAATATGAATCATTTGATGGCATCCATGAATTTTATTGGTTAATATTACATGTTATTATTCCTTATATGAATTTTATTCGAATTAATAATGTTTTTAAGACTTTAAAAATATCAATTATTGAATAGTGTCAAAATTGACATAAATGAGGTTTTAAAACAAATATTATATTATTAATTGATATTATATCCCTAAAAATATCCGGTTAGGCCAAAAGACTTATATCATGATAGTTGTATCATTAATGGACCACTTGGGGGTCTCTTGGATGTATATAGTAAGTTTATTAAATATATAATATAAATATACAATGTGACATGGTAAATGGAAAACTAATTAACTAACTGTTAAAACTAAAAGATAAGGTTAATATAATGACGCAAACCTATTTAAAATATATTGGTTGAGAGGATTTAGACCTATCCCCACCTTAGACATTTAATAATCCACTTTTTTCCATTATAAAGAGAATATGAATTTATTATAAAATAATAATTTCAGTTTTTCTTAAAGAGCCCCTCCTCCCCCTTATAAAAGGACACCACTTCTAGCCAATTATTCACACCTTCAAAGCATTTTTGATCTCCCAACCCCTGCCCAATTATTCTCTCTACTTCCCTCACTCCAACCTAGCGGCCTCAGTTTGATAAAAAAATCCATCTTAAGGAGCCCTTTTGACCAAATCAAAAGGAATAACTCGAAGAAGAGGTAATGTTTTCACCACCCTCTTTCAAGTTCCTTTCTTCTTCAAATTATTATTTATTTGTTATATCCATTCTAAAATAATAACTTATGTATCTTATATATACAAATATGTTATTATAAATATTTTACAACCATATTCAGTATTCTATCCATCCTTTTAATGACATGTCACCATACGTTCGTACGTACGGCTTACCGTCTCCACGTCGTGGTGTAATTGTTATTCAATACACTATTATTTGGATGGGTATAAATATGATATGTAATCAATGTAAATAATAAATATAACATGATAATGATTTTATATATATGATATACCATCCAAATATATATTATTTTAAGAATGATATTGTCACTTGTGCGTACGTACGGTCTACCGTCTCCACGAACTCGATGAGATTCATTCTCCATCGTATCCGTTCAAGTCTAATTATCATTTGATTATTAAAAAAAATTTTAAGGACATGATATCATTCTGGATATGAATAAAATAAAACCTATCCATAACAAACACGACATATTTAACAAAACATATAAAAGAAAACGAGTAAGTTAACACCCAAAACGTCGATAATACTAAGATATTATTAACAAAGCACTATTAAAAAGATCATATATGATATCATATTAATTTATATTATTCTTTTAAAAATTAATAACAATTATTTCACCATTATACATGAGGTTAAACTACCCTCGACCAAGGAAAGGTACATGGTAAGGGTTTATTTCACAATATCTTCATTATCCAAGGTTGTTTATACATAATTATCTATTGAGACCTCTTTATCATCCACATCCATGTTTCATAAAAATGTATTTCAAAAAATTATTACTATTTTATAGAATATGGGTTAATGTCATTTATACCCTTGTTTTAATTTTTATAAGATGTTTATAAAGGAATTTTTCCGTCATTTTCCAAACAAGGTCCTTTTAACATTTTCGGAAAAATTAAGGTAAGAATGTCTTTTTTTATCTTATACGGCGAGTGCGTCTATTTTCTACCATTATAAACTCATAGAATCATCCCTTACAAGCTTATAAAAATATTTTAAATGTAAATGTTTTCTTTTATAATTATGTGGCACTTAAAATATTTCAAAAAAAACAATATATTTCTCTCAAATTGTTTTGATTTCATCTATGTCAACATCATTTTAAATGTTTTAAAAATTTATTCTTCTAAACCATTCTTATTAATTCACATGTTTGAAAAATGGTTTTAAGGAATTATTTAAAGGGAAATTATTGTTTTAAAATTTTAATTACATTAAAATGTTTCAAAGTGGTATGGTACACTTTGATTAAAAAACATCTTTAAATGTCTCCCTTTCTAAATTCTATGACTTTTAAATGTTTTCCAAAAAAGGGATATTTAAATCTAATAGTTTTACCAATCATTTCCATCTATGTCAAGTCCTTTAATGGATTTTAAGCTTTTTTTGATGTTAGAAAACGTCCATATTGTATTGTAGGTTTTGTGATATGATTGACTACGGATGTGTTATTTTTATACAATTAATGGTTTATGGTTAAAGTATTTACATTTCATATCCT
This sequence comes from Viscum album, assembly GCA_963277665.1. Taxonomy (NCBI): domain Eukaryota; kingdom Viridiplantae; phylum Streptophyta; class Magnoliopsida; order Santalales; family Viscaceae; genus Viscum; species Viscum album. Next base: position 1,480,430,667 of record OY728142.1, on the reverse strand, counting down.
AGTTCTTATAGGAATTCTTATGTTATGTTTCAACCTTTTAATTTGAGGAATGTATTGGACATAGTAAGTGATGGGTGGAGCCCGCTATAACTCCTCCATGCATCGGTTGGTCTCATGAGATAACTAGACATGGAATTGGCTGAGGCAATTTCCCAATTTGATTTATAGTTTTGGCCGAGGCCTTAATCCTTTTTAGACGTCTTTTCTGAGGCCTCAACACAATGTTTTAGAATGTCCGGCATTATACATTCCCTTGTTATGGAAATAATATTGATGGTTCATGTGGTCATTCGACTAGTATAATAACCATAATTACGTTTTATTATGGCATTATTTACTCATCTCGTATTCTTTCCATAAAAGTATTCATTTTTATTATTGGTAAAGGTTTGTGGTTTCAATTATTATAATATTTATGTCATTTTCCACTATATTACATACCCTTACTGAGCATTTGAGCTCACCCCTTTATTATGATTCATTTTCCCAGGATATGAAGAAGTTAGTTATGAGTGACCAGCAGGCATAATCTAGGAGGCTTGGATGTTTCTAATGAAATATATTTGTGTTGTATTTCTTTTCAAGTTGTAAAGTTGAACTTCTGTATGAATCATGTTTCCAATAATACAAAATTGATCGTTCTTTCAGGACATGATTTCCTTATGATCATGCCACTGTTATGTAATAATTCCCTGACACTGGGTAACTGGGGTCAGGGCGTTATAGTTGGTATCAGAGGAATTTTAGTACAACCCTTGTAAACTAGATTTAGAAAAACTCTCATTAGATAACATAGACCGAAGATGGACATTGAGGATTACTATAGAAGAACATCATAGAATATTGGTATGGTAGAGATTTCGTGAGTTTTCCGAGCAATACATATCTGTCTGGATACAAGAAGGTAGAGGCGGCTCTGGTACAGATGTACCTAGGAGTAAAACCCAAAAACACCGCTTTGAGCTAGACTCGAACGAGAACTGGTGCAAGGCAATAGTCCTTGTTGCACTCTTGGTTACGAAACTCCCGGGGGATATTCTTAGGTTAATTCTCATTTTAATTAAAAATCATTATGAAGGGTTTATGAGTATATACTTCTTCAATGAAAACATCTTTATAATTATGGATTATATACATTAACCGTTCAATTTACATTTTGTATTTTACAAGTTTGGAATTTTTCATTGCAATTCATAAACTGACCTAGTTTATGCCATTGTATAGAAATGGTGCCCAATAGAAGGAATGTGATCTCCAAAAATACATATGATCCAGTTAGTACAAAGGATCATATCTTTCATGGTATTAAGAAAACATTAAGAAGGGAAATAGTTTCCCATATATTCTCAACATATGAAGAAATAGTATTAAGTGTTAATAAGATAAGTAAAGAATTCTCCTAGTCATATGGCTTTCAAGGGAAGTAAGAAAAGAAAAGTATGGAAGAGATAAAGATGGATAAAGGGAAGAGGGAAAAGAATAATTTTCCCATATGTGATAACTATGGGAAGAAGCACCCTGAAACTTTCCTGAAGGGTATGGGAGTTTGTTATAAGTGTGGAGAAAAAGGACACCATGTACGTGACTGCAAGTTTAAGAAAAAGGTTTCAAATGTACAATGCTTAATATGCAATGAGTTGGGACACTATGCAAACCAATGTCAAAACCATCAGAGTATGCCCTAAATGATGCTATTGGATAATAATCATGTTATGATACTACCAAAAATGAGGAGGAATGGTTAGCTTTATTTTTTTGTTATTAAAAAATTATGTTATTTGAGTGTTGTATCAAAAATTTACTAGTTATAATAATTATGGAGTATACAAGGATTATACTGCAATACTATTTCATTAATTAATTGAGATTGTGTGGAACCAAGAAAAGTGACTCAATAGTAGGTTAAATTTTTGGAAAATATATGGTTGAGAAAAAGATAAACCATAATATGGTTCGGATACCGAGGTAGTGATTTTGGAATAATACATGATTGATTGGGATAAATTATATTGGATATTCTTGATTAACTTGAAACAGATTAATGATTTGTATATTCCATCATTTTTGGAGTTTACAAATTTTTTTGATAGAAGTAGTATATCTGGTATTCTATAAGGAATAAGGGATAATGAATTTAATCAATAAGGTTTTATGGTAATTCAAGATGTTTCACTGTTTTAAAATAATACATGATGAAGGTGTTCACATGTTATTACACGGAAAAAGGATCTTCATTGTGTTTACCATCCTTATAAATTATAGATTGTGAGTTTGGACATGAGTATTTTGGATAATTCCTGTTTGAGATTATTTTTTTATTTCCATAAAAGTACACCCCGATGTTCGGGCGGCAACCCGTCCCGTTCGGCAAGGTCGCGAGACTTGAACCCGTAACTGAAGGGAGACAAGGGTGTATCACCTACCACTAGCCCATGTGATGTCCTAGATTGAATAATGTAGTCTTTTTAAAAAAAAATTCTGTTAGATGAATGATAAATTCATTTTTTACCCTATACGAATATGATAAATAGAATATTATTTTTAAGTTATATTATCTTTTAGAGTGAAAGATGAGTTTGTGGTAGAAATTAGTTAAATGATGGGACTCTACTTATCAAGTATATATTTTTCTTCTTCTATTATTCTATGAAGAAATTAATTCATAGGCTTTAGTGAAGGGATCTTAAAATAAAAAATGTGTTATCCTAATACCATATGTTTTGTTGAACCGATGGTATTTTAAATAATCATAGTTTGATGAATTTAATGCCCTCAATTTTACACTTTTTTGTGATTGATGACCTGAATCACTACCTATAAATACTTAAATTATTCCTCTAATTATAATTCTATAATTACCACCAATTTTCTCTTAATTGAGATCATAATTTTTTGGTGACCCATTCATTTCACTTTTCCTATTATTAAGACTAAATTTTATTAACATAATTTATTATGTGGGTTTTTTAAAAGGTATTTTCTATTTTCAACCTTTTATTATCGATAAATAATTTCAAATTGAGAGGATGTAATTTATTGAAGGGGGAAGAATGTAACACCTCACGATTTCATAGTATGGAATTTTTTCAATGTAATTCAATAACCTGCACTATATGCAACACCGAGTTCTAGTGCACCATGACATACCAAACAAGCTGTCCAAAGAGGTTATGAATAGTATTAACTGAATATTGAACTATATATAATCCTTATAATTTTATAATCCATATAATGAGTTTCTTAGACATTATGTAAGATCAAATTCATTTTTTTATATAAAAGAAGTATTTTAAAAAAAAATGCAATGTTATCGCCTTTTAATGGCAAAGACTTTTTAAATCCAATATTTTAGACTTTTATATATATAATTTGACAGAATAAATTTCTACTTTATAATCAAGACATTAGATTTTAGTTTGGATAATGTTTTTCTGTTTTTCTGATAACTTTCATATTTGGGTGAATAGTGAAAAATACTATATTTTAACTCAAAACTACTTTTTTAATCAAAATAAATAATATTGTTAAATTATAAATTTCAATAGTTTGGAAGTATAAATCGATTATATTTTTACCATTTTATCCAATGATGGTCATTTTATCTAATTTCACTTTGAAATTGTACATAAACAAGTGTCAACCATCTGATAGTTATTATTTCTTAAAAATACGAATTTTCGTTTTGACAGTGGGAATTAATTTTAAATTAATAAATGCAACATTTATGTTTTATATTTGGTAAAATAGAATTTTTTTATTCGGAATATCTAAATTATCTTAGGGTGAAATTTGGGTACTTTTCTGATAACTTTCATATTTTAATAAATAGTGAAAATTAGTAAATTTTAATTAAAAACAACTTTTTTAATCGAAATTATTAATTGTGATAAATTATGAATTTGTGTAATTTTAATGTATAATTATATTATAATTTTACCATTTAATCCAATTTTGGTCATTGGACATAATTTCATATTTAAACTGGACATAAGAAAGTGTCAATCTTTTGATAGTTATTATTTGTTAAAAACACACTTTTTGTTTCGACAACGGGAATTAATTTTAAATTAATTTCTGCCACTTATGTGTTTTGAATTTAGAAAATTGGATTCCATATTTATAATCTAGAGGTCTAAATTGTTTATATATGTAACTTTTATTTTTAGACATCTTTAATAATTACATCGGTAAATATTTTATTTACCATAGTTAAAGTGTAAATCCGATAAATAAGGGTAAATCAATATTATTATAATAATAATACTAAATTATACTAAAACATGTCCTAAACCTATTGGTTGATACATTTCCGACCATGTCCATCATTGATTCGATTTTGAGACCCCATGGAGCCACTTGTAAGTGATAATGACACTTTATATTAATTAAGTTAATGAAAATACAAAAATGACAAACCCAAATATCTTTTAGAAAAACAATTTTTACATAGGGGTATATATGTTGGATTTTCTACTATAAATATTCATTATAAAGATAAAAATATTTCATACATAATGGTATTTTATTTAAAATTTTTAGACATTGAATAATTAAATTTATTTATGACAGAATAATGATGCAGTATTTTCCTTATTAATGCAAGAATCAAATAATTGGAATTAAAAATGTTAAAATAAATATAATTTGAGAGTTTTGATGACTTACATCAATTTTATTGGTTAATATTACATTTTAGGATTGATTATATAAATTTTATTCCAATTAATAAATTATTAATATTTTAACAAAAATTAATTATTTAATTGTGTCAAAATTGACATAAATGAGTTTTTAAAACAAATATTATATTATCAATTGTTATTATATTCCTAAAAAAACAATGTTTGAAAAAAAGAATTATATAATGATATTTATATCATTATTGGACTACTAACGGGTCGATTGGATATATATAGTATGTTTATTAACTATATAATATAAAAATACAAAGTGACATGGTAAATATAAAACTAATTAAGTAAGATTTAAAACAAAAAGATAAGGTTAAAATAATGACACAAACCTGTCTAAAATTTATTGGTTAAAATTATTTCGACCCATCATTACCTCAGACTTTTAATAATCAACTTTGGATCCATTATAAACAAATACGAAATTATTATAAAATTATACATTATGTTTTTCCTAAAGAGCCCCTCCTTCCCCTTATAAAAGGAAACCACTTATAAACAATTATTCACACCTTCAAAGACTTTTGGATCAGAAAAAACCTGCCCAATTATGCTCTCAAATTCCCTCACTTCAACCTAGAGGCCTTAGATTGATCATAAACCGAACCTAAGGAGCCCTTTTGATGAAATCAAAAGGAAGAACCCGAAGAACAGGTAATGTTTTCACCACCCTCTTTCAAGATCCTTTCTTCTTCAACATCTTCTTTATTTGTTATTTCCATTATAAAATAATAACTTCAGAATAATCTATATACATAGATGTTATTATAAATATGATAAAACCATATTCATTATTAAATCCATCTTTTGAAGGACATGTCACCATACGTGCGTACGTACAGCTTACCGTCTCCACGTCGTGGAGTAATTGTTATTCAATACAATATTATTTTGATGGGTATAATAATGATGTTTAATTAATGTAAATAAAAAATATAACATGATAATGACTCTGTATATATGATATACCATCCAATTATATATTATTTTATTAATGATATTGTCCCTCGTGCATACGTACGGACTACCGTCTCCACGAACACGATGAGATTCATTCTCCATCTTATCCATTCACGTATAATTATCATTTGATGATTAAAAATGATGTTTAAGGACTTTATATCATTCTGGATATGAATAATATACAACCTATCCATAACAAACACGTCTTATGTAACAAAAAATATAAATGGAAACGAGTAAGTTAACGCCCAAAACGACGATAATTCTAAGATATTATTAACAAAGTAATGTTAAAATGGTCATATATGATATCATATTAATGTATATATTTCTTTTATAGTTTAATAACAATTATTTTACCATTATATAGGAGTTTAAACTACCCTCAACCAAATAAAGGTACAAGGTAAGGGTTTATTTCACAATCTATTCATTATCTTAGGTTTTTTATACAGAATTATCTACTGGGATATCTTTATCATCCACATCCATGTTTCATAAAAATGTATTTCGAAACATTCTTACTATTTTAAAAAATATGGGTTAAAGTAATTTATAACATTTTTTGACTTTTTATAAGATGTTTATCATGGAATCTTTTCATCATTTTCCAAACATGGTCCTTTAATCATTTTCGACAAAATTAAGGTAAGAATGTATTTTTTTAACTTATACGGCGGGTGCGTCTATTTTATACCATTATAAACTCATCAATGATTACATTAAAATATTATAAGTATATTTTCAATGTAAATGTTTTATTTTATAATTATGTGACTCTTAAATGATTTAAAAAAAGATATATTTCTCTGAAATAGTTTTGATTTCATCTATGTCAAAATAATTTTAAATGTTTTAAAAAATTATTCTTCTAAACCATGCTCATTAATGTTCATGTTTGCAAAATGGTTTTAAGGAATTATTTAAAGGGACATTACTGGTTTAAAATGTTAATTACATTAAAATGTTTCAAAGTTGTTTGGGACACTATGATTCAAAAATGTATTTAAATGTCTTCCTTTCTAAATTGTGTGACTTTTAAATTTCTTCATGAAAAGGGATATTTCAATGAAAGAGTTTTACAAATCATTTCCATCTATGTCAAATCCTTTAATGGATTTTAAACTTTTTTTGAAGTTACAGAAATTCCATATTATATTTAAGGTTTTTTGATATGTTTGACTGTGGATGTGTTACTTTTATACCATTCATGGTTTATGGTTAAAGTATTGACATTTCCTATCCTAGTTCTTATACGAATGTTTATGTTATGTTTCAACCTTTTCATTTGAGGAATTTATTTGACATAGTAAGTGACGGGTGGATCCCTCTATAGCTCCTTGATGCATTGGTAGGTCTTATGAGACAACTAGACGTGGAATTGGCCAAGGCCCCTTCCAAATTGGATTTATTGTTTTGGCCGAGGCCTTAATAATTTTTAGACATCTTGGTCAAGGCCTTGAAAAATTGTTTCAGAATGTCTGGCATTATACATTCTCTCATTATGGAAATAATATTTGTGGTTCATGTGTTCATTCGACTAGTAGAATACCCATGATTATGTTTTATTATGGCATTATTTACGCAGCTCATATTTTTTTCATAAAAGTATTCATGATTATTATTTTTAATGGAATTTGGTTTAAATTATTTTAATATTTATGTCATTTTACGTTGTATTACTTACCCTTACTGAGCGTTTGAGCTCAACCCATTCTTATGTTTTATTTTCCTAGGATATTAAGAAGATAGTTATGAGTGACCAGAAGGTATAATCTAGGAGGCATGGATGTTTCTAATGAAATATATTTGTGTTGTATTTCTTTTCATGTTGTAAAGATGAACTTATGTATGAATCTGGTTTCAAATAATACTAAACTGGTTGGTATTTCGAGACATGATTTCCTTATAATCATGCCAATGTTTTGTAATAATGCACCGACTTTGGGTAACTGGGGTCAGGGTGTCACAGTTCGGAGTTTTACTCATAGAAGTTCCAAGTCGAACTAATAAGAGTTCAGTGTCGAACTCATAGATGTTCGGAGTCGAACTAGTAGAAGTTCGGAGTCGAACTAGTAGGAGTTCGGAGTCGAACTAGTAGGTCTTCGGAGTCGATCTAGTAGGAGTTTGGAGTCGAACTCATAGAATTTCATATCCATAATTATAAGTGGTACTTTATGAGAATTCGTATCCAGATTTTAGAGTGGAACATCATTAGAGTTAGTCCTCAGAATTCGGAGTGGAACTTCAGGAATGTTTGTATCCAGAATTCAGATCCTAAAACAGAAGCCTTCATATCTATGTATCATATTATTCCAAGGTTTTAAATATGAATATGATATTTATACTTAAGAAAAATATTGTTATGAACAATGAAAACATGGTAGGGGTAAATTCCTTTAGGAAGGAAATTTTCATTTTAGAAGTAAAATATATTTTTTTCATAAGTATAAGGTGTTTGTGATTTTCAAAACAAGAAGGAAAAGAAAATTCATAAAAAAAACTTATCTACTCAACAATCTCCCCCATTCTGGAAAGCACAAAAAACCATTCGAAAAATAAATAATAGGAGTTAGAAAATTTTCTTTAGACTTTGAAATTAAAACATATCTCCCTTTGTTCGTAGATGATGGTGAATACAACTAACTCCCCCATATACTTAGGAACTCTAAGGATTGTATTCTAGATTTCCGTAATGGAGTTTTCATTATCATAGGAATGAAAAACATCGTAATGAGAAACTCCCCTTACTTAAAGATAGTTCATAACTTAGAAATTTTTCTTCTTCCTTTTATATTTTTCCTTCTCCCCATTTTGATTAGTTCTTCTTCCTTCTCCTCCATTGTTATTTTCAAAATGAATTTAAGTGAATGGGAATGAAATAAAGTACCTAAAACTTTATTACATAATAGCACAAGATACAAACAACTAGAAATTTCATTAGAATTGAAATAATTTTTGACATGGAAAGACATTACAATAAAAAATTGGATTGGTCTATTTATCTTCCATTTCCTTGGGGATTAACTTCTTCAACAAGGTTTTCAGCTTCATCAAGTATTTCTGGTCCTCCTCACCTTGTTTTTCTAAGGCTTTAATCGTTTCATCTTGAGCCTTTATACCCTTAGACTGTGCCTTAAGAATTTCATCCTGCTTCACAAGCTTCTAAAATATCTCAATCTAGAGCTCTCATTCCCATTTCTAGTTTTGAGCAACCGAGTTAATCATCCCATTTGGATCCCTCACCTGTTGATTACAAGAATTTTGCTCAAGGTTCATCTTATCCTGAAGATTCTTCATCTTAGCGTCCTCTATGTCAAAAGCTCTTTTACATCATTTAGAAATTGATCTAGATCTTCCATGTCATCATCGATTTTCTTTGACCATATTGTCATTTTGCTGTATGATTTTCTATAGAACTCATAATTGATAAGGAAGTTTGTATGATCAGACTCAATCTTCACATATTTATCCTTCACCATGGATAAGGATTATGATTTTTTATTTCAGCTGTGTTGAAGCATCTGGAATCTAGAGTCTATAGTGGGAAAGATCAGAATTTTATCCACCAATTTCTTCAAATATTCTACAACAAAATCATGTCCTAGTCTGATGATTCCGAATCAGACACCTTTCTCAGGGATTTTTCTTCACTAATTTCCATAAACTTTCTTCTTGAAGAGCCACCAACATTTTTATTCATTATGATATAGTTTGTTGGGGTGTCCATAAGCACTTGCTTAATCTTATCAACTTTTGGAATGGGTTCTTCATCCGGAGATTCTTCCTCACTTTCAGATAGTTGAACTATCTTGTCTTCAACAGGGTTCTTCTTCTCTGCTCCTTATTCAATAAAGTGCTTCTCATAGCTTTCTTCCTCTAATAATTCATTTTCTTTGTCTTCTTCTTCGTCATCATCTCTCTTACCATCTTTCTCATCTCCCATTCCCGGAGTGACATGCTTTGAGGACTCAGCCTCAGATGTTCAGAGTGGTTGTTTTTTTGATGGGTTTTCCTTCCCTTGATATTCCTCAACTTGTTTAATTAAGTAATCTTGATCAACAATGTCTTCTTCTACTTCATCTTCTTCTTATACTTCTTCATCTTCTTCTACTTCCTCCTCTTTTTCTACTTTTCTACAACTACTTTCTCTTTAGGTTTTTCCAGAGTGATGTAGTTCTTTCTAGGGGTTTCCGGTAATGGTTGAACAAAAAATGTTTCTGGTACAGGAATCTTCTCAGAAGATACTTTTGTGTCTCTAAGAAGAGATTGTACATTTTCAGCTTTAGACATCTACTTTTTCATCTTATTCTCTTTCTATACCTTCTCAAGGTATTCAACAATCTTCTCCCTTAAGGATTTATCTTCACCAGGGTCCAATCCGAACTGAGGTTCCCCTTATTTCCTTTCCTCCTTATCTTCCCTCCATTTAGTACACACATCATCTGGAACTGATTTTTGTTTCTTCGGCTTGGGAGGTGTGGATTGGGTTTCCTTTGCTTTAGGAGTTTTACCTCTAGCCACTACTTCCTTTAGCTTCCTCTTCTTACTTTCCTTCTTAGATGGTTTAACTTTCTCTAAATTTTCTTGAATGACTTCTTCCTCCTCCTCTGGAAGACCATAAAACTCACCTGACTGTTTTGAAAAACTGACTTTCATCCCCTTTAAGGAGACATCACTAATTAGAATCACCTTACAATTCCATAATTCTAAGGTGCAAGAAACCTTTAAAGAATCAAGACACCAAATAATAAGCATCGATAGAAGATCATGATACATAATAATTTGAGCTTTCAAAGACCCATTCTTGGTGTTTTGAACTGTAATTTGAATGTGCCTCATCAGATTGATCGTTCTTAGATTTATCAATAAATCCATGATGTAAATGAATTTTTTCTTTAGGTTATCCTTATCACAACTTCTAGATACGAAAAACCCTTGAACCAACAACTGTAGAATCCGATTGTGGGTGGAGAGATGAGAAATCTGTGTTGTTTTGTCATCTTTGAGTCCAAGGCATTCTATTTCCTTCAAATTTCTAAAGCTTCGTTGAATATCCAGTAACTTATTTGAACAAAATTCGGCATCACAATCATATGATTAGCCTACCAAGATTGCAACCTTTCTCTAAGAAAGCGTGTAAGTCTTTCCATAGCTCTTAAAGGATAATTTTTCTATACAATTTTCTTCCTAGAAGGAAACATACTCATAAAATTCTACAAGAAAATCCGTAAAAAAAACATCCTGATCCTTTGTCTTTGATATGCAGAAAGCTTCCCACCCATTTAGCTTGATATTCAGAGAAATAAAAGAATCATAATTACTAAAAAAGTTATGATGAACCAACCTTTCCCTGTATACTAACCAACTTGAGATAGGCTTGATAGTAGAAATTTCTTGGAAAGTGGCTTTTACAGACATTCAAAATGGAGGAGCACTGAAAGATTCGGAACGTGCTTTAAGAACTGAGGCAGAGCTTCGACACCCAAGGACTTTGAAATCGATGTCAGACAATCATCGGGGTCCCCTTTATATAGGAGATGGTGGTGACCATAGAACTTCCAAAACCAATCTAACGGTTTAAAAACTCTTTGTTCTGATCTGAAGGATGAAAACATACCCACATGTAAATCCTGAATAAGGACTTTTGAGCTTTTAACAAAAACATTAATATTTAGGAAGAAAGGAATTCAGAAAATCTTAAAAACAAAGGAAACTACCAGTAAGTAAAATTGACTAAAAAACATAAGTTGGGAATTCATAGCTTTCAAATTGATTAAGATGTTTATTCGTAATAGGTGATATTACTCTGGGAGAATGTTTTACTACAAAAAACATACTACTTAATACTTAAGGTCGAAAAGATTATTGCAAAAACTTTGAGTACCAAAACTCTAGTACAAAAAGTATGAGTACGAAAAATTCTTTCCGAAAATTCCCAGTACAAAAACATCATTGAGACAATTTCCAGTATGAATACTTCATTAAGAAGATTTCCAGTATGAAAACTTAATTACGAATATTTCTATTAAGAAAACTTAATTATGAATATTTCTAGTAAGAAAACTTCATTGCGAAGATTTCCAATAAGAACAATTCATTATGAAGATTTCCAATAAGAAAACATCATTATGAAGATTTCTAGTATGAAAAAGTCATTACAAAAATTAAAAAAACTAATAATAATTTTAAACAACTTACAAGGTTATGTACTCCACCTATGAAAAGGAGTTTATTACTATAATAAGAATGATTCAAAAAGATGTTAATGAAGGAAAACTAGCTTACGGTAATCATTCCTAATTTTTTTAATATATTCAAATCTATCAGAAGGTAAAGATTTTGAGAAAATATCAGCATGTTGATCTTGTATTCCAATGAATTGAAGAATGATATCTCCTTTTAGTGAGTGATACCTAAGAAAGTGATGTGTAATATCTATGTGCTTTGCATGGGAGTGATGTGCAGGGTTTTTACTAAGGGAAATGGAACTTGTGTTATCACAAAAAAAATTGAGTCTTAGTAAAACGCAATCCATAATCTATGAGTGTGTGTTACATCCACAACACTTGAGCACAACAACTTCCAGCTGTTACATATTTAGCTTCAGCAGTGGAGAGTGTTATAGAATGTTTCTTCTTTCAAGACCAAGAAACTAAAAAATCTCCTAGGAAATGTAATGTTCTAGATGTACTCTTTCTATCCATTCTAAATCCAAAAAATTCAGCATCTGAAAAGTTATTTAAAACAAAATCATTTCCAAAAGTATAAAATAGTCCTAGAACCATGGTTCACTTTAAGTAGCGAAAAATTCTTCACGCTGCCTTTAAATGATATTCCTTAGGATTTGATTGATATATTTCACATAAGCATACTGAAAACATTAACTCACCCATCATACTCATTTCAAAATTAGATTTCATTAGATCCGCAAAGGAATCAATTAATGATTGTTGAGTTGATCCAAATATAATGTCATCAACATTAATTTGAACAATCAAAAAAAAATTCTTATCTTTATTTTATAAAAAGGTTTGGATATGCATTTCCCTTAATAATGTTATTTTGAATAAAAAATCCTATAAGTCTATCATACCAAGAACGTGGGGCATGTTTAAGGCCATACAAATCTTTTTTATGTCTAAAAACATGATTAGGATGTTTTGTGTCTTCAAAGACATGAGGTCGTTCAACAAAAACATCCTCATGAACATAACCATTAATGAAAGCACATTTCACATCCATTTGAAAAAGTCTTAAATTGACGAATGCTGCAAAGGCAAGTAAAATACAAATAGATTCAAGTCTAGCTAATGGAGCATAGGTTTCCTCATGGTCTATTCCTTCTTGTTGATTATAGCCTTTGGCAAACAATCTAGCTTTATTTCTAACTATGATTCCATTTTAATCACACTTATTTATGAAGACCCATTTACTCCAATAAGAGAGTTTTCCTTAAGTCTTTCAACAAAGGTCCGAACATTATTCCTTTAGAATTCATTTAGTTCATATTTCATGGATTTAATCCAATCAACATCACCTAAATCTTCATTAGTGCTTTTTGGTTCTAATTGGGAAAGGAATTCCATATGTTCTATTTCATTTTTAAGGAACTTCTAGTCCTTACAGGTTGATTCACATCACCAATGATACTATCACTGGGATGATTATTATGAAATGAATGGTTTGGGTTTTTTAAAACTTGTTCATCACCATAGGGTAGGAAATCTTCTGGGGTAAATGTTTCAGAAGTATCTTCTTCAAAATTTTCCTTATCAGAAGGATTTTCTATCAAAAGTTGATAATCAGTTTTTGAAAACACATCCGAGGATGTAGGTTTAGGTTGTTTGAAAACAAAAGGATCGGTTTAATCAAATTTGACATGTACTGTCTCTTCAACAGTACAATTGTTTTTGTTAAAAACTCTATATGCCATTGAAGTAATGGAGTAGCCTAGGAATATTCCTTCAATAGATTTTTGTGTGAATTTCTGTAAATTATCTTTAGTATTCAGAATGAATGCTTTGAAACAAAAAAACCTTAAAGTAAGAATGTCTAGGTTTTCTACCATTCTATAACTCATAAGGTGTTTTATTATGAAAAGGTATAATTAAAACTAGATTTATAGTATAACAAGGAGTACATTCAGCTTTATCCCAAAAATATTTGGAAACAGAATACTCAGTCAACATGGTTCTAGTTATCTCTTGTATAATTTTATTTCTTCTTTCAACAACACCATTTTGTTGAGGTGTTCTGGATGCTGAAAAGTTGTGAGTAATACCTTTTCTACAAAAAAAAGTTTAAAAATCAGAATTTTGAAATTCTCCTCCATGATCACTATGAGTAGATTGCAATGGAAGGTTTTTCTCATTTTTAACATGGGCTCTAAAAATTTTGAAATAAGAATAATTTTTATACTTCTTTGCTAGAAATTAGACCCATGTAAATCTAGTGTAATCATCAACAAAAACAAATACAAAATAATTTCCCCCAATGCATCCATTTTGTTTTGGAACAAAAAGATCCATATGTACTAACTGTAATGCATCAGTTGTTGAGACTTCACTGATATATTTAAAACTTGTTTTATGTTGCTTTCCATATTGACAAGGGTCAAAAATTTTGAAGAACCAAATCTAATCTCCAGTAGATCCTTTACTAAACCTTTCTTAGAAAGTTAACATAGGTTCCTAAGGATACAATGTCCTAACCGTCTATGCTGTAACTTAGAATGATCTTCCATTGCACTTAGTCAAGGTATGTCTTGGCTCCTAAGATCATCTAAATTTATAGTGTAAACATTCTCTTGCCTATAGGCAGAAAGAATAAACTCTTCCTTGGAATTGTGTACTAGGAATTTATCATTAATTAAATTTAGAAGGTAACCGTCATCACATAATTGACTTATGCTGATGAGGTTGTGCTTAAGACCCCTAACAAATAAGATATTTGAAATAAATGTTTTTCCAAGAAGAACAATGTTACCTATTCTAATAATTTTTCTCTGAGCATTATCTCCAAAAGTTACTTTTCCTCCTTTCATCTTGATAATCTTTTCAAAATAGTTTTTGTTACCAGTCATATACCAGGAGTATCCACAATCCATATACCATATATTTTTGTTGTTACTTTCACTATTTTCTTGAAAATAAGAAAAAGATAGGTTTTTGGATTCGAGAATTGCTTGGATCCGGAAATTTCAAAAAGAAAACTTTTTTGGTACCCACATATTTTTAGAAAAATAATCCTTATGAAATCCTAAAGATTGGGATTTTTTTAGGGAACAATTATTTTCCCAGTGAAAACCACATTGAAAATTTGTGCAGAATGGGGCACTTTGAAGAACAAAGTAGTTGTTACTAAAAATCGGTTTAGAACATGTGTAACCAAAACCACAAGTATTCCTTCGAGGTCGAATTTGTGAGTACATTTTTTCAAAATTATCTTTACAAAGGGAAAAGTTTGACAAACACATCCTCAAGGAAAATATTTCGGATTTGAGTTTTATAACAGGGTTCTTGTCTTCAAAGACATTTGATTTTGAGCTAGACTCAAAAACATCTTCCTTAAAAATTATATTTTCTATATATTTAGAAAGTTTATTCTTCTCATAATTTACTTCCTCAAGATTATTTGAAATACATTCAAAATAAGATTTTTTCATATCAGGATCTTTAAAAAGATCTGATATTTCATTAGTAAGAATAATATTCATAGAATTTTCCTTATCGAGTTTCTTTATGAGTTTTGAATTCTCATTTTCAACATGTTTTGAAATCCTAGAAACTTATTCATAGGTAGGTAAATTATTATCTTCATCAGAAGAGGATTATTTATTTGAAGAGTTATAATATTTACTATCATTAGAATTCAAAGAAACATTGGTCAATGATTTGGCATTATGTACCTTAGCCATCAAGAAATTATTATCAATAGGTATCCTGGCTATAAGAACAAGATTCTTCTATCTAGAGGACTCATAATTTGATGATTCATCTGAGGAGTCTCCACCACTAGCACTCCATGTGTCATTAGCTTTCAACACTTTATTATCTTTGGACTAGTAATACTTATTTCTGGTCATTTTATAATGACTATCATTTCTGTTTTTCTTTTGAGAATAGGTCAATCAGGTCTTATGTGCCCATCTCTCTTGCATTCAAAGCCTGTGACCTCTGAATCTTTCTTATCCTTCCTTTCCTTCTTCTTATACTTGGATTGGAAATTTCTATGTCCACTTGTCTTGTTCATCCTTCGAGAAAGATTAGCTAACTCATTTTCTGAGACTTCACTCTCACTAGATTCAGATTGGATAATAACCTTATTAGATTTGGATCTAGTAACTCTCTCAAGAGTCTTATCATTCTTTTGATTTGAAGTTGTAGTAAAATAAACACTACCATTTCCATTATTCTTCTTTATGATGTTAGCATCTCTCTTCATTCTAGTCTCATGTTGAAGAAGAGTTCCAAAATGTTCATAAAGAGAATTTTGAGTAACCTTTCTATTTTCATCGATAGCTGTTCTCTTTGATTCCCACTCATTGGGAATAATATCTATGATCTTTTCAAAAAGGGATACATTATCTAGACCATTCTCTTTCATAGATTTTAATCTATTCATGATAGTCATGAATCTCTGTTGCACCTTAAAAATTGGTTCTCCATAAGGAAAATTAAAACCATGATACTCATCTCTGAGCATGGCTCTTCTAGTCTCAATCACTTTAGATGTACGAAAATGTGTAACTTCATGTTTATTCCATATACAGTTAGCTATTTCACAAGAATAAATTTGGAAATATATGTTCCGAGTCATTGAACACTGTAAAGTATTTCGTACCTTATAGTTGAGTTGGTAATCATGCTTTTCATGATTTGTAAAGGAACATACTTATTTATCAGCGATCTTGTATCCACCATTAAGAAAAACAAAATTTTCAACCCCAGTATTGATAATGAATGTATTCATACGATCGCTCCAATATTCGTAATCATTACTATAAAAAATTGGTGGTCTGGTTGGATTAAGATTTTCAATGGATCGAACATTCAATCCTGCCATCCCTAGAAAAACATTGGCACACAAACTTGTTAGTAATATGAGTTTGTAGACTATAGGAAATATCCTAAGAAAGAAATTAGTTATTATATCTCTATGAAAAAGTGAATCTGAACTATGAGTCCAAAAACTGATTCTGAAAAACAGATTCCGAAAAATATGAATACAAAAAATGTGAATATGAGAATTCCCTTCTGAATCTAATCATGAGATTAATTCAGATTGAACCTAATTATCTAATACCAATTGTTAGGATGGTATCACTCTGAGTATGATATACTCTGTAAAACCAAACGTATGATCGAATACAAATGAGATACTCAGATACAAGATGGGGGGGGGAGAATTGTACCCATTGAAAATTCCCTTAGGAAATATTTAGGATGGTTATGTTTAACATGTTTAAACAAAATAATTCACAAGAACTGTATGAGTATTAATGACTGGATAGATTCTTGAAAAGTTTTTCCAAAAATGGATCTTAACAAAAGTTACAAATATTAAGATTCTACCTTAAAGATTATAGAATCTAACTAACTCAGAGTATAATTATGGAAGTATAAGAAAGTAATACTTTACATAACAATACAAAATGCAGCGGAAAAACAAATTAGTAAAACTAAAAGTAACAAACAATAACTCTTTTAACCCAGAGAGAAGGGTATCCAACAACCCTGGATAAAAGGTCCCTTTATTTATACATTCATGAAAGTCTGTCTTACCCACAATAGGGTAATCCCTCGATACGAAGATCGTAGTATGTCTTGCTATACCCTCAATCCCTCCACTATCAGGTAGTCATCACCTCTATCTTCCTCATCAAGGAAGCACTCAATTTTAAGGTGTTGTAACCTCTTTCTTTCTATCCCCGTAATCCCATGATTGTATACAGCAACAATCACAGTCTCACAAAGAAAGTCTGCATGAAGAAAAGTTTGAACAAGCTATTCAGACATTCTTCAAGAAGCTTGATATTTGTTAAGAGCCTCTCTCTATAAATCACTTCAAGAAGTTATGAGCACCAAAATTCAAAAAGTCCTGAGCATGTTAAAATGAGCTCCTATTTATATGTGAAGCTAAAATGGTTACCTCCCTTGTCCAATGGTCATATTCTTTCTTGAATTTCATAGGGACCTATACACGTGTCACTCAAACAACGGTTAGTTAATAACTGAAAAAAAGAATTTGTTTTGTAATAACCAAGTGTAATAATAACTAAACTGAGGTTCAAAATGTAAGTAAATAAATGTTGAAGTCTAACCAAAATGGAATTCGGAATCTATGATAAAGAGATATTCAGATTCTGTTTTGTAGGAATTCAGAACCTAAATTCTGTAAAAATCTAGAGTCTGAAGATCTAACGAAATTTGGAGTCTTGTTTCACTAGAATTTGGAATTTGAACAAACAGAGTTTGGAGTCTAACTCATAAAAGTTCGGAGTCGAACTATTAGTATTTCAGAGTCGATATCATAGAAGTTTGGAGTCGAACTAGTAGGAGTTTGGAGTCGAACTAGTAGGAGTTCGGAGTCGAACTCATAAAATTTTGTATCCATAATTCGGAGTGGAACATTATGAGAGTTCATTTCCAAAATTCAGAATGGAACTTAATGAGAGTTTGTACTCAGTATTCGGAGTGGAATTTCATGAAAGTTTGTATCTAGAATTCAGATCCTAAAACAGAATTCTTCATATATATGTATCATATGATTCCGTGGATTTAGATATGAATTCTATTTTTATACTCAAGAAAAATATTGATATGAACAATGAAAACATGGTAGGGGTAAATTTCTTTGTGAAGAAAATTTTTCTTAGAGAAGTAAAATATATATTTGCATAAGTATAATGTGTTTGTGATTTTAAAAACAAGAAGGAATGGAAAAGTCATAAGAAAGACCTTATTGAATCAACAATAAGGATACTATGTTTCAAATGCAGTCAATGGTTATTCTTTATTATCACACCACCCCCACAATGTTCTGAATCCTGGGTATCATGATTCACACCTTCCATCCCCCTATTCAGATTGATTCCATCACCACAGGCATTACCCCATTTGTGTACAAGAGAAAACTCGGAAAATTGTAATTCGACTGTTCTGAGAGCTTCATTATTTTGTCAGGTCTCTCCAATTTTTTCTCAGAAATCCGGACCGGTTGTTCAAACACCGGATTCCTGAATCTTGGATTACACTTATACATTTGTATGGGGTGATAAGGCGGTCATACATTGTTTCTGACATCAGGCCCGACCCACATGAACTTAGGGAATGATCGCTGGATGCTCTGCGAACATCACGAGGATGCAATAAACCAATGTAAAAAATGGAACTCATATAAGTTATGGAATAAAACTATCAAAGCATTAATGTTAGTCTGAGGGTTTGTAATCATTGCAGTACCCGGGGGTCGACTCCCCCCATGGATAGGTTGACCTTTTCAAAAGAGCATAGCAGCTCCTCCACCATATGGCCGGTGGCGTCCAGGAGTTGTTGCAGCCTGTTCAGCTCCTGCTCCTCCTCAGCAGTGAGAGAGTGAAATTCGTTGGCCGCAATCTGGGTCCACATTACATCGGTCTGGATGGCGGTCGTCTCCTTATAAGCTATCTATAGTCCCTCTTATTCTTTTTCCAGCTGGGCCTTCAATCAGAATATTGTGTTAGATTGCGCGTTGAGGGAGGCTGAGTGCTTGTCCGCCCAAATCTACAGCCGATGAACCTCATCTTCAGCCTCCTGAAGCCTCTTGATGTTTACCGCCTTCCTCTGCTACAATCCCACACCGAGGCCACGGTTATACTCTCAAATCTTTTCCACCATAATATCTCGGAAGATCATGTGAGGACTCTGGGCATCCACTCCCCCAGCACAAAGATCGCGCAGTCGTGAATGAAGTCTATCCATCTCATCCAACAATTGTTCTTGGGGGTTTTCGGTGATGAAGCGCGTGATTAGATTCCATGATCGTCACTGTAGTATCTTGTTATCCTCTTCATCAGAAGTTTTCATTTCCTATTTAGCATGATTTCTAGGCTCATGCGTGGGGAAAACCCCATGAACAGTTCAGTTGGGTCCACATCTATTGTTTAATCGGGTGTGGCAGGATCCTGATTATTTGATCTATCCTCATCCTCAGATCATACCTCGATGATCTCGGGTTCAGACTCACTGACGGTCCATCCAATGATCGGGAGAACCGCTGCTAGGTCGGTTTGGACCTCCGCTTCCATGACCACCGACATTCTCATGGGGAGGAAGCCACCAGAAGCCCCGACCAACCTCTCCAATGCGACCCTCGCCATTTGAATAACTATACACACCAAAAAAGGACCTGGATGTCAGTAAATATGGTTTGGGATGGAAGTCATAAAATTGTTAGAGGGGACATACAGAGATCGAATCCCTTTTCTTTCTCTTGGGCTAATGTCATCGAGACCCCGATGCATGAACCACTGTATATGGTCAGAGGGCCTAAAAACTCCGGAGGGGTCACCTCAGGTGTCCTAGCCTAGCTGGACGTAGTAATAGATGTGGTGGCAGGTGTGGATCTCGAAGGTCTCACATCCGCATCCACTGAGGGATGAGAATGATTTATGTGTATGAGACCCTCCTGCATGGTTTAGATGTTATCAAGGAGTCCAGAATAACCTCAAAGCAATTCACGAAGAAGGGGTTTTTTTGATTTTAAACTCAAGGGCCTCTGTGAACACTTCAACATCCAAGTCTTGTCCTCTAACTTCACCATATTCCAATAGGCTCCCACTCCTAGCCTCATCTCCCAAAGAGGACTCTTATTATTATTTCTTTAGAGGGAAGCGTTCTCTCAAATCAGCGGCCGACAACTACAGCAGAGTAGTGTGATCGAGAAACACATTGAATTGAGCTGTCATTGGACGAGGTGCACCCCAGGAATGCACAAAGTCCACTAGATCTTCCAGGTACCACTCTGTATCTACTTGGGGCACCACAAAGTTTTCCCTAATAGGTCTTATCCCTGGTAAATCCATCTCGAGACAGTTTAGGTGATTCCACAACTTGGCAGGGCCGAGGAATTTTCTACTGACTTCCTAGATGTCCCAGGCCTCTGGGAAGACAGCATCCTCCGGCATGTTGATATGGTGTAGCTGCTTCCTCAGAGCCTGGCTAGGTATCCTACATAATCCTCTCAGCGTCCTGCCCTTTGGATGGCTCTGTTATACTAGAACCACTAGGTCCGCTACCATTAAACGATCTATGGCTTCTTCCTCACCCTCAACTGGTGCAGGGCTTGCCACCATCGTGGCCCCACCACCCTGGGATTCCCTTTCCGCCTTCTGGACCCGACCCCGAGGTCGGGGAGGTTCTCCATCACTGACCTGAATGGTTGGTTGCTTCAACATCTCCCCTAGATAATCCGCCTCGATGCTCTCGACGTATTCCTTTACCAGTCCGAGGATGACATTCGGCGGAGGAAAATCGTTCTTCATTTTTCGATCTTCCCTCGTTAACATGATCCACATATTCCTCATCACACACAGGTGTTCATCATAGATCACCTCTAGATAGACCTGTGGGGACAGTCGCTGCATACACTAGAATTGACGTTCAAACTGGTGTGGGGTATACAGATCACAATGCTGCTCACGGTCCACCCTCACCACCAGGACTCCACCTCGAAAGGCCAAGAGATAGGCCCAATGCTCTTCTGTCTCCCAGCCTTCATCAATTAATACCCCCATCAGAAACTAAAACATGTGGAAAATGAATTCCTCCACCCTCCAGAATCGGTCCTGAACCAATGGTGCGGTCAGCATGGCTGCGAAGCCCCCGGCAGCATTCAAGATAGATGGGAGAATGTTTAATCCTAGAGGAGACATTCGGTTCAGATATTCGTAAACCACCCTAATATGTATTTCTATCCACCCATAGAGAAGGTGGAATGGCCCACATACCCTCTTCGGCCTTTTTCCCTCTCTGATATGCCATTGCACCATATACAGCTTGGCGAGCATTAGGAATCCTAGGTTGACCCGCTCTCATATCGCCATCTTGGATGCCATGATAAATGTGCTTGGGTGTACTCCCATGTTAGTATCCCTCTATCAAAGCCACAATTAACGCTGCCAGCCTAACTGTTGGTTGTTTCTTAGTGAGGATGCTGAATCCCCACGTCTTCCACTGGTTGTCTGCCAAAAGCTTCCAGTACGAGTATTCATTGCCCCATTGAGCCCCTTTTGGGCTAGTCTGAGGCCTGGTAGGAAACTACCTATTTTTCGAGAAGTTCATGAATTGTTTGAACCACTACCTGAAGTTGACATACCTTACTACCTCCTTCTCCTCCCCAGGCGCAAGCTCCATCAGTATCATTTCCAACCGTGACATTTTCTCTAGATCTTCCCATGCACTCATAACTGGGAGGAATTCTTCATACATCACCCCCAGTATCAGGACCCCTGAGACTCGGTGGACATCCAACATGCAGATATTGACCTCTACATGGTGTAAGTGGAAGGTATTGGTCCTCAAAAACCATCTTCTCAATAGATCTGGCAGCTGTTGTTTTGGTCGATATATGTGGAATTGAGTGGCTCATGACACCTCATACAAACCCACTCTCTTCAGATCAACCCCATGCTCCACACACGAGGCACCAACCCAGTAGGTCCAGGCCCAATCGTCCATGAAGTTGCTGCCCTAGCTCCGGTCACATTCCTCAGACCACCCCTTCCTCAGGTTTCTCAAAGCTTCCTTCAGTATCGTGTGGTACACCGGATGAGACGTCTCCAGCTATAATGTCTTCCCATCGATGTTATTCAGGTGGTTTTATAAGAAATCAGCATTGATGGTTGTGAAATCCTCTCGGGCATAGCCATCAGCCACCCTGAACCATCGGTGCTGGCAGAGCGTGCTCCTGAACCAGTATGCGGGTTCATCCTTGCGTGGTTTAAGGATGAAGATGTCATCCCTCAGCCCGAATCCAGAAAAGGGAAACCTTTTTTACAGCGGGTAGTTCTTCTGGCTCCCTAATAGCAGCTCCACCAATGAAATATGGTCTGAGGGGATCTGTACAAACTCCCCTTGACACATACTATTTTACATCTCATCACTTCAGGCGATAACAACAAAAACCCCCTCAACAGCTTCTTGGTGAGCCATTAAGTTTTATAACTTGGACGATTCTCGGGTTGGTTCGCGAAGCTTGTTAGTGTAGACCGTTCGCGAAGCCAGTTTTCAAAGAGAGTTTGAAAATTCCATTCGTGGAGTTCTACCCATGCCTTCAAGCAGAAGATCGTGAAGTGTTGTAGTAGAGTCGAAAACTAACTGTGCGCTACAGAACAAAGTCCTGATTCGCAGAGAGCAGTCACAGAGTATGTGGAACTTCGCGAATTGAGAGCGCAAAGGTCCAAAATCACGGAGATGAAAAGGGAAAAAAGATTGTTCAGGTCCCTTATTTATAGGCGGGGTACCCTCAAAGCTTCGCGGAATGTCCTAGACGAATCCAGCTTCATAGAGCATCCAGAAATAGCATCACATTCCTTCTTGGCGAGCCCACTTCGTGAGGTAGCTTTGCCAACGATTGAGGATTTTGGTGATTGACCCTCATACTTTGACCCTTGACTTCTACACGGCTCCATGTATAAGGGGGGGGGGGGATTTTTTACGCAAAAATGTGGGGAGGAGAAGAAAACATTGAACCAATGGATACCTTGCAAATCCCATTAGCAGAGAACCATCCGTACCGCGCCGCAGCGAATCAAGGAGGTACTAACGCTCCGCGACCACCCATGATGTTCACGACGCACCGCGAAGCAAGGAGGCGGTAATAGTCTGTGACCTCCCGTGATGTTTGTGACCCACCCTGAAGCAAGGAGGCAGTAATGCTCAGCAACCACCATTTAAATTCATGACCCGCTACAAAGAAAGGATGCGGTAACAATACGCGACCATCCCTGACGTTCGCGACCCACCACGAAGCGAGGAAGCAGTAATGGTCCATGACCACATTTGAAATTCACGATGTTCTGGGAAGCAAATGTCTTCCTATTCTCACCGAGCGGGTGATGATTCGTGGCGCCTCTCCCTTATAAATACCAGCCTCCCCCAGGTTTAGGGGATGGAAAATCTGAACTTTCAACTTCCAAGCTACCGAATCACAAAGCACCCTTCTGTTCTAAAAACCATGAGCTATGAAAGGTAATTATGCTCTGTGATGTGCATCCCCATGGTGTCATTTGATCCCCTCTTCTGAGAGGGATGCCATTCATAGAGCCTTAGGGCCTCCGTGAAAGAAGGGTATCCCCAAGGGGACCCAATTCATCACAGAGAATTTATGCTTCATGAAACATCGTTCATGTACACATGATCCCCATTATAATGCTGGGTCATTGTACTTCATGAAGCACATTTCATCACGATGCCTTGCTTTGAGAGGCACCTTTGCTCCACCAAGAAGGGATACATGAATGCCTTTCAACTTTGGGAAGCACCTCCTATATGAACCACTGCCCTATGCTTAGGCTGAGGCATGCCACATCACGAAGCACACCCCTTCGCAAGTGCCCTCTTCCACATAGAACAACCGAGCATCACAAGGACCCTTTCTAGGAATCACTATGCTTTGAAATTACTTTTCCTATGAGACCCTACTGGTTTTCACAATTTTATTTCAAAGTCCCCTGAATTATACCACCCATTGCATTGATTCGCCTCATGCTTATTCGAAGAGACACGCGACTGGCTATTGCTTCTTCACATAGCCACGCTAATGTAGAATGCCTGATGGTTCACTCTGTGACACCCCATTTCCACAGCTTTGGTTGTCCCCACTCTACACCAAAGAGCAGAGGGTACCAGTTATGTAAGTATTAGGGTTTGTAGGTAACCCACCTTGTACGAGCTGCAGGACGTTAAACTACCAAGCACCTTTGTCCTCAGCACATGATGTTAAATTGTGACCTCGCCCCATGCATCGCATGCGGGGTACCCCCACCTTGGACATTCTCTATGTGCACTGGTCTACACGGGCATGATATCCTCTTTATGGGAGTGGCGTTTATTCAATGGGAAAGAGCAAACATCATGGTTTAATCCCCTATCATTCTTGTACGAAGCAGCATCCCTGCTCCTCCTTTCTTCTTCGGTCCCCAGGGCCTGCAAAGGGTGTGATGGGGAGTGTTGATTCTCTTTTCTTCGGTCCAAAATACCTCTCCCACTACTATTTGTCACTGTCGGGCCACTATATTGGAGTAGGTCCCGACCTCTCGGGCTGCTAACCACGCA
This sequence comes from Viscum album, assembly GCA_963277665.1. NCBI lineage: Eukaryota > Viridiplantae > Streptophyta > Magnoliopsida > Santalales > Viscaceae > Viscum > Viscum album. The sequence goes on along the minus strand of OY728142.1, from coordinate 1,480,405,694 downwards.
TATTCCTCTGTTTCCTCTTTGGAATGCGATCACGTGTAAGCCCCAATCCACTTCCGAAAGATGCACATTTCACGACGTGATCGTCCGGTCTATACAATATCTTATCTCTCACACCGAGCATAACTCACATGGGTTTAGAGTGAGAACCGACCATGACATCTACCCTGGGCTACCTCAGAGCGTAAGCCCCAAATGACAGTTCTGAACTACGAGGACTTTGATCCATGCCAAGGTAGGGTATGTAGGAGGCCTCCACGAGGTTCAACCCCACTACCATCCATTGGACCCCATGTCCTCCTCCACGTCGGTTAACCGACACCCTGGGCCGCCTCAGAGTGTAAGACCCAAATTCCACACAAATACACCTGAACTACATGGTCTTTGATTCTTTCTAAGGTAAGGAACATAGAAATCCTCCCTAACGTTCAATCCCACCACCCAATTGGTTACGACCCACTTCACATCAGTTCCCACACTTCTGAACTATGAGGACATTGATCCTTGTGATGGTAAGGTACGTAAGAAGCCTCTCTGAGGTTCATTCCCAGCACCTAGTTATCCCGACACCACTTCACGTCATTTTAATATCCCCCTTTTCACCTGAACTATGAGTTCTTTGATCCTTTCCAAGGAAGGGTACGTAGGAAGCCTCTGTGTTGTTCAAGCCCACCACTCTGGACCCGACCATCTTCACGTCAGTGCACCAAGCCCACCACCCATTGGACCCTAGGTCCACATTCACATCGGTTATCCCCCATCCCACATGACGTTAAACTGTGGACCCCTTTCAGCGGTAATCCGTTTTCACCCCATTCAGCGGTAAGTCATTGTAACTACATTCAGCGGTAAGCCATTTTCATTCCATTCAGTGGTATGCCATTTTTATTCCATTCAGCGGTAAGCTGTTCTGACCTTAATCAACGGTAGGTTGTTGTGACCTTATGAAGTAGTAATCCATTGCGACCTCATAAATGGTAAGCCAGTGACAGCCTCGTCCAGCGGTATGTTGTTGTGACCTCAATGAGTGGTAAGCCTTTGAAACCCTATCGAGAAGTAAGCCGTTGACACCTTATCCAATGGTAATCCATTGCGATCTCATCTAGAAGTAATCCATTGAAATACCAAATCGGTGGTAAAACATCATCATATTAACTACGTGGAATTTTATTCCCTACCACGAGGATGTGTATGAAGTCTCTTAAAGGACAAATCCCAAAACCATCGTCTCCCTCATGACGGTTCCATCCCATTCACCATCCAATTCACAGAACCTCCCTTCATCCATCCTAATTCTTACCTGGGCCACCACATCCCGGTGGGGTCATGCCACCCCATTACCCATTCCAACTAACAATATTCAGGAGGCCACCCACACGATGACCCAAACATTGGTGTTCTCTCTAGGGGTTCCCCCATCTGATACACACTAGTTAGTGTTCTGATCAGCCCGATCCGTCTATGTTCATACGTTAAACTTGTGGCATACACCATGTCAAACTTGGGAAGATGAGGAAAACCATATATACAAGCCCATAGAATACGATTCCCTGCATTTGATGTGGGATCACTCAGGCTTCCGCACCCTCGAGAATCCCTATAATTATGGATAAAAGAAAAATACACCAATCCCCCAATGTCCAGACATTCTAGTGATGCCCCATGTGACTACTCCCCTAACCGAAAGTTGTTGACATGACTACACCCCTTAGAATGTCCGGACAGAAGCAGTGTAATTAACTAGTGTCCATGATGATATGGCTCCCAGAAGAGTTTCACGAAAAAAGTCTTATGTTTATGAGGGAGACCTGGACTAGGTGAAATGTTCTGAGGAGGAATCCACAAATGTAAGAACTGACATCCCATAATCCAGTTTTGATCAATGAGAAAACGTCTCGTAATAAGGAGGGTATGTCGCCCTCCTTTGGAAAGTAGGAATGTGGGTCAACAAAAATTGTTCCTCTCATCCCTGAACGAGACGGAAACAAGCGCCCCAGGAAAAGCATTTGAAAAAATGTTATTTAATGTCTTCTGGAACATGTTTGAGCACTAGAGGGAGAACTCGTGTATCTTGGTGGGTGAAAATGTACTTGTATTCTAGTGGTCCTAGGGGGATTGGCCCCAGTTTCAAACATGAAGTTTGAGAATTACTACAATACAAAAACTATGATGATTATGATGATGATTATGGTGAACCACTATATTATTGGTATCCTTCCTTTTAGGGGCTTGTTTGCAAGAGAAAAGATATTGGTATGGTTACTTTCACTGAGATATGAGGTACATGGGACCCACAACGAGCTAGTTCCTAAGGGTTATTTTTCATTACATGTTTTCATTAGATGCTTTATGGTTACTATCATAAAATGGTATGTTTGGGTAATAAATTCAGTAGCTTTTGCCTTCCATTAAAATTTGTTGATTCATTAAAGTATCTCACTTGTAAACTGTTTTAATTTAAATTTGCATCTCTTAGAAATTAGTATTAGTATTTCATGTTACAAAAACTTACAAATTTATAATCCTTTAATTTTTACCACATGATGTTTTTTAGTGGTCTCATACTACTGAGCTTTGGATTACACCATTTATACACCCTTTGGTAAGTGTAGACGTGGTTTTTTTTCACAGGTTTGGGTAAATCATTTAATGCTAGTGGTCTGGGTTTGTAGTGGTACTTCTTAGAGAAGTGTCCTGCAGATGGCATGGGGGCAGTTCCCCATCCCATTAGGAGGTTCTTGGACTATCCATTTTGGGTTTCATAAAATGTTATATTATTTAGTAATTCATTTAAATTATATTATTCAGTTCATAATTTTTGTAAAATATTGTTCGTTTTGATTAATCTATATTGGTTTTAATTGATTTTCTTATTGTTTTATGTTTATAAACTTAGGTAAATCGTTCCCATATTTCATTTCATGATACCTGGGCACTTGTTCTAGCCCCTGGGGATCAGGAATGCACTTCAGGCCTTTTTGAAGACTATTTTTTGTGGTAGTTTTGATGGAGATCAGATTAGGTTTCTGATACAATCCATATAAATATGTATAAAGGGATCCTAGGGAATAAATCCATCCACATTTAAAGGATAGTGAAAATAAATATGTAAATATATATGTGTATAATTTGAAGTGCATCCAACTATCACACCAAGAACTTTTCTCCCTGTATTTATCATCTTACATATGCCCCATTAACTTTCCTAGATCCCTATAAATGATGTTTGTATGTGCATTGAAATAAAAATACAGGGTGTGAGTATTAAAAAATCATAGGCCACAACAAATGTATCATTAAATAGTTTAAACATGTATAAAAAGTGGTTTAGCTAATAAAAAATAAATTAAAAGGGACTTATAAAAATCATACACTAATATACCAAGTGGTCATTCACTAATAAAGACACCATAAAATAAGATTTATACATAATTCTATTCCTTTTCCGAAAGGCGATCAATGGTCCTAGAAAATTAAAACAACCTATGATTTTGTGAAATAAATTTTTTCAATAAATTTAATCATGGTGATATTTTTTCAAAAAAATATTATCATGTACATAATGAGTTAATTAAAACACTAAGTTTATATTTCATTGCATCAATGAGTGATTCAAATGTTAAATAGAAAAATTATTTTAAATGAAACAATATATACTATTAAAATATTATTATTTAATATTATTTTTATCAACCATCCATTAGAGTAGTGGGAATGAATATGATTAACTGAAAAATTAAAATATATAGTTCAGAAATGTATTTAAATGAATTTTTTGGTGACAAAATAATTGTAAAGGTACATAAAAAATAAATGAAAATGATGGAATTTGGTTTTTGGAAAATATTTTTATACAAAAAAACAATCTTTACTTAATTAACAATTACAATGACATTATGTTAATGAATTAAATGAACATATTATATATTAAATGATTAATTAAAATATTCTCATTTATAAAATTTTTTTTCTAAACAAGATATATGTATAAGTTTAATTTATACATTAAACTAAATTTTAATAATAAATTGTTTTCTCTCCCATTGAACATATATTTTGAAATTAACTTTCTTCAAAAACTAGAAAATTTATTTAACCAAATAAAATTCAAATTTTTAGTAATTATTTCAAATTTAAATTTTGGTGAACATTTTATAATGTTCATATAAGATAGATTTTTCAATGAATTGATAAAAAATATTATTCGTCATGAGATGTAATTTTTTTAAAGAATTTTAAAACCTAAAAATTCATTATGGTTGTTGTAAATGTGAAATTTGTTCAATTAGTTTTATATTAATACAATTTAGTTCATTAGAATAAATTTTATATTAAATATCAATATAATAACAATTTTTACCTTTGATCATTTTCACATGTAAAAACAACTTTATCACAACGAGAGTGGGAAATATTTTAATTTAAAAATTTAAAATTATGTGAATAATGTTTGGGAAAATAGTTTAAATATTTGGAATAAGTATAATTAATATCATCTAATAATTTCATCATAAATATTAACAGTAATAAGAAGTAAAAATATTAAAAAAATATTACTCTAGTTAAGGTAAAATTATATTTACTATGGGTAAACCTAAAATGAAAAGAGTTAAAAAAAATAAAAAACATATGGGAAAAAATTAAAAACAAATATGTCTAACATATATGATATTTTAAATATAATTATCTAATTTTGATCCTTTATTATTGTGAAAAAATGTTGGAACATTATTTTCTTTTAGAAATTTTCTAGTCTACCACTAACCTCACTTATAAAAGGTTACTCATCCACCACACCTATTTACAAATTCAAAACCAATTTTAAATTAATATACATTCAAATAAAATTATTAAATAAAACTTATCAACCTATAATTCTTATATCTGTTTGTAAATATCTCTTAATAATCCTTTTTAGGCAATCTAAAGGATGGTGTCTCATGAAGAGGTACTGTTCATAATCAAGTGTTTGATTTCAAATATTCCTCCACTTATATTAATTATTTTGTAACCAAGAATATATAATAAATATTTTATTAAATATATTTTTTTATTATGTTAATTTAATCACATAAAACATTATTTCCATTCATCAAATGGGATACAAAATCATCATTTACAATTATAAAGGTCAAACACGTCATAAATCATTATTATTCATTTTCCACTTCCACCTATCATAGATGGATAAAATTATTTATTTAATGAATATATATGATATATATAAGATTATTATACCTATTCTATTAAAATACCCCATGTACTTTCTAACCTCTAATATTTTAGGAAAATAACAATGAAACTCTTATGTTTGGTCGACAACGGCCTCACAAAATGATGCAATGTGCTTATTATTTTTGTTTTAGTTGGTTGCTAACGAGAATTTATTAAATGAATAAATATTATATTTTTAATATAATTATATTTTTAAATTATTACATCACGTATAGATTCTTACTTTAATTCTATGGGGGATATTATAACATCATGCTTGTGTACATTAGACTACCACCTCATGAAGTGATGTTATTAATTTGTCACATATTATTTAAATGGAAGGTAAAAATGATAGGATTAAATAAAAATATATGATATATATGAAATTTAAATAAATATTTATTTTTAATATATCTTTTAACCATATTTCATTATATTTTACAAGAAAATTGAAGTATCATTCATGCGTACGCATGGCATATCATCTCCAAGAAGTGGGAATTTCATCTAGTATTTTTAACTTTTAATGATTATAATATATATATATATATTATATATATATTTGGAATAAAATTATATATATTATTTATCCATGATCAAATTAATAATACCAAAAAATAAAAAAAGAAAATATACATAAATCACAAAACACTTATTATATGAAACACAATTTTAATAAGGAATTATTGATAAACAGGTAATAAGAAGAACTATGTATGTAATAAATGGTATGATACATAACATTATATTTATTTAATATATTTACTATAAAATTATATTTATTATATATTATTTTTGAATGAGTATAAATGAATTTGATACTTAAGGCAAGAGATTCATTTCTATCTTTTGTTTATCTATGATACACATGCCATATTCCCCAAGTTATTTTATGTATATGATATATATATTTACCACAGATTTATTATATTTTTTTTTAATATATAATGGGGGATTTACATATCCATTTTAGGTTATCAATTTCACGTGGTTTATAGTTCAAAAGATAAAAAAGGGATAAGGTTTTTTTATCTCAAATTGAATTCTTTGGGAAAACAAGTATGTTATACACCTATATTCTTCTATAGGGATCATATACAGACAATTTGATCTAATATACTCGGAATGACGTTGTATTCAGGATATTATGTGTTTCATATATTTTCATTCTTCGATGAATCTTATTATTCAATGTTACCGTTGTGGTAATGGTTTTATGTATCAATCTCATTGTTTATATTGATTGATTTTTATTTTTTTGGATGATGAAATAAAATGATCCTTATCTCATGAAACTCATCACACATCACCTAAACAAATCATTTCATGCAAATGAAATGTTTCTATTATATTTATTATCTTAATATATTCAAAAATTTATAGAAATAATTTAACAAAAATTGTCTTCATTTCCATAATTTCTCAAAAAAAGATTCTTCTGACACATGGTACTATAAAATTATTTTTCAAAATATTAATACGATATATTTATGATATATTTTACAATATGGAACTTTTTAAAAATGACTCAAAAGCACTCTTCTTGAATTTTTTCCAAGAATTCACATTTTTGTTTTACCTAAAAATGTGAAAGAAATCCTTGGTTTCATGTTTATATGATGAAAAAAAATTCATCCTATAATGGAAATTATTCTTTTTGTATATTCCTTTATATATTTATTGAGGTGAGTTTCAATGAAAATTAATTTCAAAATGCGTTATCTTTTAAATTTTTCTTAAATGTGAAATGATAATTTTCCACAAGAAATGTTCAACATTATTTACCAATATTCCATAATAAGTTTAAATTAATATATTCCAAAAAAAATTATTTTAAATTATTTTTATGATTCTAAAAATACATTGAAAAAGGGCTAGTTTATCCAATAATTTTTTAAATGACTTATTAATATTCAAATAAAAGGATTTCAAAAAACAATTCTATTTAATATAAGAATTTTTAAACTAGAAATCATATTTTCCAACAAAAATGTTCCATGTGCTCTTTCAAAATCATATTACATATAAAAATACATAATTTGATGTTACTTATTATTTACTAGATATATGAACCTAATATATATTTTTAAATGGTTCCTTAAGGGGTAAATATTTTTTATGAGAATATATTTATGAAAACCATTTCTTTTTAGAGGTTTGACACTGTTAATATCCATTTTCGTCACACCTAATTTAAAGGGTTTTCCTATGGTTAAATTATGAAATTATTATGGAAGTCAACTCTTTTCAACAATTTATTACATGATGAAATGTTTTTTAAACACATTCAATGTTTTAGGTCATTAAATAATTAATTTTTTATGATCTTATAAAAAAATATATTATTTTCATAATGAGATGGGTGAGACATATATCTCCATCACATGAATTGGTTAAAGACATATATATCATGGTATAGATAGTTTTGAAATGTGTAGTGAAACTAATTTACATAGGTACTTTCTCCACTTACATGGAATTTGGAGAGAACAATTACTATTATGATGGATTGAGGAGTGAACTCATTCAAACAATGATATCCTCGCCTATGGTCCTTAACTATTATGTAAATTATTTATTATTTTTATGTGTTTTCATAAATTAGAAGTATTATGAAAATGTTTTACTCTAATGGTTCTTGTTCATTATTTACATATGATTCATGACTTATTAACTGCCAAAAAAATTTCACTGATTCAATATTATGATCATTGATATGAAGGGATGGTTTCAAATGTTTTTCTATTTCTCTTACTCTTATTATTATGTTATAATTATGTATCTTTTTTTCTTACCATTATTAATATTCCAATATCACCCTTTATAATGTTTATATTCACTTGGTTATGATAGAAGGTTTTATGTAGTGTATGTACATGAATATAACTATATGGGATGATATTTATGGGAGATTTTGAAGATATTTCATGAAAAAAAAATTTAGTTCAAGACTCCATGGTCACTACATCATTATGATCACTAGGAATTTCTTTAGTGTAATGTAACGAATACACTTCCTTAATGATGCGATACTTATGAATGAAAATATTATTTCACTATGGTTGGTATGTGAGTAATGTATTAGTTATACTTTTCAAATTATGATTAATAAAAATAAATTAATTTCCCTATGGATATATCTATTTATGTGTATGGTAATATTTTTTAGGATATTATTATGGAAGAGTTAATGTCTTATTAAATTTTTAGGATTTTTTAACAGAAAGTGAATGTTTTAATAATGAAATTCCATCTATGTTTGTATATAATATTTGGTTGTGTCTCTGGAATAGAGCTACCATGATGTAATAACTATTAGAGGGGTGAATTGATATGGACACAATCATCACATGGTGCAAGAAAATGGAACTTGATAAAAACCTAGATTGACAATACTAGGGGATATACATTGGAAATTCACAAACTACTTACAATCTATCATGATGTATTTAAAATATTAATATCAATACACTTTAATAAACATAAGTGTAGTAGAGTAATAATATGGTGTTATGATTTGAAAATATAATAATAATAATAATCATTATTTTGTTCTGCACTATGATTATTATTACTCACACTACAGTTTTTGGTTTTACCCAGTAGTGGGAACCAACAATAATTGGATCAATAGTTAATTTGGTAGAAATTGTGTTCATGAGAAACCAAATGGGATAACAACTAGGGTAAATAATATTGTGATTATTCCTAATATTTTATCATGATAAATTATTAAGAAAAATAACCTTAAAAAACATAGACACAAAAAAAGATATGGATTCAATCTAATAAGAGTTCAAGTAGTATAGACGATGATAGAAATAATACGTTGTTCCCCATATATCGATAATCTGTAAGAAGTAATCTAGTTATGGTCTAAAAGTAATGATACGTTTTATTAAATGTGGAAAATAATGGAATAATGTATGTGACTACCAAGTAAATATGAAATGTTTAGTTAATGTAATAGATGTGAGTAATAGTTTTCCCAAGGATTCGGTATGTTTCTAGTTTTTAATTGTTGAAATAATTGGATTTATATGAATCAAAGTCCTAGGTGGAATGTGTGTGAATAAAATTATTATATTGGTATGAGTAATGTTAATAATATTTATTATGATTAGTCCATGATCATCATATGAACAGAAATAGGTATTAAGAAACAATATGAATATTCCTAGTAAATAATTTTCCAAATATGTTGACGGTTTGATTATTTCGTGTGTGAGAATTAAATAATTTTTTTATTTGAAATGTGAAATATATAAGGACAGTTCGGTAATAATTTTTTATTAGGGAATTGATTGAATATGTTGAATGATTTTTATTATCTTGGAAATTAATTAAATTCATGTTTTTTGTGATATGGAAACAGATATCAGTGTAATACGACCCTGAATATGTTACTTTTTTAGGGAAAATGGTGTTTGATTTATAACAAGATATGATTTATAAGAATAAGGGGGAAAATTTTGTTGAACACCCTAAATATGATTATTAATTTCTCTAATAATGTTCTTTATGAAATTAGTGATGTAGTTTACAACATTTTAATATGTATGAAATAAATTAAATAATGTTTTATTTTTCTTCAGTTATTGGAAAATAGTTAATTGTTGAATGATTTTTTGTTTTAATTAAGATATATTTATTATTCTTGTTATTATAATGATTCAATAAAATATATGGATACATTATTAATATATAATTTCTATGAATATAAACACCTTCTTTATGAAATTTTTGGAAATAAAGTTATGTTTATTTTGAAACTTTTATTGAAACTATTTATAAAAATTTATTTATGATTGGGTTTTATGGTTAAACATTTTTGAAATGGTTCATGTTGAACTTTGGATAATGTTTTATAGATCAATGTATTATTTCACTATATAATGATTTATGAATATTGAGAAACCTATTATAATTCATTTGATTAATAAACAGAGATAGATTAAATGATTTATCACTCTATTATAGATCTTGTAATCTACTAGTGTTTTAGGAATAAAAAATATCATTATTTTATAATTTATGTAATTATTTGGAAATTTATCTCATCACAACCAATTGAAAAGGAAATAGAAGGAAATCAAGTGAGTATATCTTCTCAAAAAGATTCTCCAAAATTGGAAAAGATCTTTAAATAAATATTTGCAATATTATCATCATTTTGGATGATATCAATGACATATTTCTCAATTATTTCTTTTATGTCTTTTTAATCATCAACTGTCTCTGGGTAATGTTCCATATTACCCCCATCAATATTTGGGTGTTAGTTATCTTTTCTATATCGATATTTTCTATTTCCACCTTTGTAATCTTATTTAGAAACCTAATATTTGTTATTTTTCACAACTATTACACAACCATTTATACATTTCTAAGAGTAAATCATATTAAAACATTATATGATGTGATTTTCCGAGAAATGTGATTTTTTATGATAACCCATTTTTTCAATAAAATGTTCAAATTCTAAGGATGTGATTTCTTTAATGGGGTTATAAATTTACACACATTAATTTTTGATATATATATATATATATATATATTTTAAAAATAAATTAAATCATTTTGAAATTTTTCATCTCATGAAATATTTAGTTCTTCATGGGTTATACGCACAACGAGTCTGGATTTCATTGCGATAAACACTACGTGTAACATAAATTACATTCAAAACCAAATTTAAATGAAATATCATAATATAAAAAATATTATTATTTTATATTATTGTTATCACCTTATCATTACCCTTGTGAGTATGAGTATGATTCACTAAATTATTAAATTATATTGTTGACATGTTTATTTTCAATAAAAGTGTGGTTAATGAAAAAAACATATGAAAATAAGCACTATATTTTAATAAAGGAATATATTTCAGAAAAAAATATTGTTATCCATACAGACAGTTTTTACCTCAAAAAATTAAAAAATTCACCTTTGATGATTTCTTTTAATGAAATTTATAAATTATATTTTCAATTACATGGATAACTTTCATCTTATGTGTTTTGTGTAAATGAGAATTGAATAATTACAATTTTACTCTTAAAACTATATAATAAAAAAAGTAGTTTTGTGGACTTTTTAACATTATTTTATTATTATTATTTCCATTTTAGAAAAATTAGTTGAAGAATTAAAATAAAAAATTGAAATTAAAATTTTTAAATTACCATATGTTGTGTTTTTCATAGTTTTCAGAGATGATGAATATTTCAATTAATTGGTAAAAATACATATTTTTGTTAGGAATTTTCAACCCTTTCTAAAAAAATTAGATAAATTAAAATTATATTATGAAGGATGAAATGGTAAATTTAGTACAATTATATAGCTATTAATCCAATTTATGTAATTGAAATGAATTTCATATTTAATTTTGATTTAATAATATTTTAATCATTTGTACATTTTTCAATTAGAAAACATGTTTCTCATCACGACTATGAGGTCAATTGTAAATTATAATTCGTCGATTATGTGAATCAAGTATGAAAAAAATATATTCTATAAATTTAAGAATATTTAATTATATTTTATAAAAAAATTCAAAATAATTTTTGACCATAATGAATATTAAAATAGTAAAAAATATTCATCCATGTAAAATTTAAAATTTGGTTAATGGGGGTTAAACATAAAAGATACGTGTAATAAATGGAAAAAATATCCAAATAAAATTATAAATTAATATTTTCAACTTATAAATTATTATATCAATAATGGCCTATTTTTGGGCCTTGTGGAATTGGGAAAATGTAGGTACATATTTTTTTAAAAAAAATTACATGTGTGCCAACAACTCACTAATAAAAGGCTGTAAAGTCACACAAATTATTTAGAATTCGAAATCCTAGAATGTAAATATTTAATTGATAAAATTACATTCTTAATTCCTTATTATAATCCATGACCCATTATTTTGGTTAAAATCCATCCAATAAATCTTTTTGGTGGATACCAAAGAAGTTGTTTAAAGAATAGGTAACATCCCTAATCAAGCATTTTTTTATTTCCTTCACCAATTCCATAAGTTATTATTAATCCAAGAATATATAAAAAGGGTTGTGTGTTTCCATATAAATATTTTTTATTATTTTAATGAAATAAACAAATTCCTTCTTTTATTCAATAAAATTGTATATAGAATAATCATTCGTGTGTTTGATTCCCTACCAATATTAGAGATGATGTTATTTGTTTTAAATCCCTAACTCACAGACAAGGAAATAATGATGTAGTTAATGTTTATATATGAAATTTATGATATTATTATAAATCTTTAATTATAAATACCACATATAAATTCATACCTCTTAAGTTGTTGGAAAACAATAAGGTCGCTAATGTGTACGACAGACTACTACCTTGAAAAAAAATGAGACGTGTTATTTATTTTTTAAATAGATTTTATTATATATAGAATAAAATGTTACATATTATATTTGTAATGTATTTTTAGTTCCTTAATTATTTTATCACATAAACATTCTTAATTTCCATTATGTTATAGACATGATAATGTCTTTCATGTGTACAGTGGAGTACTACCTCTCAAAGCGATATGTTTTTTTTTCACTTACACATTACCTGGATGTTATTATGTATATAGTATTATAAAATATGTATATATATTGAATAAAATTATTTTATAAAATTTTACATTTAATTAACCATTATTTTATTAATTTTTTCATTAAAATGGAAACAACGATCATGCGTACATACAACTTTCCACGTCTATGAATTTGGTATTTCATTTTATGTATATAACTTTTCTGGATTATGTTAATGAAAATTATAATGAATATATGTGATATTAAAATAATTTATAACAATCATGAGTTTATTTAACCATAATTATCATAATAGGAAAAAATAAATAACAAATCAAAACATACATGAAAAAAAGCAGTTATTATGCGAAATGTTATTTTAATAAGGAATTATTTTCTAACATGTATAATGTTCAGAAGTATTTTGTAACACCCCGAGCTTCCACAATACGCTTCTCATTCAATAATGCAATAGCTTGCATTGTACGCAACATCGAGTTCTAAAACACTGCGACTAATCATAGTAGCCGTTATGAATAGTAATAACCACTTTTTAAAATTATAGAAATTTTATATTTCAAAACGGACTTCATTTTTGGATTCGGAATATCGAAATTAGCCTATGTGGAATTTTTGGTATTTTTCTGAGAACTTCTAATTTTTATGAATAGTGAAAAATACTTAAAAACAACTTTTTTAATAAAAATATTTTATAGTGAAAAATTATACTATTTAGTGGTTTTAAATTATAATTAGAATATATTTTTACCATTTTATCCAATGGTGGTCATTATAATTAATTTAACATTGAAATTAGACATAAACAATTGCCAATCTTTTGATATAAATTGTTTCTTAAAAACACGCTATTTGTTGTGACAACGGGAATTAATTATAAAATAAATTAATTCAACTTATATTTTTGGAATTTTGTAAAATAGACATCATTTTTGAAATGGGAATAGCAATTATATCTTAGGGTGAAATTTTTGCATTGTTCTGAAAAACATCAATTTTTTATGAATAGTGAAACCACTAAGTGGTAGTTAAATAACTGATTTTTCATTTAAATGAAATATTACCACCTCTGTGATTTGATTTTCAAAAATCCAACATACATGGTTTTCATTAAGAAGTAAAATGTGGTTCAATGAGATTAAAATAATTTTTGGTGAATAGTAACTTTTAAGTTCTTAATCGTGATTAGAGGTAATTCGTGTAGTTTAAGGTAAAAATAATGTTTTAATAAAATGAGATGAGCTTGACACATGTCCTACCCTCATTGGATGTGCCATGACCGACCAAGACAATCCATGGGTCAACTTGGGGACCCCATGGAGCCACTTTAGTTAGAAAATGACATAAATACCTTTTATTTAATGTTAAAGTAAAAAATGACACAAACATGAAATGTTTTACTAAAACAATTTTTACATGAGGTTATAAAAGTCATAGTTTTGACTATAAATATTCATTGGAAAGATAAAGATATTTCCTACATCATAGTATTTTTTTATAATTTTTAGACATTAAATAAATTAAATTATTTATGACATCATGATGATGCAGCGATGACCTCATTATTTAACGATTTAAATAAAATAAAAATATAATGTAAACTCCAAGGCATACACTTGTCAAAAACCTATTGAATGAGTATATTTAGAACCCTTATCACCTTATCCTCTAATTATATAAGTGCGGTACCTCTAAAATCCAAAAAAAAAATTATAATAATGTGACTTTTCTTTACTTTCCAAGAGTGCCCCTCCTCTCCACTTTTAAAAGGCCCCCACATCTACCACCTTACTAACACTTTAAAAGCCTTTTGGCTCGGCCAACCTCTTCCCAAATACTCTCCCAACTTCCCTCGCTAACTCCTAGAAGCCTCACTTTGGGAAGACATCTTCCCAAGGAATCCTTTGGCTCAAATCAAAACTGTTACCCAATTTTAAGGTAATGTCTTCTCTTATGTTATTTTGTTTTATTTTTCTTATCCAAACCCCTAAACTCTTTTTATATCTTTCTTTTGTAACAAAACCAGTATCCTCAATATACTAGGATGTTGTTATAATGAGTATTCAAGCTACACTTACACACACCTACATCTAATGGTTAAAGAACATACAGTTTTTTTGGATGGCGAATTTCTGCCTCACGAAACGATGATTGTTCAACACTCATAAAACACCTTCAAAGGTGGCCATTAAGATGTCACTATATTTATAAATGATATATAATATGTTTATGTTTTACATAAGGTTCTGTATTTTTCATTTATGGCATACGTTTATTATTTCCATTATGGGTAAACACGATATTTTCATTTTAGGAAGTGCGGACTACCGCCCCCTCAAAGTGATTTGAATCGTTAATGCCATATGTGGGATGTATAAATGATGGAGTAAATGATATTATATATGATTATATAATGGAATTATAATATACCTTTATATCATTATGATTTCATTAAATATGAAATAGAAATGAAAGTAGTGTTCATGCTTACGTACGGCTTACCGTCTCCAGGAACGGTGCATTTCATTTCTTAGCGCTAAACGTTATGGAATATTATAAATGCATGTATATACTGGATATATATGATATATATGATATCTATAACATGAATATAATTCTGGATTTAATGGATATTTGACCACATGAACAACTTTTAATTATAGGAAGTTTATTGTTGACTCAAGTACCAAAGATCGACAAAACGACCGTTATTAACTTAAATAATTACATAATATTCATAACATTGTAATAAGTGATATAAAAAGGTTAATGAAATTAAAAATGGTTCTTAATAAGGTAGATATTAACTCTAGTTTATTATTTAGGAGGTTAAAGAACGGTCGAGTCAATTCGTACACGAGGTAAGGGAACTTCTTAACCTAATTTCCATTCTTTGGGTTAATCTCCTACATTCAAATTATGTCATGATATTATTATGTCTTATTTTATATGTTTACTTTCTTTATGTGTACCTATAGTGAATACACATAATTGATCTATTTTATTTTTAAAATGATCTTTTTAAGGACTTCGTCTCAATCTCCTTTCATTGAGGCATATTTGGTTTTATACACAACATTCTTTTATACGGTGTTTAAACCCCTTTGACTTTTACGTTTATTCAAAAGGAATCTTTTTATACGAAGCGTTTTACTAAAAAAAAAAAAGGGAATGTTTTTCTTTCCGTGCATATGCGGAGAAAACGACCTCTCCACCGTCGTGACCATTATTTGAGTTTCATCTTCCTCTACAAGCCATAATTTTTTTAATTAAAAATAAATACCATGTTATACTTTTCTTTTATTTTGGTATTGAAAATGGTTTTGAAAGCATTTTTATTATATCATTGTGTTTAGTGATATCTTGTGATTGAAATGTGGAAATGTTATGTTTCCTTTATACATGTTTTATGTGATACGATTATGTTATGGTTTATGATATGTTTAAACCTATTCATATGAGAAATGCATTGGACTTAATAAGTGACGGGTGGAGCCCGCTATAGCTCCTCGATGCATCGGTAGGTCTCATGAGACAACTAGACGTGGAATTGGCCGAGGCCCTTTCCCAATTTGATTTTTGATTTTGGCCGAGGCCTTAATCATTTTAGACGTCTTGGCCGAGGCCTTGAAAAAATGTTTCAGAATGTCTGGCATTATGCATTCCATCATTATGAAAGTGGTTAATGACATTTCATGTGATTATTCGACCTGTAGAATATCCATGTGAAAAAGTAAATGGAATTATCTCATTTTACTTTTTCCATATCATGTTGATGTTCAAGTTTAAAAGGCTTTTGTTTTAGTTATACTTTTCCTTAAATGTATATGTCTATTTATTAAAGCTTCCGCAATATTGTTATCATTACTAAGCATCTGAGCTCAACCCGTTCAATGTTTTAATATTTTCCAGGATGTGAAGAAGTATTTTAGGAATGACCTGCAGGGATAGTCAGAAGAGGATATAAGTGTGGACTATGAAGACTTTGTTATTTTAGATTTTCAATTTATGATGTTATGTAACATTTATGAATGTATCTAGTGTTTCCAAGGCTACTAAACTAATCGGTCTTTCAAGACTTGATCTTTTGTGATCATGCCAATGTTACGAAGTAATGCACAAACTCTGGGTAACTCGGGTCGGGGCGTTACAGTTGGTATCAGAGGCAGTTTAGTACTAACCTTGGAAGCTAGATTTAGATAAACTCTGATTAGAACACATAGCCCAAAGATAGAATTTAAGGATTAGTATAGAAGAACCTCCTAGAATTTTGGTATTATCGAGATTTTGGGAGTTTTACGAGAAATACAACCCTGTCTGGATACGAGCAGGTAGAGGCGGCTCTGGCACAGATGTACCTAGGGGTAAAACCTGAAAACACCGCTTTGAGCTAGACTCGAACGAGAACTGGTGCACGATAACGGGCCTTGCTTCACTCTTGGTTATGACACTTCCGGGGGATATGCTTAGGATAATTATCATTTTCTTTACAAACCACTATGAAAGGTTATGATTATATACTTCCTCAAAGAAAACAGTCCTTTTTTATGATTATGGATTATATCCATAAATAGTTCAATTTATGTAAAGTGTTTTACAAATATGGAATTATGTATTTTAATTCATAAACTAATATCATTTATTCCGTTGTTTAGAAATGGAGACTACTGGAAGGAATGGAAATCGTATCAATGCACGCACTCCGTGCAGGGATTTCCCTCCTGCTCAACATAATTATTGTGGAGATGGAGATACAACTGGTGTTGGTCAACTTATTACCATACTGGGACAACTCACTCAGGTTATGAATAATAACCTTACTCGTATGGATCACCCTGATCCACAACGTGGAGGATCAATGTTAGACTGCTTCATGAGGCAACAACCACCAACATTTAATGGGGGTAAAAATCCGTTAGTAGCTGAGAAATGGATAAACTCCTTAGAGAAAATATTCCACGTCGTGGGGAGTAGCGAAAGGGAGAAGGTTATCATGGCAGTTTACCGCCTCACTGGAGATACCGATCAATGATGGTCATTGATTCAAAATACAAAGGAAGATGATGACGTATCGAATATGGAATGGAGGGAGTTCAAAGGGCTTTTCCTAGAAAAATACTATCCTCGTGACCATCGAGCAGATATGGAAAGACAATTTTTGAGTCTAAGACAAAATGAGGATGAGAATGTCGCAATGTATGAGGCCAACTTTACAAGGTTAGCGAGGTATGCTGCAGATTATATACGTTACCCAAGAGGTAAGATTGATCGTTTATTTGATGGGTTAAAACCATTTCTCCATCGAGCTTTAGTATCACAATCTTTATCAACATACGAAGATATTGTCTCATGTGCTATCAAGACAGAAAAGGAATTCTCTAAGTCTTATGACAACAAAGTAAAGAAAGATAAGAAGAGAATGGTGGAACAAGAGACAGATAAAGGGAAAAAGGGAAAGAAGGATTTTCCATTATGTGATAATTGTGGGAAGAATCACCCTGGTACTTGCCTAAAAGGAATGGGAGTTTGTTATAAATGTGGGGAAAAAAGTCACCAGGCGCATGATTGCAAGGGAAAGAAAGAGGATATCAATGTTGAATGCTAAAATTGTAGGGAAATGGGGCATTATGCAAATGAATGTCCTAAGCGTCAGTAAAACATACCTCATAAAAGGCCAAGGGATCAAGGACAATCTTATGCTGTTACTACAGTTGAAGCAGAATAACTAATGTATTGGTGCTTTTGGACTCATGGATTATATTCTGGTTATTAGAATAATGTGATATATATATATAAGGATTGTACTTCAGTACTTTTGAATTTCAGTAAGGTATTAATATGATGAAGGTAATTATATTTTTATTATGTGACAATAATAGAAACTTTACTTTGTTTGGGGAATCTGAAAAATTGATTTTGGAATATAGAGACCTTTTAGAGAACGTCTGGACAGAGGTATTTTGGAAACTATAAAGGTTGTAGTGGATTAAGTTGATATTTGGATAGTATTGTTTAAGGTTAAAAAATTTATGAAGATTATTTTTGAATATTATAATACTATAGTTTTAGGAAAAGGACAACCTGCAGGGTGGGGCATAACCCGTCGCGTTGGAAAAAGCTGCAGGAATCGAACCCACAATCATAGTGAGACAGAACTTTATTTCCTACCACGAGCCTACAGGAAGTCCCTGGTTATTACAAAATAATTTTACTAATCTAAATTGTATGTGTTAACATTTGGAACCTTATACAATTAGGATAAGTATAATATTTTTGAGTTCTATTATCTTTTTGAGTGAAAGATGAGTTGAAGTTTGAAACTCTAATTGTGAAGCATAAATATATATATACCTATCTCATATTCAGTGAATGAATTGATTCTTAAACTTTAGTAAAGGGATATTAAAACAAAAAAATGTGTTATCCTAATACCTTATGTCTTGTTGAACTGATGATATTTTAAATCAACATAGATTGAAGGCTTTGAGGCCCTCAATTTGACAGTTGATTGTGATTGATGACCTCAATCACTCCCTAAAAATATTTACGTTTTTCCTCCAATTATATGTCTCTAATTTCCACCAATGTTCTCATAATCGATATCATAATTGGGTGGTGACTTTTTAATTTCCCTTTCCCTCTTATTAAGGCTAAATTTTACTAATCTTATTTCCGATGTGGGTTTTCCACATAGGTATTTTCTATTTTCAACCATTTGTTTTCCAAGAAAAATTTCAAATTTTGAGGACGCAATTTATTGAAGTAGAGGAGAATGTAACACCCCGAGCATCCACAATACGCTTCTCATTCAATAATGCAATGGCTGGCATTGTACGCAACTTCTAGTTCTAAAACACCGCGACTAATCATAGTAGCCGTTATGAATAGTAATAACCACTTTTTAATGTTATAGAAATTTTATATTTCAAAATGGACTTCATTTTTGGATTCGTAATATCGAAATTAGCCTATGTTGAATTTTTGGTATTTTTCTGAGAAATTCTAATTTTTTATGAATAGTGAAAAATACTTAAAAACAACATTTTTAATCAAAATAATTTATAGTGATAAATTATACTATTTAGTGGTTTTAAAGTATAATTAGAATATATTTTTACCATTTTATCCAATGGTGGTCATTAGAATTAATTTAACATTGAAATTAGACATAAACAGTTGCCAATCTTTTGATATAAATTGTTTCTTAAAAACACGCTATTTATTGTGGCAGCAGAAATTAATTATAAAATAAATTAATTCAACTTATATTTTTGGAATTTTTTAAAATAGACATCAATTATGAAATCGGAATATCAATTATAGCTTAGGGTGAAATTTTGGCATTGTTACGAAAAACTTCAATTTTTGATGAATAGTGAAACCACTAAGTGGTAGTTAAATAACTGATTTTTCGTTTAAATGAAATATTTCCACCTCTGTGATTTGAATTTAAAAAATCTGATATATATGGTTGTCATTAAGAAGTAAAATATGGTTCAATGAGATTAAAATAATTTTTGGTGAATAGTAACTTTTAAGTTCTTAATCGTGATTAGAGGTAATTAGTGTAGTTTAAGGTAAAAATAATGTTTTAATAATATGAGATGAGCTTAACACATGTCCTACCCTCATTGGATGTTCCATTTCCGACCAATACAATCCATGGGACATCTTGGGGACCCCATGGAGCCACTTTAGTTAGAAAATGACATAAATACCTTTTATTTAATGTTAAAGTAAAAAATAACACAAACATGAAATGTTTTTTACTAAAACAATTTTTACATGGGGTTATACAAGTCATATTTTTGACTATAAATAGTCATTGGAAAGATAAAGCGATTTCCTACATGATAGTATTTTTTTATAATTTTTAGACGTTAAATAAATTAAATTATTTATGACATCATGATGATGCAGCGATGACCTCATTATTTAACGATTTAAATAAAATAAAGAGATAATCTAAAATCCAAGGAATACACTTGTCAAAAACCTATTGGATGAGTAGATTTCGAAACCTTATCACCTTACCCTCGAATTATATAAGTGTGGGACCTCTAAAATCTGAAACTCATATTATAATAAAGTGACTTTTCTTTACTTTCCAAGAGTGCCCCTCCGCTCCACTTATAAAAGGTCCCAACCTCTACCACCTTACTCACACTTTCAAAGCCTTTTGACTAGGCCAACCTCTGCCCAAATACTCTCCCAACATCCCTCCCTTACTCCTAGAATCCTCACTTTGGGCAGAAGTCTTCCCAAGGATGCCTTTGGCTCAAATCAAAAGAGTTACCCAATTTTAAGGTAATGTCTTCTCTTATGTTATTTTTTTTTATTTTGCTTATCCAAACCACTAAACTCTTTTTATATCATTCTTTTGTAACAACACCAGTATCCTAAATATACTAGGATGTTGTTATAATGAGTATTCGAGCTACACTTACACACACCTACATCTAATGGTTAAAGAACATACGGTTTCTGTGGATGGCGAATTTCAGCATCACGAAACGATGATTGTTCAACACTCATAAAACACCTTCAAAGGTGGACATTAAGATGTCACTCTATTTATAAATGATATATAATATGTTTATGTTTTACTTAAGGTTCTGTATTTTTCATTTATGTCATACCTTTATTATTTCCATTATGGGTAAATGCGATATTTTCATTTTAGGAAGTGCGGACTACCGCCCCCTCAAAGTGATTTGAATCGTTAATGCCATATGTGGGATGTATAAAGGATGGATTAAATGATATTATATATGATGATATAATGGAATTATAATATACCTTTATATCATTATTATTTCATTAAATATGAAATTGAAATGAAAGTAGTGTTCATGCGTACGTATGGCTTACCGTCTCCATGAACGGTGCATTTCATTTCTTACCTCTAAACATTTTGGAATATTATAAATGCATGTATATACTGGATATATATGAGATATATGATATCTATAACATGAATATAATTCTGGAATTAATGGATATTTCACCACATGAACAACTTTTAATTATATGAAGTTTATTGTTGACTCAAGTACCAAAGATCGACAAAACGACCGTTATTAACTTAAATAATTACATAATGTTCATAAACATTGTAATAAGCTATATAAAAAGGATAATGAAATTGAAAATGGTTCTTAAAAAGGTAGATATTAACTCTAGTTTATTATTCAGGAGGTTAAAGAATGGTCGAGTCAATTCGAACACGAGGTAAGGGAACTTCTTAACCCAATTTCCATTCTTTGGGTTAATCTCCTACTTTCAAATTTTGTCATGATATTATTATGTCTTATTTTATATTTTTACTTTCTTTATGTGTACCTATAGTGAATACACATAATAGATCTATTTTATTTTAAAAATGATCTTTTTAAGGACTTCGTCTCAATCTCCTTTCATTGAGGCATATTTGGTTTTATACACAACTTTCTTTTATACGGTGTATAAACCCCTTTGACTTTTACGTTTATTTAAAAGGAATATTTTTATACGAAGCATTTTACTAAACGACAAAAATGGAATGTTTTTCTTTCCGTACATATGTGGCGACAACGACCTCTCGGCCGCCGTGACCATTATTTTAGTTTCGGCTTCCTCTACAAGCCATACTTTTTTTTAATTAAAAATAAATACCATGTTATACTTTTCTTTTATTTTGGAATTTAAAATGGTTTTGAAAGCGTTTTTATTATATCAATGTGTTGTATAGATATCTTGTGATTGAAATGTGGAAATGTTATGATTCCTTTATTAATGTTTTATGTGATACGATTATGTTATGTTTTATGATATGTTTAAACCTATTCATATGAATAATGCATTGGACTTAATAAGTGACGGGTGGAGCCCGCTATAGCTCCTCGATGCATCGGTATGTCTCATGAGACAACTAGACGTGGAATTGGCCGAGGCCCTTTCCCAATTTGATTTGTGATTTTGGCCCAAGCCTTAATCATTTTAGACGTCTTGGCTGAGGCCTTGACAAAATGTTTCAGAATGTCTGGCATTATGCATTCTATCATTATGAAAGTGGTTAATGATATTTCATGTGATTATTCGACCAGTAGAATATCCATGTGAAGAAGTAAATGGAATTATCTCATTTTACTTTTTCCATATTATGTTGATGTTCAAGATTAAAAGTATTTTGTTTTAGTTATACTTTGCCTTAAATGTTTATGTCTATTTATGAAAGCTTCCGCAATATTGTTATCCTTACTGAGCATCTGAGCTCACCCCTTTCAATGTTTTAATATTTTCCAGGATGTGAAGAAGTATTTTAGGAATGACCTGTAGGGATAGTCAGAAGAGGATATGAGTGTGGACTATGAAGAATTTGTTATTGTAGATTTTCAATTTATGATGTAATGTAACATTTATGAATGTATCTAGTGTTTCCAAGGCTACTAAACTAATAGTTCTTTCGAGACTTGATCTTTTGTGATCATGCCAATGTTACGAAGTAATGCACCGAATCTGGGTAACAGGGGTCGGGGAGTTACATATATCACATATGGTATGATTCATATTAGTATGGTTCGAAAAAATATATACTATAAAATTATTCCTATTATACAATGTGATCAAAATTTTAATGATGGATTTTGAGATTTTAGGTAAGTGATTCCTGACACAATTTTATTTTTTAGTGAGAAATATGACATATGAATGAAATGTTTCTTTTAGGTGGTATATATAAATCCCATGATACTTTTTTATTATATTACTTAAAATTAATTGGATATATATATATATCTATTTATGTATCTCTATATCATAGGGATTATGATTTAATAGCTAATATAGTGGTAATGGTTTTTTTCATCCCAAATTGAGATGTTATATTGTGAATACAATTATTTCATGTATATTATAATCTTATTTTAATAACAATCCTTCACTGGGACTGTGATTCAATGATACCATATTGATAATGGTGTTTTTTACAATGTCATATTTTATCAAGATTTTTTAGGAATATGTTTCGGATGATGAAACATTTAGATCCAAATAACAAGAAACATATTAAATGTTTTCTACTCTATTTTGTTCATGATATTAATATTTTCCCTTGTTTTTATATTATTTATGTATTCAACTATTCAAATTAATTTTTTATGAGAAATATACATTATTTCCATATTCAATCAAAAAAAAATATTTGAAGAAGTTGTTTTCTAAAAAAATTCAAAAATTGTTTAAACATTATTAAAATGTTTGTTTAAATAAATATTTAACCATTTTTTACTTTATAATAAAGGTTTTGAAAGGAATATTCATGAAACATTTCATACAATGTTATTTCAACTTTTAACAATGATTAAAAAGGAATAATTTCATTAATGTGTATAACATGTATATAATTTAACACCATCAAGGAAAATATTTTCATTAAATTTTCCTCCATAATATTTAATAATATTTTCAAATATAATTACTTTTAATAAAAAAATTATTTTTTAAAATTCATAAAGGAAATTTTCCTCAATAAATTTTCTAATAGAATTTTAATTCATCATTTATAAATTGAAATGATTATTTTCTAAGAAATTGATTTTTAGAAACTATAATTTTCAAACAAAATTGTTTTTATTTTGGTAAGGAAAATTTCCAGAAAAGAGAGTTTAATGAATTTTAATTAATCATTGAAAATATTCAACTGTTTTTTTCATAAAAAAATATATCAAAAATGTTTTATTTTTTAAAAATTGAAATGTATTATTATCTATAAATTTTTCAAGAAAACATTCAATAATATTTTAAAAATAATATTACATAATTTGAGGCTAATTATGATTTATATGGGATATGATACAATGACCGCATTCTGGTTCATTCTTTTATTGGCTTGTGTTTATGGTTACATGATGATCAAGAAACCCATTTCTCATAAAAATTTTATTCAATGATAAAATGCTAATAAAACCAACATATTTTCACGGGTTGTTCTATAATGAAATTATGAAATGGCTATGAATATTTTATCATTTCTATATATTATGATATCATGAAATGTTTAGTGAACCCATTTTATTTCATATGTTATGATGTGATGAATAATTTTAATGTTTTGGAACACATACGTATGATTTTCCTTGAGGGGACATGTATCTCCCACCCAATGCATTGGGTAAGGATATATATTCTATTAGATCAAAAATAATTTAATGTAAGGGTACCTAGTTTAGTATGTGATATTTTCCACTGTTGTGGTTATGGGAATGAACCATCAGTTCCATGGTTGTTTAATGAGTAAACTATTATACTATTTTAGACTTGGTAGTAAGCCTGAACTACTATTAAAATGATTTTATTTACTAATATGAAGTACAAAATTATATGTCTTATATCTATTTTATGCTCTCATGGGTCATGATTATTAATTTCCTTTTGATTAATTCTTATAAATATCCGATTATTATAACATGACTCAATCTTATGAAATTTTGATATACAGGGTATGGTTTTCAAAAGTAAATATCTTGTTATCTTACCCTTATTCCCATGTTATGCTTACATATATTTCTTGGTTACATATATTGAAAATCTATGCTCTCTGTTTCTTATGTTTCCCTCCCTAGGTTATGACCAAAATATTACTGTGGGGTATTTATAAGAATAGTAAAATGTGGCAATATATTAATTGGATGTGTTTCTGATATTTCAAAAATAAAATGATTTTGTGTCTACTCACCAATGGAACTGTATCATAATGTTCTTCAGTTGTGTGTTTGATTAGTGTAATGAATATTCATAATAAAAGATTTGATATATATGTATAAAAATTATGGGTGTCTATGAAAATGATCATTTATGAGGTTTAAGGATGGAGGCATATAACATATCAACTATAAGTAATTGAGTTGACATATAACATAGAATCTAAAAGGCTTCATGATCCAAAATGCACCGTGATATAGTTAATTCATTGAGTTCTGCTTTCTCAAAAGGCTGTCATGATCTTACCCTATATAGCTGTCCAACCTGATCACCATTACATGTCATATTCACTCCATATATAAGGGTTAATCAAACCATTATGGTCCCCTTTTATATGATTCATGAAATTAACCTCCAGTGGAATGATAATAACTGACATTGTAGAGTGTGATAATGAAAATCATCATGGAATCAGAAGTAATATACTAACAACATATAAAAATATGTGATTAAACATCCATAATGGTAGAAATATAATGAAGATATTTTCAAGGAAAAATGAATCATTTATGTGTATATCATCATCCCACACATTCATAAGAAATCACCATTAATAATGAACAACAAAATATGACAAAAAATGTTTCAACCCATGTAAAAAATAGTATATGATATCCTCAAATTTTATGTATATTCCAACCTCAGGGTTATTGATGAATATCTCAATTTTTATTCATGGAAATAATGAATGGACATGATTCACAACAATAAATAATGGAACACATGTCATGTATTTCTATAATATATTATGATTTATCATTTGATAATTTTAGAATAGATAATCAATAGAATTCCAAGTAATGAACTTATATCTAGAATAACATGACATAATGATTCCATCAAAATTTACAATTTAGATTTATTTTGTGAATAAAATTCCAAAATAAATGAATCTTCCATCGATCAATGAATAGTTTTGTTTTCTATTTTCTACCCAAGAAGTGGGCCTTGAGTATTTCCAATTATATTTGATTCATCATGAGTCCGCCAAAAAAATATAATTTATGATGAGAATAAATATAATGATATTTCTATGATGATATTTAATAATTACCTATATAAAATCCATATGGTTCTTGGGAATTCTATCTCTGATCAGGGGTTTCATTTTTCCCATTTCACTGCCATTAATAATATACCATGAATTCTTCAACATAATAAGTCTTTTTCATCAATCAACCATCACGAATATGTCAAGGATGATAATTCATCAACACATAACCGTTGAGTTCTCATTATTGATGTTATATCTCTGTTATATCAACAAAAAGGTTAACATGATACATCATCCTTCAATATTTTATTAAATTAGGTATTTTCACCAAATAATCATGAAATAAACATACGAAATAATTATATAGGCTCACCTCACCAAAATAATAAATTTTTTTATCTAGATGTAATAATAACACATCAATTATGAAATATTGGTTTATTCCAATGACGTAGATCCATAATTATATGAATGTGATTTTTATTATTTAAAAGGTTATGATAACTAATCAAATTATGTTGATAGATTATAAATTTCTGAGTTAAAGTTGGTCCAAATGAAATGAAATTAACCCCCCCCCCAAGGGAATTTATTTCATCCTCAGAAGTAGCACTCCTTCTTGCCAGTGTAACCCCACCACCATGCTGGTGGGGTCTAATATAGACAAATGATCTATTTGAACGCCTTAAGATGACCACTAGGTTCTAGTAGTAATCCCAATTCTATTTTCTATCCACCACAAGATCATTCCCTTCATCAATACACCCACAATACATATTCATATATAAAATATACTCAAAACCAAAATATGAGAATAACATGAACCCAAAGGAGATATTTATCATCTTTAAATATCCTATACACTGATTTTACAATTCTCCCACACTAATGGATTATCATCACCATGAACTACAACCAATGGTTTTACTCAAACAAATCAGGTCACCACACACAAAAAAATCCACACACTACAATGTATTATCCTATATATATCCATGATTCTATATAATATTGACCAGTGGAACCATAATACCCAAAAATACTTCTACACACAATCTATATTCTGCAACATACACTCCATGTATGATGAATCATTCTCCCTCTCACCATTCTAACAGTTGGAAACTTGAATAGTATTAGGAAAGTACCATATGATATATGAATCATGAAATATGTTTATAATACATCTTAAATGATATGGAAGATACATATGATTTTACACTATCTCTACCCAAGTGGTTTGATCGAATGGACAAATTTAGTGTGGTGATATTTTCAATTGATTCCTTAAACATTGTTGTCCCAACTATGAATTTACTCTTAGAATGACCTGATTATCCCAAAAAATATAACAGTTTCTATTATTAGCGGGTTTATATGAATTATTCTAAAATTTGAGAAATAATCACCCTATTTTCAATTAGGTACAATGTCTCAAATATCTCTCATACCAAGCTACAATACAAAATTACTACCACAATAGCATCATGAAAATTGATCGATGAATGAAATGGAATCTTGTAATGATAATAAAATAGATAAATTTTAAATAAATACAATTAAAATGTATTTAATGATCGCTAATAATGCTTTAATGATCATATCATGCTCTGCTAAATTTCTAGGGGAAAACTAGAAGAAAATCCCTTAGAATGAGAATACCCTTCCTAGACAGTTTGTATTTACGGTGATGGTAGGTTTTTATCAATATCAACAATGTCACAAAATACATATTCAGTCTCTCCCATAATCATGAAATGTATCTTGGGTTAATATTAAATTAAATATTATATGAAATTCCATGATTGTGTAACTTTTTTGAATTTAAATATTTCTCCTCTTTTATACTGAGTGAGATTCAATGACTTATATTAAATGAGAAATATTAAATATATCATTGAAAATAAATCATAATGAATCAATAAATTTATATTTCTTGAGAAATCCACTAAAAAATATCATCTTGACATCATAAAACATCTATAAGTTAATAACAATTTTTTATTCCTAGACACTAGGAGGGTGGTTTTAGGCTATAACCAATTATTTTTAAGGCATCGTGAATCAGCTATATAAACATCCCTATTCATCCCATGACATCAGGAAAATATCTTAAAGTCATGGAACATAATTTTTAACCCTAGGATGTAACACAAATTTCTATTTATGGAATTTTCTCATCGCATCCTCCCTATTTAGTTCAGGTACTGTGACTATAACATGTATTAGGATCACACCGTCATCACCCAGAGATAACCCGGTTAATAAGACAGTTCATGTTTTTTATCCTAAATCACATTAAACATTTGGTTAGTCAACTATCACACCATTAATCATTATAAAATGTAATATGTGACCACCATTATAATACATGTCAACCATCCAATATCATCAACATATTCTATCAACAAGTAGGGAAATATGATCATCAGGCTCTAGTATTCATCTAAAATCAACTCAACATATCAATATGTTGTCCTTATGTTATGGATAAAATCATATGAAATTTCTTTTACTTTCACTAGTTCAAAAGTCATCTCAAATTCATATATATAAAAGTATCTTCCCATAAAATATGCCTCATGTTTACATCCCACTATTTGAAATTGATGTTAAGACTCATCTGGTAATTGTAAACCACAAACATCGCAATGAGGAAATACTTTCTCAAATAATTTAAATCATATACCAACATTTTCAAATTTATGTCTTATGTATAATACATTCACATAAGGATATGGAACAAAAGATAGAAACTATTCCATAGACATAATCACCTCTCCCATACCAATTCCTAATGCATAATAGCATATTGCATATCTGATCCCTATATCATGATGACTCAAAACATGGGTTATATTAATCAGAATTATTATCTTTATAATGTTTTATTCACATTGTTCTCACAACATTAATTTTACCCTATTTTTCATCAATATATTCATAGGTCTTGATAGTTGAGAGAATTACATGATAGATCTATTTTAATATCCTAATAATCCAAAAAATCATGTATTCTCAAAAAAGCTCTAAGGATGTGTATGGGAGAGAACTTCATACCATTTCCTTGGGTATATGGATATACCACTCATAGAAAAGATATACCCTAAAACAATATCGTATAAATTAAGAAGTTACACATTCATATCATTTCATAAATTTAGTGTGATCATAGTCCTCTTGCGGATATCTAGATATCTGTATAATGATTCTCTATGGTCAATGAGTATGTGAAGATGTTATCACTTAACACTGTGATGAATGATTCAAGATATTTTCTTGAAATCCTGTTCATGAGAAAGATGAATAGTAACATCACATTTTCCAAAACAAAAGGAATCACCATGTAATCATATATCTCATACCGACTCTAAAACCACTTTGTTGGGATTTACACCTCTCTGACCCATATAGAGTGGTAGCTTGTTAGAAGATCAATTGTTTAGGATATGTTGAATACTTATAACGGATAAGAAGACAATTTATATTTGAAAAATTATATCTATTCTTAAACATCACTAGGATTAGCTTATTAATATAAATTCATTCTTGAAAAATATCATATTTCATATCATAAATAAATATTGGTTCCCCCATTTTGATTTATTAATCCAAATCATTTTCTTTTTTCTAGAACCATGATCAATACATCAAGATCCTTCAACTAAGTTGATGCCAATAGATATGATGGTATGAAAATGTGTTTTGCGCTCATCTAAATATCTATATAAATTAAATAATATCTTAGGGTATATCTTTATGATGTCCTTTAGAATTAAATCATAATAGAGATCCATCACGGAAGTAGAAGAGTAGGGTACATTCACTACTCCTACTAAAGGATACAAGCTTGACATTTTTTCATTTCAATCCTATTAAGTATAAGTATATACCAGATCTATTTTTTCCAATTTCCCATTCTATAATCATTATATAATTCTCTCGCTATGATGAATCAAAGACCACCATTATTTGATAGAAAAAAATGTTATCTAATTTTTTTAGCCAGTTTGTAATGTGCCCCCCCTCACTTATTGGATTGAGAA
Source organism: Viscum album (assembly GCA_963277665.1). Lineage (NCBI taxonomy): Eukaryota > Viridiplantae > Streptophyta > Magnoliopsida > Santalales > Viscaceae > Viscum > Viscum album. The sequence continues at coordinate 1,480,375,110 of OY728142.1, read as the reverse complement.
GAGGAGGAGGTGACACATGGATTTAGGGGACATCCCCAAGATACCAAAGGATGTAAATAAATGCAAAAGGACTCATAGAAATTTCGAAGACTATTTTCCATTTAAAAATCTAAAAACCCATGATAACCAAAAAAGGAAATATTATATATAATTTATCTGTACATAACACAACTCATACAAAAACAATTCACACCATAGTCATATCAGAGTAAATAATAGAATCAAAGTAACATAACCATTATAGTAAAAGGATAGAAACACCCAAATACACTGAAGAAAAAAACTAGAAACTCCCAATCTACTCCAAACAACAAATAAACATGAGAAACCAAAGGTACCATGAAGAATCACAAAAAATTGGGATAACATTCCATTACTTGTGTAATGATATTTAAAATATAAAAATGTACCATTGTTCCCAAGAAGGTTGTGAGTATAAAACTATATAGGATTTCCACAATGGATTCCCAACTCATGCCACTATGATTAAATTGTATAATAAAACTATTAAAATAGATTAAAAATATATTATATTTAAAAAAATTGTTTTTTATGTAATGAAACAAAACAAGCTATCACAATCATATTTTAATGAAATCATCAACAACACCTTTAAAACATTTTATTTGTTTAATATTTTTGTTATAGGCTTCCATGCCAACACAAATAAATAATTCATACACATAATCGTGGTGTTACCACTGATGGTAGAACATCATGTCCATAGTTCATCCCTTTGATAGTGGTATTTCATGACCTCTATCCATCCCACTCAACTAATTCCCAACCATTAGGCCCAAATCATGCCATTCAATTTACCAAAATCCAATTTCCACTCTTCTGATTTAAAAAAAAACCATTTCATTATTTAATAAAAAAATTAATAAATACATTAGAGGCGTCAACAAACCAAAATTTCAAAAATACATTAAAAATTAAAAAGAAATTAGTTTTCCAAAAAAAACCACCTTATCAAAATATCAATGAAGAAACAAAAAATATTACACAGTCGTATCAATAAATTTAATAAATTTGAAATCAATAATTCATGTTCTAATCAAGAGTGTATGAGTGAGAATCCACCCATAGCATAAACATAGGAAAAAAATATAATGACACAACAACATCCAAAAATTAACTTAGATCATCTAGATATGAACATATATATTGTTGCCTTTAACTATATAAAAATATCTTATAAATATTACCATGAAGAAACATAGATCTATCTGTTAATGACTATACCTATAGTTACAAAATTAGGAGGCAAGGAGATCTAAATAAAAAAATGAAGACAAAGAACATACTGAGGAATCAAATCCTCTAACTCATTGACATTCTGCGTGGAATAACTACTAGATTGAAGGGATTGGTCACTTTAGCCTTGTGATGGGTATTTAATCTTCACATTTGATATTATAAAAAAACTAATCTAAGAGGTGAAATTGGATTGGTTAATGATTTTATTATATAATTTATTAAGGTTCATGGTTAGGGTCCACGATTAGTAAATACTTTTTCTAACCATTCACAATCCACTACCTCCAAACACCCAACATAGAGGTGGATCATATGATTAAAAAAATCATGTGCAAACCATTTAATTGAAAATTATCCAACATTTTATGTTTTATCCTAAAATTCACAGTGTTTTGATAAATAGTGTGCCCATTCAGTTCCCTTCCATCTAGTTGTACGGTTTCATTAGGGGTGTTGTACAATTTCTATCAATAATTATCAAACTATGAACCTATATAAATGACTCAAAAACATGTGAAATCTCCAATAAATGTCCCTAAACATGTCCCAATAATGTTATATACAAAGAATAAATAAATAAAAGGTTATGTACCAACACTTGGGGGTTATATGTTCTCCATACCATTATTAGTTCCATACCTATAATGTAGAACAACTACATTGGTAAGACTAGTTTTGGGAAATTGTTCTATTATTTCTTTCTCAGGGTCCCATGTTTTTTCTTGAATAAGAAAATGTCCATCGTAAAAGAAGCACTAAACACATTATTTTTTTCCCAAATGACATTATCATTCCTATCCAAAATATATATGGTTATATGAAACAATTTAGTATCCAAATTAAGTTCAATGTATTTACATTGAATCAAATGGTTAGTATTAGGATGATACATTCTCAATGGAGATACAAGAAACTCATTATGAACTAAACTAAACCTTGGTGAGACATATAACTGATTTTCCATGTCACCAGCCTATTAATTTATCCCAAAAGGACCTATGTATTGAGAAGATATCCAGACCTACATCCAAAAATTATGATCCTAGTTACCTATAAGGAATCTCAAGAACATATGATCACTCACCTAAAATAACAACAGTAATCGATAATGTTATACACAATATTTCTAACAACTATGACCCATATATGTCTTTATTAAAATAAATTGAATCTTATTTATGTTATCTTCAACAAGGATTGGTCATTCCATTGAAACCTCACATATTTCCTCCGAACAAAGTGGACAACATTAGAAGAACCCATTCAATGCTTTAAAAGAAGAACTTTTTTAATTATCCATGATATCTATTGCAATAGGTGAACACCACAAATTGTATTTTATCCTCCTATTAATAAAAAATACTTTTACACAAGACCATAGAATATATTTAGAAATTTATATTTCCTTTCCAAAATTTCCATCTATTTGAGGATGATACACCATTCTAATAGTCAAATTAGTCCTATGTGATTGCAATAAAGATCTAAAAAATAAATTTTAATCCTTATATATTTCTCTTATACTATCAAAACCTGTAGATCATGTCTTTTTACCACTTCTTAGATATTTATTTATGAATATGTCTTACAAAAAAATTTATTCATGAATTGTGATGAAATTGTATGACATTGTGAGTTGATCCAATATCCCCAAAATGGAATAATTTTTCTAAACCATCTATAGTAAACCTACTGCAAAATCCAGAGCTATCTAATCACATTTCCACATGGGAATTGGTAAATAATAATACATAACTGAGTTCCATCATTTTCCCCCCTTATCCAACTGACATGTGATGAATATTCTAATAATCTAACAAACTCTAATTTCATGCAATCATAAAATATTTCATACTTTAGAAACATATAAATTTTTTTTTCCCTGAATAATAAAACATCTCATATGGTTTTATTAAAGAATAATTTTATTTTGGAAAAGAAAAGGGTACTATCGTTTGATATCAAAACCAAAAAATCATTGTTTTTTGAATATTTCATCCATTAATGGTATCGCCACCCTTGAGATTTCGTCACCTAGAAACATATTAAAAATAAGATTTTTTTGTAATACACCTTCTCTATGAAAACAAGATCAGTTGAAACAAGAAAGTAAAATGAAACACAACATTGGTCTTCACAATCAATGTTCATCTCATATATCAATGAAATCATTTTATACCAATGTAAATCCTCTTTCACAAATTGACTATATAATTTTATGATTTCATTAACCACCACTAATTCATTTTTACCCATAGTTTACACAAAGTAAACATAAAATATTTCATGATACTCCATCAAGTTTCATTAGTTCAGATTCAAATAACATATTGATAAAATATTATTCAATATCATATAATACATAAACACTATAAATCTATCCCCCAATAGGTAATGACACCATTAATTCAGATTATTAACAATAATATAAAATTATAAATTGTTTTCTGAGTAGTTATTCTGATGATACCATAACATTCTTCATCCATATCTAAGAAAATTACCTCCCTACATGAGAAAACAGACCATCTCATATTATGTAGAATTACAATACACTATATAACCATTTAATAATTCCAAAAATATCATGATCGATGATGAAGTAAGGTGAAATAGATCCAATTGAAAATACATCAAACATTCATCATTCCATTGGAATTTAATCTTTTCCTTTTTCAAATCATTCATTTGATAAGACAGTAATGAAAATTAACAAACAAAATGTCAATAATAAACAGAATGACAAAGGAAAATGATTATCTTAATTGTATTATTTTGTGCTTTCTAATTGATCCCCACCCATATCTTTTATATATCCATTTAAATACTTTTCATATATAACATGGAAATGGAAATGTACCACTTCACTGGTTCAATAAACACAATTGTTGAAATTTTATGGCCAAGAGGATTAACTTCAATCTCAAAATAGACACAAATACACACAAAATAATTATTTATAATATCCACTATCCCAAACTCCAAATGATGATATCCTGAATGTAAAAAAATTAGAGGCACAGTAAGAACACATAAATTTATCAAATGGAAATTAATGTGCTCAAGAGGATACCAATTCATAATTGTATCCTAGTTAAGAATATGATAATCTATTCGAATCCTAATAGCTCTATTGTTCTATTTTAAAAAATGAACTGGTTCTTCTAATATAGACATACTAGAATGAATTATTAGTATTCTTTCCAACTATTCAAACTATACTATCCACTCTATTTTTTTAATAAATACATTTGATATGTGGTAAGTGAGATAAGATTATTCACTGGCAAGTGATGACTCTTAAAATCCACTTCCATTTTGTGTGGAATCATAGATAAAATATCTAAAAAAACATCCAAAATACTAATTAACAATTGTTGGAATCCAAATATTATTCACATTATCCATAGATTCAAAGGTCATGGATACCAAAAAGTTTGAGATAGTTCAAACCAATAGTTTTATCATGTGACATCCTAGACTGGGAGCCACACACAGCCATGCCTCGAGCCAGTGGGACACATAACCTAGGGTAAACCTCCCCATATTCTAGAGATTACTAACTAGTATCGAGGTTATAATTTTGTCATGGGGATACTATACCCCCTTTATCATAGAAATATCATAGAATAAATAAATATTAAATAACATATTTTCATATAACAATATTTAGGAAGACACGGGTATCATAAGATGAAAAAAAAACTGGAAACACAATATCAGAACATAATAATAGACATACCATAGAAAATTACATTACATGTGTCAAAATGAAAACCCCAAAAGTAAAGAAATTGAATACTCCAATGGGTTTCACAAACCACATTCAGTTCCCTCAACCATGGTCCATCCCAAATCATACATCTATCCTAGGGCCATTGAACTTATCCTATCTATCAAACATGCTGTTTATTGGGTTAATGATATGGAATCACATTTAAGGTGTGAGTACAATACAATAGGCCACCACAAACAAAACTTAAAAAATATACATTCAATAAAATGTTTATGTAATTGAATAAAGAATATATAATAGAAATGATGTGGACAATTTCAAGTTATTAAATTACTCTTTATTTAATAGCATAACACCGACTTTCTCGAGGGCACCAGAACTCTCAACACCTTCTTTAGACCATTCCAGATTATAAACAATCCCAATGGGATAATGTATATTTAATAATTCCATTATTACCATTCTTCATCTTAATTTACATATAAATTTTAATTTTATCCCTCACCATTTCAATTGAAACCATGGTAATTTGATCCTATAAACAATGTCCCACACACGATAATCACATATGAATTCCATTATCCTCATTTATGATTTCTTATCTCACTATGAAATTTTGATGTAATATACCATGTCCCACAGACAATATTATAATGTGAATTCCATTGTCACACTTCATCATTTCATATCATATTACGGTATTTTGATGTAGTAGACCATATACCACACATAATTATCACATTAACTAATCCACTAATTAAGTAATCACATTAATTCCATTAATTAATTAAACGATTAGTTAACAAATTAAAAATATAAAATTTCTATAATTAATTCAAAAATTAAGTATAATAATTCTAAATCACAATATCCTATAATTATTTAAACAATTAATTATTTATATTCACATACACAAGATATCAAAATTAATTCAAAAATTAATTACTCATAATCACAATCTCAATATATATTAATTAATTAAACAATTAATTATTCATAGTCACAATATAAATATCCCATAATTAATTCAATAATTAATTATTCATATTAAAAATCTCAATATCCCATAATTAATTCATGAAATAAATATTCTAATTTAATATCCCAATATTCCAAATTTCCTAATGCCCTAAATTAATTAATTCAAAAAATTAATAAATTTATTCAAAAACTAAATTGATAATATTATAATATAAGTTATATTATTACATACACATAACTGAAATCAATTATTTTGGATTTTATTTAAATACCACCTACCTCATGATTGATTTAAAAATCTGACAAAAATTACCCAATTCAGGTAGAGTAATGATGTAGAAGGAGATCTAGATCTAAAACCCAAATTTTGTATCGAAAAAATTATTATTATCAAACTATGGATCTAGTTCGGACAATCTCATATCTAGATATATCACGACAGAGGTTTTATTCTAACTAAATGATGAGGTATAGGTGGGAGAGAATAAGGGAACATATAAGATTAGATCCTCTTACTAGGTGGCATGGAGATGCTCAATCATCCATTAGATTCCCCAATAAGGGATTTTGGGAGCCATGGGAATACATCTGGGATCATGAAAATAATAAAATAAATGATTTTGTCTAAGTTAGGTTTTTTTGGGAGAGTTTTGGGGGATTTGGTGATTCAAAAAAATATCTAATTTAATTGAAAGGACATAGAATGATTTCTAGAAAGTGGTGCACATTCTTCCAAATCATGCACCTGAATCATGATCCTCTTCAGGGGGGGTGGACAATTTTTCATAATAGGGATAAAATTTTTATAAATCATCTAACAACCATGAATAATATCGTAGTCTATGGTTTTTCGGTTTTTTGGGCTAGGGGGGACAGATTGGGAAAACTATGTGCCACTATGCACATTCCCTCATCATTTCAAATTTCTCAATTTTCCCTAGAAAGCACCCCAAGGTAAGACACAAAATAATTACCCAACATTATAAGAATGTGTACATGTATCAAAGACCAAGAAATATTTAGAAAAGTTAAAATGATTACAATATCTATACTTTATAATATCTCATCCAACAGCTATACTGACATGAATATCTATGATTTTTGAGTAAAAAATATCAGGCCATGATCCCTCGTATCTGAATCTATCTCCAAAGGATGCTCCTGAACATGATCATATTTTAATAGTACATGAACAATCAGCATGGTATTTACCCACAACACTTTATAACTACTATCCAACTCATGTATGGGATTCTCCTCAAAGAAAGTATTTTTCTGAAGCTCAATATAATTCACATCGATCACATGAGAAGGGTTGGGATGATAACTCCAAAACAGTGACACATGAAAAATTTCTTTCATATCACTATATCTCTGTGGAAGAGAAAATTAGTATGCCAATAACCAAATTCTATCCACAACCTCAAACTACCATGTAAACCTAGGTTCCAACTTTCCCTCCCTATGTATCCTACAGTGACCAAATGTGCACTACAACAGAATAAAAACAAGATCACCATATATAAAGTCTTGGGGTTATCAGTGTCAATCAACATATGACTTCTATTTACTCTTATCCTTATAAATATATTTCGTAATCAAAAATACCTTATCTAAGGACTCTATCATAAAAATCAATGCCAATATTTATGACTCACCATCCTCCATACATTATTGTGGTGATCTTCCTAGATTACTATAAAGATCCTCATATGGTTCAATTTTATAGTTTCCCAATAACTATTTTTATAAACTAATTCAACTAAAGCCATGTGCTTCTCCCATGACCCACTAAAGTCTAGAACTCACACTCGAAAAATATCCTTGAGAACCTATATTGTACAATCCAATAGTTCATCTAACTGTCGGTGGAGATAAGTACTCAATAAGACCTATGTATGAAGAACCTGTTGTAAACTCTAACTGAACCATGAATTAAAACATGACTCATGGTCTGAAGGAATTTTTTGTGTAACCCCTTGTAGATGGACTAATCCACAAACATATAATTCTTCCATATAATACACTGATAATTTATCGATTAATGGTCATAAATATAGTAACATTATCAAAAAGGTCACAATCACCAAAATAGAATCATTATTCTCAAGAATATATGGAGACCTGCAAAAAATTCTAGGGTAATGTCCTCCCACTTCTATTTCAAAATGGGTAATAACTATTTCAAATGACCAGGTTGTTGATTCTCAACCATAATCTACTAATATGTGTAACATTATTTCATGAAACCAGTTATCTCATTTTTCATTCCTGGCCACCAGAGCTGTCAACATATGTCATAGTACATTTTGTTACCAATGTGTGTAACACTAACTTGAAGTCATGAAACTCATGCATCAGCTCCACTAGCAGGCTAGTTTTCACAAAACTGTGTTTCCTAAAATAAATGATCTCATCCTCACCTATGTTCCTATATAATTGAGGTTCCCCACCATCAATGAAATTCCCTCAAGGAAAAACATTCATGATTTTCATACAACATATCATTGATCGATCTCAAAAGTATATAATCTAAAAAAATTGATATGAGATTCATCTTCTAATAACTCTCCTAAAACACACCATTCATTTCATCTAGTGAATAAATTATCTTCCTCTATGCACTAAACTAATGGAATGGTTGGTTCTATGTTTTCTGGCTCAAAGCCTCCACCTTACTATTTCCCTTCTAAGGCATATATGATAGTTCCAAATAAAATGACTTCATATACTCAACTGATCTAAAATTCTAGATATTAAAATCCAACATAAAAAAGATATAATTTCAACTATTTTGATCTGAATACATATCAATATTTTTACCCAAAATATAATTTCACCTACAATTCAAATAAAAAACCACTACTTCCAACTCAAGGTCATGCATAAAGAAGTTCTGTTCATGTGGCCTCGACATTAAAGACCCATATACCACAAATTGATCTCCCTACATCAATAATACTTCAATATTTATTACATAAGTGTCACAAAACATTATAAAAACATCACTTTTATCTGGTTTAGTCATGATCAATGAGGATGTCAAGTGCTTCATTAGCTCCTGGAAAAAATTATTGTATGATCCTTACCTTTAAAACATTACCCATTCTTGGTTATACCCAAAAGTGGAATCTCCTAATAGTAAAATTCCTGACTAAAATTTAGATAATATCTAGATCATACCAAAATGATGTGTATTTTGAAAACATTCTTCGGATGCTCCAAAGAAACAACTTTCAGAACCTTCTCTTGGTTCACTGAAACACCCTCTTTCACGATTATGGGACACTAAGAAGTAATTCTATTCTCTCCAAAAAAAAACTTTATTTACTTTTTTCATAGTTGATTCTATCTACGTATACTCAGGAAGATGTCATGGTGTTGGGAATGATCTTGATGAATTTTTGAGTACAACAAGATTTTATTTACAATCACAACCAAAAGCTGATCGAGGTATGGATGCATGATTATTTTCTTCGAGTCCATAAACACTTCATGTGCATTAATTGACCAAAAAAAATTACCATTAAATAATTTAGTTCATATATGATTATGAAAAATGTATTCTATATATTAAAATGATGAACTTTTATATCATGATAATCTGATATCATGGACGTTTTGGAAAATACCTAATCTCCCCTCAACTTGTCCAAAGGACGTTGATACATGGTAGAGGATACATATTCTACATATTCATCTAGATTAACTTCGGTTAATCAACTCTACAACTATATTTATGTCCTAATTATTAGAAATAAACACCGGTGAACCCCAGGGTGATGTACTCAGATAGATAAATCCCTTATCCATCAATTTTTATAGCTATGTCTTGATCTCCTGAATCACTACTCGAGCCATTTTATATAGTGGAATAGAAACTAGCTCATCCACTTATATTAAATAAATCATAAATTACGCATACCTATCATGTGGAAGCCTTGAGAAATAATTGAGAAACACAACTTAAAATCTATCCACAACATGTGGGAAGGAATCTTATTTTACATGTCTCTCATCCAAAAAAGACAAGAATCCATGCATTAAAATCCCCTAGTTTCTATTGAAGTGGGTGTGCATGGCCAAACATGATATGTCACTTTCATCCAAGATTATAGATGGCAGCCTTAAGATACATACAAGTTACTCCCCTATAGTAACAATATATTTGGGATCTGTATGCTTCTAACCAGTCAATACCAAAAAATAGGTAGATACCTAAAAAGTAATGGATGTAAAGATCACACAGAAGATTATAGTCCCCAACATCAATAGAACACCCCTTGCATAAATAGATGTCTAGAGATCTAATCTCAATGGTGTATCTATAGTCAACACCCAAAAAGGAAACTCAACCACCAGGCACCAACCATTAATATTTAAAAAATAAATAAAATAATGATTGCAACATGTATAAAATGGGGAGAAATCTTGAATATAATCAACAAGAATATTTTCTCTAACCATCGAAATCTTGACCACACAATACCCATGTGTAGGTGGGATGAAATGTAACAATCTTATCCCAATACAATGAGATGGAGTCTGAATCCCCTAAATGACACCACCATGCAGATATGGGTGTTCTTGGCCAGAATCCCTTCAAAAATTACCTCTATCACTTCATCAAATAGATCTCGATCTGCCAGACTGAAAAGGTGTACATGATCCTCTTTATAAACTCGGTATCTATCTAGATGCTCCATCAATACCCATTTATTGTGGGTTCTTTCAGAACCACTGTAGTTGTATCATCTTTTATTAGCCTCTTATCTCTACCATTGATTGGTGAACTATATCTATATGTTTACAGACTAACCACACTAGTTACAAATCACCTACGTATGATCTTGAGAAATTGATCCCTCATTATGTGAACTACACTTCCCTCTGCCACATGTAACATTTTTGTAATGATTCTTCCTTCTCACAAAATTCATACCTTAGGAACATCCAGTTACAACCACTAGTACCACAGTTTCATCATCCCTAATGTTACCCATATCCATGATATCCTGATCAACCACCTAAGAAAACATCATTAACTATAAGCGGTTAACTTTGGACGTAATATCACATTCATGTCCATTGAAGAAATTTCTCATGGTGGATATCTCATCCCCATCCAAAATAGGAGGAAAAAGTTGAAAATACATAATTTTAGAAACATAGTCAATCACATGAATTCTATCCTTATTCAACCACGTGAACATAGAAGTTATCTCATGCCTTAGCAACATTATATGAAAGATATCAAGGAACCTCTCTAATAATTCCATCCATAACATACCATAATCATGTCCAGTCTGAGCATAAATTTACAACCAGTAATTCACTGATCCTCATAGAATATAAGAATCCATACTGACTTTGTTCTTATCATGAATCTCCAAGTGTTCATGTATAGTCTGGGTGGACTCGCACCAGAACATATCTCCCATAGGTCCACCCTCTATAGTAAATATCATGGGTACTACCACTAGAACTACCTCGTCAGATCAAAAATTATTTTCACAACCCTTCTTAGGTATCTTTCCATGAATCTCATAGAATGAGAAAATTTCTATTAAACATAAGTCCAACATCTTCACCCAATAATATAGGTGCCTTAGATTCCACAAATTGAGGATAATATCCTACAATTTCACCATGTCATCCTCTCTACAAACATCATTATAGAGGAATATTTCTACAATTCCAGAAACGTCTTAGGAAACATAAATCCACAATAACACATTTACATATGAAGAAAAAAATGTATGTCACAAAAAAAATCATTTCCCCAATCCCCGCAACATGGTAGAAACAGTGGTGTTATAACTAACTTTAACCATCCTATGTCTTGAACATGGATAACAAGTGTAAACACATTCTAATTTTTTAAGTTCCACATTTGACAAAAAAAATTCTCATTTTACATCAATATTAACTTTCAATTTCATATTTGGAATCAATCATCCTTTTCAATTACACAAGCATGAAAATAATATTTTTCATCAACTTACCCAAAACATACTTTCTCATGTGTGCCTACAAAAATGAATTCCACAAAATAATTCTTAGTGCCTAGAATGATGCATGCATACTCAACTCACATTCCATTCTGGGCCATGAGGCAAATATCAATAAATATTAATATATAAAATATTATCAGAAAAAATTGTTTCACCAACGATTAAATAATTTTAAACTATAATAGAAAATAAAATTAAAAATAATACTTTATTAAGTACTTTGGTCCCCCCCAGACATGTGTTAGATACTCCAATGCACGAGCTCATAACCGGGGTCTGAATCTTTATTGTCTCTTATCTACCTCTCCCAACTACCAATATAGAAGAATATAAAGTAAAAAAATTTCTAATACCACATTGTAACATCCCAATATAGGTGTTACACAAATAGTTCCCCGAGATGGTGGACTATATTATCCCAGGTGTGCCTCCCGTACAAAAAAGTCTGCCAACTAACAATGAGGGTATAATTTCAATAATTGGGATTTTATACAGTCTATAACCATGAAAGACCATAAAAGAAATAAATAATGAATAAAAAAAGAACATATAACTATATCCGTGAAGACACTATTAGAAAGATATGGCCAAATTAGAAATATAGTATCAAAAATAAATATTAGAGATGACTTTCTAATGTATTTGACAAGTTTAAAAATGAAATCCCCCAAAGTAAAGATACTGAAAAATCACAAATGGGTGCCAAAGCACATATAGTTCAATCATATATGCTCCAACCCAAATTATCCATCTAAAAAATGTCATTTTCCTTTATCCATTCCTATAAATAGGAATTCTATTTAGGTGTCAATAATGTATCCTGAGTATGGTCAGATTACAACTTAGTAAGCCATCACCAACAGAATATAAAACAACTTCCAAACAAAAATGTGTATAAAGTTGTATAAAGAATTTATAAATACAAAAAATTAATTACATTACACTTAATAAATTACTCTTTATTAACCACATAACACTCAGGTTCATGAGGACACCCAAATTCTCAATACATAATTCGTCCCATGTTAGAGTTTGACCTATCCCCAAGGGATATTATATATCCCATGATTACAATTGATTACATTTTTATCTCAATTCAAATATGAAATTAATTGTTATAATTCATCATTTCAATTAAAACTATAGGTTTTTTATTCAATAGACCATATCCCACACATGATTATCACACGTGAATTCCATTATTACCATTCTACATTTCTTACGACACTATGGTATTCTGATTCACAAACCATTTCACACACCCGATTTTACCATGTGAATTATATTGTAACCATTCATCCTTTCTTATGAAACAATGGATGTTTGATTCACCATACCATTACCCACACACAATTATCACATTAATTAATTTATATTTTATTAGTCACATCAGTTTCATAAATTAATAAAACAGTTAATTTATCAAATCATTATCTCCAAATCTATTAATTTATTCCAAAAATAATTATTCTAATTCTCAATAAAAAATCCTATTATTGAATTAAATAATTAACAATTCATATACAAATCTCCATATCCCTTAATGACTCGCCAATTTGTTATTCATATTGACAATACCAATACTTAATAATTAATTAAACAATTAATTATTCTTATTCAAAATAAACATATCCCATAATTAATTCATAAATTAACTATTCCTATTTACAATCCCAATATCCATTAATTAATTCAGTAATGAATTATTCGTATTCACAATATAAATATTCCCAAATTCACAGTTCCATCAATAAATAAATTAATCAAATTAATTAATTTAATCAAGAACTACATTGTAAACATTCTAAAAGAAATTATACAATTACATATACATAATTTAAATCAACACTTAGTCATTTTAATTACAGACCACCAAACCCAAGATTGATGATAAGAACTCACCTACAGAAGTCCCTAATCAGAGAGGACTAATTATGTAGAACGATATCTTGATCTAAAACTCCTATTCAATATCAAACAACCAATATTTTAAAATAATATATCTAGATCAAAAAATTATAGATCTAGATCCAAAACAGATAGAGGATATCTTCTATAAGGACCCGACCCTAGTTGCCTAGAGCTGGTGCCTTATTGATTACATTACCATGAAAACAAGGAATTAGCATCCCAAAATACCAAGTATTTTAGTATTATTGGAAACAAGATACATACATAATTTCATCATTACAACTTGAACTAAAAAATAACATAGAAACTTTTTATACAACATCCGTAACTCCTAGGTTATTTCAGCATGTCATTCATAATAAAATTATTCTTCCCTTTAGAAATGAAACATAAGAAATGGGTCCGCTCCAAAGCTCAATATAGTTAAGAAATATAGTGTAAGATACCATAAACATTATACATGATGAATAATTGAAAACACATGCCTATAAAAATAAACTAGAACATAATATGGAAGAAATATGATCTTAGTAAATATTTCCATAAAATAACATAATCATGGGTATTCCAGAAGTTTAATAACCACATGAAACATCAATACTATATTCATGATGAGGGAATTAATAATGTGGTACAAGATAACCATACCGTCAAGGCCTCATGGAAAGTCCATAAATAATAATTTTTTCAAGGAATTGTGCCAATACAGTAGTTTGTCTCATGAGACCTACTGATGGACTGAGGGGATATAGTGGGCACCAATTGACACATAATATTTCCAATTCATTCCTCATATGGACTGGGATAAACATAAACAACATATACATTCATTTTTACATTTATATGTGAAATGAAATTAACTGTTCTTTGAACATTAAGCATAAACACTAACCATTCGTTGTAAATTGGTGAATAGTTTAGAGATAGCTCATCCATAGCCAAAATATTCATAAACCAATAAATTGAATATTTTAGACGATACCATGAAGTATTAATCATAATAATACATAATAATCACAAATATTATTGAAATATAGGAAGATACTCCTATAAAATCTTCGAGTAATTATTGAAATAAAAACACTTTTACTTTGAATAGAAGAGGACTTTTGGAAAAATATTTGTATAAAACCAGAAATGGATTAATATATTATTTTCATAAAAAATGAGTGCTTTTATAAATATAATGGTTTCACAAAATAGATAAGAGATAGCCTGTAAAAATAGGTATGAAGTTGAGACATTCCCTTGAATCAGGATTGTATTTCAGAAACAATTTTATAATCTCCTTTTTAAACATGTAAATATATTAAAAATAAATAAGGATAATGGTTGGTGTACATATATAGAACACTAACACATAATTTATGATGAGTATATAATAATACATAAGAGTTTCATTTATATAATTAGACAATGAAAATAACCTGTATGGAAATGGAAGTTCGGGAGGAAAAAACCCTTCCCATAAATCTATTTGAGTTCCGGTCATGAACATAAGCTCCTGGAATATGAAAATAAAATTATTAATAATCTACATCAAAACCTATTAGACAAGTATTTAGTTTATAATAATTCTATTTATTTCATTAATGCCTTTATTTATAAGTTATTATAAATAATTGGATCGTTTCAGAGTGTTCTTTTTCTTTATTTTCATAACCGGTTTACTTGTTCTTAGTTAACGAAGATCATGTGGAATGGATGTAAATATCCAGAATTTAATTTTCCTTTTGATGATCATCCATAGGTGTTAGTGGTCATTTATAAATCTTTGATACATGGAAGGAGGATGTATAATTATATAGAACATTAATGTTAATTATTTTTGTTAATTTGTGGGTTTTGATTACAACAAATTCATTTTTCTTTATAACATAATACCATTTTTAAAAAGGGATTACAGAACCTTATATATGGTATATTAAATATATAATAATATGTTTCAATAATAAAAATACTGGTTTCATCATCAATATTTTGAATGATAATATAAATCGAAAGCCCAACATCATTGAATGTGGTAAATTGACACATCTCGGATGGTGTTCTTTCCACTAGTATAACAGTTGGTAAAATAGAGATAGGAGGATAACGTATTCCACTATAATGAAATAATTAAAGTACATATATGTTTCTGGATTCATCAAAAAATTTGTATATGGAGAGTTAATAGAAAAATAAATCAAATTAACTTTAAAGGAAAGACAAAGAATTGAAAAGAGGAATTAACCTCGTGAACCAAACATCATTGAGAGCCTCTTTGAAGGAGATGTAATTGTCTTTTTATGAGACAAAGGCTTGAAATATGTGGTATAGGAGGTTGAGATGATATTTGGATATAATTTGAAGAATGCATAAGTCATGAGAGGAGTGAAGAGAAGGGGGAGTGAGGGGGTTTTATAGTGGGGGAGAGAGGGTATTTCATAATATAAAATTCATTAATTTATTATTTCCCAATAAGACAAGTAATAGTGAGTATTCATGACCAAGAATTGTTATTTTATCTTTTGAGATCGAACAAAGTGGTCTTACATCACTTATGATGTCATTAATAGTGTATTTAATTGACATTCAATATTTTACTGTATTTCACTATTCATCAAATAATCATGTATTTCAGAATAATCCCAAAAATTAAAACCAACCATTTTCTGATGCGTTGAATCCAAAAATGAAGTCCATTTTTCAATAATAAATTTTTATATATGAATAATTTAATATTTAATTAAAATCATAATTTGATTCTAAAAACAATAGTTTTAAGACATTATTTTAATTATTTCAAAGCATCAGTATATCATACTTTGACTGGAATATTATTTATATACTATCATAGGTAAGGTTACTATTCATTAGGGTATATTAATATTCATAAGGTTATGTTACTATTTATAAGGTTAGGTTACTATTCACCTTAAATTAGGGTTTTCTTATTGGACTCCAAATAACTTAATGATTGCAACCATGTATGTCAGATTTTCAAAATTCACATCACTAAAGTGAAAAACATATTTTGTAAGGATCACATAGAACATAGTAGTTAATTATCTTATGATTTCAAGTGATTATTAAATATTTATAAGAACGGAATTTCCATTGAAAAATATTGGGTCTTTACATTCTTCCCCCCTTCTGACATTTGGCCTTAAAAATTTATTTTTACAAACTAGGACTAAAATAGGTGACAATACTTTTCCTTCATTACATTCTCCATTTCTCATGTTGCCTCTTTGTACTTATGGTTTCTCCATTGATCTTTGACAAGATGAGTAGTCCTGTTTCGTAGAACATTGTCTCTACGATCTAATATTTTCATTAGACGCTCCTCATTGAAACGATCATCCTCTAACTTTACCACCTCTAAATAGATTACATGTGAAGTGTCTGGTATGACTTTCTTTAAGAGGGATACATGAAAGACATCTTGTACTGTTGACATTTTGGGTAGAAGTTCCAATCGATTGGCTACAGCTCCAACTCAATCAAGGATCTCAAAGGGGCCGATATACCTGGGTCTTAACTTTCCTTTCTTCCCTAACCTTATAACCATCATCCATGGAGATATGCATTGAAATACCAGGTCTGAAACTTTGAATTCAAGGTCTCGTCGATGTTTATCTTCATAACTATTCTATCGACTTTGGGTTTCCTTGATATGGTGCTAAATGGTTTTCACCTTCTAAGCCATTTGTTCGACCATTTTAGGTCCTAGAAACATACGCTCATCAACTTTAACACAACACGCTAGTGTTCTACACCATTTCCCATAAAGGGATTCATATGGTGTCATTCGGATGATCGAGTGGAAACTGTTATTGTAGGATAATTCAACCAGTGGATGTTATTGGTCTCATCCTCCTTTGAATTCCATAGAACATGATCTCAACATGTCTTCCAGTGTCTGAATAGTCTGCTCAGATTGGCCATAAATTTGAGAATGATTGGCCGTACTGAATTTTAGTCTATTGCTTAGAAAATGTTGGAGACTTTTCCAATACTTCGAGGTGAATCTAAGATCATGGTCAGAAATAGTAGATAGTGGTACTTCATGAAAGCTTACCACTTCTTTGATGTAAATCCGTCCAAGTTGATCCAATGGGAGGTCCTTTCGAATCATGATAGTGTGAGATATCATTTGTAAGAAAATCCACAAAAACACATATATCATTGTTTCCTCTGAATGTCCTTTGATTTCTAGTGACAATGTCTAGGGTAATGTCCACCCACTTCCATGTTGGTATGGGTAGTGGATTCATCATACTCATAGAATTTTTCTTCTTAGGCTTCACTTGTTGACATACCAAGAACTTTGATGTATATTCAGCAATCTCCCTTTTCATATTGTCCCATAAAATTTATTCTTGGAGATTTCAATAAATCGTTGTGCTACCAGGGTGTATAGAGAAATTAGATCTATGATAATCATCCAATACTTCCCTCTTTAGCTCAGGAATTGCGGGAACCCCCAGAATCTGCCCAAATTTCCAAATGCAACCTTCATATGTGAAGTCAGTCAATGTACCATTATTTATAGCTTTATTTTTCTTCCGAAACACATCATCATCAACGTGATAAATTTTTATCCTTTCTTGTAAAGATGGATCGACATACATTTGAAAAATTAGTGATGTATTACCTTCCTTGATAATTCCCATATCCATCATTACCAGATCCATGAACATAGGATCCATTTCAATTTTCATATTGCTCAGAATATTAGGGTCCATACTACTCAATGAATCTTCCACCTTATTTTATTTCCCTATGTGGTAGTGTATTGTGAAATCATAGCCTTTGAGTAGCTTAATCAATCTCCATTTCATCATGTTGTGTTCAATCTATGAGAATATATATTTCAAACTCTTATGATCTGTATATATATAAAAAAAATTTCCAAAGAGGAAATGTCTCCAAATATTCAAATCAAATATTACCGCTGAAAACTATAGATAATGATTTTGATAGTTTTGTTCATTATTTTTTAGCTTCCAAAATGTATAGGCAATCACTCGATCATTCTGCATATTGACACAACCAAGTCCTTTATTTTATGCATCACTATAGACAACAAACCCAACATTCCCCTATAGTAGTGTTTGGATCTGAGCATTCACTAACCTCATATTCAATTCTTCTACACATTCTTTACATTTCTTTGTCCATACGAACTTATACCCTTTTCATGTGATCTTGGTCATTGGTAAGGCTAAATGGGTGATGTTATGAATGAAATTATAATAGTAACCAGCTAAACCAATAAAACAATATACATCAATTACGTTCATTGGAGTAGGCCATTCTTTCACAAAATTTTTCTTCCCATGGTCTGTCTATATTCCATCCATATAGACAATGTGGCCCAAAAATGAAATTGATTGGAGTGAAAAATTACCCTTTCTCACATATATTTCATTTCTTCTAAGTGTATTCAGAATTGTGCGCATGTGATTTTAATGATTTTCATGGATTTTAGATTATACTGGTAAATCATAAAAAACCATTAAAAAGTCATCATGATAATCCTAGAGAACTATGATCATTATATCCATGAAGAAAGACGGTGCATTTGTTAGTCTAGAAGGGATTATTGTGAACTTATAATGCTCGTACCTAGTTTGAAATGTTTTTTCACAATGTTTTCCTTCCTGACAAGCAACTGATGATATCCAGATCAAATATCAATCTTAGAAAAATATTGGGCTCCATGAAGATGATCAAATCATTCATTAATACATTGTAGAGTATAATTATTCATTTTTTAATAGCATTGATCTCTCTATAGTCAATGCCCAACCTCGTAGACCCATCTTTCTTCTTAACAAGAAAAATAGGGGCTTTCCATGGAAAAAAAATAGGTCGAATAAATCCTTTGTCACTCAATTCCTATAGTTGTTTATTTAGTTCCACTAATTTGTAACACCCCGACCCTAGTTACCCAGAGTCATTGCATTATTTTAATACATTGGCATGATTACAAGGTATCAAGTCCCGAAGGACCGATCAGTTTAGAAGTCTTGAAAAAATAGATCAAATACATGAATGTTACATTTGCACATTAAGACGTACAAAACCACATAAATAATATTTATGAACGCCATTATTCCCTTGGCTTAACCCTGCATATCAATCACATTACACTTCTTGGAATCCTGGGAAAATGAAAACATAGAAAGGGGTGAGCTGAAATGCTCAGTAAGGGTAAGCAATACAGCAGAAACTTTTAAAAATAAGAATAAACATTTAAGGAAATGTATAAAACTAAAACAAAAGCCTTTTAAACATAAACTTCAACATAATATGGTAGAAATAAAATGAAATAATTCTATTTACTTATTCACATGGATATTCTACTAATTGAATAATCACATGAAATATCACTAACCACTTTCATAATGATGGAATGCATGATGCCGAACTTTAATTTCTGTGTCAAGGCATCGTGCCAAGACCTAAGGGATAACTGTAACTGGAATCCAACCCGGAGAGCCTCTGTTACCGGAATCCATCCCGGAGTGCCTCTAATAACCGGACACCAACCCAGAGTGCCTCTAATAAACGGACACCAACCCGGAGTACCTCTAATAACCGGACAACAACCCGATGTGCCTCTAATAACCGGACACCAACCCGGAGGGTCTGCTGTAACCGAACCCCAAACCAGAGGGCTTACTTTTACCAGTCCCGAACCCGGAACATACTAGTCCAACACATTCATCTTAAGAAGAGGATGAAATATAACATAATCTTTCGTATTAAAACTAACATTCAAATGTCAAAACTTTAATCATAAACCATTAATGGCATAAAAATAACTCATCAATAGTCAAAAATATCACAAAACCTTAAATACCATATGGATGATTTGTATCATAATAAATCAACTTGAAATAAGTGCAAAATTTATCAAAGGATGTTTACATAGATGAAATCAATACTATTTGAGAGAAATATCTCTTTTTTTGGAATCATTTAAAAGTCCCATAATTATAGAGAAAACCTTTATTTTGAAAATATCATTATGAGCTTGTGAAGGAAGCTTCAAAGGTGTAATAACAGAAGAGAATAACCGTACCCGCCGTATAAGTTAAAAAAATACATTCATACAATAATTTTGTCAAAAAGGTTAAAAAGTAACTTGTTACGAAAACGTTGGAAAGATTCCTTTAAAAACATATAAAGTCAAATAAGGGTACAAATGACATTAACCCATTGTCTATTAAATAGTAATAATGTTTTGAAAGAAATTTTTAGGAAAAATGGATGTGGGTGATAAAGAGGACCCAGAAGATAATTACGTATAAACAATATCAGATAATGAAGAGACTGTAAAATAAACCCTTACCAATTTGGTAACTTACGAAACATACACCCCATGAAAGAGGTATCATACAATGAATATGTAAATACACATAAATTAAGGTGTATTACACAAAGAATAAAATTATAGGCAGTACATACACCACACAAAAGGTAATAGTGTCAATATGGCATGAATCTCACGGGAATAATGAGTGAGATGGAAACCTCTTACCTTGCACTTTCCTTTAGTAGAGGGTACATTTAACCTCATATTTTTTGAGTTATTTCTTTTGATTTGATCAAAAGTGCTCCTTAGGATGGATTTATGACTAAATGAAGGCCTCTAGGATGAAGTGAGGGAATTTGAGAGAGTATTTGGGCATGGGTTGGCCGAACCAAAAGGCTTTGAAGGTGTGAATTAATGAGAAGGGGGGTGTCCTTTTATAAGAGGGGTGGGGGGTACCTTTGGAAAAGCTGGAAATAATATTTTATAATAAATTTATATTCGGTTTCTAATGTCTCAAAAGTGGAATATTTAAAGGTTAAGGTGGGGATGGGTCGAAAACCACTCAACCAATAGAATTTAGATAGGGTTGGGTCATTATATTAACCTTATCTTTTAGTTTTAACTCTTAGTTAGATTGTTTGAAACTTACCATGTCACTTTGTATTTTTATATTGTATAGTTAATAAACATACTATATACATACAAGAGACCCCAAAGTGGTCCATTAATGATACAAATATCATGATATAAGTCTCTTGTCCAAACCTAAGATTTTTAAGAATTTAATATCAATTAATAATATAATATTTTTTAAAAAAAACTCTTTTATGTCAATTTTGACACTATTCAATAATTGACTTTTGTAAAAATCATAACAGAATTATTACTACAAAATATGTTAATTAAATCAATCCTAATATGTCATATTATCCTAGAAAATTAGTTTAATTAATAATAAGTCTAAAATTATATTTATTTGTGTATTTATAATATCAATTATTTTAATTTTTCACTATTATGGTAATTACTCCATCATTATTATGTAATAAATAAATTAAATTATTTAATTTCTAAAAATTATAAATTAAATATAATTATGTAGGAAATCGTTTTATATTTCTAATGAATATTTATTTTCGAAAATCCAACATATATAACATTATTTAATAATTGTTTTTCTAAAAGATATATGTTTATGTCATTTTTGTATTTATTTTAATAAAGTGTCCCTATCACCTACAAGTGGCTCCATGGGGTCCCAAAATCGACAAAAAGATGCTCATGGTCGGACATGTAATCCACCAATAAGGTTAGGACACGTTTTAGGGTAATTTAGTATTATTATAATATTATTTGTTAAACCTTATTTAACAGATTTACCCTTTAACCATGGTAAATAAAATATTTACCGAAGTAATTATTCAAAATATCTAAAAATAAAAGTTACCTATTTACACAATTTGGACATCCTGATTCCAAATATGGAATCCATTTTTCCAAATTCAAAACACAAAAGTGGCAGGAATTAATTTAAAATAAATTTCCACTGTCAATACAAAAAGCGTGTTTTTAAGATATAATAACTATCAAAAAATTGATACTTGTTTATGTCCGGTTTAATTGTGAAATTATTTCGAATGACCAAAATTGTATTAAATGGTAAAAATATGTTATAAATATACTTTAAAACCATTCAAATTAATAATTTATCACTAATAATTATTTTGATTAAAAAAGTTGTTTTTAATTAAAATTTAGTAATTTTCACTATTCATCAAAATATTAAAGTTATCCGAAAAGTACCAAAATTTCACCGTAGGATAAATTTGATATTCCGAATCCAAAAATGAAGTCCATTTTGAGAGATAATATTTCTAAAATTTTAAAAATTAGGTATTACTATTCATAACGGCTACTTTGATTGGTCGTGGTGTGTGTTAGAACTCAAAGTTGTATACAACACACGCTACTGTATTATTCAAAGAGAAACATACCGTGGATGCTCGGGGTGTTACATTCTACCCTCCTTCAATAAATTGTGTCCTTACAATTTGATATTGTTCTTTGAAAATAAAGGTTGAAAATAGAGAATACATTTGTGGAAATACCCACATCAGAAATTTGGTTAATAAAATTTAGTCTTAACAAGATGAAAATAGAAAAGAAAGGGTCACCATAAAATTACGATCTCGATTAGGATAACATTGGTGGAAATTATAGACATATAATTGGAGGAAAAATGTAAATATTTATAGGTGTGATTGAGGTCATCAATCACAAACAAGTTTAAAATTGAGGTCCTTAAATTCATCAATCTACGATGATTTAAAATACCATTAGTTCAACAAAACATAATGTCTTAGGATAACACATTTTTGATGTTTCAAAATATTTTAGTGGAAATCCCACATCGAAAAATGAATTAATGAGGCCCCTATTTAAAATAAATAGTGGAATGTATGAAGATTACCGAAAATAACACATACTAGGGTTCCATATAAGAAAATATGGATATGGAAGAGAAATCTAACCATAAATTATCTGATGGAGAGTGGTAGAGAACATGGCTATGAAAAGTCCAACAATCCCAAAGCCTTAAATTAGTGATGATCTAAGGTACCATCTAGGACACCATTTTTGTTCTAAGATCCTTTTCTTAATGTTGAAGAATTTATTAATGAGATTGGCTAAGATCATAAGGAGATATACATAATTTATAATTATAGTTTTATCCATTAATAAATTTCTACCAAAAACTCATCTTTCACCCCAAAACATAATACGACTAAAAAATACTCTATTTATCCTAATCATATAGGGTTCCAAATATAATGAATTTATAATTCACATATCAGACCCTTTATGTAATGAAACTACATTATACCATCCATGAACTTCATGTAGCACAATGGTAGGCGATAAATCCCAATTGCACTATGGTTGTGGGTTTGATTACTGCATCTTTGTTTGACATGACGGGTCGTCACACGGTCTGCGTGTTGTCCTTTTATAAAAATCCAAAAAAATAACCTTTCAAACATAATCAATTCCAACCATTAGACTTATCCAAAATACTATTATCCAAACTCACAGTCCAAAATTTACAAGGAAGTTAAACATAATGAGGATCCATTTTTCCAGGTAATAACATGTGAATGCCTTCCTCATATATTCTTTTACAGCAACGCAACATCCTGAATTACCAAAATCATCCATCTCTTATTCCAAAATCACTACCTCAATATTAGGAACATATTAATGTTTATCTTTCTTTCAACCATTTAATTACCAAAAAAAATTTAATCCACTGTAGAGTCACTTTTCTTAGCACCATAAAATCTCAAATCCTTAATTAAATAGTACTGCAGTACAATCCTTATTTATTTCCAGAACATCATTGATAAAACAATTAAATGAAATAACTCTAAAATAACAACATAATAACACTAGTCATTCCTCTTCATCTGTGGTAGTATCATAACATGATTATTATCCAATAGCATCATTTGCAGCATATTCTGATGACTGGGATATTAGTTCGCGTAGTGTCCAAACTCCTTGAAAATGAAGCATTTTACATTTGAAACCATTTTATTACCCTTGCAGTCACGTACTTTGTGCCCTTTTCCTCCACACATATAACAAACTCCCATTCCTTTCAGTCAAGTTCCAGGGTGTTTCTTCCCACAGTAATCACATATGGGAAAATTCTTCTTTTCCCTCTTCCCTTTATCCGAATTTCTCTCTTCCATCCTTTTCTTCTCTTGCTTCCCTTCAAAGCCATAGGACTCCGAGAATTATTTACTCATCTTATAAACACATGATACTATTTCTTCATATGATGATAATATGTGGGAAACTATTTCCCTTTTAAATTCTGGATTAGGACCACGAAATATATGACCCTTCTAACTCATTTGATCATACATATTACGGGAGTTCACATTCCTTGTACTGGGTGCCGTTTCAATACAATAGCATAAACTAGTTCAGTTTATGAATTGCAATGAATAATTACCAAACTTGTAAAATACCAAACAAAAATTGAACAGTTTATGGATATAATCCATAATCATAAAAATGCTTTCATTGAGTAAGTATATACTCATAAGCCCTTCATAATGGTTTTTAATGAAAATTAGAATCATCTTAAGCATATCCCCCGGGAGTGTCGTAACCAAGAGTGCAGCAAGGCCCATTGTCGTGCACCAGTTCCCATCCGAGTCTTGCTCAAAGAGGTTTTTTTGGGTTTTACCCCTAGGTACATCTGTGCCAGAGCCGCCTCTACCTGCTCATATCCAGACAGGGATGTATTTCTCGAAAAACTCACAAAATCTCTACAATAACAAAATTCTAGGATGTTCTTCTATACTAATCCTCAAAGTTTATCTTAGGGCTATGTGCTCTAATCAGAGTTTATCTAAATCTAGTTTCCATGGTTATTGATAAACTTCCTATGATACCAACTGTAACGCTTTGACCCCAGTTACCCAGAGTTAGTGCATTATTTTAATACATTGGTATGATTACTTGGAATCAAGTCCCGAAGGACCGATCAGTTTAGAAGTCTTGGAAAAATAGATCACATACATGAATGTTACATTTGCACATTAAGACGTACAAAAAACAAAAATAATCTTTATGAATGCCATTATTCCCTTTTATTAACCCTACATATCAATCAAATTACACTTCTTGGAATCCTGGGAAAAATAAAACATAGAAAGGGGTGAGCTCAAATGCTCAGAAAGGGTAAGCAATACAGCAAAAACATTCAAAAATAAGTATAAACATTTTAGGAAATGTATAAAACTAAAACAAAAGCCTTTTAAACTTTAACTTCAGTATAATATGGTAGAAATAAATTGAAATAATTCCATTTAATTATTCACATGGATATTCTACTAATCGAATAATTACATGCAATATCATTAACCACTTTCATAATGATGAAATGCATGATGCCAAACATTAATTTATGTGCCAAGGCCTCGTGCCAAGACATAAGGGATAACTATAACCGGAACCCAACCTAGAGATCCTCTGTAATCGGACTCCATCTCGTAGTGCATATAATAACCGGACACCAACCTGTAGTGCCTATAATAACTGGACACCAACCCGGAGTGCCTCTAATAACCAGACACCAACCCGGAGGGTCTGCTGTAACCGGACCCCAACCCAGAGGGATTACTTTTACCAATCCCCAACCCGGAACATACTAGTCCAACACATTCATCTTAAGATGTGGATGAAATATAACATAAACATTCGTATTAAAACTAACATGCAAAATGTCAGAACTTTAATCATAAACCATTAATGGCATAAAAATTTACTCATCCATAGTCAGAAATATGACAAAACCTTAAATAAAATATGGATGATTTGTATCATAATAAATCAACTTGAAAAAAGTGTAAAATTTTTCAAAGGATGTTGACATAGATGAAATCAATACTATTTCAGAGAAATATCTCTTTTTTTGAAATCATTTAAAAGTCGCATAATTATAGACAAAACATTTATTTTTAAAATATGTTTATAAGCATGTGAAGGAAGCTTCAAAGGTGTAATAATGGTGGAGAATAACTACACCCGCCGTATAAGTTAAAAAAAGACAGTCTTACCTTAATTTTGTCAAAAAGTTTAAAAAGTAACTTGTATCGAAAACGTTGGAAAGATTCCCTTAAAAAATATAAAGTCAAATAAGGGTATAAATGACTTTAACCCATTGTCTATTAAATAGTAAAAATGTTTTGAAAGACATTTTTAAGAAACATGGATGTGGGTGATAAAGAGGACCCAGAAGATAATTACGTATAAACAACCTCAGATAATGAAGAGATTGTGAAATAAACCCTTACAAATTTGGTAACTTACAAAACATACACCCCATGAAAGAGGTATCATACAATGAATATGTAAATACACATAAATTAAAGTGTATTACACAAATAATACAATTATAGGTAGTACATATACCACACAAAAGGTAATAGTGTCAACATGGCATGAATCTCACGGCAATAAGGAGTGAGATGAAAACCCCTTACCTTGCACATTCCATTAGTCTAGGGTATGTTTAACCTCCTCTTCTTCGGGTTCTTCAATTTTATTTGATCGAAAGAGCTCCGTATGATGGATTTATGCCTAAGGGAATGCCTCTAGGATGAATTGAGGGAAGTTGAGAGAGTATTCAGGTAGGGGTTGGCCGAACCAAAATGCTTTGAAAGTGTGAATTAATGTGAAGGGGGAGTGTCCTTTTATAAGATGGGTGAGGGGCACCTTTGGAAAAGCTAGAAATATTATTTCATAATAAATAAATATCCGGTTTCTAATGGCTCCAAATAGGATTATTTAAAGGATAAGGTGGGTATGGGTCGAAAACCACTCAACCAATATAATTTATAATGGTTTGGGTCATTATATTAACCTTATCGTTTAGTTTTAACTCTTAGTTAATTAGTTTGACACTTACCATGTCACTTTGTATTTTTATATTATATAGTTAATAAACATACTATATACATACAAGCGACCCCCAAGTGGTCAATTAATGATACAAATACCATTATATAATTCTCTTGTCTGAACCATAGATTTTTAGGAATTTAATATCAATTAATAATATAATATTTGATTTAAAAACTCTTTCATGTCAATTTTGACACTATTCAATAATTGACATTTGTAAAAATCATAACTGAATGATTACATAAAAAAAGTTAATTAAATCAATCCTAATATGTCATATTATCCATGAAAATTAGTTTAATTAATTAAATGTCTCAAATTATATTTATTTGGGTATTTATAATATCAATTATTTTAATTTTTCACTATTATGGTAATTACTTCATCATCATTGTGTCATAAATAAATTAAATTATTTAATGTCTAAAAATTATAAATAAAATAAAATTATGTAGGAAATTTGTTTATTTTTTTAATGAATATTTATAGTCGAAAATCCAACATATATAACCCTATTTGAAAATTGTTTTTCTAAATGATATATGCTTATGTCATTTTTGTATTTATTTTAATAGTGTCCCTATCACCAACAAGTGGCTCCATGGGGTCCCAAAATCGACCCAAAGATGCTCATGGTCGGAAATGTTTCCACCAATAATGTTATGACACGTTTTAGGGTAATTTAGTATTATTATAATATTATTTTTTAACCCTTATTTACCAGATTTACCTTTTAACCATGATAAATAAAATATTTACTAAAGTAATTATTAAAAATTTATAAAAATAAAAGTTACCTATTTACAAAATTTGGACATCCTGATTCTAAATATGGAATCCATTTTTACAAATTCAAAACAAAAAAGTGGCAGAAATTAGTTTAAAATTAATTTCTGCTGTCAAAACAAAAAGCGTGTTTTTAAGATATAATAACTATCAAAAGATTGATACTTGTTTATGTCCAGTTTAATTGTGAAAATATTTCCAATGACCAAAATTATATTAAATGGTAAAAATATATTCTAAATATACTTTAAAACCACTCAAATTTATAATTTATTACTAATAATTATTTTGATTAAAAAAGTCATTTGTAATTAAAATTTAGTAAATTTCACTATTCATCAAAATATTAAAGTTTTCCGAAAAGTACCGAAATTTCACCTTAGGCTAAATTCGATACTCCAAATCCAAAAATTAAGTTCATTTTGAGAGGTAAAATTTCTAATTTTTTTAAAAATTAGGTATTACTATTCATAAAAGCTACTTTGATTGGTCGTGGTGTGTGTTAGAACTCGAAGTTGCATACAACACACACTACTGTATTATTCAAAGAGAAGCGTCACGTGGAAGATCATGGTGTTACAAATTCCATAGTGTCCATTATATAAGTTATAATTGATATGATAATTGATCCATGAATTAAGTCAATGGAAAACTCTATTTCACACTCCGGAGGATGTCCAGGAAAATCCTCTGGAAAGACATTAACAATTTCTTAACAATTGGTATATCCTATATCAGTACATTATTCTTATAACCCCCATTTATTTCATTACATTCCTCAGAAATATTTTAATTCATTATACCTATTGGTGTTGGATCTAGATTAGAATAAAATGGTGAGGTTTCATCTCTAAAAATAATGTATTGTACACCATTCTCACAAATTTTAACTTCCTTCTTCTTGCAATAGATTTCTGCATCGTAATTTGATAGCCAATTCATACCTAGAATTATATCATAGTCAACCATTCATAATATGATTAGTTTAGTAACTAAATCATGTATGATTTTCTTGAGGGGAACTAATCGAAACACCTTTTTTTCAATGATACATCCACCAGGGGATTTGACTAATATAACCTTTATTAAATCAAATTGGACATATCTTATTTTCATAGCAAACTGGGAAGATATAAATCAATGCAAAGATCCAAAATTAAATAAATTATTGTCTAAGTTGGATGAAACAATCAATGTAAATTCAACCAATTCAATAGGAACTTGATCCTCTACAGTTGTGACTGTATAAGCATGGCCTTCTCCTTTGACCTTCTTTGGGGAACAATTCCTTGATGCTTAGGAAATTCAAGTGTGTAATGTCTCATCTCCCAACAATTATTTCACAAAACATTAGTAGATTCTTTCTTCACCTTACAAAACTGAGATATGTGGAATTTTTCTCTGCACTTGTAATAGACTCTCATTCCCTTCAGGCACGGTCCAGAGTGTTTCTTTTAACAATTTCTACATGATGGAAATTAAACTCTTATTTTCATCACCATTTCCTTATTTCCTTTCCCATAGTTTTTAGCAGCCCTATTAATGTCTTTCTTTCCTTTAAATTATCATGACATATAGAATTAATTTCTTATCTTGATAGAAATTGAGACTATATATTTATATGCTGAGAAACATTGCGACATTGGATCCCTTCATAAAAATGGTTTTAAACCATCAATGAATCGATCAATTTTACTCCTTGAATTACATATGTAGTCCGAATCAAGTATTTTCAGCCTTGTAATGTTTGATTTATACATGGAAAACTTTTCATCCTCCTTCTGACTCAGATTCAAGAAATTACTCACCATATCCACTCTCAATTCACGAGGAAAATATTTTTCTAAGAAGATTTGATTAAAATCCCTCCATTCCATATCTTATATTTCTTCCTCTACCTTTGTGTTTTGGTTTAATGACCACCACTAATCCACATCTCCCATTAGATGATAAACTTCCATGACAACCTTCTCTCACTAATTACATCCCAAATTGAGAAATCTCTTCTCAAGGTAACATATCCAATGCTATGCTACAGATGGGTTTCTAGTCCCATTGAATGGTGGAGGTTGTTTTCTCATAAAGCGATATAACATAGCTCTTCCACGTGGTGGATCTGGATGCTCTATATAGGTAAGGTTATTAATCATAACCTGTGTGTGTTGTCCCATTATAGTTATGAGTTTCTCAACACTAGTCATAGTACCAGAGCCAAAATCATTATCCTGCATAGGAGGTAAATCTCTACAGGGGACACGTGTGTTCATGCAGATTCCATTCCTTCCATTAGGCTCTGTCTCTAAAGAATGGAATACACTAGATTACATTATGAATGAAAATGAATAATCTTAACTTAACAATATACTCTACACAAATTGAAATCATATGCATGGATAATCCTATAATCACAAAAATGGTTTATTTGAGGAAAATTTTACTTTTAAATCTTTCATAATGTCAAGTAATGAAAATGTGAATTATCCTAAGAATATTTCCTAAGAGTGTCGTCACCAATAGTGCATTAAATCCCTTTTTCGTGTACCAGGATACACTGGGTCAAGCCCGAAACACCTTGTCGGAGCTTTCACTCCTAGGTAAATCTGTGCTAGAGCCATCTCTACCTACTCGTATCCAGATAGGGATGTATTGGTTAAAATATCCACATAATATATTCCATACCAAAAATAACATAATGTTATTTTCTGTTTAACCTCTAAGACTATCTTATTGAATCTTCCCTAATTTATGTTTTCAAAATATAGTTCCCCTGTTTTATACAAATCTTTTTTTGATTGAAACTATAAGGACCCGACCCCAGTTACACAAATTCGGTTCTTTATTGATTACATTGGAATAAAAACAAGGAATAAGCATCCAGAAGGACTGATTAGTTTAGTATTATTGGAAACAAGATACATATGTAAGTCCATAATTAAAAATTGACATGAAAAACAACATAGAAAATCCTCAGACTACATCCATAACTCCTAGGTTATTTCAAAATATCATTCCTAATAAATTTATTCTTACCCTGTGGAAATGAAACATACGAAAGGGGTGAGATCAAACACTCAGTAATAGAATGAAATACAGTGAAAGATAACATAAAAATTAGACATGTGAAAAATTAAAAACACATGCCTTCAAAAATGAAAATGAACATAATATGGAAGAAATATGAGCTTAGTAAATATTTCTATAACATAACATAATCAGGTTTATTCTACTATAGGAATAACCAAATGAACCGTCAATATTATATTCATAATTTGGGAATACATAAGATGATACAACCTAACCATACTATCAAGGCCTCATTCCAAGACCATAAATAATAATTTCGTTATGTCCATGTGCATAGATCGTGGTTTGTCTCATGAGACATATCGATGCATAAAGGGGCTCTAGAGGGCACCACCCAACATATTGTACAATGAATTCCTAATATAAGCTTGGATAAACATAAATCACCTATACATTCATATTGAAATTAATATATGAAATGAAATTAATTTTTTCCCACATTAAGCATAAACACTAACTATTCGGGGTAAATTGGTGAATGGTTTAAAGAAGCACATCCAGAGCCAAGATAATCTTAAACAATTAAATGGAATATTTTATAAGATTACATGAGGTATTAATCCCAATAATACATATGAATAATCAAGAGTGTTATAATAGAATAATATACTCTTCTAAAATCTTCAAGTAAATCTTGAAATACACACTCTTTTACTTGGAAAAGAAGAGTTCTTTTGGAAAAATATTTGTATAAAACATAATGTGATGTAAGATATTATTTTCATAATAGAATGAGTGATTTTATAAATATAATGGATTCCAAAAACAGGTTATATATTACCCTTGAAAATTAGTAAGAAGTTGAGATATTCCCTTGAATCAGTCTTGTATTTCAGATTCAATTTTGAAAGCTCCTTTTAAAACATGTAACTGTACATAAAATAAAAAAGGATTCTGGTTAGTGTACATATATAGAATACTCAAATATAATTTGAGATAATTATTTAATAATATATAATAATTTCATTGAGGTAATAATACAATGAAAATAACCCAAAGGGAAATGGTTGTTCGGGTGGGAAAACCCCATACATTAAATCCGTACGTGTTCTGCTCTTGAACACAACCTCCTGAAATATGAAATTATAATTATTAATAATCTACTAAAGAAAATATTAGACATGTATGTTTTTTATAATTAGCTTATATGGTTAATTTATTCCCCTATTGATAAGTTATTATATAGAATTATTTCATTTCAGAGTATTCATTTTCTTTATTTCCATAATCGATTCACTTGTTCTTAGTAAATTGAGTTCATGTGGAATGGATGTAAATATCCAGAAATAAATTTTCATATTAATGATCATACATAGGTGTTAGTTTTAATTTACATATATTGGTTACATGGAATGAGGATTAATTATTATATTTATCTTTAATGATAACTGTTTTGGTTAAATTGTGGTTTTTTATTACAACAAACTCATTTTTCTTTATAACTTAATAGCATTTGAAAAAAGTGATTACAGAACCTCACATGGGTTATATTACAAATATAATAATATGGTTCAACCATAAAAACAACGGTTTCATGACCATAATTGAGAATTATAATAGAAATATAAATCCCATCGTCCTTGAATGTGGTTAATTAACACATCATAGACGGTGTTCTTGCTACTAGTATAAAAGAATGAAAACGGAGCGATAATGATAAATTATTCCACTATCATGAAAAAATTACAGTAAATATAAGTTATTAGATTCATCACAAAATTTGGATAAGTATAGGAAATATAAAAACAAAACAAATGAACATGAAAGGAAAGACAACGAATTGAAAAGAGAAATTTACCTCTTGAACCAAACATCCTAGAGAGCCGCTTTAGGAGAGAGGTTTTGTACTTTTTATGTGACCAAGGCATGCTGGACGTTGGAGAAGAGTATGGTTGGACATTTTGATTGAATTTTGAGAAGGAAAAGGGCTTGAGAGGAGTGACGATAAGGGGAGTGAGAGGAGGTTTTTATAGTGGAGGATAGAGGGGATTTCTTAATAAAAAATTCAATAATGTGTTATTTCCCCACAAGATAAAGAATAGTGAGTCTTTATTGACTAAGAATAGTAATTTTTTCATGTGAGTTCAAACCATGTATGATTTCATCATATGTGATGTCATGAATATTTTATTTACAGATATAGTGTATTTTACCGTATTACACTATTCCTAAAAAATTCAAGTATTTCAGAAAAATCCAAAATATTCACCCAAACCATTTTTTGACATGTAGAATCCAAATATGATGTCCACTTTTCAAAAATATTTTTTTAAATATGAATAATTTAATATTTAATTAATATCATCAATTTATTCGAAAAACAATAGTTTTAAAACATTATTTTACTTATTCCTAAGCATAGGTATATCATACTTTCACTTGAATATTATTTATATACTATCACAGGTAAGGATACTATACTTTAGGATATATTAATATTAATAATGGTATTTTACTATTCATAAAGGTAGGTTTATATTCAACAAAAATTATGTTTTTCTTATTTGACTCCAAATAACATACTGATCACAACCGTGTATGTCATATTTTCGAAATTCACATCACAGAAGTGACAAAATTATGTTTTAGGGGCCACATAGAACATAGATGTTAATTATGTGGTGACTTAATGTGATTATGAAATATTTATAAGAAAGGAATTTCTATTGAAAATTATTGGTTCGTTACATATTCCCTCTAAATGATGTTGGATTCATGTTGGAGAACAATGAAACTACATAAGATTAGATCTTATAACTATGTGGGGTGCAGATCTTCAAACTTCCCTTCAATTATCCAAGACCAAAGGTCTATAGACCTTTGAATGCAACTAGAAACCCCAAAAATGAAGAAAAATATATAATTTTCGTGTTTATGTCAATTTCGGTGATTTTCATTGGTTTCAATGTTTTATATACTAAATTTCAGATTCATTAAAATATTGTGCACAGTTTGTTACACAGGGGTGCACAGTTAGCCAAAACAATGCACCTTAACCATACACCTCTTCACCGGGGGTGTTTCTTATCCTAATTGGGTTCATGGTTTCAAAATATATGTGAAAACCATGCAAAGCTTCTCTGTCTCGGGTTGTATGGTTTGCTGGGCGAAGGTGCTAGGTTTAAAAAAACCATGCACCAACCATGCACTTGCCTTCGTGCTTCCAAAATTAAAAATTTCGACCCAAACACTACCCAAGGTAAGATCAATATAAAAATTACTAAAAACATGACAAAAATATTGCCTGTAACCATGCTTGAGAAATCTATAGAATAATTCAGGATCATACATAACAATCCTACTCCACATTCATTCATATTTCATTCACCTCTTAGGAGATTCTCGATTACTTCATAAATTGTAAAAATAACACTTAAATTATAAAAGTAGATGTGATCAATGAATATTTTCACCCAATACATACTAAATATTATCTTATATATATCCATATCTGGAGTAGAAAAATTGAAAATAAATATTTCCGCCATCATTTTTTATATATTTTTTTCACAAAGAGGTTTTTCATTATTTTTATCCAATAGAAGTTTAGTATTTTAAAATATAAGACATCATATCGACCTTAAAACCCATAAGATTAATATGATGAGATGAATTAAAATAATAAAATTCACTTATATAAATAAATTATTTCATAACATTGGAATTCAAAATAAGCATAGATCTCCCCATTCAAGGTCACAATTGATAATCCATTATTATATTATCATCTCCATATAATATCTTAATCATATCACATTAATCTTTAGAAACCTATTAAAAAATTAATTGTTGAGGATTCCTTGTATTCATAATATGAACATGGATAGTACATGTTTTCTGAGAAGAACTATTCTGCTACATTCATCCTATCGAAGCATACAATGTCTGAGATGTACGATATGTGTTCTTGAACTACTACCATTGAACTAGTAACCATTATGGTGAAAATGTTCCATATAGTTTCAATTTTCATATGCTCTAGTTTGTTTCATACAATATTTATTCTTATGATCAGAAGAACCACATTCAAAACTAATGAGTTTCCAATTGTGTTATGAAGTAGATTCATTGATCTCGTCCTCTCATTTTAAGTCACATCACCAGATTTGAAATAGTTTTCTCTCTTCCACTTATTCCTAGAATTAGAGATCCCACCACTCCCCATAGGTATCAACAAGATTACTCCACAATAATTTCATGATTTAACGCTTTCCACGATAGTTTCTCTCTTTGATAACTTTTTATAATTTAATATAAAAAATAACCAATATATTTGAAGAAACATCTAGAATCAACACTAATACAAAAATTCATGGCTTCAAGGACACACATCATGTATATTGTAGTGAATGGTGGACTAAATTTATAAATTTATCTATATAATCTTCCACAATTATTTTCACATACATCAAAATGATGATTTTTTTGTGCTTTAAATCTTGATAGTTCGAGGATAATTTTTTTAATGAATTCTTCAAAATAATCCAATTATATTACATGGTTTAATTTATCATTTAATACTAAATCATATCATTGGAGTGCAGGGTCACCCAGTATGTATTTTTCATACTTCACCTTTAGTTCAACTAGTGTTCCCTGGAAATCAAATATTTATTTCATCCTATATAACTACCTTTCTATTTTTTATTATAATCACCAAAAAATATGGATGGATTCTTCTTTTGGATCTGAATAGAATCATCCCATTTCCATTGATCATCATAGATAGTTCGCATGTCCACAAATATGAAATCGTGAAAAAAATTAAACTAAATACTTAATCAAATGTTGATTAGGGGAAACCATCCTATCATAAGTCTCTTCCATTTTGATTATATCATTCCTACATGGTTTGTTTCAAAATGTTTAGAAAAAATTGATATAGAACCTATCTCTAGAAACAAAAGGGATATAAATTTTAAATTTACTACATCCCACATACCAGAATAATGGTATCCAAAATCCCAAATGTCCATTTCAACCATTTTTAAAAAATCAACTATTCGTTATGAAAATAAATCACTTTTAAATTTTTTTTATATGTAAATACTTTTTCATCAAATCATATATAATTACTCAAAAATAATTATACATATTTAGTGGTATGTCCTTACAATTAATTCATGTAATGTTATTCTTATCTACAAAACCTTGGTTGATGATTTGAAAATTCATTGAAGTGTCTCAAAACACTCATGCACTAAAACTCCATGGTAACTTGACGCTCTACCTAAATAGGATAGATTTTCTTTTTTATGAGGAATATTTCTTGTTTCGATGATCATGCGACTTCATCTTATCTCAAGGGACATGATGAAAATAATCCCATATCTAGGATAGAATAAACTGACACAATTTGTATTGTCCCACCCCTCACCCATTCGGTTGGTAAGAGGCAGGTGTGCTAATGGAACATAAGTGACTTCCCCAATACCCCAAAGGCTAGGAATATATTACAAAGGGCTAAAAAAATTGGGGGTAAATTTTCCTTTAAAGATAAAACATCCAAAATATTATAACTATAAAAACTAGTCCCTTATTTGAAGAATGATTACATAATACTTCACAAAAAAACAGATTTTGACCACAACTATATCAGAGTACAAACATGAAATCGGACTACATAACCAAAAGATTAAATACGAGAAAAAACCCAAACACATCAATGAAACCTCTAAGAAACACCGAATATGAAAAATTCTCCAAATCCACTGGTCCCAAATATTTTATCAATATGAAAAAATAATGATCTGTGATACTATTATTTTACCTTTTTCTTAATATATAACATCTGCAAACACATCAAAGTGCACTAGTAGGGAGTGAGTATAAACTCAGAAGGATTACCTCATTGACATATCATCTCACACCATTAGGATGAAACTACAGAGCACATTTGATAAAATATTTTAATAAAAATTTTATATATTTTATATCTTACACATCATTTCTCTTTCGAATCAAACCAAAATACGTATCACAATTATGTTTAAGAGAAAACATCAACAATGAAATTAAAACATTTTCTTAATTTTTGATATGGAATATGGATTAAAATTTACCAACACATCTATAAATAACATGCACATAAACTTGTTCATTATTACAATTTAGGGTTGAACATCACATAGATACTCTATCCCATAGATAGTGTTACTTTATGACCATTAACCAACCCATTCAACTCAATCGAAACCATTATTCCCAAATCATTCCAATATATTTTCAAACATTTAATTTCCATGAAATTAATTTCCATAGAACCATTTCATTATATAATGTAATTTTAAAAAAATCCTTACATTCATCAACAAACTAAAATTTTGAAATTACCATTTTAAAATTATAAACGAAGGAGTTTTAAAAAACCAAAAAAAAATTAACAATTTATATCAAGAATAAAACAATATCCAACAAATATAAAAATAATTTGGATACATTTTAAATCAGTCCATTATTTTTTAATCAATATGATTCAATAGAGAATCCACCTAGCTATCAATCTTAGGTGAAAAGGAAGAACAACACAACAACTTGAAAAACCCATCTTAGATCTTCTACATCTGAACATTGATCTTGTTCCATTAAAAAGGAAAATATCAGATCAATATTCCCATTATAAAAATGGGATACATCTTCTATAGTATATATCTACAGTTTAGTACGAGAGGAGACATATTGATATAGTGAAATTAGTGATGAAAATTTACTTATCAATAAATTTGGCCTCTAATGCACTAAAATTATCCTTGGTAATTCTCCCATGTCAAAAGTTATTGTCTATATATCCTTATAAGGTAGCATAATTCAATATATGACAAGTTTAATTGGATTTTTTTTATTTTTATTTATTTTATATCCATGATTCTAATATTTTATTAAGATTCACAGTTAAAGATCATGTTTTGGAAAACTATTCTCTAACTGTTCTTCATCCACTGCCTCCAAACCCCCTTCAAAAAATAATCTCACATGGTTGGCTTGCATGGTAAGAATAATATTGTGATAAATATTCCATTACCCTCAGTAAAAAATTTCATAGTTTCTCTTGTTCATTCAATTGGATGGGGTATATTGTGCACCTTACAATGTGTCCACCATGTTCCCTCTAATCCGATTGTACATTTTCTAGGTAAGTGTTTCATGGTTTCTACTAACTGTGATCAAACCATGAACCTCTATAAAAGCTTAAAAATCATTCCAAAACACCTCTAAAACAAATGAAAACCTATCCAATCACATTATATAAATAAAATAATCAAATAATTTGGCATTTCCCAAAAACTCAAGGTGATTTGAAGTCCATATTTAGAATCACAATGATGCCTATCATCTATAATATCATAAATTACAATAGATGTACATAATCACAAATTTCTATAGGTTATGTTGGTTATCATTGATGAAATCATGGTTTGGTTCACCCTAGTGTATCGAGGGAAAGTAACTAAGAAGGAAAGTCGACCAGTAAGACATTTCAAACAAAAGCATATCTAGAATTGAAAAAACGGGAAGCATAGATATTAAACATTGCTATTGAAATATATAGATTATTGGAAACCTTCCTAAAATAGTAGATGCTCCCTCTCCAAAACCATTTATAATATAATCCCCCTCATAAACAGGGCATAACTCATCTTTCCATCCTTGAATCAGAAATTAAAGACCAATATGGTCGTCCATCATCTAACTATGCTATTGAGCAACTCAAATGGAACCTTAGTTTATAGATCATGTCTACCATTCTATACTATAGAACATTATCCTTGAAACCATATATACAACCCACAATGGATGGCCCTATATATATGAAATATCTCTATGTTTTTTGAACTATAATATAGAACTATATATAATGAGTGACCATTCAATAGTTTCATCATTATGGAACTCCAACACATAGGAAATGAAACCATAATATACTCCAACATTATACCAATACAATGGTGTAAGTCCATGTTAATCCTCTTTTTAAATTGTAAAATATAATCTCAGATTAGTTATATTTGGTCCAACCAATTGCATACCAAAGGGTGTAGAAAAACAAAATGGTCAATCCTTTTCCAATTACTTCTTGATAGTCAAGTCATTATACTAAACCATAGGTTATATAGCTCATCTGATACTTTAAAACTGAAATTTGTTTTCTGGATCAATTCACACTCATATTTTATGACCATTTATATAATGTTATCTTTCTATATCAGAGAAATGTATACAATGCTAATAAAATGACATGAGTATGTAGTTACTCACATGGAACACTATAATAGATTCCTAAACTCTTATTTACTATAAAAATTTATTGTATAAATAATGAATTTAAAAATGATAAGTTACATAAATACCACCCATGTGAGACCCTCAAGTATTCACATCTATCCCATGACACCCCACTACTGTCTGTCGAGTACTTATGTCATGAACTCTATTAGATTCATCCTTATGTATACTGGTGTATTGACAAGGTCAAAGAAACCCTCAATAAAAAACTTGTTGATTAGATAATATTGAGGTTTAGTGGTTCTGTAAAATTATGGTGGATTATGTAGCTCTATGTATCTTCCATAGTTGACCATAGACCTAAGCGTTAATTCTCCCTAGTTAGAAACTTGTTGTTGGACGTCTAACTTCGGTTGGCCCACTAACTATACCACTTAAGAAGATGTTATAATGTATGTTTTTAACCCTTACTCATAATATGTGGTGAGATAGGGTCCTGGCCTCAATAATATGTTCCTTGGATAGCATGAAATTGTGTTCCCATCACTCTTATATAATGTCTCATCTTCTATTACTCAAATTGAAAATATTGAAAATATTGTAAATAGATCTTAATTGTTCTAATGGATGATACAAATTCTTCCCTATGAGTCTCCCCATAACCCATCATATAACCCTTATAGAAAAAATATCATTCCTCATACATCTACCCTAGTAACATTCATATATTTTCAAAAATAATATCATCCTTGGGATCTACTTGTTAATTACAATACATATATATCAAAATATAAAAAAAAGATATATCAAAGAGTAGAGTGAAAATATATCTTAATAGATTGAATAAATAAATCCATAAAATAATAAATATAATATTCAACATCAGAAAATGAGCATATATATATACTGGGAATACTAACCAATATTCATAATAATGGTTCATCCACACATCCTAATCGTCATAAAATTTTAACAGTAATCCTATCAATGGTAACATAGAAGTTAGTTTCTCATGCACTGTCTAGCAACATGGAAACCCCCTACATGAGTACAATAAATATATATATTTTTACTAGGTCCCATATTAGTCAGAAATTAAATGTGGATATTGTGCTCTGATACTATTTTGTAACTCCATGGCCCGAACTACATAGTTTTTCTCATAGAGCTACTTGACCTCATGTGAGACTCTCAATATGAAAGTGGATTCTATATGGCAGTCATAGTCTTACTATTTCATTTTGAAGACTATACCAATATTATCAAATCTTATCATAGATAATAACATAGCATTATATAATAAAATATATTAATTATAGAGAAACTATTGAAACTATGTTGAAAGAAAACTATTCATACAAATTGGTTGACATAGATCCTATTGTGGAAATCCAATCCCATATATATGTTCAATCAAGAATAAAATATACAAAAAAATTTATATTTTAGGGTATCTCTTGGTACATATCATAGTTTAATGATGCTTGGCTCAATCATCAACCATGGACACATTTATTTATTTTGGATACATATACATGTTGTTTTCACATCCATCAAAATTACCAAACAAGGTTTGAGTAATAAAGCCTATTAAGATTCTAGTAATGAATCCCTTACAAGTTTAAAAAATTATAATAGGTGTGTTACATGATAATAATAAATAGGAAAAAATTATAAAAAATATAGAATAATTAATCGAGTTTTCATGTTCTAACCATGCCACCAATGAACCTTGGATACACTTAATCTCCCTTCTTGAAAGATGATCAGGGGTCATCAAAAATGATTGATAATTACCAGAAAGTATAGATACATGTCCCTCAACATCCAAATAACATCTAGTGGGCCTGGTACTCATTTTCTTCACAACATAATGTTTTATATCATCCCATAATACCCTCAAGGCATCGAGTTCCATTTTTTTTCA
This sequence comes from Viscum album, assembly GCA_963277665.1. Lineage (NCBI taxonomy): Eukaryota > Viridiplantae > Streptophyta > Magnoliopsida > Santalales > Viscaceae > Viscum > Viscum album. Next base: position 1,480,333,402 of record OY728142.1, on the reverse strand, counting down.
CAAGGCTATAATGCTCGAAAATTATTTAGGGGTCTACCATCATCAACATTACATGCCATTCACACTCCCCCGAATGGGTAATCATACCATAGTGGTCACCTTCATTGTGTGTTGAGAACCAAAAAATAAAAGGAATGATTATTCAAAAGAAGTTAGAGTATTGTAAATTAACATAGCATAGAATCATGAGAAATATTGTAACATGTTATAACAAATTTTGAATAAACATTAATAATAGGAAAAATATTATTCTTAAATTCAACTTGAAATAGAGATCAGATAAGTGTTTATAAGGAACACACATGCACACCCACAAGAAATAACCACCATATAAAAACAATAATTCCCAAAAATTCATGAATCATTCAATTGATGAAAGTGTATATAGAACCCCAAATGAGACGGAACATCCTAACTCAGTATTTTTTTCATGGAAACTATGGGTATTCAAAGAAATGATGAATGAATACATTGACCACCCATGAATAATGTTTGAAATTTCATTATTTTCCATCTCTAGTTATGGTTCATCAAGGAGGAACTTTTTTTCAATGACACAAGTGTATACCGTGTTATTAATATTGTTCTATTCACATACCTTAAGGATTTTGTCAACAGAATAAATTCATAGGTATGTCAAGTATGGAATTCTAAAAAGTTTGGAAGCCATCATCGATATAAAAATGGATTTTGAAGTAATTAATTATTCATAATGATTACATTATCATAATAATTTATCCAATATTAACCCATCAATGAAAAATATATTCATGATTAAATTAATAAGAAGAAGATCTCTTTTTTACATTTTTTATTTATACATTCCTAGAAAAAACACCATGATTTGGAATTCTAACTCTTGTAATGTGTATATTTAATGAAATTTCAGTTTCCCCGCTTATATATGTAATTTTATGACCACAGATTCTTTATATGTGATTTAAATGAGGTTAATATCACATGGAATTAAATTTTTTTGGGGTTCATTAATTTTACCCTTAATCTTGATGAACTTGTTTACTAGATTTCGTGGCATAATTCCTTGAATGTTTCCTCATCCACTGGATAGATCATGGAGCTTAATTTATCTAACAAATATAATAGAACACCACTGAATGGATAGTAGTGTGGATTTCCTAGTCTGTTTCTATTTTCAATCCACCTCACAGACATTTCCTTCATCAACTCTTCCAAACTCACTTCCTAGATCATAATATTGTAAAAAATATCATCCTCATAAACCATGTTTGATAATAAAATCAATTAAATGGAGTATATATAATATTGATATATCACATATATTAAAATTAAAATTGATACGATACAAATAGTGATCCAAAACTTCTGTATTTAATAGATGGTCCATACTCAATGCCATGTATTTATGGTTGAGACCTGAGTAATAGATATTATTATTGAGACAAATTTATTATATATTTAAATTTAATATTACATGTTTTAGATACCCATTTAATAAAAAGATGAATTAATAGAATTACAAGTTTTTTTCATTGGATCATATGCCTTTATTATGTATATGTCAAAATAAGTATACTTATAAAATATTTCAAAAAATATAGAAGTAGTGTTAATTAAGATGGAATGATAATTTGGCATCATAGAAATTCATTAGTATAGTACATATGATAGATTTTATTAAATAATGGGAAATTATATTAAAAAACTATTCAAAACACTCATAATGTTGATGATGAAGGATACATATAAATATATGATTATTTTTATGATGGCCATTAAAATGATTTGGATAACAAGGTTGATGTTTATATTGTGGAATTTTTTAAAAAAAATGGAAGTAAATATCATAGAATTGAGGATGATGATTCACTATTTTTATTACTAAATCATTTATCATAATGATGATTATGTTCATTAATAAATATTATAGATCCATTCTAAGCTAGATGGATGTAATTTAATTTTTGTTGTGATACTACTATTGAGAATCTATTTTCAAGGTTATAGATGATACCATCTCTATCTATATTCCATATGGGTAAGTGATGAAACATTACTTATTTTATTATTAGGTGTGATACCCTCCAAATTTATATTTAAATGAAATTATTAGTGACAAAATGTTTTCGGACTTTTCCTGGTTGAAGAAACATTGTAAACATCATCATTAGGTGAGAATAATGAAAAAATATTCCACATTTTTGGTCAACAATTTCAATAAAATAAAATATCTGTTAGAATTTCTTCATTCATATGATTTGATATCATATTAATGGGAGTAGATGTCTGAGTTAAAAATAATATAATTATATTGATATATAATTTAATTTTGGTCCCCCTAACTGATACTCTGAGATCCATAACTAAACATACATAAAATGAACATTGGATTTGACACCAAGTGATATGTTCCAATATAAAAATATACTTATTTTAAATCATTAAAAAATTTAAAACATTACATATCACAATAAACACATAGTACCATGAGTCAATGGTTTAGTTTCTTTGATAATTATTTATCCAAAAAATATATTTTATAGTACATGTGAAATGTTTTCAAAAATAAAACTATCCAACACCCCATTCAAGACTCCTCAGTTTTTATACTCATAATTATAACAAGGGAATATAAACATAATAATTTGGTGTGATTAAAACCTACATAATGGAAATATTTTAAAGATTATTTCCATGGATAAGTCATAAAAATATGATAAGTCATGATTAGGGGAGAAATATACTATTAAATATAACATGGAGTCACCACCACCTCCCTCCAAAGATACCCCTCCTGAGATGGAAAAAAATAGATAGTCTCCCCTGAGTCCGGCCTCCAGTAGGACCAGGGGTGGTGACTATAACCAAGGGTATAAAATTCCCACAAAATTAGATGAATTACCCTTTAATAGTACCCAAAATCGGTGGGAAATATTTTTCAACCTCAAAACAACTCCAATAAATATAAAAAAGAAAAAAACCAAAATTCAACCCACATGTATGTTTAATGTAACAATTCTATAAATAAAATTTAAATCTATATAGTAATACCCAACATTAAATCTAAGAAGCGACATAGCAAATGTCCCATCGTCTGAGCTAGTAGTGCCTCGCATGGCCCTTGTAGTCATTCTTGAAACCCAAAAGATGTCTTTCAAATGGGTTGAGAAAAAAAGTATACTCAGTAGAAAAAATAAAGTCTCTCATTCACAAGTGTGAGGAGAATAATAATTCTCACATGAGAAAATAAAATGGCCAATAAAACCTAAAAAGGTCTACTAGCCAACCCAACCTCACCAATGACATGATCAATAATTAATAAAAGTCAAGTAAATAAATATATATCTAATTGATCAGAGGTTACACTGAACCAATTTCACAATGATTATGTGATCTCATACCATATTGGAAAACACTATTGCACTCCCACCTCTTCTGAAAGTACCATGTCACATCCCAACCGCACACACCTGGGCCTTACAACCACGTCCCTCCCATAGATACCTAGTCTACATACCACATCACATCCCAAAAACACTTGGGAAAGAATAACACATATCATCCTGAAGCCACATTGGAAAACATATCTTTCTTACACTCACTAAGTCATCACAAATGACTAAATTCCCGAATAATCGGGGGAAATCACCATGTGGATGACGGAGAAGGGTAGAGTGGGTGGCTATCTATACATCCTCCCTTCGTGATGTTCAGAAAAGATACCATCTTCCATTAAAAGGGGTAGTTCAGAACATAGTGGTCAACTCGGGTGTGGTGTGTATAGAAAAAAATGAAAATACATGTAAGTATATATAGTATTAGTCACAAAATCCCAACCTATGGGTTCTAAATCAAAAAATCCTGAACACTATGATTCTCCCAACTCTACAGTTACCTCAGAATGTATTTATTAACACCACCAACCATCACTTCAGAAGTTGTTAAATGAAACTCATCCAGAAAAATGCATAACTCCAACATACTATGAACTAAATTATTTAACCAATTATAATTATTTATTAATAAATACATTTTTTTCATCACATCCATATCTGAGTAACTACTAATCACTGCACGCAACAAACCACATCGCATAAAGCACACATAGGAAAAAATAACCATAGTAGAGAAACTCACTTCATATTTCCACTCTGTTTAACACCCATACCAACCATGAACACACTCATTATTCAAATTCATTCATCCATTTAATTATATTCAAAATGAAAACCACCAATATTCGGTCAAAGCCTACAACACACCCCATCACAACCAACCCAAAAACCCTTCTATATTGCGACACCAAACCCATTGCACCAAGTAACATAATCAAAATAGAACACAAATATGAATCCCCGCACCTCATACACTACACATCCATTCCACAATCAATCAATCTATCATCCTATGATTCCATGATACCACTTGAACCACCCCACCATACAACAATGCTCTCAACCCTAGTACCACACAAACACCCAGCGAAAGAATGGAAAAAATAAACACATAACACCCTACCACACCAAACAAGGAAGGTTGTATGCATATTTAGAAAACACTAATTCTATAATTGCAATTAGATAATTTAGGGGATATCATATAATATCCTTGAACCTGGAGAATCCACATATTTAACCACTATTTTATGGTTACTCAATTTCATATATATATATATATATATATATATATATATATATATCTATTCACGACATGATTAACATTAGGCCATCACATGCCATCCTGAGTGAAAAAACAAATACCACCAATGATAATGATTTTCATTATGTATATAGCCTATATTGATCAAAATATCTCTAAACAATGAAATAGAAGCATGCACCACTTTCCCCAAGCCATTTTTATTTGTATTGAGATGATTCAGTTATAATTATTTAATTTGGATACAAATTCCTTCCCATGGTAATCATTCAAACACACACCCTGCATGATGCACAAATAATATAGAGACAAAGGGATCACTTGTTTGATAAACAGACCATCAGCACATCCTAATTGTACCAATTAAGGGGTGTGCAAGGTTCTATAGAAACAGAATCCAAGGATATAACATAGATCTATGGATCTTTGGTGATGGAGGGTTCTAGGATGTTAGGGTATCAAGATAAAATAGAATTAAAGAATGAAGGAAAGGTGTCCATCATTAGTGGACGAGATTAGAGATTCATGGGATATGAAACCATTTTGTACTCCCATTTAACATCAGATATTGACAATGCATTTTGACAATATTTAATCCTCTCGAGTGATAGAAAATTAATGATATATTTTTCATCCTTCGAAACAGCTTCAAAATCACTTACATATGGTATTGAATTCGTTTTACATCAATTAAAATGTTAAATGGGTGACTCTGGAAAAACTGGAAAAATGATGAAATTTTGGAAAATTGTCAAAATGAGTCACCATTGGTTGGGTCACCAGTATGAGTTACCATTAGTGAGTTAACATTTGGTGAGTCACCATTTGGTTAGTCACTATTCGATGACCTACCATATGGGAAGTCACCGTTTTGTGAGCTACCATTTGGTGATTCACCATTGGAAAACTCAACTATGTGAGTCACCAGTCCTGACTCACCGAAGAGACCTACCATTGAGGACCCACTATTAGATGACTCACTAGTGCAAGTCACTGGTCCTAACTAATCATCGAAAACCTGCCAATACTAGATCACTATTGGGAAACTCACTAGTGTGAGTTACTGATCTTGACAAAACATTAGCAACCTACCATTCATGAATCACCATTGGAAACTCACTAGTGTGATTCACTAGTCATAACTCACCGTTATTGAATTAACATCCACGATTCATCTTTGGAAAACTATAAAAACTAGAAAACTCTCAAAAAGAACCTATGGGACCTTTTGGAACCCTTAAAAATAGGATTTTCATAATGTAATTGATCGGGAAGGTTAGATACATTACATATAATATCTCTCTAACTATTCATATCACCAAGAATTAAAAACCCACCCTGAATGATAACGAGGGGTCTAAAAGCCCACCACGTGAGATACCGCTCAAGGTTTCCACTATGCTTCAAACACTTCTTTCGACAAAGCCCAACAACATTCAACGATAAACCAACTTGTTTTTTTCGAATTCTGGAGTGAAACCTCAATACCCAGTAACACATCCTCTGACATCTAAAACCCCAACTAAACCAAGACACACCAGAAAATCACAACAACGATTCCATCTGAAACACATGAATCAGTGAATTCCATCTTCTATGTCAAGATATTTTTCTCTTTAGGTGGCACTAACTCACCTGCACTGGATTAATCACATCCTCATTAATGAATATCGAATAGGAATCTACCCCATCATCATATTCTAGGATTATATCACATATTTTAGAACTCGAAAAAAACACATCTCATAATAAACAAGGTTCATGTATTAAATCAAAAATGGAAACAAAAAATGGACAAAGTCAGAACAACTACGAGTATTTGGCATAGATCTGTGTCTCCCTTTCCCTGGTACTCTCTTTCTGGACACAATTCCTTCAGAACACATGAAACAATGGAATATTCCCTCCATAAAACATATTCTCCCGATGTTCTTGGACCTCTACTTGAAGCTCCATTATGTCGTTTCATCTTCGGCATCTAACACTCCATATTCTATAACATAAAAGTCGTTATGAAGATACCGACGAAGCTGAGAAACATGAAATATGTGGTGAAAATTCTCAAACTATGGTGGAATTTCCAACTAGTATTCCACCTTGCCAACTCACCCCAACACCTTAAAGGGTATAATGAACCTTGGATGAAGCTTTCTCCCTATACCAAACCACCACATACCAAGTCGAGTGGAAACCATTAAAAACATGCGGTCTTCAACCTCAAATTCTAAGGTCCTCCTCATATGATAAGAATAAGAAGTATTCTGGTCTTATTCTACTTTCATCATCTCAGAGAGAGGATAAACCTTACATGCCGTGCTATGCATGACCTCAGGACCAAGTGTAGTTGTCTCACCAACATCTATCAAGCACAAAGGTGAAAAACACAGTCTTCTATAAAAAAATTCAAATTCTTTCATGCCAATGGAAGATTTATAGATATTATTATAAAAAACTCTTCCAAGGGAATTTGTCTCACCCATGATCCACCAAATTCCATGATCTACGCCTGAAAAATATACTCTAATGTTTCGATGGTATGCTCTATCTACCTATATATATGAGGGAGGAAGAATGTTTTGTGGAAAAACTAAGTTCCAAAATAATATTCAAATCTCTTCTAGACTCATGAAGTTAAACATTTATCATGTTCCACAAAAATGGATCTCAAAACTCCATGCAACTTCACCACCTCACACACATACCACTTTTATAGTGAATACACTATTCATGACTCCATGATTCCTACAAAGTAATAAAATTTCATCTTCTAGTCCACCACTACTTAGATGGAACCATAGCCTCTTGGATCTCTGGGTAGCCATGTGGCGAAATAAATTGATATGTCATCCCACTTCCAATCAACTGTATCCAAGGGCTGCAACCCATAACAGGGAACATAGTTCTCTACCTTCAGTGACTGTAACATTAGGCACATTGGCCCAAACTCCACCACCACCGATTTCATCCAAGGACATAAAAACTAATCTCTCAAGACATTGTACATCTTTGAAATTCTAGCATCTGCCGCTACATTTGATCTGTGAAACTCATGGAGAACTCCCGCATGCATCAACATTGGAATATAAAAACTGCCATAGAACAAAATATGATTCACACCATCCTCTAAACAAACATCTTGAGAATCAAAATGGTCGATGTGATCCCACATCACATCCACCTTTGAGTCTCCTCAATAATAATCATCCTCCTACCACATTAGAGTAGACTGCACCATCATCTGAAATAGACATCCTATATCTCCACACATTCCAGAATCTATGTGAAAGGCATCAAACTCCTCAATCACATTAAAAAAATAAGCATATTCCCAAACAACCTCATTATGCAACTTCCTGCTCAATGTATCAGCCAAAATATTTCCATTTACTATGGTGTAACAGATATCAAAGTCTTATTCCTGGTGAAACTTTATACACTACCACTGTCGAATGTTAAAATGTTTCTGGTAAAAGATAAACCTCATGATCTTGTGATCCTTGATGACCACAAAGTGCTCCTAAATGTGTAAATTTGGCCACTAATTCAGTGAAAACCTAATGGATGTAAGCTTCAGCTAATGTGTGGAATAGTTATGATCATTAGGAAATTTCTTCCTAGACCCATAAGAGATCTCTCCACATTGTTTCATCAGTACGCATCCCAATCCCAGATGGGAAGCATCACAAAGCACTTCAATAATTGTCCCTTCCTCTAGAAATCGAAGAACTAGATCATTGAACAACTCGCATTTGAGGTTTATAAATGGTACCTCACATAGCTCACTCTACACAATAGAATATTCTTTCCTGGTCAAGGTTTCCAACAGAGTAGTTAATCGAGATAAATCGAGTATGAATATCTAGTAATAGTCCGTCAGACTAAGAAAAATCACAACCACGGTAACATTCATGGGTTCTACATAAGAAAAAACTACTGGAACCATCTACAGGTCCTCCGATAAGGCATAGTACGACAACAAATATCCATGGAAAGGAATATATAATTTCTAAAAATACTCTTGGGCAACTTCCCATAGAGCTGGTGGTGCTGATGATCCACCAAGACAGTCCTGGGATTCTCAGTGTGACCATCCTCTAACTTTTAGTAGATCATGATTTCATCAATGAGTTCAATGAAAAACCAGTCAAGGAAATCTTTGAAATGTAGTTCATGATCCCCATGGACATAGATGGTTATTTAATATCACCGAACGATATAACCACAAACTCGATGATCTCATACCAGCACCTGAAATAAGATTTCAAGATATCACCTTCCATCACCGTTATATGGTGATACCAAGAACACAAATTGATCATTGAGAACCAATTTTATCCCTTAAATTTGTGAAAAGGATCGTTTATCAGTGGGATAATGTAACAGTTCTTGAAATTTACAAGATTAATCCTTTGGTAGTCTATGCACAACCTCAAACCACCATATGTATTTTTCTAAAACAAGTCAGGATCACCCATCGACTACACACTAGGTCTGATAAATCACTTCTTCATCAGTTTTTCTATCTTAGTACTCATCTCCTAAAACTCTGAAGGTTCCAACAAATAAGTATCCATCAATATTGGAGAATCACCGGTCTTCATGTCTATCCCAGACACAAAATCATCTCAAGGGGGTAGATTCCAAATTTAGTATCCATTGATTCTACGGATGAATTGGTAAACAATGAAATATGGGTCTCAATACTTCGAATACCCATATAAAAACCCTATTTTCCAACGAAATGTACACACTGGACATACACATTTGAAAACCAGACTCTCCTTCATAAGAAGTAGATTACCACTTGTATGTGGTACAACCAATCAATTACAAGGATGCATCTTAATGTTTAATCTATAATAGCACAATATATTCATAGGATTGGTGGAGTCACATCATCTGTCAACATCCCCGGCAAACATCAAACAAGATGGCATGACCTCTGACTATTTTACTGAACACCAGGAAAATGGTAAGCCTCAATACTTTTAGTCCTATAGATTGGTCTAGACCCAATAAAAAAGGAGTGTGAATCAAATGAATTAAACAATGATCAAGAAAGAGTGTTGAAAAAACTGATCGTTACCTCAAATGATCTTTTCCCATACTGGAATTGATACCTTTGTGGCATGTAACTAACCACACCAATCTCCTTAGACCCTTTGCTGACAACCACATCCTCAGCCACACCAGAGGTAAAGTACCTAATGAACACCCTGATTTCAGCCTCAACCTGCTATATCTCCCCTCAGTGGAGAATGAGGTCGGTGTCCCTACTGTTGGAAGTTCACTCCAAGAATGAGCTACATAGGCGGGCACTGGACCTGCCTAACTCTACTATACAATGCTCGAACGTCCACTGGTAACTATATTTAGAGATTCACATGGAATATATAGATAAAAAAATATATCCCTAGGCCCACTGGTTATGAATGATGACTAGAAGGTCGAAATAGAAACTGTTAAGGTCTCCACCCCACCGATCAGAACCTCGTAGGCCCTAGAACCTAAGACCTTTTTTTGACAAACTTCCCTTCAATGAACAAGGATACCTCCCTTGTCATGGGATACATCCTTGTGAGTGCATCATCTCAACTACCTCCTCATTATTTTATAACTACCATTATGTTGGTTAAGCGAAGGGATTTACTATGTACAACAGAGAAGGATGAAGTGACTCCTCTTGTAGTCTCAGAAGTGTCTCCACATCTAGAATGAAAAATAGTGAAAATGGAAGGATATCCTTGAATTTTATCACTGACTCCCATACTGACATACTATCCTACTGGAGAGGTGGGGTGGGGTAACTCCTACCTCTTCTCGTCTTTAATGGTGGATGAAAGTAATTATGGATGGAACTCTTTCTTGTAATAATCTCATGAAACATCAAACTCTTTCATCTCTCCTAAGTATAACATCCACCACAGACCCGTAGCACCACCAATTTGGATTACATCCAAAGGATCCCAGTACTCCATCAGAGCCCATATAAAACTAAATGTGATAAAAATGTACCTAATCCAACACTTAGTCTCTATGTATGAAACACTTCCCTTATACCTCCATAGAGTTTATAAATGTAAATAAAAAACAATTAATCCAATGGTTATCCTCCCTAGCTGGGTCAATCCTCTGTTGATGAACTGGATCAGCCTAACCAGCCTCAAACACAAAGTCCAAACATGGATAAGAGTTTGAATACATAGATATAAAGGTAAAAAATAATCTCATAAGCCCGATTGGGGTGTAATTTTATTTAAGATTCATTTAACTCATTAATTATTCAAATTTCTAGAAACACAGAATTCAAATAAGAAAAAATGTCATTATGATTCAAGTACCTTCCCTAATGTATCTACCCTACAAATGATGTTGCCTCACATGGACTTTAAGTAGAAATAGATTCCTTTCATCAGATCATGGGGCCCAAAAATCATGTGTCCTAGTCGGTCATCCTTGGACTTTGTCATGCACTGTGACCACCTGAAACCATTTCCATATCAACCCATGAAATCCTCTATGTGACAAACTTCAAAATTCATCATATCTCTCAACTTCAATCTAATACCATTAAATCATGACCCCCTCCCGTCAATTATACTCCAAATGAACTAAAAATGAATGAAGGCAGATAATGAACCTCGAGTCCCACCCCCGGTAGGCTTTATGGTGGCGACCAACAACATGGCTATACAAATCTCACGAAATGGTAAAAATTACCCTTTTATAATAACTAATATTGGGATACAAAATTTATTAACCTTAAACCAACTAAAATACGTATATTGACAAAAAACAACATCCACCCCACATGTAGTTTTGAAATTAAAACTATTATAGATATAATGGAAAGCACTAATGTAATACCCAAAAAGTAAAGCAATGAAGGGGCACAACAACTATAACAATGTCAAAGATAGTAATTCCCATTACTGTACCATTAGTCCTCCATGAAATGTGAAAGTTGTTTTACAACATACAATGAGCATACAAATATACTCAGTTGGAAAAAAAATTATCTCATTCAGATGTTGGAGATGCATACTAATTCTTCCATGAGAAAATAGTAGAACTAACAACACCTAACAAGGTATACTAGCCACCCCAACTTCATCAAAGTCACAACTAACAAATAACATAATTCATGTAATGTAATGTTTAGTACACTGATGATTGGGTAACATACACCAATTTCTGACTAATTCGATATACTCACACCTTAATGACAAACATCTTGGACCTACCACATCTTTTAGAAGTACCATTCCATAAACTGCCCGCACACACCTAGTCCTCCCAGCTATTCTGACAACCTAGGAAAATGAAGCTCATTATGTCACTCCCACATACACCTAGGCCTCACAAACATATACCGCCCATCAAAATATGGACCACATACTACGACACATTATGAAAAAATCTTGGAAAGCACAACACATTGCTCCACGAAGACACATGGGAAGAAAACTCACACGCACACACATGGGCCTTACAATCCACCACTTGAATGAATAATCTTGGGCTATCACTTCCTAGAAAAGGGTTTAAGGAATATAGGGTGTCCAACCATCCATCCTTCCACTATGTTGTTTAGAAAATACACACTCTTACATCAAAATGGTGGTTTTCATCACATAGTGCACAACAAGGGTGGGGTGCATATAGAAAACACAAGGAAAATAAATGTATGTATATATATTATTAAACACTCATGCCAAACCAACAGGATTTAAATAAAATAATAAACCACCCTATGACACATCCAACTCCTTTGCTACCTCTAAATGTATTTATTAACACTAGCAGTTGTAACATCATATGTTGTCAAATGAAAGTCATCCACATCAAGCCACGACTCAAACATACTCACATCCATCTTTTTAAACAAATATAATTATTTATTAAGAAATCCATATATTCATTCCATCCATAACTAGGAAACTACTAATCAGGGAACAAAACCAACCACACGTCACAAACCATGCATTTGGATAAAGAACCATAATATAGAAACTAACTTCAAATTTACACATTGTTTTACACCCATACCAACCACTACCATCATCAATTTTTCAAATTCGTTCCTTCATGTCCTTCCTTTCATTATGAAAACCACCAACTTACAACCTAACCATAAAACACACCTCATCACATCCAACCCGACAGCCCAGCTATATAACAACACCACACCCATCACACAATTCCACATAAACATTGAAAAACCTGATAATATATATCTTCTGCTCCAACAATTCCTATCCATTCCACATTTAGTAAATATATCTATCTAATATTTCATTGATTCCACCCGTACCACCCCACCTTATAGTAATGATTTCAAACCCAACACCACTGATGCAAACAGAGCACAAGACAGAAAAAATCCACAAAAGAAAAAACCCACATTAAACAAGGAATGATGTGTTTAGATTTATAAAACACTAATTCTTTAATTCTAATTTTATAATTCTAGGGTTATCATAGAAAACTTTTGACCATTATGAATTCATTTATTTAACTAAATTTATGTGGATAATCAGTTTCATATATTTTTATATATTGTTTTTCAAAATAAAAAAAATATGTCACAACTCATCCTAAGTACACAAACAAATACCCCCATTGACCATGTTTTTTAGTTGGAATATAGACCATATATATGAAAATACTAATAAACAATGAAATAGAAGCATGTACCACTTCCCATATCCCCTTATTATTTGTTTAAAAATGACTCAATTATCATTATTTAATTTGGATTCAATTCAAATCACATGTGAAACATTTGTACACACATCCTGCATGATGCATAAATAAAATAGTGGTGATGGGATCCCTAGTTCGAGAAACAGATGATCGGTACTTCCTCCTTGCACCTAACAGGGGGTGTGAAAAGGATCTAGAGAAATAAGATCTAAGGGTGCAACACAGTCTCATGGACCCTCAGGGAAGAAAGGCTCTATGATTCATGGGTATCAATACAAAAGAGAAATAGTAATCAAAGGAATAGTGTTCGGTTTTGAAGTAAAAGATCTGATAATCATGGGATATGAAACTGTTTTGTACTCCCCATTAAAAGTGGATCATAAATACGAGTTTTGACTATGTTAAAGCCTCCCAAGTGTTAAAAAATTAGAGATATATATTAATTCTTTTTATATAGTATCATAAACACTTAAATATGGTTTTAAAATAATTTTATGTCATGTAAAATGTTAACGGGGAGGATTAAGAAATATTGGAAAAGAAAACTAGAAATTTTTGCAAACCGTCAAAATGACTCACAATTAGGTCAGTCAACGTTGTGAGATACCAGAAGTGAGTCACCTTTAGGAGATTAATCATTCAGCGAGTCACCATTGCATTAATAATTAGTGTGAGTCACATGTACTGATTCACTATCAGCGACCAATCATTCTTAACTCACTATTAAACGACTCAACGATGTGAGTTACCAATCAAAGCACACCATTAGTGTCCTAAAATTCCTAACTCAATACTATATGAATCACAAGTTTGAGTGGATGATATTTACTAATAGTTAGTAACCTACCATATCCGACTCATTGTTGGATGAATCACCAGTGTGATTCACCAGTCTGGACTCACCATCAGTAACATACATTCCCTGAATCACCATTGGAAAACAGGAAAAACTGGAAAACTCTCAAATTGAGCAATTGTGACCTATATAACCCCTCATACACTAGATATTCATAATAGAATGAACCCAGATGGTCATGGACATTACATTTCGAATATTATGAAAATTCTAAAATTTGTGATATTGAGACACATAATAGAAAATTTAAAAACATATACCATTATATATGAGTATTTTATAATAAAAATTAGACATTCTACATAATTATAGGCATATAAAAATGAAATGTGGAATGCAAATTTTTATATAAATTATAACATATTGAATCGGGAATGGATTTATATTTCCTTTATTGTATTAGTAAATACAACATATTTTTTAGTGTATATCTAGAATAAAAATAAATTTCATATAGTTTATTAGGATTCATATGATATTTCACAGAGTTGATTAGACAACGCAACATATATCCCATTGTATACCAAGAATCATAAAATTTATCTCGTAGTGTATTGAGTATCATAACACACATTCCATTATGATATCATGATATGTGATGATTTTCCAAATTCATTATATGATTATATAGAACCCGCACCACACATAATATTAATCCATACATATATCTTTCAGATGAAATTGATATTTTATCATATAAATAATAGAAAATGTAATGGTAATGGATTTCAAATCATTTCCAAGTGGTATTACATATTTCAATTTTAAAAATAGATTGGATTACAAAAGTTGAACAATCATGCTAAACAATTTGAATAATAAATGAATTAGTACAGTCATTAAAAAAAGATAACTCTATAAGAGATAAATATTTTAGATTTAAATATGGAAATTGAATGAAAAACTAAAAATCTCTTTGAAAATTGTTTATTAAAATTCCTACAAAAAATGGATGTTGTACATCATATTAAAAACATTGGTTCTGAATGATTGTAATTATAGAATTTTAAAATTCATAATTTGGATCTAAATACCAATAATTAATCCTAGAAAATTATATAATTTATTTAAAATCAATTGGGTGAATGGTTTTGAATATAATAATATTAAAAAAGAATATTATATAATGTAATCTTAAAAATGTAAAAAAGGATTCAAAAAGTGTAGTGAAAACATTTTTTAAAAGATAAATTTTAAACAATTTGTATCAAATGAATCATTGAAAAAATTAATATCTTGAGGGAATGCAGAGTGGTAAATTAAATTTATGATATTGAAAGTAAAACCATTTTAACAGATTCAAATAACGTTTTTGTAAACCAAAATCAAAAAATATGATAACAATACATCCCTTTAAAAAGGATAAAATTGAAATAACAATGATGTAAAGGATAAAACATAATTTGGATTTGAAATTTAATTAGTAATATTGGAAGGATGGAAAAATATCAACATGGAAAAGAAGATATCATTATTAAGGATGTGAGTTATTCAGTACAATAAACATTGAATATAATTAACAACTGAAGAACCAAAAAAATAAATAATTATTAGTTTATTTCCAATTACATTTGTAATTTTGTTTTCATAGTCTTCCAATATGAAAATTAATTTCATTTTATATATAGTTATTTAAACGAAAATAGATAATAACTTGATCAAATTGATAGGTTAGTGTGGATAAAAGGTAATTAATTTGGAAAAATATATATACTCAATATGAATAATTATATTATTCAGTTTTATTTAAGGTGTTTAATAAAATTTTAAAATAGATATAAAACAATAAAATACATGACATGTGGAAAATGAAATGTTTCATTTCATAGAGGTGGTAGTCCACTCATAAAAGTAAATGATTCATTAATTTTATTCAGAATGAGAGAAGGGTAGGTAATAATTAATAATTTAAATAATATTAATCATTGCATTTATATCATATTATTAAATTAAACGACAATTTTATATTGTTCAATGTTTGGTACAGAAGGAAAAATAGAAAACACTTTGTTGATATATGTTGTTCTTTTCATGTACCTGCAATGATGATTTCATTTTTTATGGATAAATAGTTAATTGTAGAAATTATCTCTCCCACAAACAGAGGAATATATTAGTTTATGAATAATATTTAATTATTAAGGTTTTAATTGTTATGATAGATCTAGGGGTAATGGTAGATAATGGAAAATATTAAAATTATTAGTACTTATGTGGGAAATATGTACTTTCTTTTAATTTAATTATTGCATATGAAGGACATATCCCATTTTATAGTGACCAGATAAATCTAGGAGATGTATAATGGGAAGAGCCTCATTATAATTTTCAAATTTGTAGAGTGGATTTTAAGGAAAAATGGATGGAACCTTTTAGAGATGATGGAAAATTATTTTTTGGTAAATATTACTTCTAAAAAAATAGGGCCCATATTTCAAATGGAATGTGTTCCCAAATGTAGAAAATAATGAAATAGAGAAAATGCCCCATCTAGAAATACATCAATCATTAATTTTGAAACATTATTTGATCATTTTAAGCTATTTCAACAACGTAATATAATTTATACATTTTTTCACTTTTTTTAATATATTTTTTAAAAATGGTAATTAATAATAATGAAAAAAAATTAATTATAATTATTTTGAAATATGAAAATTATTATATAAAATAATAAAATAATTTAATAAAATAAAACATTTAATGGTATGAAAAGTATTTTTATTTTTAGATTACATAACATAGGATTACCATTTTTTTAATAAAGTAAATATATAAGCATAAAAATTATCATTAGGATAAAATATTCAATATTTTTTAATTTTAAATGAAAACAATTGATTTATTCCTAAACAAATATGTGTTTTATGTTAATAAATGAAATAAATAACATAATTCCACCACAATAATATTTAATTAGACAAAAATTCAATTTATATTTATTTATTCATATAAAATAATACTTGTGTTCAAAATTGACAATCCTAGGTTTTTTAAATCCAAAATTTCAATTTTTAATGAATAATTGTTTTTAAAAAATTTAATCCCTTATCAATAAAAAATCATAAATTTAAGATTATTTATTTTAGAGTTAGATTTTTTTTAAAAAAATATTATTTATTTTTATTCTTATATAATAAAAAATACTAGTTAATTTATTGAAAATCAACCGCCCCGACCCTAGTTACCCAGAGTCAGTGCATTATTAAATAACATTGGCATGATCACAAAGGATCATATCCTAAAAGACTGATCAGTTTAGTTTCCTTGTAAAACTAGATAAATACATAAGTTTTAAATTACATTATTTAATGAAAAACAAAAACACTATGTCTCCGTTGAAAACATTCATATCCCTTAGACTATCCCAACAAGTCTGTCATTATATACTTCTTTGCATCCTTGGAATAAAGAAAAACATAGAAATGGATGAGCTCAAATACTCAGTATGGATAACAATATAACAGAAACTATCATAAATAAGAATAAACATTTGGGCAATTTATAAGAATAAAACACAAGCCTTCTAAACATATGCATCAGAAAATTATGAAAATGTAAATCAAATAATTTTATTTACTTATTCACATGGATATTATACTAGTAGAATAATCACATGTAATATCAATAGCCAATTTCTTAATGATGGAATACATAATGTCAGACATCATAACCACATAGTCAAGGCCTCATGCCAAGATAACAAATAAGATTTTTTCAAGGTCGTGTACGATGATCCTATTTTGTCTTGTGAGACCTACTGATGCATGAATGAGCTATAACAGACTCCACCTGTCACTTACTATATTTAATTAATTCCTCATATAAAAAGGATGAAACATAAAATAAACATTAGTATTAAAAATAGCATATGAAATGTTAATACTATATCCATAAAACATGAATGGTATAAAAAACACCTCCACATTGAAAAAAATCACAAAACCTTCAATACAATATAGAATATTGTTTTATAATAAATCAACTTCAAACACTACCGTAAAATCCAATAGAGGATGTTGACATAGATGTAATCAATTCCAAAAAAAATTGAATGAAATATATATTTCTAAATTTAACTATTTCAAAATAAAAGAAAAATTTTATTTTTAAAATATTCTTATAGTCTTGTAGGATAATCTTCAATGGTTTTATTATGGTGGAAAATAGCTGTATCTGCTGTATAAGTTAAAAAAACATTCTTTCCTCAATTTTTCTAAAAGTACACAATGTACCTTGTTTGGAAAGTGACAGAAAGATTCCATTGAAACCAATTTTTTAAAAGAAAAAAAGGCTATAAATTAATTTAACCCATTATATAGTAAATAGTAAATTTTTTTGAAATACATTTTAAGAAACATGGATGTGGATGATAAAGAAGTCCTAGTAGATGCTTATATATTAAAAACCTCGTATAATAAAGAGATTTTTAAATTTACCCTTACCTTTTACTTTTCCTTTGTCGAGGGTAAATTACACTCTAGTATAATTATTACATCATTGTTATTAAATTATACCAGAACCACATATAAAAATATGGTATCATATAGGATCTTCTAATTTTTTTTGTTAATAATATTTTAGTAATATCATTGTTTTGGGTGTTAGCTGACTCATTTTCCTTTATATGAATTGTTACGTAAGTCATGTTTGTTATGGATAGGATATATTTGATTCATAAACCAAATGATATTATGTTCTCATACATTATTTTTAACCATAAAATTAAAATTATTCTTCAATTTTTAAGATGATGAGTGAATCTCAATGCGTTCGTGGAGACGGTAATTCGTACATACGTAGGAGCGACAATATCATTTTATTTATGGTGAAATCATATGTAATTGGATGGTATATCTTATAAAAAATCATTAACATGTAATATTTTTTTTAAAAACATGCTCATTATTATATCCATCCAAATAATGAAGTGTTGAATAACAAACTACACCACGGCGTGGAGATAGAAAGTCATACATATGCATGCATGGTGAATTTTTCATTTTTAGAATGGATAGAATAATGAATATTGTTATAAAAAGTTTTTAATAAACATAATAGTATGTATAAGTTAATGTACTTACTACTTTGGAATGAATACAAGAAAGAAAGAGTAACTGGAAGAAGAAATGAACTTTGAATGAGGTGATGAAATTATTATCTCTTCTGTGGGTTCTTCCGTTTGATTTGAACATAATAGATCCATAGGTTGTATTTTTGATCCAATTCAGCACTATAGGTTGAAGTGAGCATAGATGGGATGATATTTGAGTTGGGGTTGGCTGAGCCCAATGGATTCAGAGGTTTTATTACTAGAGAAGGGGAAATACCCTTTTATAAGAGAGGTGAGGGCCACTTTATGAAATGATTTAAATATTATTTTATTTTAAAATAATTTTCAGTTTCTAAATGCTCAGAAAACTTATTTAAAGGATAATTTGGGTAAAGGTCTAAAATTTCTCAACCAATAGGTTTTAGACAGGTTTAGATCACCATATTAACCTTACCTTTTAAATTTAATTCTAAGATAAATAGTTTAACTTTTACCATGTATTATTGTATTATTATAATGAATGGTTAATAAACTAACTATTAATATCTAATAGAACACCAAGTGGTTAATTATTCACATATACAACCTTATCTATGTAATTTTTTGAACCATATATTTTTAGGAATATTATATCATTTAATAATATAGTATTTGTTTTAAAAACTCATTTATGTCAATTTCAAAACTATTCGATATTTTGATTTTGTTAAAGTCATTACAAATATATCACATAGAAAAAAATTATATATTAAACCATAACATGTCATAATAAATAATAAAATTAGTTTAATTCATACAATTTTTTAATTTACATTTATTTGTATATTAATAATATCAATTATTTTAATCATTCATTAATATGGTCATTACTGCACCCAAATAGTTTCATAAATAAATTTAATTATTTAATGTATAAAATTTATAAATAAAATACCATTATGTAGGAAATATTTTAATATTTATAATTAAATTTCATAGAAAAATTTAACTTATGTATAACCTTATGTTAAAAATTATTTAGTTATGAAATTATGAATTTAACACTTTTAACTCATCTTTAAATAATATAATAATAACTGTCCTAATCTAATCCAGGTAGATAAAAAAGATTATATATTATTCCTAAGGTTATTTTTTTTGGAAATACACTTATCCAATAGAATTAGGACATGTTTTAGGGTAATTATAATATCATTTTCACCTTTAATTACCATATTAAATTTTAACTGTGGTAAATAAAATTGAAAAGTTACTATTCAAGGAAACTTATTTTCATCCTATTGAACAAAATTTTACTTACTGATTTCAACCAAGTCTCTTGTATTTTTGAAATTCAATTCACAGAAGCATTAAAATTATGTTTTATGCAAATTTTCAAATGTTCCTAGAAGGGGTAAAAGACGCTAAAAAGTTCAATAAAATTATATACATCTATTTTTATTATAAATTTCTACAATTAATTACATTGAAATTATATTAGTTTTATGTATATATTTTGACTTAAAATAAATATAAATAAAATATATAATTATTTTAATAAAATGCGGTTTTAAACAATAATGAATGGGTTTTTACTATTCATAAAAAATTGAATGTTTTCAACAAAATACCAAAAATTCCCATAAGCTAATTTTGATATTCCGGATCAAAAAATGAAGTCCAGCTTGATAAATAAAATGTATAAAATTTTGAAAAGTGGGTATTGATATTCATAATGGCTAGTTTG
This sequence comes from Viscum album, assembly GCA_963277665.1. NCBI lineage: Eukaryota > Viridiplantae > Streptophyta > Magnoliopsida > Santalales > Viscaceae > Viscum > Viscum album. The sequence goes on along the minus strand of OY728142.1, from coordinate 1,480,312,423 downwards.
ATTGGTCGTGGTGTGCTAGAACCCAATGTTTTGTAAAGCACAACCTATTGTGTTATTCAAAGAGAAGTGTACCATTGAATCATGAGGTGTAACATTCTTCCCTCTTTAAATTTATTTTGACCTCAAAATTACAAGAATACTAATGCATAAAAATATTCGTGTGGTTCTTCCATATATGTTCCTTGGGTTCCCATGTTGCCTCTTCCATATTTTAGTTTCTCCATAGAACTTTTACAAGACAAGTCATCTAGTTTCTCAATACTTGTTCCTAGGTAACAATAATTCTGATAGGTTCCTCACAATAAGACTGATTGGGATCCAGTTATATTTTTTCATAGGTGTGTACATTCGTTGGGTTAGGCATGTATTGCCGGAATAGTGATATGTGGAACACATCATGAACTTTAGAGGGATTTTGAGGCATTACTAAATGGTAAGAAAAAAGTCCAATTAATTATAGTATTTCAAAGGTCCGGTGTACCTGGGACATAATTTACCCTTCTTACCGATTTGTATAACACTCTTCCATGGGGATACCTTCAATAAAAAATAAACTTTTAATGAAATTCAAATTCCATCCTTCGGTTATTGCCATAGCTCTTTTCCCTACATTGATCGTTCTTGATGTGAGTTTGGATAATTTTCCACTTTTCCACTATTTCCTCATCATGTTCTGGGCCTATGAGTTTTCTCTCAGCAACTTCATCCCAACGTGTTTTTATGTGAAACTTATTTCCACATAACTCATCTTATGGTGCAATCTAAATACTTGAATTTAAGCTATTATTATAGGGAAATTCTACCAGAGGTAAATACTGATCCCACATAACATTAAAGTAAAGTGAGAGGGATCTCAACATGTCCTATATGGTTTGAATAGTTTGTTCTAATTGACCATCATTTTGAGGGTGGTAGGGAGTGCATAAACAATGTTTTATATCTATGGTTTTCAAAATATTTTCAATAACCCTGATGTAAAATGGGGATCAAAATCAGATACACTCGATATGGGTACACCATGATGTCTTAAATCTTTATTCATATACAGTTTTTATAAATGTTCATTTGTTAAATCTTCTCTTATAGAATGAAAATTTTCAGACATTGTAAGAATATCAAAAATGACCCATATTACATCATTCCTTCTTGTAGTCTTTGGTAATCCCATGACAATGTCCATCGTAGTATCATCCCATTTCCACTTAGGTATATGAAGAGTTTGCATGAATACTCTATGATGATGTCATTAAACCATCACATATTTACAAAATGTACATCATGACACATAATCAACAATCTCCATATTCATGTTGTCCCACAATAAACGTTCCTTCAAATATCTATACATCTTAGTGCTACCAGGGTGTATAGATAAATTGGAGCTATTGCCATCATCCAACAATTCTGTTTTCAGATTAGGTATATCAGGAACACAATTCCTTTTCCCAAATTTCAAAATTCTATTTTAATATACGAAGTCAATCAATCTACAAGCATTCAAAGAAATTATTTTCTTTTGAAACACGTCATCATCATTCTAATAAAATGTCATCATTTATATTAATGATATTTTTTTATCCATTTAAAAATTATTGATGTTTGACCTTCAATGATTATTCCATATCCATCTTTACAAGATCCATGAACATAAGATCCATTTCAATTCACATATTGTTCAGAAATCCATGATCCTTTCAGCTCAAAGCATCTACCACCTTATTTTCCTTCCCCAGGTGGTAGTGTATAGTGCAGTCATAATCCTTGAGTAGTTCAATCCATTTCTATTGCCTCATGTTGAGTTATTTCTAGAAGAAAATATACTTCAAACTCTTTTAATCAGTATATATCTCCCAATTTTCCCCATAGAGATAGTGTCTCTATATCTTCAGCTCAAATATTACAGCTGGTAACTGAAGGTATAGATTAGGAATGTTTTGTTCATGAATTTTTTGATGCATTTATGCATATGCAATAACTCTCTCATTCTGCATTAGGATCTAACCATGTTTTTTTAAGCATAAATATATATATAACAAAGCTATCATTCCACGATGCTATAGTCAAGATAGAAGAATTGACTAATATTTTCATCAATTCTTCAAAACATTATTCACACTCTTTGGTCCAAACAAATTTAACCTTTTTACGTGTGATCTTCGTTAATGGGTTATCCAATTAGGAAAAATTATGGAAGAAAAGTCGATAATATCCAGCTAAACCAATAAAATTGCATACTTCAGTTACACTTGTCAGCACTGGACGTTCTTGGATTTCCTTGGTCTTTGAAGGATCGACAAATATTACATCCTTATAGATAATATGTCCATGAAATGAAATCTCCTGAAGCTAGAATTCACACATTATAAACAAACCATAAAATTCATTTCCTATAAGATTTATTAGATTAGTGCACAAGTGATTTTATTGATCTTATTATCTTTTGATGTATACCAAGATATCATTAATAAATACCACTACAAAGTCAAAAATATATTCCTTGGTAACTCTATTCATTAGATCCATGAAACCAGATGGTAAATTAGTCAATCCAAAATGCATTTCTGTAAACTCGTAACGGTCGTACTTGGTTCAAAATGTTGTCTTTGTAATGTCTTCCTTTTCATGCAAAACTGATGGTATCCAGATCAAAGTTCAATCTTTTAAAGATACTAAACTCCATGAAGTTGATCAAATAAATCATTAATGGGTAGTAGATGATACTTTTTATTATTGTTATATCATTGATCTCCCTATAGTAAATGCACAACTTCATTGATCAATCTTTCTTTTTAACAAAAAGGAAAAGGGGATCCCAATGGAGAAACCCTAGGGAGAATAAATCCTTTCTTTCTCAATTCCTCTAGTTTTTTCTTCAGTTCCACCAAATCCATAGTGTCCATTCTCTAAGGGGACTTTGATATGGTCCTAGAACTAGAAATTAAATCAATGGAAAACTCAATTTATTATTATAGAAGAAGTCCAGGTAAATCCTCTGATAACAAATCAACATTTTCTGTCATAATAGGTGCATTCACTATTTTAACATTCCTTTTCTCACCCGTAGTTATGTCATAATCTTCCTCCACAATAATTTAATTTAGTAGAGCTATTGGGGAGGATATAGATAAGAATTAGATGGTGACGTTTCTGCTCTAAAGATAAGGTACTCTTTATCATCATCAAAAATTGCAACCTCCTTATACTTACAATAAAATATTTGCACCATGGTCTGAACACCAATCCACACCAAGGATTATATCAAATTTAATAACAGTTATCATGATGATATCAGTGGATAAATAATTTTTATATCCTCTAATGGGAACAAATTAACAAAACATTACTACAATGATACATCCCTTGAGAGTTTTTACTAACAACTCCCTTGTTAAATAAAATTATAAATATCTAATTTTCTTACCAAACTGGGATGATATGAAACAATGTGATGATATAGAATCAAATAAATAATTTTCTAAATTTGAGGAAACCATTAAATTATATTCCACCATGTCATTCGGAGATTGAACCTCAGTAGTAATGATCTCATAAGATTCTCCATTCTCTTTTTTCCTTTTCTAAGGTATGTTTCCATGGCGCATAGGACATTCATTTTCCTAATTCCCCATTTATCTACCATTTTATCATTAAATATTGATAGAATATATCTTTACCATGATATCACGAGCTTGGTGGAATTTTTCACTACACTTGTAACAGACTCCCATTCCCTTCAAGAAAGTACCGGGGGGTTTCTCCCCACATTTACTCTATGATGGAAATTCAACTCTTCCCTTCGTCCCCTTATTTCCATTTATAGAGTGTTCAACAGATCTCTTCTTCTATAGCTTTGATTATAATTTGTAATACATATAGAATTATTTTTCTATCTTGATAGCACATTGAACTATATCTTCATACGATGATAAGGATTGTGAGACTAATGCTTGTTGGATAAATGGCTTTAAACCATCAATGAATCGATCAATGTTACACCTTGGGTTATGTATATAATCGGTAGTATTCCTTTCTATGCTTGTAATGTTAGCCTCATACTTTGCGACATTCTCGTCCTCCTTTTTCCTTAGACTCAAAAATTGTCTTTCCATATCCTCTTGTTGGTCACGAGGAATGATTTTTCTAATAAAATATCTTTAAACTCAATCTATTCCATATTTGATAATTCTTTCTCCTCATTTCTTTTCTGAATTAATGACCAGCACTGATTTACATATCATGTGAGGTGATAAACTACCATGTCATCATTTTCCCTTTCACTACTCACCAAATCATGAAATATTTTCTCTACGGAACTTATCCATTGCACTGCTACAAATGGATCTTTATTCCAATTGAATGATTATGAATTTTTCCTCATGAAGTGGTTTAACATTGATCCTCCACATTGGTGATCTTGTTGCTATATATGGGTAAGGTTATAATTCATAACCTGGGTGAGTTGTCCTAGTATGGTTATAAGTTATTTAGCACTTGTTGCATCACCATCTCAACTATAATTATCTTTAGTTGGAGAGAAATCCCTAAAAGGATTATGTTCAATGATACAGTTTCCATTTCTTCCACTAGGTGCTATCTCTAAACAAAGGAATACACTAGATTAGTTAATTAATCACAATACATAATTACAAAATAGTAAAATACCTAACATAAATTGAACTATTTATTCATATAATCCTTAAAAAATAATTGAGAAAGTATTTACTCATAAATCCTTCATAATGGTTTATAAAGAAAATTTGAATTATCCTAATCATATCCCCCGGGAGTGTAGTAACAAATAGTGTAACAAGGCCTATTGTTGTGTACAAAGATACCTCGGGCAAAGCCCAAAACTCTTAGTTATAGTTTTCACTCCTTGATACATATGTGCAAGAGCCACCTCTACCTACTCGTGTCGAGATAGGGATGATTTTTCTTGGAAAACTCAAAAAATCTCTTCAATAATAAAATTCTAGAAAGTTATTCTATACTAATCCTCAATGTATATATTAGGGTAATGTTCTGTAATCAGAGTTTTTCTAAATCTCGTTTCTATGAATTGCACTAAACAATAACTAACACCAACGGTAACGCCCCGACCCTAGTTACCCAGAGTCTGTGTGTTATTACATAACATTGGCATGATCACAAGGGATCAAATCACAAAATACCAATATGTTTAGTACACATAGAAGTACTAGATACATACATTGGATTTACATAACATTATGAAATGAAAAACATCAACATTGCATCTCCTTTGAATACATTCATATCCATTAGACTATCCCAAAAGGTCAGTCATAATATACTTCTTTTCATCCTTGGAAAAAATAAAAGATAGAAAGGGGTGATCGCAGATGCTAAGTATGTATAAGAATGTTATAGTAACTATCATAAATAAGAAAAAAATATGGAAATGTATAAGACTAAGACCCTAGCCTTTTAAACATAAAGTTCAGTATATTTTAGAAAATGAAATTAAAATAATGTGATTTAATTATTCAAATAGATATTCTACTAGTCTAATAATATCATGTAATATCAATATCCAATTTCATAATGATGGAATGCATAATTTCGGACGTCATAACGACATATTTAAGGGCTTATGCCAAGACTAAAAATATGATTTGGCCAAGGCCTTATGCCATGACACTCGATTGTCTAAGGAGACCTACCAAGTCATCAAGGATCTATAGAGGGCTCCACCCATCACTTACTAAGTATAATTCATTCCTCTTATAAAAAGGTTAATACATAACATGATTATTCATATTAAAACTAGCTACCAAATGTTAATACTTTATCCAGAACACATGAATGATACAAAAATAACTCATCCACAGTCCAACATATCACAAAACATTCAATACAATATAGAATATTGTATCATAATAAATCAACTTCTAAAAAATGTAAAATAAAACGAAGGATGTGGACATATAAGATATAAATTCAAAATCTATTTGAGTGAAATATTTCATCCTACATTGAAATCATTTAAAAGTAAATAGAAAATTCATTTTGAATATATTCTTATAATCTTATATGGGAAGCTTTGAAGGTGTTATAACAAATTAAAATAGTCGTACTCTCTATATAGGTTAAAAACATTCATTACTTAATTTTTCGAAAAGGTCATGAAGTACCTTGTTTGGAATGCAGTAGAAAGATTCCTTTCAAACCATTTTATAAAATGAAAAATAGGGTTACAAATCAATTAAACCCCTATTCTAGTAAAGAGTAAAAATGTTTAGAAAGACATTTTTTGAAACACAGATGTGGATGATATAGAGTTCCCAGTAAATACATACGTATTAACAACCTCAGATAATAAAGAGATTGAAAAATTAACCATTATATTATTCATTTCCATGGTCAAGAGAATGTTAACATCTTTCATAATTGTTAAATAATTTTTATCAAATTATAAAATAACCACACACACTAATATTTTATCATATATAATATTCTAATATTACATTGTTAATAATATTTCAGTACTATCATTGTTTTGGGTGTTAACTGATTTGTTTTATTTTATATGATTTGTTATGTAAGGCTTGTTTTTTATGGATAGGATGTATTTGATTCATATAACAAATTATTTAGTTCTTAAACATCATTTTTAACCATAAAATAAAAATTATTCTTTATTGTTGTGATGAGGAATAAATATCATCACGTTCGTGGAGATGGTAATAAATACGTACGCAAGACCGAAAATATCATTCAACTGATCTTGAAATACTATGTAATTGGATGATATATCATGTAAAATAAAATAATAAATATTATATATTTATTTTCTACCTAAATTATACTGATTATTATACCCATAAAAATAGTGAAGTGTTGAAAAACACACACACAATGACGTGGAGATGGTATGTCGTATGTACGCACGTATGGTGACTTTCTCATTTATAGGATTGAACAAATAATGAATATTATTGTACCATATTTTTAATAACATCACATTATTTATAAGTTAGTATATTTATTACTTTGGAATGGAAACAACAAAGAAAGAGGAACATGAAGAATAAAATAACATGGAAATAGGTGATGAAAGTATTACCTCTTCTACAGGTTATTACTTTTCATTTGAGAAAAAAGGCTCCATAAGATGGATTCTTGATCAAAGTAAGGACTCTAACCATAATTTAGGGTTTTTTGGAGGATATTTGAGAAGGGTTTGGCAGAGAAAAATGGATTTGGAGGTGTGATTGTGAGAGAAGAGTACGTACCATTTTATAAAGGAGGTGAGGGTCACTTTAGGAAAAGATGGAAATATTATTTTATTATAAAATAATTTACAGTCAATAATAGTTCCAAACAGATTTATTTAAAGGATAAGGTGGTTATGGGTAGAAGAACACTGAACCAATTGGTTTTAGACAGGTTTTGGTCACCATATTAACCTTATCTTTTAAATTTCTCTCTTAGTTAAATAGTTTATCTTTTACCATGTTTTCTTGTATTATTATAATAAATGGTTATTAAACATTTTATAAATATATAAATGTAACACTAAGTGGTTAATTATTTAAATATATACCTTATATAATTCCTTTGTACAATCCTTATATTTTTATGAATATTATTTAATTTAATAATATAGTATTTATTTTAAAAACTCACATATGTAAATTTTGACACTATGTGGTATTCAGTTTTTTTAAGTCATAAAACTTTATCACTTCAAAAAAAAATTAATCAACCCTAACATGTAATATTAAACTCTAAAATTAGTGGAATGATTAAAAAGTATTCACTTAAATTTATTGTGAAATTTATAATATCAATTATTTAAATAATTTATTAATAAGGTAATTATTGCATCATCATTTTGTCATTAAAAAATCTAATTATTTAGTGTATAAAAAAATATTATTTAGGAGATTTATTTAGCATTATAATTAATATTTACAGTTTAATTTATCTTCTGTATAACTCAATAAAAAAAATGTTTTTGTTTTGAAAATAAGAATATAACACATTTAGCTCTTCTTTAAATAAAATATTAATATATGTCCAAATCTAATCCAAGTGGATCAAATAAGATCAAATTTTATTCCAATGGTTGATTTTGGTCGAAATAAACTTATCCAATAGAATTGGGACATGTGTTAGGGTAATTATACTATCATTTGTACCTTTAATTACCCTATTAAATTTTAACAGTGGTAAAAAAATTCAAAAGTTACTATTCAATATAAATTATTTTCACCCTATAGAAACACATTTTACATACTGATTTAAACCTTTTCTATCAATTTTTTTAAGTTCATTTCATAGAAGTGGTAAAATTTTGATTCGTGAAAATTTAAAAATTTACCTAGAAGGTGGGTAAAAGCGGTTAAAATGTTATGTAAAATTTTATACATCTAATTTTATTATAAAATGACTTCGTTGAATTAAATTAAACTTATATAGGTATTATATATCATTTTTGACATAAAATAAATTTAAATAAAATACATAATTATTTAAATAAAATGATTGTTTTAAACAATAACGTAGTGTATTTCACTATTCATCAAAAATTAAATGTTATTAGAAAAATACCAAAAATTCAACCTAAGCTAATTTTGGTATTCCTAATCCAAAAATGAATTCCATTTTAGAAAAAATAAAATTTTTTACATTTGAAAAAGTGGGTATTACTCTTCATAACAACTTTATTTGATTGGTCATGGTGTGCTAGAACCAGAAAGTTGCGCACAACACAAGCTGCAGTATTATTCAAAGAGAAGAATACCGTGGAATAATCTGGTGTTACAATAAATATATAATCCATATCAATTTTTTTAATATAATTCATCCATCACCTATTTAGATTTATAAATTAAAAAAATAACACTAAAAATAATTTTTTAGTATATAATATTATTATTCTAAAAATTATTTGATATTATATTTATCTATATTAACTGAATTGTAATATTGAATTAGTATTGATATTGGCCAATATTTTCTCTATGAAGTTCCCAGTGTATGTATATTTATTTATATCAATTAACATAATGAATTCATTAATAATATAAAATAATAATATTTTCATTTTTCTCATTGTTAATTTTGTTGGGGTTTTTTAGTTTTCCTTTTCATGTTGAAGAAATAATAAAATATCATAATTTTTTTAAGAAATATCTTCTTAAAAATTATATGGTCTTAAAATATTTACTATTTAATCAAATTAAATTATCAAAATTTTAATTTCTCTCATGTAGAAAAATAGATAAAATTATTCTTATTATAGTCATGACTCTATATATATTATTTCTAAGGGAATATCATCCTTTCTAACATTTGTATGTCTAGAAAAATAACATCGTTATAGAATATTATGACACCTATAATGGATGGATGCTCAATTACGTCTTCGTAGTATGAATTTTACAGATATATGATCATAGGGTGGTTTTAGATATGAAATTTTACTTCCATATTATAGAAATTAATACAAAATTTTTATAGTGTGTTAATCAACTACCAAAATCAAATAATTTTCTACTATAAAGAAGATTAGTAATATTTTCATGAATCTCGTTTATATAAACATTAAATTCTGTTAATATATTCATATAACTAGATATATTCATTGATAATAAAAAAAATTATGGTGATTAATGGGCTTTGAAAGAATACTATAAATTCGTTTTTGGGTAGATAAAGGATCCAATAGAAACTCAAAAACTATAGAGTGATATATATGCATACAATTCACCCTTGAATTCATGGCCTATATAATTTGAGATTGGATAACATATGAATTCTTTTATTCTCTTATCAAAGAGGTTATTGATTCTTTTTTCCAAAAATTTTCTTTCTAAAAGTGAAAATAATTTCATAATGTAAAAATATGTTCAATCCTAATTGTTTTACATCAAACTTCATCTCATTATTTGTATTTTTATCCATTTTTTATAATCACTTGGTTAATGGACAACCTTTACACGCGAATATTAATTCTTTTATTCTTTGATAATTCTATTGGGTATTTCTTCCAAAAAAATTGATAAGTAGGTAATTAAATATTATTTCCTTCATCAAATATATAATCGTAACTTTTATCAAACATTATACATTATTTTATTGGGTTTTTTGATATTCTAGAAGTCTAAATTTGGTAATCATTTTTTTCATAATGATGGGTGATGATAATAGAAACATTTTCAAGATGAGATTCAATCATATTTGATTCCCTATTAGGATAACTGCTACATTTTCCATTGAATACTTGGTAATCATCATTCCATATGATTAAATCCATTACAAAAACCATAGGGTCTAATATGATTAATTTGTAATTAATATCAAAATATAATTATTATAATCAATAGCATTCCATCTTCATTATTGAATTTTTTTTAGTCTTCAAATCCATCACTTTATCTCACAGTTCAACCTAAGTCACTCTTTGTTAAATCATGGGTTTTTTGTTAATGATTATCTTATACAACATATCTTAATTAAAATAATATAATTAATAATTCATAATGGTTTGTAAAATGTTATTTATTAACAAAATTATTTCTTATAGGAGTGTTAAATGATGTTTGTGGTTAAGCTTATGTGTTGTGCACCATGTGAAAGTTGATTTTAAATAAAATCAATATTTATAGGGATATTACTCATATATAAATTAGTGATGTATACCCAATATAATTTATTGTATCTTTGATAAGATATTACTGCTAGGAAACTCCAAAATAATACATTAAAATAAAATGAATTAATGTTCTGTTATATATAAGATTTTTTAGGTATTCAATAATTTTTTTTAAATATATATCACAAAAATTAATTAAACTAATCCTAAAAAATAGATAATCACTACATTAATACCAACTAAGGTGCATTGGACTTGTAATCTGTTATCTATTAAAAACATAACTTTTAAATAAGATCTGACAAAAAAATATGACCCATGATCAGAAAATATTTATTTCTTATCATTTAAATGAGTACAATATTTCATATCTTAAAAACATACTATCCAATAAAATGATGGTTAATTTTCGATGATAAATAGGGAGGTAATAAACTTATTTTTTTCATGTATTTTGGGACATTTCTCTACAGTATAAACACATTATTCACTCTTCAAGAATCTATATTAGTTACACACACTTATGTACATTAGTTAATGGAATCATATGAAAATAGTGAGATCCAACTGTTGTCAGTGGAAAAAAATAAAACACTTCATAAAGGGTTAGATCGTAACCACAAGAGAAGACATGTTCATAGGATTATTATTTTATTAAAAGAAATAATGATCAATCAAAATTCACATAATTCATGGTAATGGGATAAAAAATATCAAAATAACATAAATTTACACGTTAATAAGTGATAGACATAAAAACAATGATATATGTATCCTAATAAAAGGAACATAATATGGAAATGTGACATGAAAGTAAAAATATAAATAATTATAATGTAGATCCAAAATAAATTCATGTTTCCCATAGTGGATCCGGAATCACAACAAATTTTACATCCTAAGATAAACATCACAACCTATTTCCCATATTGAATCAAGAATGATGAAAATATTTCCATAATGGATTAGAAATCCAACATATTTCAAATTGAGTATCAGGAATCACAACTTATATTCCATATTATATTGACCATCATTACACATTTCCCATTATTATATCATAAGATGGAATGTGTTACCCAATTCATTGTAGGGTTATATTGGATCGACCAATAGAAGTTATGCATCCATACATATATGTCACATAGGAAATAAATCATTCATTATATCCTAATAAACCTATGGGAAAAAATGGTTTCATATCACTTTCAGATGGAATATCATAGAAATGTATCAAAAGTAGATGAATTTATTCCAAAAGGTCTATCAACCAAATAATTGTATTTTAATTGGTATTTAATATTTTTATTCATGATACATAATGCTACAAAAGATATATTTATTACATTTATATAGTAAAAGTGAAGAAAAATAGTATATATAAATAATTTATTATCACTATGATTTAAAATATAAAGTCATTCCTCAAATTGAAAGGATTACTTTTTAGGAATTAAAAATATAAAATTTTGAAAATCAAAATTTGTAATGAAATATAACTAATGAAGATATAAAAAATCATAAATATATTTAAATGGCGAGGTTATTTAAAAAAAATTTGAAACGTATTTTAATTATGAGATCTTTGGAAAATACCTAAAGGACCCAAAACAATATGCAGTGAAAATAGTTCAAAAACAATTAATTTAAAAAAAATAATAATGGATCCATGTGAAAAATAGAGTGTCAATATTGATTAAATATAGAGTTGGTAATAAAAAATACAATAAAAATTAATCTTATTTTTTAATATTTGAATATACCATTATTGGAGACACACCACATAAGAAAGGATGATAAATTATTCATCACAAAAGGAAAAAATGGAAATATATGATTCAAAGGAAATAACCCATAAATAAGTTTCCTAATGTAAATGAGACCATTAGTGGGACGAGAGACTAAATACATTTTAGAAAAATAGTAGTTATATATTGTGATAGTTATTCTTATAAAAATTATACTTTTGGAGAATGAAATTTATCAATATAAGATAATTGAATTTAAATTGTAATTTAATAATATATAAGACTGAAAATGTGATTTTAAAATGTATATAGAGGGATAAAGGTTACAAATAATATTGAATCTTATTATGAGTATAATAACCAGAGTACCGAAGTTTTAATTTAGAAAATCTATTACAACATTCATATAATTTAAAAAAAAATGAAATTGATACAGAGAAAATGAAAGTGATTTTTAAAAACACATTATTTTTAGAAAAACCAACATAATTATTTTCTATATCATATTATATAATGAACCAAAAAAATAATTTGGAAAATATTTCATAAGCCTCATTGAATGGAAAGTGTGATGTCAACAACCATTACATTCACACTAAATTTACATGAATGGGTCTTAAAACCATATACAAAAACAATAACACACATAAATAAATTATTATTTACTTTCTTCATATCAATAAACCAATATAATATTAGATTATATTAAATAATTATACTTTTATTAGTCTATTATAATTTATTTATGTGATGGGATATTTACAATTTTTGTTATCTTTCGTTCAAAAATAAAAATTGATGTCGATATATATTCAATGATACGATATTATTCATTGAGATAATATTTATAGTATTGGAATAAATATCGCATAACAGTTTATAAATTTATAGATCAATTCAATGAGAGTCCTAGATATAATTTTTAAATGATTAAATCAGCGATGATCACTTTTACATTTAATTTTTCAATAAAGTATGTTATTTAATGAGTACAACATTAATATTACCATTATAAGAAAAAATATTCATTATTAATATCGAATATCATTTTTTATTTTGTTTTTATGTTCTTCTATTATAGTAATTTATATCTTTTTTCATGTAGGTTTTCATCCCATTAAAAAATAATAATACTATAATTTATAATATACTATTGGTAAGAATGTGATTCATTTGGACGTATATAATTATTAAAGAATAATAAGGACATAATTATGTTTTTTTTATGAATTTGAAATATATTTTTAAATATATATTTAAAAAAAATAATACATGTTTGCTGGAATACAAAATAGATCAATTCATGGAAGTTGCAGTTCGTACATATAGACAGATGATGTTTTCATCATCCATATAATAGTTATGTGTACGAAGTGATTTATATATTAAGAAATAATAATCATGGAAAATATTTCATATTAATATTTTAAAAAGTCATCTATAACCATCCATGTAACTGATTGATAAACAAATCACATCATTCATAGAGGTTGTAATGTGAACTTACATGTGACAACATTTTAATTTTTCTATAGGAAATATCAAAATGGTTGATAATTTTTATTCCATAAAAATAAAATAAATTAATATATTAATAATAATTAATTTAGTATGCATTCATGGGTAAGATATGTTTGAATGAAGTAAATATATAAAGAAAAATATTAGAGTGGGATTTGTATTTATGTCGATATTTTAAACATTTTATTGAACCAATTCTTTGAAATAGAGAACATAGGTAAATTTATTTCGACTAGAGGAAAATGGAATTTGGAAGTATTCTAAGGAATATAAATGTCATATATCTTGAAGGTATATTATAATTTTTTGTTAGGATTTTATGGGTTGGTTGAATGAAACTTTTATATATAAAGAAGATACCATACTTATAATTATTACATCATAATATAAAAAGGGAACATGTTTTATCATGGAATTGGATCTAATAGTGGAAAATATTTTTTAGGAGAAATATTTCCATATATACATATATAAAATAAAATATTTGATACATTTTTTAACATGATTTATGAAAAACCTTGATATTATAAATTAACATTATGTTTGTTAGGGTATACAACATGCAACATTAAACATAAACAAACCCTGAAATATTATTATTTTATTATTTTTATATCATAACTATTTAATTTGCGTATAAAAATTGAAGTAACTAAATTATTACATACCTTTAAATGATATAATCAATTTAAATTTATTCCATATTTGGATTTTGGAGATCAAAATTTGGATAGTATGTCGCATTAATGTTATTCCTTAAGACTAGTAATCATTTTAAATTTTTTATAACATAGTTACAATTAAATGAGTAATTTTTTTAAGTATAATGATGTAAGGGTTAAATTAGTTAAAACATGAAATTATTTCATTTAATTATTAAAATTAATCAATAATAAAACAATATTATAATATATTACATTCTTTCATTTAATTTCATTTTTATATTTATTATATTTTTGTAAATTATAAAGTGAAAAATGTGACATTATTATATTTAATATATATAATATTTTATGATAGGGATCCATAAAACTCATTATCAATTATCAATGTTCATTTAAAATTATAAATATTTTTTATAATTTCATTTTATTTTAAATTTTCCATGATGATATAATTACCTTACATTCTGAAGAAACACTGATATAGTTCATGTGCAAGCAGTATAATCTTAAGGTAAATGATTTTAACAACCATATCAGTATTATTTATTTGGAATGTTAAAGAGTGCAATTAATTTTAAAGATAGATATAACATATTGGAGAATTCTTAATGGTTTATGTTTGATTTAAAAATTTCACACGTTCTTTTAAAATTAAAATTATTTTTATAGATAAAAAAATGCTAGTAACATTATTTTTTCTTAAATATATTTTATTTAATTATTTAAAAATATATTAATTTGAAAATTTTGGAAATTAAAAAGTTTAAATGACCATAAAAATTCTATTTATTAGAGATATTTTACATTACAAGTAAAATTATAACACTCTAATATTAAAAAATTCATTACCACGTTTAATATAAAATTTGGTTAACCAATGGGTTTAACCAAATGATAATTTTTAAAATGATATCTAATGATTTCATGATTTTATTAAATAATTTTATTAAGATAATATATTATTATATTAAATTATATGAAATCTTCGAATCATTTTACATTTTTTATAAACATAGTATAAGATAAAATTTTATTTATTTCCAATAATAATTCATTAATGATATAATATTAATAATAAAAATATATTTAATGATTTAATGGTCATAAAAATGTTTTCATTAAACTACTGACTATTATATGGTCTTAATTATCAACAATTTTCCATTTATAGTTTACTTCTCTAATTAATTTTTTAGTCTTAATCCCATAATATTTAAAAATCATTATAATCATAGTAATTGTCAAATGGATTTCCATGGGCTAAAAATAATTGATATGGGTAAAAACATAACCAAAACATATTGAAATTTTATTTCATGAGAGGATTAATTATAATAAGCTAATTATATTAAAATTATATAAATTAGTTTCCATTTTTCTATGAATATTAATATTTATAAATATAATATTTCATGTAATTCCAAGAGTTCCCCTCCACACAGTTATTATAGGGAACCATGTATGATTCATTATTCACAATATAAGAGACTAATAGATCAACCAATACCATATGTATTAATATTCGAAAATAGTTTACCAATTCGTACTGATTTAAATCTCAAAAAAATATAATCCATTCATGGATTAAGGTGTATGCAAAAGGAAGTTTCTTGACGATGACGGATAACACCTAAATGTAAATTTTCTTATTATTTATTATTATACCTATGATAAATCTATGTAATTCATTAAAAAAAAAATTAAGTAACCAAGTTATACATCAACTCTATCATTAATAGGGAAATTAAAATAGAAAAAAAATTCATCAAATGGGAAGTGAAACTACAGCTCTGGAGTACATGTTGACTCTACCTCCAGAAATAAATACAATTTATTTTCCACCACTATCTTTCAGGGGTGATTATTATGTTTGTTTTTGTGTTTTTGAAATATATTTAAGAAATTTTTTATTATTTTTATATTATAATTTAATATCATCATTGCAACTCCCACAAAAATTAAAATATTTTAATTTCTAAATAAATTTATTTTCGTTTCATGCTTGATTTTTTATGCAACACCATGTTAAGCTTATGTTACCCACAACAATGAGTGGGATTATGTTACTCGCAACACCACATATTACTGAATAACAATATATTAATTATTATTTAATATAATATATAACATAGCCATTAAATTAGTGGTTATGAATATTATTAACCAAATGATGAATTTAATAATCAACTAATGTGTTTCATAAAAATGATATAAGATCCAACTCAGTTTCATCGAATTAATGAAGTATTTGTTTTAAAATTCCAGTTTTACCACTATTTAATGGGGAACCCTTTTAAAATAAAAATATTTGACAATAATATACATTTAATTTTAAAAAATAAAATTCTTCATTATATTCATGAAATAAAAAATTTATTTGGGAATTTTGTTTGTTATTTTTTTTATAGCCTTCAGATAATAATGACTAGTGAAAAATACATCATTTTAATTCAAAACTACCTTTTCATATAATTTATCTATATAGTTATATTGTAATTTAATTTATTTTAAAGTATAATTATATTAATATATTATGAATAAATATAATTTGTGTCATTTTAAATATTTTCACATTAAAATTAGATATAAACACCTTCCATTCTTTCGATTTTTTTTAATTTTGAAAAACTAGTTTTCTCTTTTCTTCCATGTAGATTAATATTAACTTAATTATTTTAAATTTTCTATTTAAAATTATGAAAAATGTATTCTTTATTTTTAATCATTAGTTCCACATTATGATAATAGTTTACTTTTATTTTTTGGACATTATCAATAATATCTTTAGTTATTCTGTTATTACCACAGTAAAGTGTAAAATTGGACAATTAAATGTAATCATAATATTATAAAATTACCATAACCCATATAAATATTCTATTTGATGAATAAATTATACCCTTATCACATATCATTCTTATTGTAATAATTTAATGGACTCCTGTCCATGAATATAACAAGAATATTATTTAATTTATTGAAGGTGACTATATATCACAATCAAATTTACTATATATATAATAATTTTAATATTATTATATATACCATATAAAATATACTATAAATGGAATATGTAAAGATAGAACTATTACCAACATCATAGAAATTTATTTTTAAAATTTTGAAATTAAATTTTTACCATAAATTATGACACAATAATAATACAAGAATTATTAAATTAATAAAAATTTCAGATACATGATATTACAAATATTAAAATAAATATTATTTTACTTAATTAATGACATAAACAAATTTTATAGATAACATTGAATTGTTGGGGGTATATTGGGCTTATTATATCAAGGTTAGAATGTTTTTTAATATTTGTAATAATAAAAATATTGAATAGTAATAAAATTGACATAAATGATATTTTTTTAAAAATAATATTTTTTCAAAAGATATAAAAGTCATAAAAATATATGGTTCAACAAAATAACAACTATAGTGTGAAATATTTCATAAAATACCCATTTGGGGTTCTTTTTTAATTTTATTGATACTACATTAACCTTATAGAGTAAGAATACTAGAAGAAACATTAATACTTAAAAAGTTTAACTAAATGTTAAATGTAATGGATAAGTTTATTTTATGAGCTAAACTTGTTTAAATTTCCTTTTTTTACTAGATTTATACCCATAAATATATTATACTTTAAATAAATCACATCTGATCTATTTTAAATCATAATTAAGAATATTATAAATAAATATTTTAAGAGCATCCAAAAGTGCCCCTCACCACTCTTATTAATGGGAGCATCTACTTCTCTATAGTTCACACCTCTATATAAATTTGGCTAGTAAAACCCCCAACAAAATATAATCCTACATTAAATAAATTCAACTTATATTCCACACATTAAGAAAACATCCAATCGAATGAGTACTTTTGTGAAAATCAATGGGATACACTCGAAGAAGTGGTAATTATTTTACCAATTAAATGTAATTTTGTTTCATCTACCTCCTCTTAATCATATGTTATTTCCATAATAAAGTAATAGATATAATATCATATACATTATTATATGTTATTATAATTAATGGATAACCTTATTCCTTCTTTTATCCATCATATGAATGACAATAAAACCATTTGTCTGTACGTACATCTTATCCTCAATACATCGTGGTGTAATTTTTTATATAACAATAATTTATTTGGATTTGTATAATGATGAGTATAATGGAATTAAATAATTAATATAACATGACAATGATTCTGTCTATTTAATATAACATCCAATTCAACACCATTTAATAATCAAAGAAATAACATTGTAGCTTGTGTGTATGTACGGCCTACCGTCTCCAAGATATAGCTAGATTCATTCAGCACATTGATCATAAAAGAATGATTAT
The DNA here is from genome assembly GCA_963277665.1 of Viscum album. NCBI lineage: Eukaryota > Viridiplantae > Streptophyta > Magnoliopsida > Santalales > Viscaceae > Viscum > Viscum album. The sequence goes on along the minus strand of OY728142.1, from coordinate 1,480,293,498 downwards.
AATATTTATGTGTTGAGAGTAAAAATAATAATTATGAAAGTAATATAATTTTTTATATGAATAAAATACATCCTACGCATACAAAATAAGAATGGGAAAATGAAGCAGTTAACACCTAAAACAATGCTAATACTAAAACACTCTTAACAAAATTATATTAGTGGATTTTATATGTTATAATAAATTTGGATATGATCTTGGTATAATTTAATATCAATATTCAACTATTATATAAGATTCCAAAACACCTTATACTTCAGTAAATTACTAGTTATGGGTTAATTTTACAATCTCTTTGTCATCTGAGATTGTCTATGTGTATGTATATAATCGGACATATTTATCATCCATGTCAATGTTTCAAAATAATAAATTTTAGAATATTTTTAGTATTTATCTAAAATTTTATAAATTCTGGTATACTGATGATAAACATTTATAAAATATTTTTAAAAGAATCTTTCTTCCATTTTCCATAAATATACTTTATTCCATTTGGATAATAAATTTAGAAATGAATGATCTTTTAAATTATATAGTGTGAGCATCAATTTCATGCCTTTATAAAGACATAACAATTTAACGCTTTCCATAAAATCAAACAAGATTATATTCATAAAAAATTCAATCATTTATAATTTTTAATATTTAATATAATTTCAAATTAAAAAATTGATATTTCATACAGAGAGATTTAATGAATTTGTTCAATTATTTTCATCTATTCCAACATATTTTCATGGATTTAATGCCTGATTGAGGTTGATTTAATATTATACAATCACCCATATTTTTTAAGGCTTTATGATTTGGCTGAATATATATGTTATATGTTTATATCATTCATTTTTAATGGTTAAAGTGTTAAAATTTCTTATTCTAGATATAAAAATAATATTTATGTACCAACTTTCACATTTGAAGAATGTATTGGACTTCGTAAGTAACAACCAGGGACCGCTAGAGCCCCTACACAAAACGGTTGGTTTCATGAATCAGAATTGATATGGTTTTGGTCGAGGCCTTAACCATTAATTAGAGTCTTTGTATGAATCCTTGAATATATTATATTCTTATCATGTATCTTGATAATATTAGATTCTTGAAATGAATCCTCAATGATATGTTTTAAATGTATAACATTACGAATTATGTCACTATTAAATTACTTATTGATATTACATGTGATTATCCAACTTGTAGAAAATCCATAAAAATGTTTAAATTGATTTATTTTATTTATTCATTCCATATAATGTTGATGATTATGTTTAAAAATCATGGGATTAAGTTATATTACATTACATAAATGATTATGCTTAATAATGAAATCCTCTTCTGTTTTGTCTAACCACACTAAGCAATTATGATCACCCATTTCTAATGTTTTATTTTCACAAGATGGCAAGAAGTGCTTTAAGATTCATATGTTAGGTTAATATATGAGAAAAAAATTCATTCTCAATGAATTGTATATGCTTTATATTATGTTTTGAATTATAAGGAACGATTCATATATATAATATATTTTCCAAGACTGCTAAATTGATCGGTCATACAGGATTTGATTCCATGTAATCATGCCAATGTATTACAATAATGCACCAAATTTGTGCTTCTAGGGTATTTGTATTGTAGTTAGTATCATTGGAATTATAGCCATAACCATTGAAATTAGATTTAGAAGACAACGAATAGAGAAAAATACCCTATGTTTGACGATGAGAATTATTATAGATGAACGTTCTAGATTTTTTGCAAGGTAAATTTTATGTGTGTATTCCTTGAAATAAATTTATATTTGGATACTTAAAGTGGATGTGGTTTTGGAACATATGTACCTATGGTTGAAAACTACAACAAAGGGTTCCGATCCTGACTCGGGGAAACTTGGTACATGACAACAGGCCTAACCATGCACTTCCTTGGACACTCTGGGAGATATTTTTATGATAAATCACATTTTTGTTACAAACCATTATGAAGGATTTATGATTAAATATTTCCTTAATGAAACAGTATTTATTATTATGAGATTATATGTGCATAAATGTTATAATTTATGTTAATTATTATTACTAGCCTTGAATTATGAATTATGATTCATAACCTAATCTAGTGTATGTTATTTTTAGAAATGGTGCATAGTTGAAGGAATAGAAAATCTATCAAAAAAACATAAACCATGTAGGGATTTTCCTCTTATGCAAGTAACTTATAAATTAGATGGTGATACAACTGGTGGAAAACAACATATAACCATACCAGGACTACTGAATTTTGTTATGAATAATAACCATACCAGTATGAAGAAACCTAATCAAGAAAATGGAGGAACAACATTTGATCGCTTCATTAGAAAAAAACCTCTAAAATTCAATTGGACTAAAAGTCCTTTTCTAGCTGAGTAATGGATACATTCCATGGAGAAACTATTTCTTACTATTTGATTAATGAATGGAAAAAATATTTCCTGGTCATTTACCATCTCTATGGAGATACAGATCGATGGTGGTCACTAATTAAAAACACAATGGAAGAAGAAGAATTATCAAATATATAATGAAGGGAGTTTAATGAAAATTTCCTAGAAAAATACATTCCACTCGAACAAAGAGCTGATATGAGGACAAAATTTCCGTATCTTGGGAAAATGGAGGATAAGATTGTTGGAAAGTATGCATCTATATTCACACGGTTAGTAACACATGCTATATACTACACACATAATCCAATGAGTAAGATTGATGATTTATATGATGGGTTAATTCCATTTCTCTAAAAGGCATTATTATCCAAAACATTCTCATCATAAAATGATATAGTCTCATGTTTTATCAAGTTAGAGAATAAATTTCTATGTATTATGACTTTCAGGTAAGTTAAGAGAAGTAGAGAATGATGGAGGAAGAGAAAGATAATTGGAATAAGGTAGTGAATGATATTTTTACATGTGAAAACTGTGGTAGGAAACCCTATGTTTAATGTTTAAAATGAAAAAGATGTTTTTTCATGTGTGGATAAAAAGGAAACCATTCTCATGATTTAATGGAAGGGATTTAATTCTCCAGTGTGAAATGTTTCAACAACAATGATATGGGGAAGTATAAAAATAAATCCCCCAAAAATAATGGTAATTTAGATTAGAAGAAGAAAAGGGGTCAAGAAAAATCTAATTCTGTTACTACAGTCGTAGTTGAATAATTAATGTATTTATTTTTTTGAATTCATGAAATAGGTTATTATATTCTGGTTATAAGAATAATATGATAAAAATAGATTGTACTATAGTACATTTTCTTATGGATTTTTAAGTATAATAGTTTCCTATAAGGATTTAAAGGTGTTCAATTATTATGTATGTGACAATAAAAGATACGCTATATTGATTGGGGAATCCAATATTAATATTGATTTCTTAATTTTAGAGGCCTTTGGGAAAGTGAATTTTGAAGGAAGTATTTTGATCGAGTCTTATGGATGGAATAGAGTAAGTTTATAATTGGATATTAGTATTTGCAGGAAAAAATTTCTCTAATGTTTAACATAAAAGTATTATTTCTAGAATGTTTTAATAATATAGTTTTAGAAATAGACAATCTTACAGTTCTGGCAATAGCCCATCACCTTGGGAAAGGCACCGAGAATTGAACTCACACATGAAGTGTGACAAGGCATTATCATCTACAAGAGGCCTATGAGAAGTCTGTATTTAGTATCACATATTTTTATTTATTTAAAATGTATAATTTCATTTTTGAAAACTTATATTATTATGATAAATAATTTTATTTTATTTTATTATCATTTGAAAAAAAAGATGAGTTTTTGGTAAATTTTTTTAATGGATGAAACACTACATAAATCCCTATTTTCATAGTCTATGAAGTAAATTAATTATTTATCTCTTTGGAAAAAACTTTGTAACAAAAAAGGATGCTAAATTATAATCTCCTATGAATCTAATGGTCCCTTCTATCACCGCATATTTAGATCATTGTGGTTATTAACTATCGACTAATCTTGTATTATATCACTTTCAATCAGAACATGCCGGTTAGATTTTTCATTAATATATATGTTTTCCTACATGGATCCCCAGTATGTCTTATCCCTAGTAACCATCTTACTTCAAATTATTTATATTAATGTTGAAGTTTTATTGACCGGTGTTTCAATGTGGGATTTTAGTAAAGGAAATTTGAATAATCAATCATTAGTTCACAATCCCCAACTCATAAATTATGAGTAAGAAACATATTGATGGTTTGGAGAATGTAACACTCCAATACATTAAAATATTTTTCTTTCTGAATAAATTACATTTTTTACATGATTTTTTACACAACACCATGTTAAGATTATGAAACACATAATAATTAGTTGTCTTTCATTACACACCAAACTCGGTTTTACCGAAGAACAATATATAAATTATTATTTAATATAATATATAATATAGTTGTTAAATTAGTGGTTATGAAAATTATTATCCACATGCTGAACTCAATTTTCATAACATGTGTTTCATATAAATGAAATAAGAACGAATTCATTTTTTGAAAAGAAGAAATATTTTAAACAAATGTAGGTTTACCACCTTTTAATGGGGTAACCTTTTCAAATCGAATATTTGACACTATTATACAATAAATTCATAACATTAAACTTATTAGTCAGAATTAGGAAATATAAATTTATTTTGGACAAATTATTTTTTTTTCTGATAACTTTAATATTTTAATGAATATTGAAAAATAACACATTCTAATTCAATATTTCATTTTCCTCTAATTTATTTATATGTTTATAGTATCCTTTTAATTGTTTTTAATGTATATTTAGATTAATTTTTTTCATTTAATAAATGTATTTCATTTGAATTTTTTTCACATTAAAATTAGATAGAAACGCATGTCAATCTTTTGATGGTTTTTACTTTTGAAAAAATTATTTTCTCATTTTTTCATTGGGGATTAATATTAAATTAAATAAGACAACATTATTATTTTATGTTTTTTAAACTAATTCCATATTTTGTATCATTAGGTCAACATTATTTTAATATTTTACATTTTTTTGGATATTATGAATAGTAACATTAGTAAACAAATTACCATAGTTAGCGGTAAATTAGATAATTGAAGGAAAAAATAATATTACAAAATTACTCTTACAACTATAAAAAACCTATTGGATTAATAAATTCTCCTCATATCATCTATTTTTATAAATTTATTCATTTAATTAACTATTTTAGATGAAAATGACATGAATTGTATTAAAATTAATGAAAGTGACAAAATGTCACTCTCATTTCTTATAAGTATAATAATTGAAATATAAATCTATCCAAGAGATAAAATAGATTATAAATAGTATCTGGAATGATAAAATAATTACATGCATCATAGAAATTTATTTAAATTTTTTAGATATTAAAAATAACCATTAATTATGACACAATTTTGATGGAAATTTTTTTTAATTGAAATATCAAATATATGATATTTAAAATATTAAAATAAATATAATTTGACATAATTAATCACATAAAATAATTATAAATATATATTAGAGATGTTATGGGCATATTTTAAGTATTTTTTTATGTTAAAAGTTTTATTATATATTTTTTTAAAAAAAAAATATTATATATTATTAAAATTTACCAAAATGATATTATAAAATAAATTCAATTTTACTAAATGATATTAAATTCATAAAAATAAATGCATCGAACAAAAATCTTGAATAATTAAAAATATGTCATAAATGATCAAATTGTGGTTTTTTTTGAATTTTTATGCTAACTAAATTTACCATATAGTGTAAAATTACAAGAAGACGTAGTTAGAGTTAAACTTTTTAACTAAGAGTTAAATTCAAAAGATAATGCTAATTATATGAACTAAACAAGTCTAAAATTAATTTGTTGATGGGATTTCAACCCATAGTAATCTTATTGTATAAATAAATGAAATTATAATTTTTTCAATCTAATAGTCAAATTATAATAAATTTATATTTTAATATCTTCCCAAAGTGCCCCTCGCCACTCTTATAAAAAGACTCTTATCCTTCTCATTAAGTCACACTTCTAAATCCTTTCAGCGTAGCCATACCCTGTCCAAATATCTTACCTAATCCTTTATGTTCAGCTTAGAAGCAATACTTTTAGAAGGAATCCAACCTAAGGTGTTATTTTACGCAAATCAAAAGAAGACACTCGTCGAAGAGGAAATTGTTTTACCAATTAAATTCAATTTATTGTCTTCTAACAAGTTATATTCCAATGTTATTTATTTTATAAGGTAATAAATATAATATATTATACATTATGAGACGTTATTATAATTATGGGAAAATATTATTCCTCATTTCATTTATCATATGAATAACAATATCACCATGTGTGCATACGTACAACTTACCATCTCTACTGTGTGGGGTAATTTGTAATTTTACACAACATTATTTGGATGTGTATAATATAAATAACCATTCATTAAATACATTGTTATTACTTTAGAATTGGAGCATACATATAACAACATATAAAAAAACCATGATAGGACCATATAGGTATAGTGTCTTTAGAAACTGGGAAACATAAACAACTTTTTCATAAAGCATCTATATTGTCTATTATTTATTTCATCATATCTAGAGTCACGTTTGGCATATCCTACATAATATGATTCTTCTTGACTTGGGGAAAAGAAAACATACAAAAGGGTGAGCTCAAATTCTTAGTAAGGGTAAACAAAGGAAATGACAATCACATCATATTCATAAGAACATAACATTTTGAAAATCTTAATTTGACAAAGAGATCATAATATCAAAGCATGGTATAAATCATAGTAGTGAAATGTAATCCAAATTATCATAAAATAAAACAAGAATCTTTGTGGCATACACACATAATCATAGAAAATAATTTCATATTAGTCTAGACTCATTTCCTAGACTATCATAGCAGACAAAGTCCATTTCTGAACCGAGTTCACTCCTTATTCGAGTCTTGTATCACTAAACCAGATTAACTTGTCATTCTAGCCATGTCTATATCATGAGATAAAAATAATTATCCAATTAATTGAAGGGATATATAGGTCCCACTATCAAATAATGAAACCATTCTTATGTGTGCCACAAAATCATAAATCATATATCATAACCCATGTAATAAAAATGGGATTCTTAAACATCATGCCATCATAACATAATACATATAAGATAAAAGGAATTCATAAAAATATTTACATCATAAAATTATAAAATCAATGTAAAAATAGGTATTCAAATAGAACCATGCATTATCTTAGATGGAAAATAATTTTGATAAAATACTTGAACTCTATTTTTAAGAAAATATCCTTTCTACTTCCAAAAGATTTTTTCCTTTCTTGACATGTCATAGAATTTTAAAATAAATGTAGTTAATTAAAAATAAACATGAACACATGTAAAGTAAGCTTCATGGAAATAATTTTCTATGAAATCATAAAAATCCATTCATGTCGTATAAGTTAAAAAAACATTCTTGTCATACTTTGGTCGGAAAATTAAAAAAGTATCTGGTATTGAAAACGAATAAAGATTCCTTTCATACAATTTACTAAAAATTCACCAATAGGTAAAATTGTATTTAAAAAATTGTAGGAGGATAGAAATATTATTACATATTTAGGAAACATGGATGTGGATGATAAATATTCCCTTGTAAATTCTGAAGTATAAACAATCTCGGATAAAAATGAGATTGTGATATTTTCTCTTACCTTATGTCTGATATGCTTCGTACATATCTGAAACTCATGTATAATGATTTAAATAATGTCATTGAATTATTACAGAATGATATTCATTGTTATTATATCATATATGTTCATATTCTTTTCTTCCTATTAGTAATATTTCATTGCTACTTGTTATTCGGGTGTTCATTGCTTTATGTTCTTATGCATGTTTTGTCGAATAAATTCTTATTCCTATTTTTAGGTTATAGATATCTCATTTAAATAATGATATTAGTGTAATATATATCATATTTATTCATTGAATTCTTTTACATAATAATTATTCAATGAAGATCATGTAGAACGAGTCGCATAACATCGTGGATACGGTAGGTCATACATATGCCCAAGCGATGATATCATTCTTTTGTTATTAATGTCGTATATAATTGGATGTTATATCATATATAAAAAATAATAATTGGAAGTTTATATTCATCATTTCATCGATAGATGATCATAGATTGACCATGAATGTGAAATGTGACTTCCCTTCTTTGGCAATCTATATGAGCTCCATATAAGGAAAGCCAATCCAAGCCAAGAATCACATCAAATTCCACTATATAAAGGATCACAATATTTCTAGGAATCAATTTACCAAAAATGTCAATTAGAGAAAAATTATAAACTTTTGATGCAACTATTGTGCCATTAAGAGTTTTCACAGCTAACTCAACAGAAAATTGTTGAGGTAGTACGATGATACCCTTAGAAAAGTCTTCAGAAATAAAAGAGTGGGTGGATCCAGAATCAAACAAAACATTTTCTACTTTAGAGTGGATGCTAAGTGTACCTTTCACCACTTCGTTATCGTACTCTACATCTCGGATAAAAATTTCATGTGACTTTCCTTTGTCTTTGGACTTATGAGTTTGTTGAAGTCGATCATCATCAACAACCCTTGAATTGGGGCATTGATTAACATAATTCCCCATTTCCTTGCACTTGTATCATTGAAGTGTATGAGGTGAATTCTATGTTGCCTTTTCATTTTTCGCATCACTAGACATATTTTTCCCATCATTGTGGCATTAAAATTCCCGATGAACTTCTTTTCCACATTTGAAACATTTACTTGTCCATTTTAGACAATTCCCTCTATGTTTCTTTCCACACATTTAGCATATGGAAAAAAATCATCTTCTTTTCATAGTGGTCTTTAGATTTCCCTTTGAATTCCATTTTCCTTAACTTATAAATCCCATATGACTGATGGGTTACCCCAATCTCCATCTCAACATTAAGAGCACATCGAACAATTTCCTCATAGATATTGAAGTCCCTTATGGGTAGCGCACTTTGAAGAATTGGTTTTAAGCCAATAAATAATCGATCGATATTACTCTCCGAGTGGATAATAGTTCTGGAATCATACCTTGAATGTATTGTATAATTTTCTTCATTTGTACCAATAGATTTTTCATACTTTTGCTTTAGTTCAACAAACTCCTTCCCCATCATTGTTCAAAGAATACACGGGATGTACTTATTGAAAAATATGTTCTTGAACTCGTCCAATTACATGGACTCAATTTCGTCTCATTTCCTCGTATTCTTGATAAGTTCCCACCATTGATCAGCTTCACCATCAAAATGATATACTAATAATATGACATTATCATGTTCAGAACATTGATGAACAAAAAATTTCTTTGTAGTGGTATTGATCCATTGTTCAGCCACTAATGGATCAATAGAACCGCTAAATGAGGGTGGACGCTACCTCATGAAGGATTCAATAGAATGTTGCTCCTTCCTTTTATATTATGGAAGTCCTAAAGAATTCATAGCTTGAGAAAGTTGTGTGAGCATAGCTACAAGATTTTTCATTCCATCTCCCATAACATTTGGTTGCTCAGGGGGACAATCATTGCATTTCTCGTCACGTTATCCATTAAGACAATTCCTTCGGGTTCCAGCCATTAACTAAAATCATTAAGCATAGTGTGAGATAAAATAATCATAATAGGAAAACAACATAATCAAGAATAAAAATACACACTTAAGATCGTATAATAGGTTATTCGTGGCCATTTATAAAATACTAATATTGTGTTCGATACTTAGACCTATCCTTAGGGTTCTTACTAAGGCTTTCACATCCTAGTTTCCAATGGATAACTATACCTTTCCTCTAATACAAACTATAACGACCCATAATTTACATACATTATTATTACATCAGAATTGCAGCATACTTATTACAACATATAACAAAACCATTATAGGACCGTATTTGTATAGTGTCTTTAGAAACTGGGAAACATAACCAATTGGTTCATAAAGAATCTACGTTGTCTCCCATTTATTTAATCATATCTAGAGTCCCTTTTCCCATATCCAACTTAATACCCTTCTTCCTGGCCTAGGGAAAAGAAAACATAAAAAAGGTGAGCTCAAATTCTCAATAAGGGTAAACAAAGGAAACACCAATCATATAATATTCATAAGAACATAACATTTTGAAAATCATAACATTCAAAAGGTATCATAATATCGTAACATAGGATAAATAATAGTAGTGAAATGTTATCCAAATAATCATAACATAAAACATTAAACTTTGTGGCATACACACATAATCAAAGAAAATTATTTCATATTAGTAAACTCTCATTTCCAAGACTATCATAGTAGACAAAGTCCATTTCTGAACCGAGTTCACTCCTTGTTCATGTCCTGTATCACTAAACCAGATTAACATTCCTTTCCAGTCATGTCTATCTCATGAGATATAAATCGTTACCCAATGCATTAGAGGGAGATATAAGTCACACCCATCTCATAATGAAACCATTCATATGTGTGTCACAAAATCATTAATCATATAGCATAACCCATGTAATAAAAATGGTATTCTTAAACATCATTCCATCATAACATTATCCATACAAGATAAAATTACATCATAAAAATAATTCCATCATAACATAATCAAATCAATGTAAAAATAGGTATAGAAATAGAACCTGACATTATCATATATGAATTTTTTTTTGATAAAACACTTGAACTCCATTGTTTAAGAAAATTTCCTTTCTACTTAAAAAATATTTTTCCTTTCATAACATGTCATAAAATTTTAAACTAAAATTAGTTAATTAAAAATAAACTTGAAAACTTGTAAAGGAAGCTTCATGAAAATAAGGTTTTATGAAATCTTAAAAATCCATTCTTGTCGTATAATTTAATAAAAACAATCTTCTCATACTTTGGTCGAAAAAGTCATAAAGTATCTCGTACTGAAAACGAAAAAAGATTCCTTTAATATCTTGTAATGAAAATTCTTCAATATGTAAAACTGGATTTATACAATTGTACGAGGATAAAAATAATATTACATATTTATGAAACTTGGATGTGGATGATAAATATTCCGTAGTAAATTCTGAAGTATAAACAATCTCGAATAAAAATGAGATTGTGATATTTTCCCTTACCTTAGTTCTGATATGCTTCATATGTATCTGAACCTCCTATATAATGATTTAAATAATGTCATTGACTTATTATAGAATCATATTTATTGTTATAATATCATATGTGGTCATATTTTTATCTTCTTATTAGTAATATTGCATTGCTACTTGTTATTCATGTGTTCATTGCTTTATGTTCTTATGCATGTTTTGTCGAATCTATTCATATTTATATTTTGAGGATATAGATATATCATTTATAGAATAATATTTGTATAATATATATCATAGTTATTCATTTAATTAATTTAATTAATTTTTATAATAATTATTCAATGAAGATCATGTAGAACGAGTCGCATCACATCGTGGAGACGGTAGGCCGTACGTACGCAAGAACGATGATATCATTATTTTGATATTAAAATCCTATATAATTGGATCTTATATAATATATAAAGAATAAAAATAATTTTATATTTATTATTTATATCATTTATACTCATTATCATACCAATCCAAATGATGAAATGTTTTAATATCAAACTACACCACGACGTGGAAACGGTAAGTCGTACATACGCACGTGTGGTGACTTTTTCATTCATTGGATGGATAAAATAACTAATATGGATGTATCATTTTTATAATAACATCACTTTATATAGGAGATATTGGAGTTATTATTTTATAATGGAAACAACAAAGAATGAGGACGTGGAAGAAGAAAGGAACTTGAAATAGGAGGTGAGATATTTACCTCTTCCTCGGGTTCTTCCTTTTTATATGATCAAAAGGGCTCCTTATGATGGATTTATGACTAAAGGAAGGCCTCTAGGATGAAGGGAGTACATTTTAGATGGTATTTGGGCAGGGTTTGGCCAAGACAAATGGCTTTGGAGGTGTGAATTAGAGAGAAGTGGGAGTACCCTTTTATAAGAGGGGTGAGGGGAACCTTAAGAAAAACATAAAATATTATTTTATACTAAATTCATATTCGGTTTATAATGGCTCAAAAGTGACTTATTTCGAGGCTAGGGTAGGGATGGGTCTCAATCCTCTTAACCAATAGGTTTTAGAAATGTTTAGGTAACTTTTATAACATTATTATTTAGATTTAACTCTATGTTAAATAATTTAACTTTTACCTTGTCTTCTTGTATTATTACACTATATGGTTAATAAACATACTATAAAATGCCAATATAACCCTAATTGGTTCATTAATGTCATATATATTATTAAATAAGTATTTTCTTCAAACCTTATATTTTTAGGACGAGAATATCAATTAATAATTTAATATTTATTTTAAAAACTTTTTTTCAATTTTGACACTATTAGGAATTTTGTTTTTTCAAAACTCATAACATCATTATTACTTCTAAAAAAATTCCTATAGACAACCCTAATATGTTATATTAACATATAAAATTACTTTAATTCATAAAAAGTCTCAAATTACATTTATTTGGGTATTTATAATATCAATTATGACAATATTTCATTAATAAGGTAATTACATTATCTTCATTGTTTCATAAATAAATTGAATTATATAAGGTATAAAAATTATAAATAAAATACCATTAAGTAGGAAATATTTTTATCTTTATAATTAATATTTATAGTTTAATTTATCTTTTGTATAACCCTCTATCAAATAATTTTTACTTATTAAACATTGATTTAAATTATTTTAACTCTTCATTGAAATAAATAATAATAAATGTCCTAATCTAATCCAAGTGGACCTAAATTGTCATATTTTATTCCTATGGTTGTTTTCGGTCAAATTATACTTATCCAATATAATTAGGACTTGTTTTAGGGTAATAATAATTTTATTTGTAACCTTAATTACCATATTTACTTGTAACCGTGGTAAATAAAGGCAAAAAGTTATTATTCACCAAAAAAATATTTTTTAATTATTGAACCAAATTTTACTTAGTGATATCAACCGTACCTCTATGATTTTTGAAATTCCACTCACATAAGCGGTAAAATTATGTTCTATGAAAATTTGCAAATTCTAACAGGGGATGGGTAAAAGAATGTAAAAAGTTCAATAAACTTTTTATATATCTACAATTATTATAAAATGAATCCAATGAATTACATTGAACGTGTATAGGTATTATGTATCCATTTTGACCTAAAATAAATTTAAATAAAATAAAAACTTATTTAAAAAAAATTCGTTTTGAACTATAACTCAGTGTTTTTTCACTATTCATCAAAAATTGAATGTTTTCAGAAAAATACCTAAAATTCACCATATGATAATTTCAATATTCTGAATCCAAAAATGATGTCCATTTTGAAAGATAAATTTTATAAAATTTGAAAAAGTGGGTATTACTATTTTTAACGGCTAGATTATATAATATTTTAATAACATATCATTCTTTAGTGAAAATCGGTATTGTGTAAAATGCAAGATATCGTGGAAGGTTGCTCTTGCGCGTAACGCGTGCCAAGAGAGTGCTGAGTGTATTGAAATATTCTTTTGGTGTTGCATATAACATAATATATAAAAACAAAATATTTCTCATAAAATCTCAGGGTGTTACATATAATGATTAGTATAACGGATTTATATAATGAATATAAAATGATAATTATTTTTTATAATAATTATACCATCCAATTCTATACCATTTAACTGTTAACAGAATGACATTGTCACCCGTGTGTACTTATGACATATATTCACCACAATACAGTGAGATTCATTTTCCAGGATGACCATTAAAGAAATTTAATAAAATTTATATGATGAGTAAAAATAATAATTATTAACCTTAATTAATTTTTTATATGAATAAAATGTATCTTATTCATAACAAGTATTAATTATACAAATAACGGGAATGGGAAAATGAAGTAGTTGACACCCAAAACAATGTTAATACTGAAAGTCTATAAAAAATGATATAAGAGTATCATATATGATATAATAAATAAGAATATGGTCCTAGTATAATTAATAACATTATTTAACTATTATACAGGAGGTTAACACACCATAAACTATATTAATGTACAAGGTAAGTTCAAATTTCACAATCACTTTGTTACTTGATATTTTTTGTGAATAGGTATTTAATGAGATATATTTATCATCCCTTTCCATGTTTCATAAAAATACAATTCAAAATATCATTACTATTTTAAAAAAACTGTTTAAAGTCATTTATACACATGTTTAACTTTTTATAAAACTTACTGAATGAAATATTTCCGTCTTTTCCAAAACTAGGTACTTTATGTCATTTTCCTGAAACTAAAGGAAAAAAATGTTTTTTAATTTATTCAGTGTGAGCTGCTATTTTCCACCCTTATGATGCCTTAACATTTTGAATCATTTCATATATTATATATATAGGTTATTTTCATAAAACATGTTTTCTTTTAAACTTGTGTGTATTTTAATTAATTTCAAAGAAAAAATTTATAATTCCCTAAATTTGTTTTAACAAACTTTTTAGATTATTTTCATATGTTCTAAATCCTTAGTTGGATTTAATAATTGAATGAGGTTGATTTATTATGATACCATCACTCATATTGTATTGATAGTTTTATGATATGATGGACTATGAATGTTCTATTTTCGTTCCATTCATTGTTAAGATTAAAATATTAAAATTTTGGTAACGGCCTTACCAATTTAATATATTATTGTAATGAATCTGTCAATTCTCTTATTTTTTTATGAATCCATGGAAATATTAGATTCTTTGATTGAATCCTCGATTGTAAGTATCAGAAGTTCATTATTATGAATCCCCCCATTATAATAATATTTATTGATATTACATGTTATTATTTTACTTATTGAATATACATTTTATGTTTAAATGAAATTATTTGAATTATTCTTTCCATATCATGTTAAATATTATGTTTAAAAGACTTGTGCTTCAGTTTTATATATTTCCTTAAATGTTTATGATTATTTTTTAAAAATTATCCTGTATTGTTTAACCTTAATAAGCCTCTCAGTAACCCCGTTTGAAGGTTTTATTTTCATAGGGCACTAATAAGTTTTTTATGATTTATATGTATGGTAAATCAAGGAGAATAATAGCACTAAAAAAATAAAGAATGTTTAAAATTATGTATGAATTATAAGGAAAGATTCATGAATGCAATCTTTTTCCAAGACTGCAAAACCGGTCGGTCATTTAATATTTGATTCTTTGTAATCATGCAAATTTATTAAATTAATTCACCAACTATGGGTTTCTAGGTCAGCACATTAAATTACTTCTTATAATTACATTTATTGGAAAATGATAATAACGCATATGAATACGTGTGGAAAACTACCTCAATTAAACTAAATGAATTTTTTCCATTTCCACTTCAAATTGATGGTAAAAATGATATATTTTATTAATATATATTTTTAATTTTATGTAATATGTAACTATAATGGTAACATTTCTTTTACATTTATTTCATTTATCCCATATAAAAGTGGAAACAATGAACGTTCATTCATACTCCATACTATCTCAAGGAATGGTATAATTGAGTTTCCAATTTGAATAATTCATGGATGAATTTTATTTTTTATGTAATTGATATAAGTGATATTTATTCATAATTATCATTTTGGAGATGATTTTACTAAGATCAATGTACATGTAAGAGAAATGATGAACATATATCTTTATAAAAAATGAAATAGTTAACATTTTTAGAAGACACTATATAAAATAAAAAAATTAATAAATGAGAAATGATATTTTATAAGATCGTAATATATAAAATATTTATTATTTAAATTAATATAATATTTAACTATATCATATTTATTTTTTTATATATTACGATAAAGTAAATTCTAAGGATGTCTATCTGAAGGTAAGGTATTTTCATCTGACATTAATTTTCGTGATATTAAAGTCTTATTAAAAAAAATATTCCAGGTGGTATATATATTTCTGAAGAATGTATCATATAGTGGTTCTCATAAAAATCATGGGCATTTTCAAATCCTTCTTAGTCTCACTAATTCATGAAGTTTTAATAAATATATTACAAATTATAAATGGATTTTTATTACGATCAAATTTATTAGTTTGATTTCATATGATTAGGTTTGAAATGAGGAAATATAATGACACGTATCTTAGGAATGCATACTGAAATTATTTCTCTCTTGTGTGAAAAAATATTTATTCCATAAAAACCATTTCTAAATATATAATTATAATATTACTCTTATAATATGATTTTTTAATTTTAATTTTATCATATGGTAAAATTATGTTAGAAAATTGTTTAAAATGAATCTTCTTGTCTTTTCCTGAATGATGTACTTTTTAATTTCTATCAAAAATGTGAAATGAGGCATTTTTTAACATAAAAACATAATAAGAATTTACTACCATTCAGACTGATCATCAAATTGAATATTTAAATTTTTCCATATTTTTTTCTCAATGAAATGTTTTCAATAGAATTTGTATGTTATTGGATTTTAAATTTGGGATTTAATAATAAAAAAGGAATATTCCTACAAAAATAGTGTAGTATTTTTTAAATGATATTTCATCTATCCTGACATAATTTGATGTTACTTATGCTCTTATGGGTATTTGATATGATGATACAATATTTTTCTTTCTCTAGTTGGTGTATGGTTATGATATTGAAATATTGATGAAACACATTTTGTTTTCCATCGGCTATGTTTTGATGAATATTTTTTTGATCGTGTGGAAAACATATGAATTTATTTATGACTTGATGGGACGTAATTATATATCCCCCACATTCATTGCATAAATACTAACATGTTATGTGTTATATGGATACATGAAAGGTTATTAGAGTCCTAAATAAAATAGTATACATGAGAGGTTATCCTAATCCTGAAAGAGGGTAAATGTGCGGCTATCCTAAGACGGAAGAAGGTACATAGCCTCTTATCCAATGACTAATAGTTTATGATTATTTTAATGGGGATAATTTAAATTAGATACCATTATTATTATTATACTACACATTATGATTATTTATCACTTTATCAATCTATTTGTTACATTATTTTGTGCCAATATTATTTTATCATGGATATTGATATTTGTTCCCCTTTTCAATCATGTCTTATGAAATTCCATGTTTTGAGTCATTACACTTTTTTATGATATGCTAATTGTTGGTAATTATTTGAATACATCAATGTCATATTATTATAGCTATTAGGATCATTTTATATTAGAATTATTATTGGTATTTTCATTGTTTACCCACACTAACCATAGAAGATCACCTATTATTATCTTTTTCATTCAATAGGATAAAATGAAATGTTTCATCTATTATATCACTATGAATGGTTATTCTAATGAATGAATAAGTCTAAAATAATGATAATACTTTATAAACCATTTTTACAATTCATACTATATAAACTCACTAATTTAATACTGTTCTGGTGTAAATTTTAATGATATATATTTAATATTCATCCAATAAGATGTGATATTTATTTATGAAATGTATAGATCAATATAATTAGTATTAGAGAAAAGAAATATAACCATTATAAAATTAGATTTGAAAACCTTAATAATAACCTTTAGGAAAAACATATAATAATATAACTAAATATGTTATGACAAACAAAAGAATGTGGATTCCAACAAAAACAATATTTTCTTGATACTACAAGTTGATATCGGTTATGGAAAAATGCATGAAAGCTAAATGACCATGAATTTAGTTGGCTATGTATAGCTCAAAAAACATTACTATATTGGGTGATTATTCCTTTACTATGCATATGGTTTTAAACTAATGGGAGATATTCATAGGTAAATTATAAATTTCTTAAAGAACAACTATAATGAATTTGATTAGATGGATATAATGGATAAAAATGCTCAACCTATGGTTTCATAGTATGAAGATATAGTTTCATGATTTATGAATCCATAAAGGAGTTTTTTGATCTATCAATGTGATTATAATTTATTATAATATGGTTATTATTTGTCGATAGTGGATTGAACTGGGAGGATTCATCTTCATAGTGAGTGATACAAAAATTGGAATGATTTCATTCAGAGATAAACTAAATGGAATTGGATCTTCAAGGGAAATAAAGTGATTCTTAGAAATAAGTTATCATAATATATGATTGACAATGAAAAATTCAATGTGTTTTTTAATTTTTCAAATAATATGATGATATAATTTTACTAAATTTTTTGATGTAATAACCACAATGAGAAAATGTTAAATTTCCATCATATCTACTCTATAGGATGGAGAACCGAGTAAAATGTCTCAAGTGTAGGGGATGATCCTTTCATAATGAAAATGAAGTTTATATATAAATTAATTTCTATGGAATTCAATGTAATGTGTGGCTGTAATATGTACATTATCTAAAATAATTATCTAATTGAAGGGTTAAATACATGACCAATGAAAGACATATTCTCTATCAGAAATTGATGTAAAAAACATATTTGTTTATTTATTGGGATTCATTAATTATGTTCTAAAAGTGTTATATAAATCGTATTCTAGATATATGCATCATGGAAAATCTGTGTATTTTTCCATAATAGTTTTTCGTTATTGATTAAAATATTATGTGGATTGGTACATATTTCCAAGAAAAGTTATTTTATGGTAATGTGACCTTTTTTAGTAATAGATTATTTAAAAATAGATAAACATCATTGTTTTCCTGATATTGATCTTATAATGATTATCATGGACAAGGACATAAATTATTTTGATAAATTAAATTTTATTATAAAGATGAATATGAAATTGAGTAGTGATTCTATAACAAATATATTTATTCAATCATCGAGGAAGTTTA
Source organism: Viscum album (assembly GCA_963277665.1). Taxonomy (NCBI): domain Eukaryota; kingdom Viridiplantae; phylum Streptophyta; class Magnoliopsida; order Santalales; family Viscaceae; genus Viscum; species Viscum album. Next base: position 1,480,274,413 of record OY728142.1, on the reverse strand, counting down.
TTAGATTATTGGTCTTATGGAATATATTCAATATTGTAGGATTTTATATAAGAACATAATATACATATACTTTTTATAACTGTCTATGATTTTGGATGATGTTAACATAACAATTATGGATACCATCATACATTTATAATTTCATTGTTCACTATAACTACAAATTAATATATTTCCCACTTGAGGTTTTAAATGATGTTATGTTCAAGTGATTTGACATATTTACAGTGATTTATCAATAAAAAAATATTTTTGTTTAAATAACCCATTTATTTAGTATATATTTTATGTTATATTAATTATAGTCTACTAGATAGCGGGACATAATCAATCATGATTGTTGAAAATTGGTTGATTGACAAGGAAATGTTTTTAGATATATTTATATACAAGATAAGGATAACATTTATGGTTAATAAATAAATTTGAATCATGAAATTTTGGTGATTTTTATTATATTGAATTTTTATATAGTTATTTAACACTTTGGTTGACTATATTTCTAGGAGATGATTCATTATATTGTCTTATATGTATCCATTTAGTTTAATTTTTTTAAACATGAATGATTATTTTTGAAGAAAGAAATTAAATTTATATGGTAATATGTTGAAAGCCATTAGATACCCTTTTAGGGTAAAATATTATTTAATGTTGAGGTTGTTTTGGTAAATTTCGATGTTGTGTTTTTTTTATCAAACTATGTTCAAAATTTGGTGATACTATAGATATATTGAAGTAAAATCCCCATATTCATCATGTGAAGGTTTATACATTTTATATGTTATCATATAATTTTCTATTGTTTCTAATGAATAATAATGAAAACTTTATGATATTATTTTTGTGTAAAATATTTATATAATACCTTCATTAGTGTCGGGTTTTTTTGAAAGTCAAATAATGTGAATACTTCATTAAATGACATTAATAGTATTCCTTGGGCAGAATAATTTTAAAAAATTATTTTAAACTCATAAAATTATTAAAATGGTTCATGTTAGATGAGAAATGTTTTAAATTATCTTTATAGGTAATTTTATGCTCCAATTGTTAGTTTATATGTAAAATTAAAACCAATTAATGAAAAAAATGCATTACCACCTTTTGGATTAAAATTGTGTATCCAAGGGGTTAAACAAAAAGATGAAGTTTAAAATGATATATAAACAAAAAAATATTAATTTTTATTATATTATTTCTATATATTTATTATATATGAAATAATTTAATTTTGGAATAATTTTTCATGAGTTATACACATATTATATTATAAATTTAATGTGTTTCCCAAAATTTTATAATATTATTTTATAATACATAATTAATCATTAAATGATTTAAAATTCATTTAAAACCCTATTTTAAACCATTTTACTGGGATATTTTTAAAAATATTAAACAATTTCCATTTATTGGTCACTTTTTCCTTTTACATTAACTTTGTAGACCTCTAATGATTATGAAAAAATGATATCATAGTCATTGTCTAATGGACTAAATAGGGATAAACTATAATTAATGGGTTCAAACATAACCAATATATGGTAAAATATTATTATATGAGTGTATTTATACTCATAATCATATTATTTTATTATGATATCCATTTTCATCCATTTCCCCATAAAATTAATTTAAATTAATTAAATATATTATGTATTTCCAAAGGTTTACCTCACCTCACCTATAAAATAGATCTACTAATGCATCTTTTTGAACAATGTGTAGTCAAAAAATAATGTTTATTTATATCCGTAATATCATCATAGATTCATCTAACACATCCTTGAGTGTATTGTTTTGAAAAAACACTATTTTTTCAATTCTTAAGGTGTGCATAAAAACTGGTATCTCATTAAATATGTTAAAATCATTACTATGATATATATATTTATTTCTTAATTTATGAACTATAATTATATTTTATTTATCATTAAAAAATAATTTCAGTGAACTATATATTCTGAAGTGTAAATATAACTGTTTAACCATCAATATCCTCCCACCTTTCTAATAAATGCGAATTGAATGTTTCAATCATGCTTATGTGTGAACGGTTGCCTCCAAGTATAGATTAAATTCATTTTATGCCACCATAGTAAATGTATTATTATTATTATGGAATAATTATGTTAGATTATATTTATTAAATAATTTTTCTTTAATAATAATAATAATAATTTTATATCTAACCTTTTAACTTCTCATCTGTTGGAAATTTATAATGTCACTTATGCGTACATATAAACTACCATCTCCAAGAAGAGATATGATTCAATTTTCATTTTATATTAATATAGATTTTCATAAGTATATATTTAATTAATACATATTATATATGTGGATAAATGATTATTCTATAAAGTTAAATTATTATTTACATTTCATTTATTTTATCTGTCAAAATGTGAAATATTGTTCATGCCTATGTACATCACACAATATCAATAAATGATGTAATTAAATTTTATATATTTATCTCATATGGAAAATTATAAAAATAAATACATGAATATATGAAATATTCAAATCATAAATAAATTTATTGAGGTGATAAAATAACATCAATTTACAAGTATCATATCTACCGACTAAAAATTCTCATGAAAAATGAAATTATTACCAACCAGAAACAAATATTTAATAATATTTTTTTAATAAATGGATGTGAAAATGCTATAATTGAATAATATGGGACATTATGTTTATATAAATGCATCTTATATAGATTTTTAATAAATTTAAATTTATAATTATGTATATTAAATTACATTCCATGCATTTTTAACTCAACATAATGAATTTTCATATAACTTATTTTTCTTGGAGACAAATTTTGTATTCACCATTGGTTTTGTTTATGTGATTTATATATTTCCCATAATTTTATTATGATTCATATTAAAATATTTATTCTTTTTTAAAAATCCATATATTGTTTTCTCATTAATGAGGTTTTGATAAAGAGATTACGAAAGCATTAATTGATTTATATAAGAATATAATTATTTATCGAGTTTATTTAAGATCATGTTCATGATGGTGTAATTTTATAAACCATATATCATGAATACTACAATTTTACTTATCCTATATTTATATTTATATATTAAATGTTTTTTTAATCAACCTGTAATTAATTAGACCATTCAGCTGCTTACATTTCAAAAAATCAACTGATTGAGCTACCTGGGGGAATTCTAGGATGTCATTGAGGATAAATTTGGATATTTTAGTGATGATACATTATGGAAGAAATACATATATGCTGGCAAGATATTTTGGTGGAATCATTGGTTTAGAGGTATTTAATTTCTTGTTTAAAGACATATCTTCTATCGAACCATTCTTACAGATTAAAATGTCTAGAAGTGAAACATTCTTGTCAGCAATAAATATTTGGTGTAAATAAATTCTAGAATCTAGAAATTTCTTCAGTTGATACATCTAGAAGAAATACATGTATTGTATAAATATATTTTTTCTATAAGAAATGTTTGGCGACAAGACATTCTTCAATTATCAAATTTTTAGTGGCAAGTAATGTCTAGAGGTATGACATTTATGGTGCAATTCATGTCTAACTACAAAAAATTACTTGTAGGTAGATATTTTGGTAGAAATACATGTATGGTGTATTTAAATTCCATATGGTAATACATTTTTGTATCAATTTATTCTAGAAGAATGACATTTTTAGTGCAAAGTAATGTCTAGTGAAAAAATTTCTAGTGGAAATACATTTTGGTGGAAATTAATTTTTGGTGGTAAGAAATTCTTCAGGCAACGTATAATCAGTTTTTCTAGTTTTCTAAAAATTTACATTATTTCATTTTTGACGTTTGTTTTGAAACAAATGAGTTTAATGTCTCAATTAATGAATACTAAGGAGTTTTTAAAGTGTATTTATCAAAATATACAATTATAAATAGTTCATACACCCTTTAAATGTTTATAGTTTGTGGATTAAATGATATCTAACATTAATGACCATTCCTAACCATATCAAATCCTTCATGTATCCATTATAATCTTTTAATGGTATAAAAAATTCCTTCTTTTAGACTCTGTTTCTCTTGAGAGGTTTGGTTACAAATTCTTCTTCACGTGGTGTCACTGTTCTCTATTTCTACAGTTGGATCAATTTATACCAAATTTGTTTCTTCCACTATGATCACCACCTATTTTTGTGCTACATGTTTGGAAAAATCATGTTCTTCCATGTTATAATTCATTTGATTCTCTTTATGAGTGTAATGAGAGATTATATTACTATTTTACCTATTCTGAAGATTGATACATCTAGATTAGTGATGTTAGATTAATTATTTTAAACTTAATTAAAAGGGTAAGGGGAATGTGATTCATGATATTATAATATTTTTGTTATTCTTTTGATATTGTCAATTGTATGGGATTTATAATGGATGAAATTAATAGATGTTGGGATTCAATTGAAATGTTTTTTTAATGAGAATTGTTTGATGAATGTATTTTTTATTTTTGATAACACATTAAACATATGTGGGTAATCACGTTTAGTTGATTAATGAATTGGATTCCATAGGATCTTATTACATTTGTGATAAAACCCATAAATAAAAAAATGGAATTGAATAAAATCACTTATGGAAAATCATTAAAATGTTATGTTTGTTATGTGATATGTTTGTGGATGGTGTAGTCTGTTGTGTGTTCGATGTGATGATGTGGTAAATTGGTGGTGGATACATTCTAATGTGTGTGGGTCTGTGGATGTGATATTAAGTGGGGCCGTGTTGGTGGTTTTTTATGGTTGTAGAGTTGGATTGAGATGGTTGTGGTGATGAGTTTATGTGGTTGGATATGAATGTGTTCAGATATTCTTTTATTCTTTGGTAGTAATGTAATTAAGTGAATAATAATGATATTAAATGGGTTTCTATCAAATTTTTTAATACCTAAATTAATGGTGATTGTCTCAATGAAATGGGTTGGTAATAAAAAATATGTAACACCACAAGCTTCCATGTAACACTTCTCTTTGAATAATTCAATAGCATGTGTTGTACACAACGTCGAGTTCTAACACACCACATCCGATAAAAAAAGCCATTATGAATAGTAATACCCACTTTTTGAAATTTTATAAATTATAACTATAAAATTGGACATCATTTTTGGATTCGGAGTATCGAAATTATCTTAGGGTGGATTTTTCTTATTTTTCTGAAAGCATTAAATTTTTGATGAATAGTGAAAACAATATGTTATAGTTTAAAATAGAATTTTTATTTAAATAAATATTTTGTTTAAATTTTTTTTGGTCAAAATAGAAACATAATACCTATATATGTTAAATTTAATTCATTGGATTTAGTTTATAATAATTTTAGATATATACAAATTTTATTGAACTTTTTACCGTCTTTTACCCACCTCCTAGGAGCATTTGCAAATTTACATAAAACATAATTTTACCACTTCTATGAGTTAAATTTCAAAAATCTGAGAGACATGGTTGATATCAGTAAGAAAAATGTTGTTTAATAAGATGAAAATAATTTTTGGTGAATAATATCTTTTTACTTTTATTTACCACGGTTAAAAATAAATAGGGTAATTAAGGGTAGAAATGATATTATTATTACCCTAACACATGTCCTAATTCTATTGGATAAGTTTAATTCGACCATAAACAACCTTATGAATAAAATATTATGCTTTAGGTCCACTTAGATTAGATTAGGACATTTATTATTATTTTATTTAAAGAAGAGTGAAAAGATTTAAAATCAAAGTCTAATAACTAAAAAAATTTTAATATAGGGTTATACATAAGATAAAATAGACTATAAAATATTAATTATAAATATAAAATTATTTCTTATATAATGGTATTTTATTTATAATTTTTAAACATTAAATAATTAAATTTATTTATGACACAATGATGATACATTAATTACCTAATTAATGAAATATTAAAATAATTGATATTATAAATATCCAAATAAATGTAATCTGAGACTTTTAATGAATTACAATAATTTTATAGGTTAATATGATGTATTAGGGTTGGTTAGATTAATTTTTTTCGATGTAATAGTGTTGTTATGAATTTAGAAAAAACAAAATACCAAATAGTGTCCAAATTGACAAAAAAGAGTTTTTAAGACAAATATTACATTATTAACTAATATTATATTCTAAAAAATATTTTTTTCGGACAAAGGTCGTAAATTATATTATATATGTCATTAAAGAACCACATGAGGTTTTCTTGGAAGATTATAGTGTGTTTATTAACCATATAATATAGAAATAGAAAGAGACATAGTAAATGTCAAACTATTTAACTAAGAGTTAAATCTAAAAGATAAAGTTAATATAGTGACCCTAACCTATCTAAAACCTATTAGTTGAGTGGATTTTGATCCATCATCACCTTATCCATTATATAATTTATTTTTGATCCATTAGAAACTGAAAAATATTTTATTATAAAATAATATTGCTAGCTTTTCCTAAGGTTCCCCTCAACCCTCTTATAAAAGGGCACTTCGGCTTCCCTCAAATTCACACCTTCAAAGCCATTTGGCTCTAGAAAACCCTACCCAAATACCCTCCCAACTATCCTCCCTTCATCCTAGAGGCCTTCCATTAGTCATAAAGAAAACCTATAGAGCCCATTTGATCAAATCAAAAGGAAGAACCCATAGAAGAGGTACATATTTCATCACCTCTTTCATGTTATTTTATTCTTCCACTTCCTCCTTATTTGTTGTTTTCATTCATAAATAACAACTCCAGTATCTTCTATATACTATGATTTTATTATAAATATGGTACAACCATATCATTATTCTATCCATCCTTTGAATGAAATTCTCACCATACGTATGTTCGTACGACTTACCGTCTCCACCTCGTGGTGTAATTGTTATTCAAAATAATGATATTGTCGCTCGTGTGCACGTATGGATTACAGTCTCCATGAACGCAATTAGATTCATCCCCCATCATAATACATTCAAAACTAATATTCATTAGATGATTACAAATAATTTTTAAATTCATAAAATTATTTTGAATATGAATAAGATACATCCTATCCAGAATAAACATTAATAATGTAACAAAGTGTATAAAGGAAAATAAATCAGTTAACACCCAAAATGACGATAATACTAAGACATTATTAACAAAGTAATATTAAAAGAACAAATATGATATCATATTAAATTATACTATTGAATATAATTTAATAACAATTATTTTACCATTATTCAGGAGTTTAACCTACCCTTAACCAAGGAAAAGTAAAATATAATGGTTAATTTCATATTCTCTTCATTATCTGAGGTTGTTTATAGTAATTATCTACTGGGACTTCTTTATCATCCACATCCTTGCTTCATAAAAATGTATTTAAAAACATTTTTACTATTTACGAGACAATGGGTTAAAGTAATTTATACTTTTATTTTACCTTATATGTTTTTAAAGGAATATTTCTACCATTTTACAAATGATGTACTTTATGAACTTTTCAACAAAATTAAGGTAAGAATGTTTTATTAACTTTTACTATGGGTACAGCTATTTTTTGTTGTTATAACATTGTCGATTCTCCCCTTAAAATATTATAAGAATATTTTAAAATATAAATGTTTTATTTTATAATTATGTGACTTTTAAATGATTTCAAAATAGAAAGACATATTTCTATAAAAAGGTTTTCCTTTCATCTATGTCAAAATCATTTGATGGATTTTAATTTTGATTGAAGTTAATTTATTAAGATAAAAAACATCCATATTGTATGGATGGTTTTGTTATATGATTGACTGTGGATTTGTTATATCATTCAATTCATGGTTTATGGGAAATGTATTGACATTTCGTATTCCAGTTTTAATACTAATGTTTATGTTATGTTCTAACCATTTCATATGAGGAATGCATTGGAATAAGAAAGTGATAGGTGGAGCCCGCTATTACTCCTCGATGAATTGGTAGGTCTCCTGAGACAAACTAGTTTCTTGGTACAGAGCCTTAACCAAATCTTATTTGTAGTCTTGGAACAAGGCCTTGACTATGTGGTTATGAAAGTCTGGCATTATGCATTCCACCATTATGAAATTGGCTATTGATATTTCATGTGATTATTTGATTAGTATAATATCTTTGTGAGTAAGTAAATATAATTATTTTGATTTATATTTTCCATATTTTGATGACTTTTATCTTTAAAAGGCTTTTGTTTTAGATTCAAACATTACCTTAAATGTTTATTTTATTTATGTAAGTTTACACTATATTGTTATCCTTGCTGAGGATTTTTTCTCACCCCTTTGTATGTTATATTGTTCCTAGGATGAAAAGAAGTATATTATGACTGACCTCCCTGGATAGTCTATGGGATCTTGGTGTTGTCCATGGAAACACTGTTGTTGTAGTTTTCCATTTTATGATTTAATGTAAACCATTTGAAGATATCTAGTACGTAAAAGGCTACTAAACTAATAGGTCATTCGAGACTTCATCGTTTGTGATCATTCTAATGATACGTAATAATCTACCAACTCTGTGTTACTAGGGTCGGGGCATTACAATTGGTATCATAGGATGTTTAGTAAAAACCTTGGAAACAAGATTTAGATAAAATCTGATTAGAGCACATTACCCAAAGATAGACATTGATGATTAGTATAATATAACCTCCTATAATTATGGTATTGTAGTGATTTTGTGAGTTTTCCATGCAATACATCTCTATCTGGGTACGAGCATGTAGAGGCGGCACTGGACTAGATATACCTAGTGTTAAAACCCGAAAACACCACATTGAGCTAGATTTTAATGGGATTTGCTGCACGACAACGGGCCTTATTGCACTCTTGGTCATGACACTCCCTGTGGATATGCTTAGGATAATTCTAATTTTCATTAAAAGCCATTATGAATGGTTTTTGATTATATACTTCCACAAAGAAAACATTTTTTATGATTATGGATTATATCCACAAACTATTCAAGTTATGTTAAGTGTTTTACAAGTTTGGAATTATGTATTTTGATTCATAATCTAATCTAGTTTATGCCATACTTTAGAAATGGTTCCTAGTGGATGGAATGGAAACTGTATCAATGCATTCACTCTATGTAAGGATTTCCCTCCTAATCAAGATAGTTAAAGAGGAGTTGGTGATAAAAATGGTGCTGATCAGCTTATCACCGTACTGAGACAACTCAATCAGGTTATGAATAATAACATTTCCCATATGGAGCACCATGATCCACAGAATAGAGGATCAATGTTAGATCGCTTCATGCGTCAACAACCACTAACATTCAGTGGGGGTATAAATCAACTAGTATCTGAGAAATGGATAAATTTAACAGAGATTATATTTCATGCCATGGGGAGTAGCGAAAGAGAAAAATTCGTCATGGAAGTTTACTGCCTCAATGGAGATGATGATCAATGGTGGCCATTGATTAAAAACACAAATGAAGATGAAAAAGTATCAAATATGGAATGTAGAGAGTTTAAAGAAATTTTCATTGAAAAATACTTTCCTAATGACCGTCGCGCTGATATGGAAAGACAATTTCTGAGTCTGAGGAAAAAAGAGGATGATAATATCAAAAAGTATGAAGTTAACATTAAAAGGTTAACAAGGCATACTCTAGATTATATATGTAACCCATGAAATAAGATTTATCATTTCTTTGATGGGATAAAACTGTTTCTCCATCAAGTATTATTCTCACAATTCATCTCATCATATGAAGATGTTGTCTCATGTGCTATCAAGACAGAACATGAATTCTCTAAGTCTTACGACATTAATGAAAAGCAAGAGAAGAAGAGATCTATTGAACACTATGGAAGTGAAAATAAGGGGAATAAGGGAAAAGTTTAATATCTATCCTGCATCAAATGTCGGAAGAAACTTCTTGGTACATTCCTGACGGGAATGGGAGTCTGTTACAAGTGTGGTAAAAAAGTCCACCAAGCTTGTGATTTCAAGGGGAAGAAAAAGGCTGTCAATGTTGAATGCTATAATTTTAGAGAAAGGGGAAATTATTTGAATGAATATCCTAAGCGTCATGGGAACTTACCTTAGAAAAGACCAAGGGATCAAGGTCAAGCTTATGCTATCACTATTGCTAAGGTTGAAGCTCCAAAAGACATTGTGGCACGTAATTTAATGGTTTCATGAAGATTAGAAAATTCTTTATTTGATTTTGGATCATTGCATTGTTTCATGTATTCGTAGTTTTCTATGAAAATTAGATATTTTCAATTTGATTTAACAAGGGAGTTGTTAGTCATAACTCCTAATGGAATTATCATTGCAATAATGTATTGTGAATCAGTCCCCATTAGATCATATAAATGTTCTTTCTCTGCTGATCTCATCATCATACACATGATTAAATTTTATATAATCCTCGGTATGGATTGAATTTCAGACCATGATGTGAGAATTTATTTTAAGAAGAAGGAGGTTACAATTTTCCATGACGAGAAGGAGTACTATATCAATAGAGCAGAAATGTCACCACCTAATTTTTATCTACATCCACCCCCAGTAGCTCAACTAAATTAAATTATTGTGGTGGAAGAGATTGAAATAACTATGGGTGAGGAATGGAATGTTCAAATAGAGGATGTACCTATTGTTCACGAATATGTTGATGTGTTTCCAGAGGATTTACCTGGACATCCTCTAGAATGAGAAATTGATTTTATCATGGATTAAATTTGTGGTCCAAGGCCCATATCGAAGACCCCTTATTGAATGGCCACTGTGGAATTAGTAGAACTAAGGAAACAACTAGAAGAATTGAGTAATAATGGATTTATTCACCCTAGTGTTTCACCATGGGGATCCCCTATCCTTTTTTTAAGAAGAATGATAGATTTATGAGGTTGTGCATTAACTATAGGGAGATCAATGCTATAACAATAATGAAAAAGTATCCCCTACCTCACATGGTTGATTTATTTGACCAATTTCATGGATCTCAATAAATTCAAATTATTGAACTTTGATCTGGATATCATTAGTTGTGTGTGAATAAGGATGCCATTCCGAAAATAGCATTTCGAACCAGGTACGAGCATTATGAGTTTACAGTAATTCCTTTTGGATGGAATAATGCACCCTCTATCTTCATGGATCTAATGAATAGTGTTTTCAAGTAATATCATGATGACTTTGTAGTGGTATTTATTGATGATATCTTGTTATACTCCAAATTCTATAAAGATCATGAAAATCAATTGTGCATTATACTGAAGACTCTAAGAAGGAATTAATTATATGGGATGTTTAGAAAGTGTGAATTCTGGCTTCGAGAGATTTTATTTCCTGGTCATATTGTCTCTAAAGATAGAATATCTTTTGACCCTTCTAAGATAATAGAAATACATTAATGGCCAGAACTGACAAGTATAACTGAAGTACACAGTTTTATTGGTTTGGCAGGTTATTATCATCATTTCATCCAGAATTTTTCTCGATTGGCTAACCCATTAACCAAGATCACAAATAAAGTGATGAATTTTTTTTTGGAAAAAATAATGTGAAGGATGTTTTGAATAATTGAAGTGAATATTAGTAAATTCTATTATCTTGACTCTACTATCAAGGAATGATGAGTTTTTTCTTGATAGTGATGATTCAAAGAAAGGGAATGGCTTTGGATTTATGTAGAATTATAGGGTTATTTCCTATGTGTCACAAATGATAAAAATTCATTAGCAAAACTATCATACTCATGATCTTCAGTTATCAGCTATAATATTTTCTTGGATGATTTGGAGACACTATCTCTATGGTAAAAAATGTGCGATTTATACTAATTAAAAGAGTTTGAAGTATATTTTCTCATAGAAAGAACTCAACATGAGTCAAAGGAGATGGATTTAACTACTCAAGGATTATGATTGCACTATACACTACCACCCAAGGAAGGAAAGTAAGGTGGCATATGCTTTGATTAGAAAAGATCATGGTTTTTTGAACTAGATGAGAGTTGGAAGGGTTCCTATATACATATCTCTAGTAAAGATGGATATGGGAATCACAATGGAAGGTAAAGCATTAATAATTTTTCAAATGGTTTCCAAATAATCATTACTAGAAAAGATTAAGAGTTCTAATACTGATGTTGAAGAGTTTCAAAATAACATTAAAGCTGTGAATGAAGTGAGATTGAGTGACTTTGTGTATGAAGAAGGAATTTTGAAATTTGGGAAGAGACTTTGTGTTCCCGATATAACTGATCAAAATATGGAATTGTTGGATAATGATCATAGTTCCAAATTCTATATACACCCTGGTTTCAATAATATGTTTATAGATTTGATGGAACATTTTAGGTCAGAAAACATGAAGACACAGATTTCTTATTTTGTTTCATGATGTATAGTTTTTCCACAAGTGAAAGCTAGAAGGAAACAGCCTGGAAGAGTCATGCAACCTCTTCCAATACTTGAGTGGAAATGGGATAATATTATGATGGAATTTTTCATGGGACTACCAAATACTCCTAGAAGGAACGATTCAATATGGGTCGTTGTTGATTTTCTTACCAAGTCATCACATCTTCTTACGGTAAGAGAAGATTTAACACTTGAACATCTAGAAATAATATATATTAATGAAGTTGTGAGACTTCATGGAGTACCCCTATCGATTATTTCTGATCTTGATCCACATTTTACATCATGATTTTAGAAAAGTCTTCATAGATCCCTGGATATTGAACATAGTTTGAGCACTACCCACCACCCCTAAACTGATGGAAAATTAGAACAGAGTATTCAAACCTTAGAAGATATGTAAATATCATGCTCACATGACTTTCAAGGTATGTGGGATCAATAATTACCTCTAGTAGAATTTTCCGATAACAATAGCTTCCATTAAGGTCTTCTGATAGCAACATATGATGTTTTATACGAAAAGGGATGTTGCACACCAACCTGTTGGGAAGATGTTGGTGAATGAAAACTTGTAGGCACAAAACTGGTGGAAGAAACGATGGAAAAGGTAAAGGTAATACAAAACCAAATCAAAGCAGCTCAAAGTAGGCATAATAGTTATGCTGATAACCGAAGGACGAATTTGGAATTTCAGGTATGAGATCATGTTTTCTTTAAGGTATCTCCATGGAAGGGTGTTATTAGTTTCAGTAAGAAAGGAAAATTACGTCACAGGTACATCAGAACTTTAAAAATTCAAGAACGAATTGGGGCTGTAGATTACCATTTGGCAATGTTGCCAAGTCTCTCCAATGTTCATGATGTATTCCACGTATCACTATTGATAAAATAATGCCTGACCTAACCCATGTACTCGCCTATGAGGAATTAGAACTGGAACCTGATTTTTCTTATAACGATGAGCCTATCAAGATTATTGATATAAGAAAACAAGTTCTGAGAAACCAGACGACTCTTCTGGTAAAAGTTCTATGGAGAAACCACATGATGGAAGAGGCAATGTGGGAACCCGAGGAGCATATGATGAAGAACCACTCGTGTCTTTTTATGCAGTAATATTCTATAAATTTCCCGGACGAAATTATTTGAAGGAGTGTAGAATGTAACACCCAAAGCTTCAATGGTACACTTCTCTTTGAATAATACAATAACGTGTGTTGTAGGAAACATCAAGTTCTAACACACCACAACCAATCAAACTAGCTGTTATGAATAGTAATACCAACTTTTTGAAATTTTATATATTTTATCGTTCAAAATGGACTTAATTTTTTGATTCGGAGTATCAAAATTAGATTAGGAGGAATTTTTTGTATTTATCTAAAAACATTCAATTTTTGATGAATAGTGAAAAACTCTAAGTTATAGTTTAAAACCAAATTTTTATTTAAATAATTATTTATTTTATTTATATGTATTTTAGGTCAATGTATATACATAACACCTATATTTGTTAAATGTAATTCATTAGAGTCACTTTATAATTATTTTAGATATATAAAATTTTTATTTATCTTTTTACCGTCTTTTACCTACCTCCTAGGAGCATTTGCAAATTTACATAAAACACAATTTTATAGCTTCTGTGAGTTGAATTTTAAAAATCTAAGAGACACGGTTGATATCAATAAGAAAAATGTTGTTTAATACGATAAAAATATATTTTGGTGAATAGTAACTTTTTAATTTCATTTACCATGGTTAAAAGTAAATAGGGCAATTAATGGTAAAAATGATATTATTATTATTACCCTAACACATGCCCTAATTATATTGGATAAGTGTAATTCGACCATAAACAATCTTAGGAATAAATTATGATCCTTTAGGTCCACTTGGGTTACATTAGGACTTTTATTATTATTTTATTTAAAGAAGAGTTAAAAGTGTTAAAATCAATGTTTAATAACTAAAACATTTTTAATATAGTGTTATACGTAAGATAAATTCGACTATAATTTTTCATTATAAATAAAAAACAATTTCATATATAATGTTATTTTAATTATAATTTATAGACATTAAATAATTAAATTTATTTATGATGCAATGATGATGCAGTAATTAATTAATTAATGAAATATTAAAATAATTGATATTATAAATATCCAAATAAATGTAATTTTAGACTTTTTATGAATTATACTAATTTTATAGGTAAATATGACATGTTAGGGTTGGTTAGAGGAATTTATTTGAAGTAATGATGTTGTTATGACTTTGGAAAAACAACCAAATATTGTAAAAATTGACATAAAAGAGTTTTGAAAACATATATAATATTTTTAATTTATATTCTATTCCTAAAAATAAAAGGTTCAGCCAAAGGTCTAAAATTATATTATATATGTCATTTATTAACCACTTTAGGTTCGCTTGGATGTTTGAAGTATTTTTATTAACTATATAATATAAAAATATAAAGAGACATGATAAATGTCAATCAATTTAACTAAGACATAAATCTAAAAGTTAATGTTAATATAGTGGCCCAAACTAGTCTAAAATAAATTGGTTGAGTGTTTTGCGACCCATCACCAACTTATCATTTAAATAATTCATTTTTGTGCCATCAGGAAGCGAAAATGATTTTATTATAAAATAATATTTGTAACTTTTCCTAAGGTGCCCCTCACCCCTCTTACAAAAGGGATCATCCCCTTCTCTCTAATTCACAACTTCTATGCCATTTGGCTCATCCAACCCCTACCCAAAGACCCTCTCAACTGTCCTCCCTTCATCTTAGAGTAATTACTTTACTCATACATCCACCCTATAGATATCTTTTGATCAAATCATAAGGAAGACCCCGATGAAGAGGTAAATATTTCATCACCTATTTCAAGTTATTTTCTTCTTCCACTTCCTCTTTCTTTGTTGTTTCCATTATAAAATAATAGCTCATGTATCTTATTTATAATGTGATGATATTATAAATATGGTAAAACAATATTAATTATTCTATCCATCCTTTGAATGACATGACACCATACGTGCGTACGTATGTCTTACCGTCTCCACGTCATGGTGTAATTGTTATTCATTACATTATTCTATGTTTGGGTATAATAATGATGTATAATTGATTTAATTAATAAGTATAACATGATAATTATCCTAAATATATATGATATACCATCCAATTATATATAATTTTAATATCAAAAGAATGGTATTATCGCTCGTGCGTACGTACGGATTACCGTCTCCACGAACGCGATGTGATTCATTCCCTATCGTAACCTATTCAAGACAAATTTTCATTATATGATTAAAAATAATGATTAAATAAATAATATCATTATGAATATGAATAAAATACATCCTATTGATTACAAACATTCCTTACCAAACAAATAATATAAAGGAAAACAAATTAGTTAACACCTGAAACGACGATAATACTAAAATATAATTAACAAAGAAATGTTAAAAGGTCAAATATGATATCATATTAATGTATATAATTCTTGTATAATTTAATAACAATTATTTAACCATTATACATGATGTTAAATTACCTTCAACCAAGGAAAAATACAAGGTAAGGGTTAATTTCACAATCTCTTCTTTATTCGAGGTTGTTTATATGTAAATATCTATTGGGACCTCTTTATCATCCGCATCCATGCTTATTAAAAATTTATTTCAAAACATTGTTACTATTTACTAGAAAATGGAATAAATTCATTTATACTTTATTTGAACTTATATGTTTTCAATGGACTCTTTCATTCATTTTCTAAATAAGGTACTTTATGACCTTTTTGACAAAATTAATGTAAGAATGTTTTTTATCTTATAAGGAGGGTGCAACTACTTTATGCCATTATAACATCATCCAAGCTCCCCTTACAAGATTATAAGAATACTTTCAAATATAAATGTTTTCTTTTATAATTACATTACTATTAAATGGGTTCAAAGTATAATGAAATATTTCTCTAAAAAGGTTTTGATTTCATCTATGTCAACATACTTTGATGGATTTTATGTTTTTTTGAAGTTGATTTATTATGATACAAAAATTCCATATTGTATTTAATTTTCCTAGATATGTTTGACTATGGATGTGTTATTTCATACCATTTAGGGTTTATGGATAATGTATTGACGTTTTATATTCTAGTTTTAATATGATTGTTTTTGTTATGTTTAATCCTTTTCATATGAGGAATGCATTGCAATTATTAAGTGACAGGTGGAGCCCACTATTTCTCCTCGATGTATCGGTAGGTCTCATGAGAAAAACTCATTTCTTGGAACAAGTCCTTGACAAAATATAATTTTTAGTCTTGGAACAAGTCCTTGACTATGTGGTTATGAATGTCTGGAGTTATGCATTCTATCATTATGAATGTGGATATTGATATGACCTGTGATTATTCAACTAGTAGAATATCCATGTGAGTATGAAAATGGCCTTATTTTGATTTATATTTTCAATATATTGATGAAGATTATATTGAAATGACTTTTCATTTAGTTTTATACATTTCCATAAATATTTATGCTTATTTATGAATGTTTCTGCTATATTGTTATCCTTAATAAGAATTTGAGCTCACCCCTTTCTATATTTTTATTTTTTCCAAGATGTGAAGAAGTATATTATGACTAAACTATAGGGATAGTCTATGGGATCTCAGTGTTGTCCATGGAAACAATGTTTTTGTAGTTTTCCATTTTATGATGTAATGTAAACCTTATGAATGTATCTAGTATTTCCAAGGCTACTAATCTAATCAGTCTTTTGAGACTTGATCTTTTGTGATCATGCTAATGATTCGTAATAATGCACCAACTCTGGATAATAAGGGTTAGGGGGTTACAAAATATGTAAAATTGATTAATTAAAATTATAAATTGAAATATAAAATGTGCCATGTGTTTTTCTTATAGGGGTTGTGGTTTTAGTTTCATAAGTGGAATTATAGGTTCTTGTGAGATGTTTTATACCTTTAGTATGCTTTGGATGTGGCTTTTCTGTTGTTAATCTACATGTATATACTCTAAAAATTAATTTCATTTCAATATGTATCCTGCACTCCTAATTCACTATGTGATGATTACCATATAGTCATATGTGGGGTGATTTTTCAAACATCCCAGTGGGAGGATAGATGGATGGATACCCACTTTTCGCACTACCTCTTCTAGAATATGAGAAAGATATGTACGATTTGTGATGTTCAGAAGTCAAAGAATCTGTTGTCAAGTTGTGATGTGATGTGATATTTTTTCCTAGGTGTGTTGAGATGATATATGAAGATATGTCTTATGGTGGAGTAGTGCATGGTTAATGGAGGGAATGAGGTTTATTTCCTTCACATTCTCAATAACCACCTTTTCAGGTCATGTGATTTTATGTGATTTATTGGTCTAGGTTCCTATGAGAAGAATGTGATGTGATGTTATTCAGTAGTGGTAGATGTTTCAGGATATGAGATTTTGGGGTGTGTGAACATCCAATTAGTGGGAAATTAGTGATGGGTACCATATGATTTTTGTGTTTCATATTATATTATTACACATGGAAGTGTTATTTGGTGTTTCAAGACATGTTTATTTTGGTGTTTTGTTTAGTATCCTTGTATCGGTGTAATTTGGTTATGTTGTTTTCTCATGATTGAATTAATATTATCTTTTTACATGTTCTCAAGAGACATTGATTTTATTATAGAGTATACATGTATTATTACCCTATGCATATAAAATCGTCTTCAACATTCAAGGAGGACATGTTGTATGGTTCTTGATATTTCATGCTCGGGCCTTTAGATATTTGATGTGTTGTTAAATTATCATAGTTTTTGGTTTTTATCATTGGATACTTTTATAGGTATTAGTTTTATTTATATATGAATTTTGGGATGGTTGTGTTTATTTTATACTATTTCATGGTGATTATTTTGGACTATTTATATTATCTTATTACACTACATTATTATCTAGGGTATTTACTCACAGTCGTGATGTTTTTTTACCCTTAGTGCATGTCCCCCACTCAGGGATTATGATCAGAGAGAATATTTGGTTATTATCTCTATCCACTCACTACAATATATGTACAGGGAGGTGGTTTTGAAATATTTGAATCTGAGGGATGTTTTTTGAAAGATATGATGTAGTTCTAAGTTATATACAATGTGTATTTCATGTGTTGGATTGGAAATGGTGACTATTGTCCATGGTGTATGAAATTGGATAGGGAGACTTATTAAGACCTAGTATATTAGGGTCCCCATGTGATCTAGTGCATAGACACTCAACTTATTGAATGACCAACTATTGTGGACCTATTTAAAGGTAGATTCCTAAGAGGGGTACATGAATCATGAAATCTTATGATCTAATTTGAATTGGGTTTTTTTTAAAGATAAAATGAAGTAAAATGAATCATAAAAAAGTTCTATGTAATTATGTTTAGGAGATATTTTCCCCCCTTCTTGCAATGGCTCATTGTCATTGTCCACATGAGTCATATCTAGTGGAGTAAGAGTATGTAAGCACAATTGATCGACAAAGGGTTGATCCTTTTAATGATGATGATCAATGTCATTTTATGTCGTGATCGTTCCAACAGTATGCTTTAGGGATGTATGAGGGTAGTGATTATGATGTGGATATATAGGGATACCTAGAGGAGCTGGATATCACAATGAGTTTGATCAGGGACATGAATGAATATTAGGTCTCTTGGGATGTTTTTTGAATTCAATGAGAAGTGTAACATTTGTGGATGGTATACCATGGCGAGTAAAATGAGGAAGATGATTCATGTGTCTACATTGAGAAGGAGTTCTAGGCATAGTTTAGTTCATTGACCATGATGAATATGAAGAGTTATATTATAATCCCTATTCAACAAGGGATTTTGTCTATATGGAAGCATGTGGTCATTCTTAGGGAACATATAATATTTTAAAAAGATATTTTCATAGATATGGAGTCCCCTATTAGGCGTTTTTATGAAACACATTTTCTTTTGATCCAGTATATTGTTACTCCTTTTACTCCCCCAACATATCTAGTGGTGTAGAAAAAAGATCAAATTTTTGATCAGATTCACTCAATAGGAGGCTCATGGTGATATATTATCTAGTAGGGTCCCTTGAATAGTATATTGGATAGCGGTTGGTCTAATTCCTTTGGACCATTAAGGTATCGATGAGATGGTTGTTAATATTAGAAACATCCATTCAGGACATCTCAAAAAAATGGTTTCTATACCCGCTTGGGGACATCGGACCAGTGTATTTCATCTACAGGTTCGGTTATCATCATCAAGATCAGTTCCTAGTGGTTGTTCAATCATAGTTTGGTAGAGGATGACAAGATTAGCGCTAGGCTTAGCAGCAGTTATTATTGATGTCATTCTAGTAGTAGGAGTATCAGGATTATGATCCACCGAGAGTATATGTGGTACATGGTGGTCGACCATAGGATGTACCTTACCCTCGGGGACCTTGAACTGAGTGTGCCCATGGGGGAGGCCATTAGCAGAGAGTCTGAGGAGTTGGATGTGGTTAGTTCAAGGCAGTGGTGGCAGAAACACTAAAGGGGCCAGAAATCATTTGAGGTAAAATCATTTCATCAGGCACCCTTGTTCTATTTCTATTTTATTAGGGATATTTTCACTCCTTTTTCACCATATCTAATTCATTAAATGGGACTATATTTCGACAGGGTTCTTAGGGCCTTTCTACTGACTATGTACACCAGTGGCTATACAATCTTTACTGATGTATGGTGGTGATGTTCACTGATGATGGTGAAGCATCAGTCATGAGTAGAACATTAATTTAAATCAATATATATGATATTATCCTAGGCATATATTGTTTTTATTTTTTGAAATGATGTTACTGATTAATTATGAATGATATTCATGTTATAATATATAGAGGTCTAGCATGTGGTTTTAATTGGAGAGAGGGGTTACTAGGTCGGAAGTATGTATTTTGAGTCCCTTCTTTTCAAAGTGTATGAGATGTTGTTGGAATAAGTAGATAGATATAGGACGGAAAAATGATGTATGTGGTTTTGTATATGTTTTCTACAATTAGGATTCGACACTACCCCATTAACATGAATTTGTGTTGGGATATCCTTTTATCCTTGTTCTTATCTGATTCCAATGGATCCATATAGGATGACACCCTAGGAGTTTTGGGTGTTGAGGATTCAGATAAATGATCATACTTATAGGGGGTTTATATGAACTAGAGTGTAACCATTATGTATTCCGGTGTTATTATATTATGGAAATCGTATTTTTAGATCGTTCATAGATTACTTGTGGTTGAACTAAGTGTTTCTAAAAAATCTATATCATCTACAATAGATCAATGATTTTGTTACATGTTGAGGGGAGATCCTTGGTTCTGCAAGATAGATCTATGGTTTGGATATCACCAGTTATGGGTGAATGACATATATATTTTAAATACAACCATCAAATGAATTTATTTCTTCATTTAGTTCATGGAAATTAATTTAGATGTTATTAATCAACTAGGTGTATTCATGGGGCATTTGATGTCCTTGTTCCTTATGTTATCAGATCGGTTTTTGGTCATAATCATCCAGTGAATGATAGAGGAGGATCTTGTTGAGCATCTTGAATATGATTTATGGGATCTTCATCAGCACTATAACTGTAATAATGTTTTCCAGTATTATGATTTAGACATTATAAGTTCATTTCCTCGTGAATTTTTTGTCTTGGCAGGGATTGGAGGTGGACACGACTATGTTCGGGGAAATTGTTTCTTGGGAATCTCACAAGAACATGGTAGAGGATTGTAGTTTCTTCAGTGTCATTTTATATTTTTAGATGATTGTTCCTTATTTAACATAATTATCTACACCTTTTTATGTTTGACCAGTAATAAGAAATATTTTTAAGGAGTAATGTGTTTTATAAAATATTTGGTTACTTCTTTGTGAAAATTGGACAATACTTCAATTATTCGATATCTTGAGTATGGTGGGATGTTTGAGATGTTTTGTTAATCTCTTTGAATGGGTATGGGATGTGTGGAAATGCAAAAAATGTTATGGATATCGTATGTTTCAAGGAAGTAACATCCCAATGAGCATTACTGTGACACCAATGATATATTGGTATCATCAGTTGTGTGTTAACTATATTTCAAAAAATATTACCTCATTTGGGAGAACTTTTTTGCCTTCATGGATCCAAATATTTTGAGTTGTATCTTTTATTTGTCTGATCTCAATCATTGATAGTTGATTGGATGTGTATTTTTCCAAACTATGATTTTGAGATCTCATATACCTTATGAAAGGGAAATTTCATGGCCAATCATTTGAGTAGAAATTCACCGAATGATGTTGTTCATGATTTTGTAGATTCATAGAGAGATAAGGAGGAGTTGTAATCCTTACAATTAGATGTAATATAGCATGATGGTAGAGGATTTTTTATTCTAATTTTTTCTTATCATCCTCTGATGTATCTATTGTAAGAGTATTACTGGGGAGACAAAATTATTGATGTTATGTGTGATCATGTTATCCATAGTGACAATCCGAAGGAATAGTCAGAGGATGGAATAAAGCAAGTAGTGTTTCAGTGGCGGTTGTTTTTTTCATTATTCATATTTTTGGGATTCATTAATGAGTTTCATATCTCAGCTTTAGTGGCACACCCATGAGTTTCTAAGATGTATCATTTCTTTTGGATACTATATTGGTAGCCTAGGATGTAATGGATATAGTGGATTTTGTCACTCGCTGTCTTATTTTATATCAAGTAATGACTGGGGATTGTTTACTTGGAGGATTGTAAAAGCCCTAGGATATTCCAGAGTGGAAATGGGACTACATATGGATGGATTTCTTCAGAGGGTTACACATATTTCAGGGAGGTTTTGAGGAAGTCTTGGTGATCATGGATTAGTTAATGAAATGGGCCCTATTATTAGTGGTCAAGGATTATTTTTTAGTGCTCTTATTGGAAGAAATGTTTATAGATGGTGTGGTCTGGGAATATAGAGTCCCAAGGTAAATTATCCCGAATCAGAGTTCATTTTCTAAATCGTTATTTTGTAGGGAATTGTATCATTTTTTTAGAAATTAGTTTCACCTCAACACTACCTTAAACCCTTATATATATGAATATATAGAGTGTAATATCCCAATGATGTAGGAAATTTTGTGGGCATGTGTATTTGACTTGACCATATAATTAGAATTATGGCAACTAATTGTTGAAATTTCTACTGATAATAGCTATCACACATTCATTGGAATCTTCCCTTTTAATTATTTTTTTGTGTGACACAAAATTCTCATTTTTTTGGTAGAGATGTGGAATATTGTAGATATTAGGGAAAATGAGGTGAAAATCATGATAGTGAATGTTTGGTTGGCTCAATATTGGAAGAATGAATGAAAGGACCAGAAAAAATCTTATACTGATCAAAAGATGAGGCACTTGGATTTATAGGTATGGGAATACATATTCTTGATTGTTTCCACTCAATGTGGGAAGTAAAGATTTTGGAATTGGACTAAGATCTTACCTAGGATTATTGGTCCAATCATGGTGTTAGGGTGAGATGGTGAGGTGTATTGAAGGTTAGATCTTCCTTCTTGAAAGGACCAAATCCATAATGTATTCTAAGTAAATATGTTTCGTTAGTGTCATCATGATAAATTATTTTTCATTGATTGAGCTGAGTTGGTTTTACAGGATAACATGAGATTCATGGAGAGGCATGTGGATATATAAGACCATAGAGAGAATTTTCTACAAGGATTTTTCATTCCCTTGGTTTGTGTGTGGTAGATGAATGGTGACCTAGAGGTGAGTAATTGCGATCATGCGAAGAAGATGTTTTCCTAGTACTCAGAGTAGCTTTGAGTTGTTCCTTTTTTTGTTTTTCTTTGTGATATGTTTTTCGGACCTTGGTGTTTGATGGTATAGGATATTCCCCTTGATGTGATGTTTGTTGTGTGAAAATATTATAACATTTTAAAAAGGGAATAAGAAATTAAAAATTGAGAGGTGTTATGCTATAGTGTGATTAAAACAATGTGGGTGAGTCAATAACGTTGATATTGGTATTTATCTAGTTATGGATATAGAATTACATTATTACTACGTTTAGTGAAGTAGGGTTTATTATTTTTTTTATGGAGTTTTGGTTAGGAGGTTCGGTTAATTTTACTATTTTATATGTAATGGGATAGTTGAGAGGAATCTCGAGAGATGGTGGTTCATACCATTTCTCTCCATCATTATGTGTTTGTTTTTAATTCAAGAGGGTTAGAATAGAATGAGAGTTATCAGATCTAGAACAATAAAACCAAAAAGAACATCCAACCCATTATGTTGATAAATATTTGATGATTGAGGTGTATAGGTGATGTCTAGAATGTTTCTGAGGATTATAGTAGATTGATACTAGTGATACAATCTAGTATAATGACATATCTAGTAGTAAGAAATTATGGAAGCAAGATAAGTATCGTAGAAAGATAGTTCTGGTGTCAAGACAAGTTGGGAATCAAACATTTTTTCTGGAAATACATTCCTAGTGGGAATACATTTTCGTGAGAAATTCATTTTGGGAATAACATATTTCATCCAGTAATACATGTCTAGCAGCAAGACATTTCTAATAGAATGAAATTTATGGTGGAATGAAATTCTGGTAGAATTGTATTTTTTGTGGCAAGACATGTCTGGAGGCAAGATAATGACAATTTAAGAAATTAATTTCATTAATAAATTTCTAGTTGTGAGGCATTCTTGTGGCAGGACATGTGTTACAATAAGAAATTTTTTGTGGCCAGAAATATCTCACGGGAATAAATTTTGAGGGAAATACATTTATATGGGAAATTCATGTCTAGAATAAATAGATTCTTGATGGCATGAAATTGCATAGAAAAACTTTTTTGGTAGTAAGACACTGGGCGACGACCCTAGAGCATTATTTCCAGTTTTAAAAAAAAATCATTGAATTTTCATTTTGATATCTTCTTTGGATAAAAATATGTTTGATTCCTTTAGTAATGAATTTTAATGATATTTAAAAGGGTATTAATAAAAAATTTCATCTTTTAAGAATATGTAATACACTTTAAATGTTATGTCATGTGGATTTAATGTTGTTATATGTTACTAGAAAATATAAACACTATATAATCCCTCGAGTCTATGATCAAATCATTCAAATGTAGATAAATTTCCTTAACTATTTCATAGTTAAATTATTTTGATATTGGTGGTTCCAAATCCTTCATTGCATGGATTCATGTACTCTTATTTCCATATTGTCTTTATGTTACATCAAATATTTTCATCCTACATATACATCCAATGTGTTTGTGCAGTATTTCTGGGAAATGATTTTTCTTCCATGTAGTAATTCCATCATTTTCCCTTTTTCTATATGATATAATATGGGAATAATGTTTTTATCGATTTTGAAGGAGGATTCATTAGGATGAAGAAATATTAATTTATATTTTAAAATTTTATCAAAATTTTAAGGGGAATATGAAGAGTTATGTTACAGCTTTGTTGTTATTGTTTTGTTTTTGTCAGTTTTAGTGGATTAATGATGGATAAAATTCATGGATATTTGGATAATCATGTATACTTGGGTAATGAAGTGAATTCCCCATGATATTATGTCTTATGTGATAGTTTCCATAAATAATTAAAATTAATTTAATCAAATAAAATTTTTCAAATAAGGAAATTCATATGTGCGTGATAGAATACCTTTGTGGATGGTGTTATGTTTTATTGATTCGATATGATGATGTTTTTCATGGGTGATGGATATGTTATGATGGGCATGTGGTAACTAGATGTGATATGCAGTGGTCAAGCGATGGTGGTGGTATTATGTTTGTTCAGTGGGGATTTGATGTTAGTGGTGATTATTCTATGTACCAAGGCTTCCCTGGTGGTCGTTAAGGTTACATTAATAGGTAGTAATATAATTAAATTAATTATAGGGATATGAAATGGGATTATAATGAATTTTTATTAGATAAATTCATGGTTTATTTTTGAATGAAATGGGTTGGTAATGAAAAATATGGAAAATGGAATAATTATAATCAAAAATTAAAATATTAACTTTGTATTGTGATTTTCTTATTTGGGGGTTCTGGATTTATTTTAAATAGTGAAGTTAGAGATTCATGTGATATTTTTTGTTCCTTATAAACCCATAACATGGGTCTTATGTTACATTAATCTATATATAAACCATGTAATTTTTTTAATTTCTATATGAACCCCACCATCATTGAGAAGTATTTGTCAACACCCGTCATAGTCACCCATGGGTATTTTTTCCAAATTCTCATTGGGAGGATGGATAAATGGATAGCCTCTATTCCCCCATTCCCTCTCTCTAAGGATGAAAAGGACATATACACACTAGTATTTCTATATTTCAAAAGGAATTCTATTTTTTGTGATGTGATTATATGTAATGGACCAACTATGTTCAAATGAGATATAGTGAGTTGGATTACTATGAGTTCCATTCATGGACAGCGAAATGAAAAATGTTGATTTCCTTCAAATTCCTGACACCCTACTACCCTATTTATGATATTTTATGTGATTTGATATCCCATGTGTCTCTGGTCAAGATGTAATATGATGTTATTTTGATGTTATTTAGGAATGGATTGAGTGAATAGACATATGGAATTGTGGTGTTAAGGAAGAAAATTATTGGGAAAAATTATGGGGTACACTATAACTGATGTGGTTTATATTATATTATTTGACCTAGATGCATTATTTGGTTAGAGTTCATTTGTGTGTCTTGTGATTTGGTTAGTATGCCTATATTGGTGTTTCATAGTTCTGTTGTTTTCTCACATGTGCATTAGTATTCTCTTTTAATATGTACATGAGAGGAAATTATTTTCATTCTGTGTAAAACTAAATTGACAGCCTACATATATAAAAATGTATTCATGTTTCCAAGAAGCCTTTTTGAAATTTTCATAACATTACCAGCTCAAACATTTGATGGTTTTTATGACGCTTCTTTAGTTTTGTTTTTGGGAATTTACTTTGGAGGCTTTAATATTAGTCAGTTTAATTTTTACATGCATTGTGGGATGGTTTGGATTTATTTTATATTATTTCATTGATTTATTTTGGATAATTTATCTTATCACATAATCATACTTGTTTATATACCTTAATGAACCCCATAATTGATATTCTTATATCCTTCATGCTACTCGACAACCTGAGGACTACTTGTGGATGGACTCATGGGTTGTTATATTTATCCCATAATTGTGGCATCATTGGTAGGTGGGGTTGTGAAATATTTTCTTTGTTAAAAGTAATTAATATAAAAAAATAATACTTTTAATTAAAATTGAAATCATTTTATCTTTCATCAAAACACAGTTTCCATAAATTTCTATTTTTCCTAAAAATGTTTTCACAATTAATTATTCCATTCCAATGTTATTTTTTAACCAACTTTTACCAATAAATTATTTTTTATACAGAATGTTCTAAAAATAGTATTCATATCATTTTTCAATTGATTATTGTTTGATGTTTAGCCGAAAATTTAAAAAGAATCATTATTTTGGAGTATATTGAAATAATGAAAATTCCAACAATCATGGCCACTAAATGATTTTTAGATATATTTTAATTGAATACTAGTTTATTTTCAATGAAGACAATTTCTTTACTATTTTTTTATTTTTATATATTAAATATGTGACTTAAAAATTAAAATTATTTTTTCATCACTAAATGTGTCATTAGTGTTTTGAAGGAAATTTTGAACCATGAAGACGTCATTGGATGTACCATATGCTTTAACCAGGATATGTTCTAGTGATTCTAAATTTTCTCATTCTATAGATTATTTATGGTTAAAAAGAAGAAATATCAATGTAACTAAATTTATTATCTATGGGTTAATTTTTGATTATTTCTTTAATGATGTTGTGGAATATATATGAAAGGATTAATGATTACGTGAATTTTTTTCCAAGAATTATATTGGAATATATTTCATTTTTTAATGATTAGTTTCTTATATAATCCTAGTTTATATGGGAGGATATCCCATGCAAAAAATAGGGTAGAAAGTATTTATTCGATGCATGATAGAATGTATGTGGGAGGTAATCTGAAGCCCGTAGAAGGAATATGGGTGGTTAGAAAAGGTCTAACATGTTATGAATTTCATAATGGGTATTCTTAAACCATGATTTTAATGATTATGATTATGGCACACTATATTCCACCTTATTATGACATTATCTTCTCTAAGGATTTTGTTTTCATGGATCATGATATTTAAACCGATTATGATTCTTGTCTAATTAACTCTCAAAAATTATTCCATGATACACATTGTTTGTCCTGGAATTTATTGGTAATATTTTCAATGGTTCAGTTCATGTTCTCAAACTAATTATTCTCTTGTTTCTATATCATAGTTCCCAAAAAAATTGGACCTTTACAATTTTGGTTGGGATAATAATGTTATATATTGAGTATTAATAAAATAATATATTTTATTTATTTATTAAATGTATTGGTTTCTATATATTATGGCATTTAAACTTATTAATACTATTTTTTACCTTCTTTCAATTTCTCCCCCAAAATAAATTTTAAACATTCATAATTACTTTTAATGATCGAACATTTAATTTTTCATATTATAAAATATAAGAATGATTATTTTTGTTATGATACATATCATATAATAAAAATTATTATTGAAATAAAATTATTTTTAGAGTTATTGAACAAAACATAAAAAAGACATCAAAAAACAGTCCATATTATGAATAATGACTATCTATTGGATATACTTATCAATATTTTTGATTTAAATGAAATTAAGAAATGAAGTATTTAGAAAATGAGAGTTACATTGATTATTATGAATATAAAAATATAATTTCACAATTATAGTATTTAATTAAATTAAACGTCCAAAAAATAGATTTTATTAGTGTAAATTATAATATCAATTCCCAAATGATAAACCCATGATTTATAAATCCGACATAGGATTTCTAAATGTGTCATTTTATTAAAAAATTAAAACATTGACCAATTAAAATTTATAATAAACATATAAATTACTCTAATACAATGATAAATTCTTAATATTCATAGTTGTGGTGATGTTTATATTTTTTATTATTCACCAAAAAAAAAATTTGAAATAAATAATAAAATTCAGTCAATGTCAGTATTTTTTATGACAATAAAAAAAACTTCATTCTATCAAATTTATATTCTAAAATAATAAAATTTAACTTTTAAATTGTAACAAAAAATATAATAAAAAAATATTATTAACAAAAATAATTCATAAATTGTTTATAGTTATTTCGGCGAATTACTATAAATTAAAAATTAAATCTGTATCAATATATCATTAAGATAATATATATATATATATTAATTTCATTAAATGTTAATATATTATTCTTTATATTATAAAAATTCATAGTTCCTAGAAATAAATTTTTAGTAAAATATATTTTTATCCCTAAAATGGTTTCATATTTCATTAGCTACCCTAACTGATATTGATTAATTAATTTGTATGTAAAATGACATTATTATTTTGAAGTGCCCAGATCAGTGTGAATCACTGAGAGGAGGAGGGGGTGAATCAGTGATCCCTTAAAACTTTTTACTAATTGATTCTTAATCAATTAAACCTCTATGGCTTGTTAAGGCCTCGATCCACTCTTCATGTATCTCTCAACCTTTCCCGAATAATGCAGTAATGAAAAGGCACAGGACACAAGGATTTACAAGGTTCGGTACCAAAGGACTACATCCTTGCCATGCTCTCCCAGCATGGATTCTCCATTATAACCTGTTAAAATTACAATGGTCGATACAGAGTCCCACTGTATCTCTCCTGAGTCCCACAGGAGGGTCTTTATACTGCGTCCCACAGTGTTACCAGAGTCCCACTAGCCTGCTCCAGAATCCCACTGAAGACTTCTTCTCCCTGAGTCCCACAGGGTCTTCTCCTGGCTCCTCGAGTCACACGAGTAGTTCTTATTCACTTTAAGCTTCTTCAAGTATCTTCAGCAGCCTGGGATAAAGGCTTCTTGCCTTGCTCTGTACCTCTGATCACTTGAGTTGATCAGGTCTTCTCGTCTTGCTCAGGATTTATCTCCTTCTTCTAAGGATGACCTGGCCTCTCTCCAATTACTGAATACTCAGACAACTGATATCTTTAACTTCAGTCTGGTCCAGTCTCACTTCAACTTCACTTCATGCACTGAGTGCATGGCAGCTCTTCATCCTCATGCACTGACTGCATGGCCTTCTCAAATCTTCAAGAACCTCCTGGTCTTGGACAAATCAAATGCACACAGCCAGATTTAGCTTTGTTCACGTGTGCACGTGCATGCATGCATGCATGCACTCCCTTGTTCTTCTTCTAGGTGCAGTAAACCCACAATGGGTGTAAATACTTTTAGCACACACACCTTCTTCCTGCTTCACACTTTGTTCTTTTTGTTTACTCACTCATAAGTGTGTTGTACTTTAGTGTGAGGGTCGTATTTAACTTCTTCTAAGTGTGTTCATTTTTAGTGCACACCTAGGTTCGGCCTTCTTCCTCTTGTTTGCACACACACACTCAAGGTATGTTCTTCAATTTACATACACAAGGTTCTCCACTTTTCACACACACAACATGTGTAGTCTTCACTTGGTGCACACACATCTTGTTCTTCGTTTTGCACACACTTGGGCTTGGCCTTCACTTGTTTTCACTTAGAACACACACTGCCAAGTGTGTTCATCCATTTGCATACACACCAAAACTAAGGTCTCAGCCTTCTTTTCAAGTGCACACACACATAAAGTGTGGTGGTCTTCACTCTTCAAGAATGCACACACAAATTCACTAAGGCCTCGGGTCTCCTTTGGTTGCACAAGGCTACGGCCTTTCCTTCCCTTCTTTTCACAACCACCAATGGCTACGGCCCCCTCTTGTTCTTTTTGCACAAAAGGCACAAAGGCCTCGACCTTCTCAATGTTCACACACGAGGCACGAAAGCCTCGGGTCCTCTTCTCTACTTGCAAACACAACACCAAGTGTGTAATGCACTTCACCCGAACCCAATCTTCAATGGAGGCACAAAAGTTTCTTGGGTGTAGCGGCCTCCTCCTCTTCTCAACCGCGCAAGGCACAAGACTGTGGCCAGCGCGCAGGGGTGCAAGAGCACAAGGTACAAAGGACCTCGGCCGTGGGCGCGCAAGTGCAAGGGTGCACTTGGGTCTTTCTGCCGCGCAAAGGGAAGGCGCGCAGGGGTCCCCCATCTTCTTCTTTCACGCAAGGAGTGCGCAAAAGGAACTCTCGAAGCCAAGGGTGGCTTCGGGCTGCTTCGTCGCGCAAGTGGGTTGCGCGGAGCTCCAAACTTCGTGAGGCACAGAGGCTCTCACGGGACTTCTCAAAGATTCAACAAGATGCTCAGAGGTCTCGACCTCTCTTTATATAGGCAGAGGGCCTCGGTTCATCCGCGTGGGATATGAATTCAAACTCCCGAATATCTCGGGTTTTCAAGATTTCCAAAATCTTGTTTTGCTCCTCTGTTTCACGCGGGTTCTCTCTTTTATTTTTCCTCACGTGCATGTGCATGGAACAACATGCAGAGCCTCATTAAAATCCCTCCATGCAAAATACGAATACACCGAGGCCTCGGCAACGTTGTTTGCCTCGGCCGATACTCGAAATTCTCCCTCGATGTATGCATGCAACATTTTAATGCATGCATGAGTTCGTTATGGCCTAACGATCACAGTGGAGGTCTTGGTTTGCTCAGAGGTGGCCGGGAACGCGAAATTCTTCTCTCGGATGGAGCCTGGTTCAGCGGGGACGTCGCGGGTGCCTCGGTCGAGCTCGAGGTGGAAGACGAGCCACGGCTGTCGGATCAGGCGATGGAGATACATCGGACGGCCGGATCAGATCGCGGCGCGCGACAGATGAATCGTGCGGCGCAGATCAAGCGCGCGATGAGACGGACGGCTCAGATCTGTCCCGGGTGAAAAATGCGCGTCCCACATCGAAGTCTCTCGCGGAATTTCCGCGGTATATCAAATAAGCGCTGCCGCCATATGCTCAGTTGAATCTCCTCCCCTCTCGGTGCCGCCCCGCACCGAGTTCTCCCTGCGGGCGCGTTGTGCGCTCACTCTCTGCTCCTGCGGGCGCGATCTAGCGCCCACTATGCACACACGGGTGTGCGGGCTTCACCACCGCGTGCCCTCAGGGCTTATACACGGCCCCTCTGCACTCCTCCGGGCGTACCCCTGGCGCCCATGTGGTTGTCTTGGGTGCGCCCCCTGCCTCAAGGTTGCTGCCCTGGCCTTGAGGGTTCCCCATGGGCGTGGTGACCTTGAGTCCCACATGTGCCTTGGGTGATTACCCTCGGCTGGCCTCCTTGGTGGCCTATTTTTTTGCAACAAAAACACTAAGTCCTTTGTTAAACAAAGTGACCAAGTGTAACATGCCAAGGGCCACTCCAAGCCATTCTTCTTCCCATCTCTATTCTTCTTCTTCTTAAGAATTCCTCCAATTCTCTTAAACATTTATTCATCACTTTGTAATGGAATTCCAGAAGGTTCTTCATCTTCAACCGAACTCCTGAATCACTTAAATTATTCAAAGTACTTCATTGATCTAATCAGAGATCAATTGGATCATCTTCATGTTCACATGCACTAAGTGATAGTGCATGGACTTCATTAAACCACTTCATCCACTTAGAAGTAGTTGATGGATCTCT
This sequence comes from Viscum album, assembly GCA_963277665.1. Classification (NCBI taxonomy): domain Eukaryota; kingdom Viridiplantae; phylum Streptophyta; class Magnoliopsida; order Santalales; family Viscaceae; genus Viscum; species Viscum album. The sequence goes on along the minus strand of OY728142.1, from coordinate 1,480,242,084 downwards.
TGCTTCTCCTCATGCATTGTCAATAAAATGCATGGTCTTCAAACATTGTTGTGACTTTGTATCAAGTTGATACAAGTTCGTTGAACTTAAAGAACAGCTCAACAATCGTCAGATTTCACTAGAGAATGTTTCAACCACATCTCCTATGTCACTTAGTGAATCTCCTAAGTGACACGCATCTTAGTACCATGGCCATTCTCCTTTAACACCACCACCATCACATCCTTTGACATTCACATCTTGACTCCTTGACATCCATTCATTCTAAGACAACAACATGTCTCATTGACAAAAAATGCAACACAATGCACTTCAATCTCCCCCTTTGTATTTGTTGTCAATACAGTCTTTCAGCACATATGAATGGGTCAATATGTGTGCCAATATTTTCTCCCCCTTATTGGCAATCAAATGCAATGGTGTGGTGTGGCTCACTTTCAAAAATATCTTCCTCACTTCGAATAGCATCTTCTTTAAAATCACTAAGAGAGGGATGATGCCACATGTTCTCTTTAGCAAAGAACCTTTAGTAAATCAACTCTAAGTCTACTTGGGCTAACCCGGTGTAGAAAACAAGAGTGATATAACCACGATTTTTCAATACTGTCCACATTTCACTATACATGTGAGATCATGCTTCAGGGGTTTGAAATTTTTCAGATATAACAATGAATTGCTAAATCCTTCACTTTTCTTCAAGATGGTATTAATCTAAGAATCCCATCTTCTTCAGATTGGCTCCCCCTCAAGGGGTGCACTCCATTCTTTCCAAACCATCCTCCAATTGAGAATGATCATTATCTTAAATTCCCTGCAATGTCATCACATGTAAATACAAGTGATTAGGGAATAAGATGGAACCTCCTTGGTTCATCAATGTGAACAACAAGGTTGAGAAGATTCTCTCAACCGAGATGTCCCATTTTCACCATTCTTCACACTTGCACATTGGATCTTCATTGATGATTGTGCTGGTGTGGTTCTCAAAACATCTTCATGGGAAACCTTCTTCTTCCCTTTTGCCTTAGCAATTGCCAGAACTTCATCTTCAGCTCTTTTCAGATCTTTGGCAAGTTGCAACTGATTTGGCCATATGACTAACGAGTCATTTGGAAGTGTGGCCTCAGTTCTGGAAGTTTCACATGGTTCCTTTGATGCTGTCAAGCTAACTCTCTTAGGCAACTTGTTATCAATCAATCCCTTCTTCTTCTTCTAGATTGATTGTCTGTTTGAGTCCAGTTGGCTTCTATTGCATTTCATGGATTCTTTACAAAGATCCATGGTATGACCTTTCTTTACACAGTAGAAGCACTTCTTGGTGGTCCTTCTGGATGCATCACCCTTCTTGGACTCAGACTCCAAGGACTTCTCTTCACTTCTCGAACACTTCTTGGGAGCATTTTCTACTTTCTTATTGCTTCCCAAGGAATCTCTCTTAGCCAGGTTCCGTGATCTTTTCTTCTTTTGAGCTCTGGATACAGTTGGAGATTGACATGTATCTATTTGACCACTTTTGCAACCATCCCTGATGTTGTCAAGTAATCCAAATCTATTTGCAGTAAACAGATGTCTCTGGACCTGTGGATGTTGCTTCTTTTATTCTGGCATGCTCCCCCTAGGCATGGGCTTCCTCTGTGCTTTGGAATTCAGTGGATTGTACCAACAATCCTTTGCACAATGCCCATACTTGTTACAACACCAACATTGACCCACAAATCTTGACCTCTTGTGTACTTCTGATTGCTGGGGACTTTTCTTGACAAGTTGTGTTGTTTCAGGAGAGCTCTCTTTCTTCATTGTCTTCATCCATACTTGTTTGGAATTATTCTTCCATCCTTCACTTTTTGTGGAAACACAATTAGAATCATCAGTACAAGATGGTATGGATGGTACCTTCTTTCTAGAAGATGTTGCACTTTTATTAGAGGATGTCTTTCCCTTAGAATCATCCTGCTCAAAGCATACTTGAGTAGCAACATGTCTTCTTCCAGCTGACTGGGAGGATTCAGCTTTAGGTGATTGTGGATGTTTCAATATCACCTCCAGTTCTAAGCACATCATGTTAAGGGAGTTCTTCTCATCCTCAACAGCTCTTAGCTTTCCTTCCCAACTTTCTTTCATCTGATTCATCTGGTCATCATGCACTGTCTTCAATTCAAGAAATGAATTGTCAAGCTCCTTCACCCTTTTTTCTTTGTCTTCAAGTTGAGCATCTTTGACAACCATTGAAACTCTGTGCCTCTTTTCAAGTGCATGGAAAACATCTCTGACCATTATTTTAAAGAAATATTTCTCAGAAAGGCTTCTTTTCAATTCTTCAGCAGTGTCTTCATATCTTTCATTGCAAAGAGAAACGGTTTCATCTTTAGCCTTCACCAGCTTTGTGAGAGTGTTGGTTATGCCAACCCTTTTTGCCAATTCATCTTCCATTGCATTGGCTTCTTCTTCTAACTGTGATTTTTCTTCATGAAGATCATGGATGCCTGTAGCTATACACTTTGCCACTTCCATGGGAACTGTCTTCTGAAGATATTTGAGTGCACTCTGAAGATCATTCATTGTTTCAACTTCATCACAGCTAGGACAGGCATTCTTCATCTTCTTGGCCTGTTTCTTCTTTCTATTTTTCAGAGTCTTGGCAGATATCTCCATTTGAGGCTGTTCTTTCATTTCCTCAAATCTGCACTCCATATAGACTCTCTTGGATCTTTTAGAGGTAACCTCCCTCTGATACCAATTGAAGTGCCCAAATCAGTGTGAATCACTAAGAGGGGGAGGGGGTGAATCAGTGATCCCTTAAAACTGTTTACTAATTGATTCTTAATCAATTAAACCTCTATGGCATGTTAAGGCCTCGATCCACTCTTCTTGTATCTCTCAACCTTTCCCGAATAATGCAGTAATGAAAAGGCACAGGACACAAGGATTTACAAGGTTCGGCACCAAAGGCCTACATCCTTGCCATGCTCTCCCAGCATGGATTCTCCATTATAACCTGTTAAAATTACAATGGTCGATACAGAGTCCCACTGTATCTCTCCTGAGTCCCACTGGAGGGTCTTTATACTGCGTCCCACAGTGTTACCAGAGTCCCACTGGCCTGCTCCAGAATCCCACTGAAGACTTCTTCTCCCTGAGTCCCACAGGGTCTTCTCCTGGCTCCTCGAGTCACACGAGTAGCTCTTCTTCACTTTAAGCTTCTTCAAGTATCTTCAGCAGCCTGGGATAAAGGCTGCTGGCCTTGCTCTGTACCTCTGATCACTTGAGTTGATCAGGTCTTCTCGTCTTGCTCAGGATTTATCTCCTTCTTCTAAGGATGACCTGGCCTCTCTCCAATTACTGAATACTCAGACAACTGATATCTTTAACTTCAGTCTGCTCCAGTCTCACTTCAACTTCACTTCATGCACTGAGTGCATGGAAGCTCTTCATCCTCATGCACTGACTGCATGGCCTTCTCAAATCTTCAAGAACCTCCTGGTCTTGGACAACTCAAATGCAGACAGCCAGATTTAGCTTTGTTCACGTGTGCACGTGCATGCATGCATGCATGCACTCCCTTGTTCTTCTTCTAGGTGCAGTAAACCCACAATGGGTGTAAATACTTTTAGCACACACACCTTCTTCCTGCTTCACACTTTGTTCTTTTTGTTTACTCACTCATAAGTGTGTTGTACTTTAGTGTGAGGGTTGTCTTTAACTTCTTCTAAGTGTGTTCACTTTTAGTGCACACCTAGGTTCGGCCTTCTTCCTCTTGTTTTCACACACACACTCAAGGTATGTTCTTCAATTTGCATACACAAGGTTCTCCACTTTTCACACACACAACATGTGTAGTCTTCACTTGGTGCACACACAACTTGTTCTTCGTTTTGCACACACTTGGGCTTGGCCTTCACTTGTTTTCACTTAGCACACACACTGCCAAGTGTGTTCATCCATTTGCATACACACCAAAACTAAGGTCTCGGCCTTCATTTCAAGTGCACACACACACAAAGTGTGGTGGTCTTCACTCTTCAAGAATGCACACACAAATGCACTAAGGCCTCGGGTCTCCTTTGGTTGCACAAGGCTACGGCCTTTCCTTCCCTTCTTTTCACAACCACCAATGGCTACGGCCCCCTCTTGTTCTTTTTGCACAAAAGGCACAAAGGCCTCGGCCTTCTCAATGTTCACACACGAGGCACGAAAGCCTCGGGTCCTCTTCTCTACTTGCACACACAACACCAGGTGTGTAATGCACTTCACCCGAACCCAATATTCAATGGAGGCACACAAGTTTCTTGGGTGTAGCGGCCTCCTCCTCTTCTCAACCGCGCAAGGCACAAGACTGTGGCCAGCGCGCAGGGGTGCAAGAGCACAAGGTACAAAGGACCTCGGTCGTGGGCGCGCAAGTGCAAGGGTGTGCTTGGGTCTTCCTATCGCGCAAAGGGAAGGCGCGCAGGGGTCCCCCTTCTTCTTCTTTCGCGAAAGGAGTGCGCAAAAGGAACTCTCGAAGCCAAGGGTGGCTTCGGGCTGCTTCGTCGCGCATGTGGGTTGCGCGGAGCTCCAAACTTCGTGAGGCACAGAGGCTCTCACGGGACTTCTCAAAGTTTCAGCAAGCTGCTCAGAGGTCTCGGCCTCTCTTTATATAGGTAGAGGGCCTCGGTTCATCCGCGTGGGATATGAATTCAAACTCCCGAATATCTCGGGTTTTCAAGATTTCCAAAATCTTGTTTTGCTCCTCTGTTTCACGCGGGTTCTCTCTTTTATTTTTCCTCACGTGCATGTGCATGGAACAACATGCTGAGCCTCATTAAAATCCCTCCATGCAAAATACGAATACACCGAGGCCTCGGCAACGTTGTTTACCTCGGCCAATACTCGAAATTCTCCCTCGATGCATGCATGCAACATTTTAATGCATGCATGAGTTCGTTATGGCCTAACGATCACAGTGGAGGTCTTGGTTTGCTCAGAGGTGGCCGGGAACTCGAAATCCTTCTCTCGGATGGCGCCTGGTTCAGCGGGGACGTCGCGGGTGCCTCGGTCGAGCTCGAGGTGGAAGACGAGCCACGACCGTCGGATCAGGCGATGGAGATACATCGGACAGCCGGATCAGATCGCGGCGCGCGACAGATGAATCGTGCGGCGCAGATCAAGCGCGCGATGAGACGGACGGCTCAGATCTGTCCCGGGTGAAAAATGCGCGTCCCACATCGAATTCTCTCGCGGAATTTCCGCGGTATATCAAATAAGCGCTGCCACCATATGCTCAGTTGAATCTCCTCCCCTCTCGGTGCCGCCCCGCACCGAGTTCTCCCTGCGGGCGCGCTGTGCGCCCACTCTCTGCTCCTGCGGGCGCGCTCTAGCGCCCCCTATGCACACACGGGTGCGCGGGCTTCACCACCGCGTGCCCTCGGGGCTTATACACGGCCCCTCTGCGCTCCTCCGGGCGTGCCCCTGGCGCCCATGTGGTTGTCTTGGGTGCGCCCCCTGCCTCAAGGTTGCTGCCCTTGCCTTGAGGGTTCCCCATGGGCGTGGTGACCTTGAGTCCCACATGTGCCTTGGGTGATGACCCTCGGCTGGCCTCCTTGGTGGCCTATTTTTTTGCAACAAAAACACTAAGTCCTTTGTTAAACAAAGTGACCAAGTGTAACATGCCAAGTGCCACTCCAAGCCATTCTTCTTCCCATCTCTATTCTTCTTCTTCTTAAGAATTACTCCAATTCTCTTCAACATTTATTCATCACTTTGTAATGGAATTCCCGAAGGTTCTTCATCTTCAACCGAACACCTGAATCACTTAAATTATTCAATGTACTTCATTGATCTAATCAGAGATCAATTGGATCATCTTCATGTTCACATGCACTAAGTGATAGTGCATGGACTTCATTAAACCACTTAATCCACTTAGAAGTAGTTGATGGATCTCTTGCTTCGCCTCATGCATTGTCAATAAAATGCATGGTCTTCAAACATTTTTGTGACTTTGTATCAAGTTGATACAAGTTCTTTGAACTTAAAGAACAGCTCAACAATCGTCAGATTTCACTAGAGAATGTTTCAACCACATCTCCTATGTCACTTAGTGAATCTCCTAAGTGACACGCATCTTAGTACCATGGCCATTCTCCTTTACCACCATCACTATCACATCCTTTGACATTCACATCTTGACTCCTTGACATCCATTCATTCTAAGACAACAACATGTCTCATTGACAACAAATGCAACACAATGCACTTCATATTTCAATGAAAATGTATTTTATATACAAGATACCTCTATTTATATCCCCTGAAATAAATGTTACATTATATCGATCAGAATACAAGATTTATAATCTCTACTTAATACAATTTCTAATGGTTCCATTTGTGTCCATTGTTGAATATGGATTAAGATATTATATATAGTTTTTTATATGATTAATATATAAAAGAAATATGTGATAATTAATGGAATTTCCTTGTTCAGTTTATAATAACTAGATTAATGGACCACATGTCGCCATAGACACCTTCATGTATGATGGATGATTTTGACAGAAAATAAGGGTCTAAGAATATATTTTGGAAATAATATACCCACATAAAATTGTTCATGAAATAGGGAAAATATCTTACATTTAGTCATCCCAATACATAATATACTAAAATAAATATAATTCATTAATCTATCATGAATTAATTATATAACTCATGTAGTGGATGTTCATGTTAATAAAAATCGTCATACGAATCAATTTGATATCCTATAAGATCTCATAAGGGTATATAATATACATCCTAAACTAGATGATAGGAAAAAAAATGAAACTCAAAACCTAGTCTCTATTCCACTCCATGTCATATCTCTACACATTTTCCAAACTATCCTACTAAATAAATTAATATAGGTAATATTCTTCATTTATACTATCATCCCTATATATCGATATATACAAAGGTAGAAAGGCCCCCTAGGGATGGAATGTGTATTACTTAGAAGGATAAGACCAATGGATCGACTAACATAAGTAGTTTTTACATTAAATCTATTTTTTATATTCTTAAAATAGTCAAGAAAACTTTTGAAACCTTCATAAATAAATCACTAATAATCCTCAGGTTCAATATCAAAACCCAAGGTCAATCATACAATTTTGTTCCACTACTGTAGTTCCCATGATCGTAGTACATAATTATCTAATTGGGATTATACATAAGAAAATGTACAAATATATATAACATATAACATCATAGGGAATAAAACCTCCAAATATATAATTATAATGAAACTCGCACCTAGAGGGGATATTCCACTAGAGCAGTCATCAATATACCAAAAAAAATGGAAATATCCTCAAGGGAATAGTCACGATCATGTCATTAAACTACAGGAAATAACCTCTACAAAACCATCCTCAAAATATTAGACACCTATGGTAATCCTCCTATGGAGAATCATCAATGATTTATCATATAATATTAGAAGATATCTTTTCCTTATCCATCATAAATTTTCTTATACACCTAATGGAATTATGATCCCAAGAACCATTAAATAACCAAAATCTGGGGTCATCCCCGCCCCCAAATACATTGTATAATATACACCTAGGAGAGACACATACATAACTAGAAAAGTATAATAATATCACTCAGGGGATAATTTCACAACCTAAAACCATTTTACAATATCACAAAGGGGACAATGTCCAACTAATGATTCTTTTTTCTTGTATCAGAGCTTATGATTTTAAAAATAACATGCTTTATTTTTTAAATTAACAATTCAGGTCCTACATATTTTCAAGAAATAATTTTATTTACCTCTGGAGGGTCACTCAATAATCCATGGTGAAATTTTTTACCCATTTAGGTTACATCCGTTCTAATTGTCAATTAATATGATATTTCATACTAGGGTTTAGAGTAGGGAATCCAAATTAAGAATAAATATTCATAGTTTGTTATATACACCATACATTGGTACATTTATATTGATATTCAAATTTAGGGTTAATGAAACTCACACAAGGGGAACACCATCATTTAATATACTTAAAAGGTTATGATGGATCACTATGCTTCACATGGACTAACTTTAGTGAAAAAAATCCAAATACATATTACTCCCCAACATGGAAGGAAAAAAATACCTTAATTATGACATTAAATTTGATTTATTCATTACAATTATAACCCTATAAGAGAAATAAATTTGAGGAATTTATGAAATGTGAATCCCAATGATATATATGGACTACGAAACATCCAGAGAGTTTAAGGGTCCATCAAGGAGACATAGTCATTTTTTAGTAATTGGTATTTAAGGAAATATTTAATTTTTAAAAAAAAATTCAATAACACAAATATGGCCTGAAAATATATCAAATGATGAATAGAATAAATAATTATCCTAAGGGAGATTTTTAAGGACCAATTTTTTCCTTCAGTGTAATTCGTATAACACAATTCATCTATTAAAACCAATGATCATAAAAACCTTACTAGTCATTACCATATGAAATAAGTAACCAACTTCATCATAGTAAAATTTATTCAATTATAAAATTATTATTATTAATTCCCATATAAATCCCTTATTAATTAAATTATTAATATATAGATCATAAGTGCCAACGAGCCTATACCCTAGGGGTACAGGCTCTTGCATGGCATCCAAAAGACCCTAGATCAAATCAGGACAGGGACTAATTTCCGGGTACAATAGCAGCGACAGACTATAGCGGCGACGAAACTGTAACGGTGGAGGCACTGTAGATGGATCTTTAGCGGTGGTGTTACTGTAGCAGCCTGGGGACTGTAGCAGTACTATTCATCAAGGGGCCCTTTGAGACAAAAAAATGGGATTTCAAGCCTAGTCTTCATGCCACTTGGCCTTGGGCCTTCAATCTATGTAATGGGTCTCACTCTACCCAGTCTGACGAGGTCTTTTATTTAAATATTAAAATGAGGCTTTGGCCCCAACCATTAAAAAAATAGATCATATGATGAAATTAATCACTATGTTACCATTAATGTCCAAAACCATTAACAATTTTGTGTTCACTACCCCATCTATCCTATAGAACCATATACACAAAAAATATCTAATTTATTACAAAAAACCCTAAATCAATTATGCCAAAACATATAGATATACATATGTAAATAAATTAGGGGTGTACCATAATGAACCATCAAAAAATAGTGAGCTCATCCTCCAATTATTCTCTTTTAACATCCACAATAATGATTTATTCATATCAATTTGAATCCTCCATTTTATTAGGGAACATTTAAATGAATTTTTACATAGACACCTAAATCAACTGTTAACAGTGGACGTTATGATCTAAAAAATAATGAAATAATATTTCCATAAACAATGAACCAAAAATCATCACAGGTCAGGGTGGATTATAAATAAGACAATGTTAGAAAGAAGATATTGGAATTACTATATGATCAAACATAAAAGAACATAAGTTTCATGAATGTTTTTTTTTAAATTTAATATTTAAAAGAAAATTATTTCCTAAGATGTGAAATAATTAAAAATTACCATAAATTGAGTAACTATAATGGATCATGGAATGATTACTCCTCCAGAAACTATTAATGGAATGGACCTCCGTGTAACTGCATGGATAAACACCCCTTTACTCGAAAAACCCCAAAATCACTACACTGTCACATGTCATGAAATAAACATATCCCTCATGGTTCAACCAACCAACAATAACAGCTTGATTCCATTTATTTTTTTCATAATTCGTATTAAATATTACCAAATATGTTTGATATTTCGGCCTAAATAATCTGTAATGAATAAACACTATTACTTATTATAAAACAACTTTTATAATGAATTTTATCAAGAAATAATTCATGTGTGACTACAAGATTATCAAGTCACACTGAAAATGGAAAATCATAAAATCATAATGTTTCCACCAATAAATCCATAAAAAAAATAAAACAATTAATCAGTATCTAGGACCCTAAAATATTTCATGAACGTTAGGTTTCATAGGTAAATCACCTTACAAAATTTCATTTTCTATATTTTTTTTCAAATTACTCTTACGTTATGGATAATTTCTCTGACATGTTAGAAATTATAATAGAAAGAGTATTATATTATATAATTTCACATGAACACTTTGTTAATTTTTTTCAATAGGGGGATTCTAATTCTTGACAACCTTTACATGATTCCATTACTATATGTTTACAATTATATTTAAAATTAAAATCCAAAATTAATCATATTTATCTTCTAAGTAACTTTTATGTATCAGTCACCACACATCAATGATTTTTTATTTTTCTACCCTTTCATGGATGACTCTTCTATATAAATAATTCATTTTGTTGAACTATAGGGTCAACCATATTTACTGTTAAATATTATATGAATTCCAACACATTTAATATTAATTTAAAATTAGTGGAATCTAAAATATAGTCACCCATACATATATGAAACCATTAATAGTGGTGTTCCTTACATATAACCAGTTAACTAACCCTTCATATGGTGATTAATGAATAATACAAAGCAAAAAATTTATACTCATCAATATATTTATACATGCTTTAACATATAAATCTTGAAATCACTTTTATGTATGAGTTTATTTTATGTGTATATAAATATGTTGAAACATAAGATAGTTTTTATATCCCCTAACTCACAAGATACTTATATTAATACTAAAAAAGGATTTTTTTTGGAATTTTCATTATCTATCTTAAAACATCATTGAAATAATGTATCAAAAATTTAATCCCAATGATATTTTATATCATTTATAACTCTTCTGATCTAATGTTGAGCATGAATTTCACCCCCATATTAGCTCATATGATTTTTCCACATCTTAATAAATATTGTTGGGCCTTTAAGAAAACCACCAACACATTATAACAAAAAATTAAAATACCCCACGTCATGAAAGCTAATAGGTATAGTGTGACTCGATACATAGATATAACATTCTCAATAATTCCCTAAACACTAGTTTATCCATATTTCAAGAACCCAGTACATAGCCCTTTCCATTAATCACATAAAAATCATCCCTTGAATATTATCTAACTCTTATTTTCTAGTTCTAGAAACCTACTTCTAAAAAATATCCTATTAGAAAAGAAATTCCCCTAATTATAATTTCATTAAAAACAATGGATGTAAAAAAACCAGAATTATAATTCTTAAAAAATATATGAATTCCAATCATGCATCCTATATTAAAAATCATTGTCATTATACACTGATGAAGAATTTCAATATTTTGATTCCCAGTGGCTAGCATTATACCAAAATTGCACCCATACCTGCTCCACTGTTGAAAAATTCTCCATCCCTTATATTATAATTTTGATTATATTGAAAAATTTCAAAATGATGACACACTTATAAGAAAATTAATTAATTTTTTGATTTCCAACATTACACCCCATCATGTTATTTTACTCATATACACTGAACCATCACTTGTGTGATATGAAACTATATAATCACCAGAGTATTATAATTATTACCATTATTATCACTATTAATAAGAAATCCATAATAAGAACACACAACTTATTTCACCTGTCAGATAACACTCAATGGGAAGTGAGTTCCATATACATGTTCACCATATAGAAAATTTTTAGAAAATAAAAATTTGGTTATACCCAATAATACCCTTTCTATATTTATCTTAATCTAGTATCCATACGTACTAACTCAATAATATTCTCATCAATTAATACCCATATTTTGGTGTTACAAATTTTTATCACATATCCCAACCCTATATATTCCTGAACTATCACAATAACTCTACCCCTTATATTTGGATCTATTTAAAATAATATATCAACATTAAAATAAACTAACTCAAAAAAGAAACATATTATTTTGTTATCTATGGTGTATTTGAAACCATTGGAATTTTAAACACACTAAACACTAAGCATGATACATCACAACATACACCATTAACTAAAAACTAATTTCCACAAGATAAAATCATATTGTTCAACCAAAAGTAAATTCGTAGTGAATGTGCAATAGTCATTGTAAATAATTTCCGATTATATAAAAAATCATCATTCACATTGTTCTACTAAATATAACACAATATGAATGGACATATTTATTAACATTAAACATTAATATCTCATCCCACAAAAGGCCCTAACTAGTCCCATATGAAAATCATTGTCATGAAATTTCCCAACATACTACAGAAAATGAAAATGATTTATTTCATTGACATATTTAAGAAACTAACCAGTTTAGTATTTAATGGTTCCATATATAACATCACCATAATACACACTCTAAAAAGTGACAAAAAATGTCACCCATGAATTTATTATGTCATCCAGCCAAAATTCACAGGACCAATCATTTATTCCATTATCACAGTAACAATATGTCATCCAAGGAAATATTCCTCCTACCACATAGTATAAAAATAATATGAATATATTTTTATTTATTAAGGGAGCTTTAGTCTATCAAATTGTAAAATGGGGCTAAGTAACCCCTACTACCCAAATAAGTCATAACCGAAGAAGATTCTAATGCATTCCTACCATTTCATGTCACCCAACCCGTGACAAATCATGTCACATTTAATCATTCATAGGCTAACACATATAATCCACTAGCTACCCACATAGTAAATGTGTGTTAATATCATAATTTATTGGTTCAATAGACTATTTAACATTCCTCTATATCAAACATCCATATTATAAATTTCATTACACATGTAATTCAAATGGTTTTAATCCAAAATACCAAATCATTATTAATTCCTATATCATATTGTTGAGAACCTATATATTCTACCAATAATAAGTTGAAATAATCTACCCCTTACACCCATAAATAATGATATTAAAAATTCAAGGAATAAATATCTCACATGTTACCGTTGAACATAAAAAAACATCTAAAAAACTAATTAAAAAGAGTATTTATATTTAATTAAATCATCAGACTCACTAAAATCATGATCAAAATATCATTATCAGTAAGATCCTTTCATTGAAAATATCACATCCCTCAAAGCTCATAACACATGGTGAAACATTATATCTCCAATATTATATATCATAAGCTATACCACTAGGTAACACATTATCATTATGGAAATCATATACATAATAATTTTGTATCTCATTAACAAGTAAAATACAACAAATGTAGTTCCAATCCTCTACAGGAAGTAATGTTTGAACATCAGCCTAAATAACCAAGGTCATATCAATGTGGAAATAATCATATCAATCAATATTCATTTGTATCAAGAATAGAAAAGAATATAATTTTTCATAAACTAAACCATTTGGAAAAAGCCATCATTTCCCCTAATAAGATATTTTGGAAAAAAAAATATACTATTTTCAATATTATTTTATGGAACCTGTATATATTTTATTTTCCCAGAATAATTTTCAAAATAACACTTAATAATGACCATTTCAAATGATCCATAATTCTAGACATGATTTCATGACTAAACTCATTCCCACCACTGGGAAAGAGAAGAAATAGATTTCAGCAAATACAAAATATCTTTTTATCAGAAATATATTCAACTATAACATTGAAATACCAAAAATTAGATTCACTTTCCTTGATAACAAAGAATATAGTTCATTATGGTGTGGAAAATGAATTTGACATAGTCAATATACAATTTTTTCACTAGTACTATCTACAATATAATATATCCTAGAAATTAAGTATGAGGACAGAATTCTCTCTTACAAAGTTGTAATTTTGTGGACCATTACACTCTACAATAATTATATTGAAGCACTAGATTAACTCTAGAATGTTACCATGTACACTAGAGGTCATTGGATAGAAGAAATGGTTAGTGGTGATTCAATGTAGTTAATATACTCATAAATCCGAGTATAACAATATAGAATATATATCATACAATAATTCATCCTAATACTCAATATAATTAAATAAAAACTGTATCCAAATTAATTCTAAATAAATAACATATCAAATGATATAATATTATGAGTTATCCAAGAAAATTAATTGAATATATAAAATAATCTACAAGATGACTTCTAGGAAGATAAAATATTTTCAAAAGAATAATATGAAATATATAGGACCATATCCAAGTTCCATGTCCCTGATTGGTCACATATCTTCACTATATAAAAATTATCTATCTTAAGAAACCAATACAGGGATTCTACCCAATTCTTAACTTCTATCATGATAAATTCTCATGAGACATTATTTTGAATACACATGACTAGGGATTGAGAAACTAATTAAGAAATTACCAATGAATTTTTTAAGAAATATAATATATATTGTTAATGTGAAAAATTATATGGGTATAATACTAAAATAAAAAACTAAAAAAATTATTCATAACTCACTATCTGTCATTGGGTTCTTTGGTGACACATGAGGTATACTATAGATGATTCATCCAGTGATGAATTGTCTCTAAGAATGAAAAATCATCAAATTGAATTAATAATTCCCCACCATGTGTACCACCAAATAAAAAATAAAAACTGTTTGTAAATAATTCTACCACTATATACTACGCTAATGAATCAAATACCCGTGGTAAATATCCTCCTAGTAAAAAATATAAATATATTATAAAATTTGCTGAAATATTCCATTTAGTGTCATCATAATTATATATAACCTTTAACGTAAATATTCTACATAAATCATCTTAATATATCTTATAACCTAGAAAAATCTACCTCCAAGAGCCTATAAAAACCAAGGTAACAATAGAATATTTTATATTCCAATTCTATATTATTATTAAACTAAACTAAACACTATTAGTGATAGACATGAATGAAATATATATGATACGTATTCATTAAAAAATTACATTCATACAAGAATTTTTTAGTCTTAAGGAAAGAATAAATCAAATAATAATAATAATCATCTATATATTTTCTAAATGATTGTTTTCTGCCTTTTGATATAGATCGTTTTTCATACAAAATTTTGACACATTGATATTTATTCTTTTTTTTAAATAATTTTTTAAATTGGGATATCAAAATTATCTTAGGTTGCAATTTTATTAAAATTCGGAGAAGATTCCATCTTTTATGAATAGTTAGAATATCGAATTTTAATTTAAAAAATATTTTTTCATATAAATAATTTATATACAAAAATAATATTTGAAATTTATTATATTTTATATATAGATAAACAATAAATAAATAAAAGAAATTTAGGTCATTTTAATCAATTTCAATTTAAAATTTGATATAAAATCATATCAACATTTTATACTTTTCACTTTAATAACCTTATTTTTCATTGTGACCTGCATGATTAATTTTAAATATAATTTTTCTAATTCCTGAATTGAATATTTTAAAATATATCCCCTATTTTCAATAATTTGGTAAATAACTAGTTTTATGTTCATTCTCATTTTTATTCATAAGAAATTAACCATGGTAAAAAAATTACATACTATAGAATATGTAAAAAATGAAACAGGTTAATATTAAAAAGGTAAGGGATTGAAATACATAAAAACTACAAAAATTAATGGTGGATTGAGGTATTTATCAAAACTAACAAGAATATTAAAATCAACTATTATAAAAGGTCATTATTATTAGTTCCACCTCAATGTGGTTGTCTTTTTATATAAAATAATCATTACATTAATCACTTAAACTGACCTCTCTGAAAGTATAAATATTACACCTCACAAACCCATTTCGACTCAAAAGATATAAATATCAAAAAAATTCCCAAATAACTCATCCTAAATATCCCCACATTCTAGTGCTACTGGTTTTACCAAAATAAAAAATACAATGAATTTAAGGGTCTTCCTTGTTGAAGATATTCAAGAGTTTATTTTTTTCAATGTACCTCTCCTAATTTCTTTTCGTATTTTATTTTATGTTGAACTCCTTCATCCATCAAAGAATGATAACTATATAATAATTTATATATCATTATTCTGTGATTTTAATGGAATATCTCATATCCATTTCATTTCACATCTCCTAATATTCAATGAAATCAACCTCTATTCAAAATATTGTCAGTTTATAGTCTCTGTGAATAATGATTTTCCTTTTTTCAATACTGCCTTCATGGATGTTCATGAAAGTATCATTTAGATTAAATCATGTTAAAAAAAATTATATTATAACCTATTTAATATTCTATATCTATAATACACACATAATACTAAATAAGATGACATAGTTTGGGATGTTCAATAAAATTTCCCAAATAAACTAATCATTTATCATTATTGTTTGTCCAATGATCACCCACATGTAAGAAATATAAATTATATATGAGACCATTAATAATTCTATAAGTTAATTAATAAAATTTTACTCCACATATAGGGTTACAATATAATTTTACAACAACATTAATAATTATATATAGGTAAAACCAATTATGAAACATAGAAATGAAAATGCTCCACGCCATAAAAATAATGAAATACTATTAATGAATGGGTTATAATACGTTATAAAATCATCACATAAGGAATTAAAATTATGATTATAGTTCATTAAGGATTTAATAACATTCATTAAACAATTCTATTATATATTTTATCATGTTATATAAAGTCACACGTGATGTATGGAAATTCATAACCCAATTTCAATTCCTTAGGACAAATATCAACATCATTGATAATGTCTTTCTATGATTATGTGTGAAATGAGTTTTGATGTTATTATTTCGTATTTCAATTTTTTTGTGTATTTAATGTGAATATACCAAATCTATTATTTTTATTTATTCTCATTTCAAATATGAAATATTTTTTCAGGACATTCTTTTAAAAATACTCTTTTAAAGATCCTTTTAAAAAAGAATGTGTTTATTACATATATGTCAGAAATATAATTTTTTGATTTCATGTTAAATTAATATTTTTATGATTAACATATATGTATATATTGTTACATTAAAAAGAAATTTTTTACATTGTACATAGTTTGTTTTAAAAAATGAGTGATTTTGAAAGGGAAAGTTCATTTTCTATAAATATTGTTCTTATGGAGTAATATTTCATGATTTTGGATTATGTTATCGTGTTTGTTCATGGGTTATGATGATGATTGATTATGTTAGAAACCAATTATAGGTGTTTATGTGCAAAAAATGATGGGTGGCTACGTGATAAACCATGTATGAGTGGTTTCGTTATAAACCAACGGTTGGTGGTTACATAATAACCTAAAATGAATTGGGTACTCTATAGTTATAGGTTGGAAATATTAGGTACTCCATTTGTAATACTGTTTTATAAAAAATTTCCAAAGGTAACATCTTATATTTTAGGTTATTTCTATTGTGTTTTCTGGAAAATCAGTTGATTTTCAAAAGGATAGGAATATGATTTTGTTTCAAAATATTATACTATTTTATGAATAAAATAGTATATTTTCATGAATGTGTATTTATGAATATTCATTGGACTAATGTTTTTTCATCCATTATGGCCCTTACTAATATTTTTTGATCATCCCATGATATTAAATGCTTTTCATCAGATTTATGGTAGAGTAGATACACTGATAAGAATAAGGGGAAAACTGTGAAGATTTCACTTGATGGAAAAAATGATTATTAAAAGTGATTCCATTTGCTAATAAAATGGATAATGGGTATAAGAGTACACTTCTAATTTATGGGTTTACATTGTTATAGATATTCTAATTCTCTGTAACTCTAAACCTAAAATATCTTTGGGAATTAAAGAGATTAAATTCTATTTTTAAATAACCAGATTATTTATTGTTTAAAATAAAGTTCTTATAGTTAGTTTTAAGGAGTGTTTTAGATAACTATAGGGGTTAAGATAATATTAATATAATACCAATTAATGATATTTAGATTATTGTAAATTTGAAATGATATAATAGTTAAATATTTCCATGTTCCATCATTGATAATATGTATTCTGGGAATGGTTTTTCAAGAAGAAATTTGGTAACTGTGGTGGGAAGTATTCTTGAGGAAAACATCCTTCCAAATAAACATACAAGGATGGATGGAATCTAGAAATAACAGTTTTTCATAGTGATAGATCATTTGGACCATGTGATAAATTGAATTGGTATCTATGAAAGGGATTGGATGGATTAATAATAGAGGAATATCTCATTAGTGGATAATCATTTATTGAAACATTATCCATAATTATGTGGAACCTCAGATATTGTGGCAGTTAAAGGATATATAAATCCATTGAAAAATATATTTTATGTGATGGAATGTTCGAAATCAAAAAAGGAAACCTTATACACTTATCATTATGAGGGTGAAACCAATCGATGGTGGTCTACAGTTAAGAATAATAGAGAGAAATATAATCTATACATATTGCAATGGGATGATTTTTAGATACATTTTATAAAAAAGTATTTTTCTAATTTAGTTATACTATTAATAGAGAAGCAATTCCATGATTTGAGATAGAAGAAAAATGATTCTATAGCTACATATAATGCCAACATTAAAAGTCTATAAATATAGATACTTGATTTTGTTCAGGACATGGAAATTAAAATTAATATATTTTACTCTAGTTAATAACCAAACATATGAAGATATTTGGATACATGGAAAATTAAATGAAATGGGAAACTTTTTCAATTTTTTAAATGTAAAAAATGGTCCCCGCTAATTACATAGAAACCACGCCATAAAATGTACATCATGTCTTGTTCCAGTAGGTAGCACATGTTTCCTCACAGACATGTGAGCCCCACAATACGGCCTACCCATATGCCTAAATAGGTAATCTGGATAATCTATATGCTCATATTCAAACACATGATCTTTTTAGTATGTTTTCTCCTCACTCACACAAACCCTTGGAAAAATCCTAGAAGGTCACTCATCCTGATCCCTACTCCAGTTCAAGCATGCTTAACTCTGGAGATATAAAGTGGTAGCATCCCAAAAATAAAGGTGAACCTTTTTTACAAGAGGTATATCATCTATTCAAATCATTCTAGTGAGTTACATTCACCCCCATTAGATTATAACATCATTGCTGTGGAGCCTAAGTCTCAACCCAGGTAGAGAACAACACATTTGGTTGGGTTCCTCCTTTAATAAAAACTTCCAAAATGTGTCCCACTAATAGTATAGACATGAATAATTAATATGGCCATCATGTTCTAGCCAACCAGGTACCACAATTTTTCCTGAGGACACATAATTATCACCCAGGGGTTGAACCACATGCCTGAATAGTTCATCTGACTAATGATTGTCCCAAAATTCTAACACATGTTCTTTCTAGTGTGGCTTTTCCTTATACGGACACACCCTAGGAATCTTTCTCGAGGGTTACCAATCATAATTACTACTCCATTCCAATCATTCTTAATTGTGATGTTTTAATCAGTAAGGATCCTGAAAACAAAGTTTCACCTTTTTGACCTGATTTATATCATTTATTTATTTAACCCTTTTTTCTTCAATGGTTTTGCACTAAAAATGTTGATATGGAGTTCTATAACATTTATGTTCCTCGTAATGATAGGAATAAGAATTGGTCATATTGGACATACTTTTTGAACAATTCACCTATATATTTCTGGTTATAAAATAAATTTCTCTAATTGTGAATATGTTTGTAAGAATAACAATGGGTTATTTCTCTCAAAATATTTTGAATGTTTCAATGTGGAATGATTTTTCACATGGAATGTGACTATATGAAAATTGACCAATCATGTAATAAAATGATGATTGTATGATTACTTAATTAAAATGTGTTGGGACATTATGATAATGTGTGTCCAATATTATTCACTCAAGGAGATATCAACAATTGTGAAAAAAATATGTATGGAGATGCGTTTCCTACTACTATATTGGTTGTGTGTCTATTAAATGAATTGGTGATCGGTATTTTACATTTATTTTCAAAATATTAAAATACCTTGTTTGAATATGGATCATCAAATTCATTCATTTTAATAAAATTGTCAATAATAATAGGAATATCAAATAATTAATGTATGATATAACATTCGGTAATAACACTGGGTGGAATTACTAATTAGACCAATATTTATAAGAATTGTCCAATTGGTTTTTGTGATGTGGTCTTCCATCAAATAATTTTTAGCCGCCAATAGTTGAATTTGATATTATTTTGTGTATAGATTGGATTGTATCTTATCAATATATGATTGATTTAAAGTCTAGTAATGTTTTTTACAATTATTCAATACCTTTAATAACCTACCATGAGTAATAGAAATTCATTTTAAGTGGAAATGAATGTTACTTAGCTCATGTTATCGAAAAAAATTTAACTTTTATGATCAGTGATGTACCAATTGTGAATGAATACATGGATGTTCATTCAAAAAAAATTACTTCATTTTTTTAGATCATGATGATGACATTATTTTAGACATAGTCCTTGATTCAATGAAAATTTGAAGATCCCCATTACAAATTTCACAAGTACAACATTTGTGTCTAAAAAAATGTACGAGTTATTGGATAATTGTTTTATATGACCTAGAACTTCACCATGGGGTGTCCCTATTTTCTTTTCTATAAAAAACACTTATTCCATTAAAATTTAATTTTATTACAGAGCTTTGAAAAACATCACTAGTAAAAACATGTTCCCTTTTCCTCAAATCAATGATTTCTTAGACTATCCCATGTATAGGAGTACATTTAATGATTGATCGCTTGTTGGGGTACCATAAATGGATGGATATTGAATATTACATTATGAAAATTTGCCAATTTTTTTACAATAGAATTCTTTTATTAGGAACATTATAAGTAAATATGAAATTATGTTTGATCTTGTAAACAAATTATTTTATGAATGGTTAAGACCTCAAAATGTTACGGGTATTTTTTAGTTTTCATGGTTTATAAGCTATTACTGATGGTTTTTTAAAAAATTAACCATTATGTTTCCCACTAAATAGGTTAACCCAAAAAGGAGTTACATTTATTTGGACTAAATAATTTTATGATTGTTTTCTATAATTATATATTTTATCGATAAATTATCATGTGTTGTCTCTACCATCATGTAATGGTGATTATATTTTCTATACTGACTATTCCTTGAAGGTACTTGGTTGAGTTATAAAGAATAATGATCAAGTAATTTATTATTCCCAACTACAATTAACACTTCTTTAATAAATATCCTATACATGATTTGTAATTATCAACTATGTTGTTTATTTTTAATGTTAATGATATCACTACTATATATCTATGTGTGAAATATATACTAATTATAAATGTTTAAAGTATCTATTTACATAGAAATAGTTGAACACGAGATATAGGAGGTGGCTATAGTTGATTAAGGATTATAATTACACAATTAATTGATGTCCTTGAAATGAAAACAATGTGGTTCCTGAATTGAGACAAAAAATCAAGAATCACTAAACAAGTTAAGAATTAAAAATATCCATTTGGTTAATGAATTAATGAAATATTTAAAATTATTTTTGGACGTAGATACTTCCTCTATTTTTTATGGTGTTAGTGAAATTGTATCTGTTGGACATGGTTAGGAAATTTTATAAGGATGACCACGAGTTACAAATAAATGTACACATGGTTACAAATGGTATGAATCCTAAATTTAACATTTAGAAAGTATTTTTTTTTTGAAAGATATTGAAAATTCATTGGGATTCATAGTTTAGGAATGTGTTATTATGTTAAGTTTATTGTTCTCATTTTTTAGTTCATTATGGCATCACTATGTTACAAGGAGAACATCAAGAGTATTACAAGGGGAATGAATGAAAAATGATATTTCTAACATTACCATCTAATGTTTGATAGGAAAACTGGTTAAGGCATTATGATATTTACTAGAGATATTCATATAAGTATTTTGATATAAGAGTGGAAATGTGAAAAAATATTGACGGATCTTGTAGTGTGATTATCGAAGACTCATCAAGGTAACAATTTGATTTGGTTTATTAGAGATTTATTGAATAAATATGTACATTTTCTTTCAATTCAAGATATGGTGTACATAGATAAAATTTACCAAAATTATATTTAAAATGTAGTCAGGTAACATGTAGTTTCACTCTCTATTCTACTTGACCTTGATCTAAATGTTAAACCTTAATTTTTTAAGAGATAAAAAAATCATGAACAAAAAAAATTAAATTTCAAAAATTATTTTTATCCTCAATTTAATGGATACTTTAAGATATAAATTTTTAAATTTGAGTATATTATTAGATCATGTTTGATGAATTTCTAGGGAATATTTGATTATTGAGTTTTCTTAAAATAACAGTTTCATTCCAATATACATATGGATCATTTTTAGGAATTATATGGATGGTGGTAGAAAACTCAACCGGTTTGAGATGAATTAAGTGAAAGGAAGTCATTAGAACCCGAATTGGTTTTGGAAATGGTTGAATAGGTGAAGATAATTTAGAAAACCAATAATTAATATCAGATATGGAGGAAATGTTATATATATAACCATAGGATATATATTTATTTTGAGGTAGCTGATCATGTCTTTCTTAGAGTTTCTCCAGACCAAAGTGTGATGTGTTTTGGTAATAAAGGGAAGATGATTCCAAGGTTCCTTAGAACTTATTAAATACTTGTGAAAATTGGATCATCTTCTGACCAAGTGAGTTTTCCTCTATATTTATCCTATGTATAAAAATGTTTTTCATATATGAATGTTAATAATTTATGTACCATATTCATCTATAGTTTTGATCCCAGAATTAGTTTATTTGGAAGGGAATCTTTCTTATGAGGAACCACTGATTCACATTTTTTATTTTCAATAGAAATTATTACGAAATAAGGGGATTCATTGGGTAATGGTTTTATGGAAAACCCATTTGGTTGACAAAGAAACAAGGTAATATTAACATTATATGTTTTAAAAATATCCACACATTTTTATTAAGGGATTAAAATTTCATCAACACGATTTTCTGAAGTGGGCGAGAATGTGACATCCAAGGTAGAAATAGAATATATTGTATTAACACTTATTATTATTCTTAAATAAAATTAAAAAACAATTAGTCTATAATATTAATGGAATATATAATTTATATATTCAACATTTCTTTTGTAATTCATAAAATATTTTTGATATGATGAAGATAAAAATAAATTATATTTAAAAAATAAAAACAATCGTTTCTGTAGGAATATTTTTCACCTTTTGATAGTTTTTGTGATTAAAAACTAAATTTTAAAGATTTTATAAAATTTATTTTAAAAAATAAACTTAAAATTTGAAATTGATATGTCCAAATTATATTTTAATTTAGTTTTAATGTATAAATAGTTCAATAAAACATAAATATAGCCAATTTATGTCATTTTAATCAATTTCACAGTGAAATTGGATGTTAAAACACTTCAAATAATTCAAATTTTCACTCTAAAACAGGATTTTTCATTTTGTCAGCACGATTAATTTTAAAAATATGTTTACCAATTATATTAATTGAATTTGGTAAAATATATTCCTTATTTTGATGAAATAGATCCAAATTATATTGTTAGGCCATTTTATAAGTAGGTCAATAAATGCAACAATGGTAAAATAATTATTTACTATTGTATCAATATAAATTAAATTGTAAAAAGTTAAAAATGTAAAGGATTAAAATAACTAGAAATTGTTACATTTAATGGTTGTGTGAAGGGTTTATCAACCCTAACAAGCCAATAAAATATTAATTTACATCAATATTATTAGAAATTAATTCCACATAAATGTTAATAAAGTTAATCATAAAATGATCATTATTTTAATCACTTAAACCTACTTCTCCTCATGTATAAGTACGACGCCTCACCATCCCATTTAGAATAAAAAGCATTGAAGTATCACTAATTTGATCCCAAACATCTTCTACTTTATATTTAAACTTCCTAGTGTATCTAGTCCTAAAGATACCAAATCTATGTTCACTATGGTTCACCCAATGATGGGATATTCTAAAGGTAATTTTCGTAAAATTACCTCTCTTAATTTTTTTATTCTTCTATTTTCTCCCTAGATCCTAATTTAATCATTGAATTATAACTCAAAAATCTTGTATGTACAATATTTTAATGTTTATATTATAGTATGTCATATCAATTTCCTTTCAAATCTCTATGTATTCAATAAAATGAAACTATTATCCAAATAATTTTGGTTTACCATCTCTATAAATAATTATTTTTATTTTTCATTTATGCCTTCATAGATGGTAATAAATGTTTTATTTTTGATATCTAGGATAAAAATAGGCATATTATATACTATTTCATGTACTAGAACTAATATAATCACTTGATATTATATAATATGGAACTAGTTTTTGATGTTTTAAAACCCTCCAAAATAAACAAAAGACGTATCATTAATATTTTATCTAATGATTGGAATCATTTAATAAATAAAAATGATTTATTGGTTTATTAATACATCTGGAATATCATTAATACTATTTCATTATACTTCTAGAGTTATAATTCAATTTTAATGGAACATTCATAATTTTACACTAGTAAAATTGACAATGAAATGATGAAATGAAAACTATAAAAGGAAAGAAATTATTAAGATAATATAAATTAATTGGACATAAGTTCTTATAAAATATCACATAAGGTATTTTAAATATTAATATAGTTATGTAATGAGATAATAATAGTCTTTTAACCATTATAATGAAGAATGGACATGTTTGAAAGAATTTTAATGTGAGGTAAGGAAATTCTTAACCAAATTTCCATTAACTGGGTTAAACATCAACTTCATGTATAATGATTTCATAAGATTAGGTGTGAAATGAAATTTTTTTTTTATATTTTATTTAAAATTAATTTGTGTGGATTTACATCAAATATAAATAATCTGTCCATATTATTTTTTCTGATATCAAATATATGATATTTATAAGGGACCGACTTTTAAAAATACTCATTCAAAGTTCATTTAAAAAAAATGTAATTGTTACATATATACGACAAAGAGAATTTTATAATTTCATGTAACTTTAATATTTGGAATATTAATATATCATTATATATGTTTACTTTAAATGAATATTTTTCTATTGTACAAGTGAATCTTTTTTATACGAGTGATTTCAAATTGGAACATTCATTTTATATAAAGAGTGTTTTTATGAATCAAGCGTTCATGATTTTTTAATGATACGGTTCAAGGGAAATATTTATAATAATGGGTTGTAATATCTTAGACCTAATTAGTATAGATATGTGATTAACCAATATTGGTGGGTTACGTGACAAACCAATGATGGGTGGTTCCTTGATAAATTAATGACATCTAGTTACGTGATAACTTCTAATGCATTGGGTACTCTAGAGATTGAGGTTGGAAATATTTGATAATCCATTTCTATGATTTATTTTTTAAATGATATAACATAGTACATAAATATAATTTAGATTATTTCTAATGATTTTTTCATAAAAATTAGTATATTTTTAAAAGGTAAGATATTTATTTTTGGAAAATATTATCAATTTTCCTACTAAAAAGGTACATTTTTATGGAATTGATTTAAAGGAATTTCATTATGATAATATAATACCTTATTATATGTCCCTTGATGATATTTTTTATCATCAAAATTTTTAAAATATTTTTCATAGTATTTAAGGGTGAATAGATACAGGGATGGGAAAAAGGGGAAATTGTTGATGTTTTTGCATGATGAGAAAGCATGTTTTTTAAATTTGATTCCTTTTAAGGAAAAATTTATTCCTGTTATAATATTCTGGTTAAAATTTATTGGTATAAAATTTAATATCTATCTTATTTCTCAATAACTTTAAACATATAAAATATTTGGGAATGTAGTAGCTATAATTCCTGTTTTATTTCACTAGATTATGATTATTTTAAGGATGCTTCCTTACAGAACTATCATATATATATATAACCAAGTTGAAATATCCACCTCATAACAATGATAAATATATCATACACACATATGATATAATATCAATTAAAATTAATATAATATATTCTATTGTAATATAATCACATGAAACGTTACATAACATACACCAGAAAGTAAAGTATCCCACCGTAGAAAATATTTTAAATAATAAAAATTTTAACGACATCATACCACAATAAATTTATCTAAATACTACCTGTGAGACCATTTCTATTCTCTAACCTCTCTCAATATGTCATGTAGGGAGAATATTTCCTTCTAAAAAACTAATTCCTAATATCATATTGTTAGAATTTACAAATCATTTTCATTTATTAGTTTATTAATAAAACATTTTCTACAACATTCCAAGGATGGTGGTTTTTATTTTCATCTTTAGTGTGTAATTCTCCCATCCAATTACCCAATACATGATTATTTTCACCCATACTATAATTCACATATCAATTTATTTGATCTTAGAAATTATCATAAGACATGATCATTAAATCAATATAATAAATACAAGGTTTGGAAACACTTTAATTGGATTTATTATGCCATTTAAATCTTTATTCTTAAATACCATCACATAAAAATCATAAAAATCTCAAAATAATCAATATTACATAAGTTATATCATGTTTTGAAATTACTTACCATTAATCCTACCATTACAATTCAATCAAACTACCTAACAAAAAAGTAAATAAATGATATATCAAAAGTTCCAATATGTTTCCCAAAATTAATTTATACCCCTCTGTGATAAACAAATCAAAATATCATATTTATCATAATGGGCATTAACCAAGATGGAAAAGGAATCAATAATGTTGGTCAACTGTCTATCATGGTCCATGAAACATTTTTCCCAGAATGGATAACTTTATGGAAATTATCTAATTTAAATCTATTGTATATCAAACACATGTGGTGAAACCACATATCACATTGTACACAGTATACTACATAAAAATTAAGAATTTATTTATGGACAAACTATTTAATTTTAGGTTATTCCAATGAATATAATCTCATCCAGCAACACATTTTCTAATCCAATCCTTATCAACCTTTTCCTAACACAATGAGTCATAAACTCTAATAATTCCAATATTAGAAAATATAATACACATATAATTAATTTTCATATTTTACCACTCTTGACTACTTAATTAATATTTCATTACTAATTAAATAATTATTAGTTTGGTGAGCACATGTGGGCTAGTCCTTGACAAATGTAATAATATCCAGGATAGTATAAATTAGAACATAAAAAATATACCTATATTTTCATACTAAAATATATATTAATTCCAAAAAATATATACACACCCATAAATAAATCAAAAATCCAATAGCCTCAATGAAACAAATTAAAACCTTTTCCATTATTCTCCCATGGATCCCCTTTTTCCAATTCACAATAGACCCCTACCACCTTCATAATGGGAATATTCCACTATGCCCTGGCGGAATTACTTCAATACAATTACCGAGAGAGAAAAATGAATGTGTATAGAAAGGGGGGAATAATCCTAGGGGGTGGAATGCATATCACCATAAAAGTGAAGGAACCCACCAGTGATCACAATGGGTCATGGAATATTGAAAGGGAAAATTGAATGGGAAGAGTCGATTGACTTCTCTCTAATCCTATATATCCTAGGAATTCATAATCATTTTTGGATTTCCAATTTTATTGGATCAATGAAAATCTATAAACCTGTTTTAAAAAAAATATTAAATTACCCTCCAAAAATTTACCTATCTGGCTCATACTGTAATGCATGTAGATGAAAATCATAATTTTATATCCTTCTAAAAATTAGTATAACTACTATTTTCTATAATTGAAAACATAAATGGTCATTCCATAGTGGGACCCTTCAATTCTCAGCACAACTAACCACTAGGAGTGGTCTAATTAAACTACCTCTAAATGAAAATCTATAACATAATCCAATGACCATGGAATTATATTTTCCATATATAAAAACCAAACTATGAACCCATCATCCTCATGTATGAAAACATCTCAAAATGACCCGTCTCATTGTGTGACCCATGAGTACTCAAGGAATTATATTAGTGATCAAGGAAATCCATGTAATATAAGAGTGTTCAAGGAATTCCCTTGGGAATCCAAAATCTAAAGAGATTGAGACCATTCATATTGTAATTTCAAGGTTTAGTTACAAGGTACCTTATAATGAATTATATTAATAAATTAATCCATATTAGAATCAATCCCTTAAATATCCCATTCGGTTCATGACATTAACATTCATTAGTTTGACAAATCTAATTGGGCATGAAACCATTCAATTCATTCATATAAGTAATAATCATTTTAATATTTCATTCGGTTCACTCTGATAGATTCTATTATACATGGAAATTGGTTCTACATATGTGTAACCAATGCCTTCAATTATATTCAATTTTCTCATTTATTTATATGCAATATTCTTCCCATTTCAATTTTACATTGATCAATAAAGTTGAAGCACATATCAATGGTATATAATGTGGAAGGAAATATTATAATATCCATTAATCTAATAAATGATCATCTAAACATGGTTATATCAAGGTCAAGGAAAACACCAAAATGGTAGAATTGATGAACTTTTCTAATATCTAAAATCCATTTTTTGAATTCAACACACATGAGGTTGTTAACATTGTGGACATAACCACCAATGATGGATCATGTTAATTACATGAGTCTTAGGTTAAATTTCTTATGATTATAAGCATGAAATATAAATTAAACAGATGATGCTCGATGAAATAAATATGCCCACCTATAAATTGAAAAAATTAGTAATATTTAAGATTTGTTTGTAGAACACCTACCACATAATCATAAAAATATGCTCATATAGTATGTGCCTCTAATTAGTCCTATATTTTAATAAATCTATAGAGTAGATCAAATACCTAAAATTGGGGCATATGATCCTACATAAAAATTGAATTTTTGATAGGACTAAGAACAATGAAATATGAAAAAGGAATTAAGATCTTTTAGTGTGGATCCAATGATATTTACATCGATCATATTGGGATATTGACATACACATAGTATCATATCATTGTTTATGACTTCAAAGTGCTCAAAGGGAGGAAATTGGAGGGAATAATCAACTAAAATGAAGAATTTAAATAAGGGTATGATTAAGTTGAAATTTTATGAAAAAAATTAAAATCACCCAGAATATTCCTTTTCATGGTCATCCAAACCATGAAAAACTGTTAATATTCTAGGTAGGAAGGGGGCGCCCGCTTGGTTAGCCAATATAATTTTAGAAACCATGCACCAACTATGAAAAACAACTATGTAACTCTATCTATAGTGTTGGAGTGGTTGTGTGTCCCCTGGAAAATAGTTATTAAAAACAATCCACTATATGCCACCACATTTTCCATCTTTTCATGGTTATATCTAAACAACCGACTTGCCCCACACATTTTATTCTAACCATGCAACATGCCTTTTTATCTCAAAAGGAATAGTTTTGGGCTCTGAACTTGCCCTAGAAACCCCCAAGACCATCAAAAACACATTAAGCATCCATATTAGGTCCATAATAGAAAAATTGACCATAATTAAAAGGATCTATACATGTGAGAAAAATCAGGTTCTTACAGTCTCTTTCTTTTAAATGAACTCTTTCTAGAGCTCAATTTACAAGGGTAGAAAAACAGTGTCTCAGAATTACTCAATCCACTAGGAACTTACATTTGCATCAAACACCCATATCTCATCATGTACATGGCCAAGATACCATCGATCCCATACTTGTGGGATAGATTTGACTCAAAGAACCTTCATGATCTGGTCAATGATGCATATAGGATACTCCTCAAAAAAGCATCAAACCATAGTTGAACTTCATTAGGATCAAATGTATGTTATTTCCCAACATGATATCGGTGAATTTTTAAAACATGGAAGACATTTTTAATGGGATAGTACCTATGAGATAGTAACAAATAATAAGATACATCCCCAAATATCTACAGAATCACAAAAGGCACCCCATAACAAGGTGAAGACATCTCATTCCTCAATATCTATATATTCCCTAGAATGGGTGATACCCAGAAGAAAAAATTATACATGACCTCAAACTCTAGAGGTCATTGATAGTGATCAACATAATATTTATATCTATACTGAGATGTAGACATACACATCCTGATCAGCTGATCCTACTATTAATTCTACTTCATAAGACAATGACCATGTAGGGGTGCCTCTCCTTTTAATATATATCTGAAGGGTGAACGACGTGTCCTATAATAAATGACCTCAAAAGGATCCATCTTAATTATCTACTGAAAGGAGTTATTATAGATTAAATCAATGATAGGGATATGCCCCTCCAAAGATCCACTAAAATCAAGGACACATACTCATAGAATTCCCGCTAACACCTACATCATTCGTTTCATCTCTCCATAAGTCTGAGGGTGAAAGTTTGTGCCTAGAAACACCTTTGTTCCCATATAAATAGAAAACACCATCAATAACCATGATGTGAAATGACTATCCTTGACTAAAATGATAGTAAAATGGACCCAATATTATATTATGGCCCCAAAGAAATATAACATTTGAATCTTGTCAACTGAAAAAGTATCCTGGAAAAGAATGGAGTGGGATACTTTTTTAGTCACTAAATAATTACCCATAATACATCTTTATCTCATGTAGACCATAGTAAACCAACTACAATGTCAATGGAAACATCATCTCACTTCAATTCTAGTACTGGAAGTGATGATAACAATCCATTAGGACTATTATTCACTGCTTTTATCTGTAGATAGGTGGAACACCTTATAATAAGGCCATCTATATGATGTTTCATCCCATGCCACCAATATTGGCATTATATATCTCAATACATCTAGAAGATTACTTGATGATCATACCAAATATAATAATGGTACGTTCCCATTAACTCATCTATCATATCCATAAGAACCCTGACATGTCCAAGAATACATATTATGTCAACTCTATCCACATGCTAATCTAGAGGCTAGTCATCTTTTGAAATACCCTAACAGATAACCAATACATCATGATAAAACTATATATTTCTCTTTACCTTACCAAGGAGGGATGAGGTAACTATCATTATTGATAGATAAAACTACTCTTCAATGCCATAGAACTCTAGATGTATCTCAGATAAAAGATCCATCAATTTTTATTCATCATTGTCTTCCCATAATGCTTTTTCCAATGTTTTATGACTCAGCCAAACATCTATCATATTTCCTTTTCTATTCACATTGGAAATATCACAATTGAATGAATAAATATATTCAACCCATATTCAATTTATACAATTTATATCGCACTATGTAATGATATATTTTATGATCTTGTGGTATGTATACACCACAATGATCTCACCCATCAGTTAGTGTCTCGTGCAATGTAAGTTATGGACAACTACAACAAGCTCAACATCATGCATTTTGTTATTTATCTCATGAGGCCTCAACATTAAAGATCCACGAATACTAAAATCTATCCTCCTACATTAATACTAGTCCCAAGAAAATTACTAATGCATTACAAAAATTTGTGTAGGTTCTTCTAGGATCTACCAATATCAGAATAGGTGCAATGGAAAGCCCCGTATAAACTACTAAAACTATTTCTCACACTCTTTTGAAAAAATGAACATAAAAACATTAATTGTAAGACAAGTAAGAGCCACAACAAGGAATTTAATGTCTTGTATGAAATTTGTGAAATATGCACCAAGTCGTAAGAAGCTCTGTATATCAAACACTATCACAGGCTTCTCCTTGGATACAACAACACTCACCATCTCAAAATCAATATAGACTCCAAATTCCATGATAATATGACCCATGATGTGACAATATTCAATCCAGAAGTGGAACTTTACAATCTTGGAATAAAAATGAAGCTCTCTCAATGTAATCATAAAAATTTCAATGTTATTTTCTTGGTCACTAATATTACAAGTGTACACCAATTTTTCATCCATAAATACCATGACAAAAGTATCTAGATAGGGTTGGAAAACCCTATTCATTAATTCTATGAAAATAGTGGGCATGTTAGTCAGACTCAATGGAATAAAGAGGTACAAATATAGGCCATACCTACTACAAATATTTGTACGAGGTATATCTTATGGGATAAATCACAAAATATGATTTCCCAATATCAGTTAGATCTATGAAAACACCCTAAATCCATATACATGGTTAATGGGATCATCGATTCAAGGTAGTGGATATGGATTTTCATTTGTAAGTTGGTTCATCGATATGTCTTCGACGTGTAGATGAAGGGTCCCATCCACCTTTTTGGCGAATAACATAGTTGAATAGTAAGTGTATGTGTTAGGATGCATTAAATATTTGGAAACAAGATCCTCTAACTGCTACTCGATATCTTGGAGACTAGTATTTTCCATCTAGTATTGTGAATGGACACAATATCTACTCCTCAAATGAGGTAAATCATAAACTCTAGCTATCTATCCTATGGTAGGATATTAAATATGATATGAAAATAAATCGTGAAACAATATAATACATGATGAAATTCAACCATATGTAAAAAATCATCATCCATGACGAGATTGGAAATCAACATGTAACTCCACATATCCCATGATGCTTTAGTATAGCTCTACTGTCCCGGACATCCCACTAACCATTATTTGGAAAACCAATTTTATCTAGTAATTTAAATGATACACTATAGTGATAGTTATCAATAATGGTTTGGTATATAACCAACCAATCTATCACGATAATGACATTGATGTATGTAGTCTTGAGAGAAAATATTCCCAATAAGAAAGTGTAATTGCATACCTCAATGGAACAGTCCATTCACTGGAATACTCCATCCTTCCATACTCCCAACGGTGTGTCTAGGGTCATTACACCATATTAATATTGTATTTCAATCCCAATACATTCCATAATATTTTAGGAGACAAACGAGTTTCAGTAATATATATAAAAATAAATAGACATTTTAATGGAGGTTACTACAATAGTACATTGTTCTATAGATAGTCATGTAGCCTAATCCTCAGGTATCGGTTTTCATTAATTAACATGATTTGATTCTCAATCCTATGAAATAGTTGGACTACTATGATCATGAACACTCTGCTAGAACGTCTGGTAATCTAATTTATAGCGACCATGATTGTGACCTCCTCCTTAGAAATTAATAACGATGCCAATCCAAGTCCCTGACTAATAGTCTGTAAAATAACATTCATGAGATGATAGAGCTGGTGCACATTGTCTTCTACTAGAAGATGATGGAATGGTCTTACAGAATCTCTAAAGATGCACTATATGGCAAAAAACTCAGTACTCAAAAGGGTGTTTTTCAAAATGAGGATTCAGTATCCTGGGTTGCTACTAAAACCCCACACCAGTATAGGCATAGATCCTTTCTGGATATTCATGAACCCCATGGATATGTTAGCTCTCATTAATCTATGGAAAGAACTAACCAAAGATAGAATCCTAGAAATCACCCCATACCCTTCTCTGTTGGTGAGCATCCTGGGTAATTTGATCCCATAAGTTCATGAATGAATCATGTACTATGTTGGTAGGAAGCATTACCTTCCACTATAGTAGAGTCTTCAGTTGCTCAATGTTGGACAATGTGGCCCCCATCTAAGGCTCAAAATCCTATGGACCTCCATCCCCTGAGAAGGTAGGGCAATGTTGCTGCTATAACACATGGGTTGGATTCAAAATAGTTATAAGTTGAGGTGATCCTTTCTTATACTACATCAAACATAGGAAAATATCATGAAATTTTGAATCTATACCCAAACTCTCTACCAAAGGTGGTGAATCAAGTGTAACTCTTAGTGGTAATACTAGTAGCTCATGGCTCAGTACGTTTGGAAAATGGTAATCACCACCCTTTTTACACATGACTTGAGGAATTCCTGGAATCATTGGTCTACAAATCCTAAGAACATGACTCATATAAAGCTTGAATATAATGTATACCAACACTAATAGAATCTTAATGAATGTAAAGGGATAACCCCTATGGTATACAACGCTAACTACATGCTTATAAGTCCATGTGTTTTTAATTTCTCATGTATAATTACAGTAGTTCCAGTATATGATGTGTCAATTATAAAAAGAATCTCCATCTACATACATCCATTTTATTTTATAATTTAGTATAACCTTTTAAGGATTTATTTAATTATTTTAATATATCAAGATTTATTTAAAATGAGTTGTATTTCCCAATGAATCAGTGTCCATACTCCTTATATCTAAGATCAACACCCATTTAATTTTTAATTATATGAATGGCTTGATAAATTAATCATTCCGATAGATGTGGTCTCGTATACCTCCTGAATTGAAATAGTCAATCACTCAACCAAATCCCAAAAGCATCATAAGTTTAATATTGTTATCAGATAATCATAATATAGTCGTATGAATATCGAAAAATAAATGTAATGAAATTTAACAATATGAAATTGAAATATACATGGATTGATAATTCAAGGCTCATATAATGATTTATGCGACAAATTTTTTTACTCTGATGTCATTTTTCTATGGAAGAATGAAATACTCATTAAGAATAATTGTAATAAGAACAATACAACATATGTGTCACCCAATGATGAAATGATATAAATTTTAATTGGCAAACACATATCAAAAATAATAATTCAGGAAACTCATCTTCTACCATGAACATGGTTATGCTGCACCCAAGAACAAATTTTAACCATATTATGATGTGTTCATAATATCCCACAAATTGTATCAAAAAAATAATGTAATAATGTAACTAATCTTGATTCCACTACGGGATGCCTCAGACAGAGATAACAATTAGAGGTTCCATGAGAGAGGTTGGCCACATGGCCTCAAGCACAAATTCTAGAATACCATAGGATACCGACTAGTAGTGTATGAATAGTGTTTATATATGAGGATATTATTCCATCAAGACTATAGTGAAACAAAAGGGATAAATTAAATAGAAGTTAAATAAAAAAATTAGTAATAGTAATTAGAAGACATAACTTAATAGGACTGAAGTAATAAATAACTAAGTAAATGAAAATGATAATAATATCCAAAAGGAGATGATGATATTTCATGTATGTACAAATATGGAGAACAAGGATATAAATAAACATACAATAAATGCAATATTAAATTACAAAAATCCGAAAACTATGCCAGGAATCCCAAGCTCCAGTTGCATATTATGAAATCTAGAAATCAAGTATCTGAAGCCAACCACTTCCCTTTTTCTACACAATCATACATATAGTCTACTTGGGTACCAATTCTAGCCCTTATAGTGCGTGAGATAAATAACAATAATCCACACAAATGATGACTGTAACATCGTTTCCATGTTATATTAATTAAACTAGTGTTAACGTATGCATGTATAAAAGTAAATAAGTACATTAACAGAAATACCAAATTACCAGATTCATCCATCATATGGTGTCTAAACATGTAACCAATTCCATAATTGATTAAGATCCAGTTTATATAATTATTTCACATGAGTTAAAATTGAAACTAACATTTCTGATAAGATTTAATAGTGAAGGATCAATTGTTAATATAGAATCCATGATTGTATTTATAATGTTGAGGTTCTAATGAAATAACGAAGGAAACATTTACCACATTGGTCACAAAATTAGTAATTACTTCAAACAAGGTAAGGGGTAAGAATATAATACAAGGAGGATCATCTAATTCATTCCCAAATATTGAATCTAACATAGTCAAAGGAAAACATCCAATATAGAACATGATAATAAATGGATAAGACTAATGATGTAACCACGTCACTTCACATCCATAGACTCCATACTTGATCCATGGAGTGTATCTAAGGAATCCTATAAAAGTAATGGAGGG
Organism: Viscum album; assembly: GCA_963277665.1. NCBI lineage: Eukaryota > Viridiplantae > Streptophyta > Magnoliopsida > Santalales > Viscaceae > Viscum > Viscum album. The sequence continues at coordinate 1,480,206,120 of OY728142.1, read as the reverse complement.
GTCCTAAAGTGTAATATCATAAATACACTAATATGTGATGATCATGTTCGGTGGTGGGACTCAACCAAGGGAATCATCATCCTTGAATCAGAATTTCGTCCATAAGTGCTCATGAAATTCACATAATAATTCAAAATATAACCCATTATTGACCATTCCGATTGTAATTTAAATTAATTGTTACATGTATACATAAAATGAATTCATTGAATAAATTATTCTAGGTGATAATCATTCCATTTAATAATCTTTAGGGTTTAATCATGTGCATTTCATAATTTTGACAAGGGTAATAGGGCATTTGACCATTTATTTCAGTCGTATAAATAATAGTCATTTAACAAGTTACTTTGGTTGACTCAGTTTCCTTCAATTATACAAGGAATGTTTTGCTACATTTTTGAAATCATTCCATTGATTTAATTCATTGAGGTCAAGTCATATATATAGAATATATATTCCATGTTAATTTAATATTGATTTATTAAATTTAATTTCATAACATAGGTTGGAGAAAAGGAAAGAAACATTATAATAGACATTAATCAATTAAAAAGTAATCTAAATGAGGATGTATTTACATTATAAATGTCATGAAACACACCTGAATAGTGGAGCTAACAAACAAGTTATATCTCTAAAATACTAATTATACAAATCACCCTACATGGGGTCGTCGATGTTGTGGACTTAACAACTAATGATGGATAACATTATTATAATGAGTATTATAATATAGTTCTAATAAATATAATAATAACATATAAATTATAAAGGTGATCCATGATGAAATCAGTGAACCAACATATCAATTTATAAAATGATGAATCTTGATAAGTGAGTTATAGACCACCTACCTTATACTCATATGAATCTACTATTCCTTTATCAACCTCTATTTTAACAAATATTAGTAGAGATATGACGATTGGTACAATACACTAAAATCGGGACAGATTATCCAACATTCAAATAGAATATTTGATAGAAAGAATAATGTATAAATATTAAAAAAGAATTAATATCATGCCGACATAGAACCAATATTTTGAACGATGATCAAATCAGGCTCTAGATGGGCACTGAGTATCAAATAAATGTTTAATCCTAAAAATATGCACAAAAGGGGGGACATCGAAGGGGAAATAAACATGAATTAAACAAAAAAGGAGGGTTTAATTTAGTTAGGTTTATGGTAAAATGTAGAAAATCATCCAAAATTATCCATTAAATGGTTTTCCAAAAAGTTTGAAAACCTTTAATGTTATAATCTTGGAAGGGAAACTAAAACAGTTTGGTGATATAGTTTGGAAAATCAATTTAAAACCATAAAAAATACATCTACAATTTTTTATATATTTTTTTCCAGGTTGTAAGGCCATGTGATAATCGTTGGGGAAAGTCATGTGCCTCATACGACCCCAATTTCGATCCTTGTATAGTTAGATCTTAAAGTGAGGCCTTCCCCATACGATTTATTATAACCATGTGATATGAATTATTCTCTAATGATCCAGTTATGGGATCCGATCTATCCCTAGAATGTCATGAGACCTTCAATAACTCATTAAAATCCATATTAGATCCATAAACAAAAATTAGACCAAAATTAAAAGGATCTATACCTATGTAAGAAAAGTGTTCATATTATGAATGGGAAACCTCGATGTAAAGTTTAGTTAGTGAGATTATGGGAGTTACATCCCTGATTCATCAAGATGGTAATTTTTTCTAGTAATGGATTCATGGGGATAGTACAAAGAACATTATCAAGAGGATGAGTCCAATTCATTTGGAAGAAGGTTGTTAGCGTCTTTGGGAGGATAGAAACAGTGTGTTCATGGATGGACTTGATTTATCAATGGTGTCTCTTATTTAACTTATGAGGTTTCTCTTTTTAGAGCTCGGTATTATTATAGAAAAAGGGATAAGGAAATAGCTATGTGATATTTCATGATGTAGAGGTATTGGATCCATGGTGTCCAAAGGCCTATTTCTCTATGTCATTGAATTATATGGAACCCAACAAAGCATGGGTTGATTCTTAATACTGATTTATATTGTATAATGGGTAAAATGAAGTGGTGTGGTGGGGTTTATTAGGACTTAAGAGGTTTAATAGTTGTTACCTTCTATTCCAATTTTGTTTTATGGGACTCACATTAGTTGAAGGATTCCACTTTAGTCGAAATCCATCAATTATTTAATGTCTGGAACATTGGATTGGATAAGAATGAAACTAATTCTATGTTTTCAAACATATTCCTCAAAAGACTCACTGCCAACCCATATTCCATCTCATATTAGATTTAGAAATGTTGGTCCCGTAATAATAATCTTATAAAATTACTGCATACCTAGAAATATGGAAACAAGATATTTAATTTTATAGAGTCAAGGTCCTAAAATAATTTATAGCCCATCCACTACTCTAGAAAGGGATATCTTCAACTAAAGTGTGTGATATTCATTAGATATGTCTCCCTCATAATTCACTACTTTTAACCACCAGGATTATTTTCATTTCCATCCCTAAGGGATTTTCCCTCCAATATCCCATTGACTCCACCCTCATTATTAACATAAAATAATTTGTTGTTGTTGTAATATAAAACATATACTTTTCAAAACTAACCAATGAAGAATTAATTTTATAGGGTTTAAGATAAAAGGATAATATGATTACTGTTGGTCGGAGTGGACAGTAAGAGGGGGTGAATTGAGTTCCAATTAAAATTTCTGTTAAAATATTGTCTAGTTAAAATCCCCTGATTTATAAAATAAGTTAAACTGTAGTGAACTTATACAGATTGTAAATGTTCACTTAGCTTCTCAAAGATTGATTAGGTCTCAGTTAATTTAACCACAAGGTAAAACTAACTTTTTAAGATAACCTATTGATTTACAATAAGTGTAAACACTTGCTAATTTAACTATAAATGTACCTTCAAAATAGTTTTGAATTTCAAAGTAATAATATCGGAATAAATAAGATATATGTAGTATACTTTAAAATTAAATAAAAGATGCACAATAGATATAAAAAAAGTTTCAGTCTCAATCAGAGACTTAGTCCTCTAAAATATATATAAATTTGATCCACACCCTGGATCGAGGTTAACAACAGTTTTACAAAACTGTCCAGGCCACGCAGGGACCTCTATCACTGTTCTTTGTGGGAAAAAAAACAAAGACCAGGTCACACAAGGACCTCTTCCACAGATGAAGTGGGTAAATAGAAGTTAGGATAATTTGAGTGAGGATTTTGATATCCTCCAGTTCAGTGGAGGATACAGTGTGTGTAAAGATATACATAGTACACGAAACTGCTCGAAAGTTAATAAATAAATCACGTAGAGAAGATAGATGAGAGTTTAGAAAGATATACTGATTATCAATGTAGCTCTGGACTCATCGTATTCAGCAGGAATGCTTCTTAGTCCTTCTCTGGTTTTTCTATTGAAAAACAGAGTGTCGTAGTTCATCTTGTCTTCTTCTGGAGTGAGAAAGATCTCTTGATTCATCGTGTGTTCTTCAGCAGTATTGGATTTCACTCATGAGAGTTCTCTGAAGGTCTTTCAATCTCTTTCATGTTCAATATTGTTCTTCTTTTTCAGCACAGTGCACTTCAGTGTATGTAAGGTCTTCGTGTTGTATATTCACACCTGCATACCGCTTTTCGTGTACTGCATCTCAGTCTTTCTTATATTCCACCAGTTCTGAAGTAGGAATGATTCTCTTCTCATAGGTACGAGATACGGTTTCTTGACATGCCAACAACTATCATTAAATAACATTAATTGCATTAAAAACAACAAATATGACCATTAGAATTATTTAAATAATTTTGATAAAAACATAAGAAACGGTGTCACAGTGATTATGGAAACGGTTTCTTCTTCACGGTATGTGGTTCATGGTATGAGCTTTATGGTGTGAGCTTCACAGTATCAGGTCATGGTGTCTGGTCACGGTGTTTGGTCATAGTGCCTGGTCATGGTGAGTGGTCACGGTGTCTGGTCACGGTGTCTGGGTCACGGTGTCTGGTCACGGTGAGTCCTTCACGGTGTGTCCTCCATGGTGTCTGGGTCACGGTGAGTCCTTCACGGTGTCTGGGTCATGGTGAGACCTTCACGGTGTGTCCTTCACGGTGTTTGGGTCACGGTGAGTCCTTCACGGTGTCTCCATACTAAGACAAATATCTGTATTTTGACTAAGAAACTGATATGCTGAATATGGATTAAGGTTAATAATTAGAGAGTAAGAGAATGTGAATCATAAATATAAAGGTGTGATAATATATGTGAGATTTGTAATTATGAATAAGACTTTTAAATAATAAATAGAGTAATTAACATCCATAAGATTTTTTATTATAAAAACATGATGTGTAGATATTTTTGAGATTGAAGAGCATTAGAAAGATGTTAAATGAAGATCGAGATTAATTAACAGTAATGATATTTTTGATCATTAAAACATGATTAACACATGAGGAGTCCAACAATTAGCCTTGTGGATACTTAAACATAGACAAGATTTATTAATTTTGAGACTGTGAAATAAATATATACCTCTTTTGTAATATTTTAATCATAATCCACATGAATGAAATTACATAAAATGATTCATTAATTACCAAGAATATATATTTTATAATAAAAAATCATAAAAAAGTGGTAAAAGATAATATACATAAAATTATATATGTTTATAAAATAACATATGTCTAAAATTATACAATTTTATATGAAGAACCATTACAATGATCAAATCATTGAGGCGATATTATTCAATGGACTAATTTTGTGTAAAAAATATTAATAAAAAAATTTTAAAATGTGATATATCATAAAATTTCATTTTCATACATAATCAGGGTTATATATAATCAATGAATAACTGAAATATCCCAATGAAATAATTTTTTTATGAAATACATACCACATTGAAACATTCAAGAAAACTCCCTAAGGATGTTGTAATTAGAATTGAAACATAAACAACCATGAAGTATGAATGGTTCATGATATAACATGTAATGTAGTAGTATATAAACCATATATAATAATTTGGTCCTTAACTTTAAAGTGTGCTTTATTATGAGGAAAATGTAACAGAATCCCTTTCCTCTAGTTTGAATCGTCACGTATGTTATTTATCATCCAAAATAATAAAAATATTCTAATTATTTATATAATTAGTTAGGTTTTTAATGATTATTATTGAATATATTTTATTCAATACCATGTTATATTTATGTACAAATTCAATTAATTTCATGTCGAATGATTTTATGTTATTCAGTCCATATGTCCAAAATGTATTTTGTAGGTTGACTATAGTAAATAATTTCATTTGTAAAGCATCTACATAATATTTTTTAAAAGGTTAGGGCCGAATCCTAATTTATTATTAAAGAAAAGAAAAGGCCTCTTTAACGGGGTAGACGGAGACCCATTACATTACCCGAAGGCCCAGTGTGCATTTATCCCAATACATGACCCATAGGCCCATTTTTTGGCCCAATGCACATTCTGTGAATAATGATGGTTGATCGTATGTACGAATTATTAGACTTTATATTTTTTTATGATCACAATGGAATAAAGGTATGTGTTACATTATATACCAAGAATAATGATTATATCATAAATATAAAATTATTTCTCAAAATACACTTTTATAAAAAATTAACTGGATTTAGTAATGAAAAATGAGTCACATTACTTCATAGTGGTGGTAATCCTCTTGTATGCACTAAGGACATTTCCATATTTCAATGAATAGAAAGGAAAAACATATATGATACATTAAATTAAAATAATGAAAAATATATATTTATTAAAATATATATACATTAAATACGTCATCATAAATTGTTTCGATAGGTGAGGATGGAATATAAATTTCATCTGTTCATGGGAAGGTAGTCCAACATACACAAGAATGATGGTTTTGTTTCCCATTTCCTAGAAGAGATGATGGATATAGGTTATTCAATTAAAATAATGAAATATATTTTTATGGGTGGTTTTGGTATTTATATATCATCATAATTAATATTATTTTAAAATTCTATAAGAAGAAATAAATTAAAAATCATTGTCTAAGAACGATGCCTATTATTTTGAAAACCTCTTTAGGTTTCAACCAAAATCATTCATATGAGGATTATCAAATCAAATCAATGAATATTATATTTTTTAATAAAACTCAATAACGTATTTGGGATTTTATTGTCTAAACCACTAGCATTTTTATGTTCAATGAAATGGGGGGAGTGGATTATATATTATATGTGTGGGTAGGTGTACATTTTTAATAAAAAATAAAATAACTGATATTAATAATTTTTCAAAGAAATAATTCCCCAAACTAATATATTTAAAATAAAAGATCATTATGTGTCTAAATAATATAATAAATAATATTTTGATCATTTTTTGTCACTTTTTTAAAATTTTACCTTTTTTATCCAGAGTTGACCCTATTTGACAAGTATAATGATAGTAATGTTTTAAAATTTTGGGGTTAAGATTGTTACTACAAAAGTAAAACTGGTCAAAAAATTGACCATTTGAAATATATTCAACAATATAAATATCTCATGCCCCAAGATATGTTTTTTAGAAAATTGAAATCATTTAATAAAATATTACATATTATAAAATATCCATAATTTTGTTTTTTGAATCTAATATTTTAATTTGACGTTAAATATAACAACATGTAAATTGAATTAAAATATAATACATTTAAAAATCATTTACAAGTTAGATTTATTTAAAAACATCACGGAACAAAATATTTCATTCCATTTATATTCCTTTTAATATTTTTAATATAATTAATTTTACTTTTTCCATTAATCGAATAAATTCTCTATCTATGTTTCATATCAATTTAAGGTAGTTATTTGATTATTAAAAATTAGAAATAAATACCCATGATAAATAACGTATATATTTAGAACCCCTATTTGAGAATCAGAAGAAATTTTTTCAAACTATTGAAAAAATATTAATGTTTCTAAAATATAAAAACTACCATTTTTGTCTTTACCTATTACTTATTAATTATAAAAGATAAAATCAATCAAATATGTAATAATGTTTCCATATATTCTGGGAATAGATGGAAATTTCAAAACTAAACTCATACAATAGAATAAAATAATGTTTTGGGGTAAATATTTAGTTCATAACATTTTAATTTTAAACATAATAATTACATTTTCCATTTCCATGGTTACAATTGTTTACTAAACTAAATATTGAAAATGACTAAAAACAAAAAGATCCTATTTTCTAAATTTGGGCCTTCAGAATAAAAAAACTCAACACATTTTCATATATTCAATTCACAATTATTATTATTTTATTTCATAATAATTACACAAAAGTGATGAAATACATTTTTCCAAAAACAATTTTTTTGGTATAAAAATACTTTAACAACATTTTAAAGTATACAAATAATATAAATGAATATAAATAGATTATATTTAATAATAATTAAAAATTATATTTTAGATCAAATTCAATATAGAATATTAGCCTGTATGTACTATAATAGAAAATACATCCTTTAATAAAATTCATCATTTATTCAGTATCCATTGAAAAATCATTCATTTATGAAAAATAAAAATATTTCACCATTTCATAATTTTTACAAGAAGGTTTTAAAAATTATATAATATATATAGAATAAAATTAATAATTATACTCAAAATTAATTATTTTTTTATCTCATGAAAGGAAATCGAAGCTATTTTTTTATTAAAACTTATTTCTGTAGAATAAATTTTCTTTTAAAAATGATTACTTATTAAATAAGAATTTAACAATATATTTATATTTATTATGAACTCTAAATATAAATCAATTTCATTATTTAATTAAACCAATTAATAATCTAAAATTTAATAGTTAGGTTATAATAATCATATTTAAATAATAATATTTAATGTTTTATTTAGGCATGGTGTTGTATTTGGTATATGTTATTTTACATACATATCTTTTTTTTAATTATACGGTTTTACATTATTCCACAATTTAATAAATTTTATTTTTGAAATTTGAACATGGGATTTGTAATGAATTATTTTAAATAAGAAAATACGTTTTTTAAATCTAATATCATAAAAAGGGTAATCAAAACATCCAATTGAAAAGAGGGAAATGGAATTTTGAAGGCCATCACATAACTTTATTTCCCAATAGGAAAAAATTAGAATAAGTGGAAATATATATATGAATAACAAATATAGTATGAAAATAATTATATAGAGTTATAGAGATCATTGATCATATGCTATTGAATTATCAAGATGATGTTAATGACCACAAATCCATAACCCATTAGCCATGAAATAGACAACTAACTCTTCAAAAATATTGGAATTGTAATAAAACAAAATTAGTTTTGAGAAAAAAATAAACCTTATGTGTATCTATAAATGAAGTTTTCAATTAATTGTTCCATTTTTAAAACCATAGAAAAAATTTATAGGAATAAATATATATTAATACATTTAATATTCTTATAATATCTGTTAAAATCATATATGTTATATAATATTCATTTTTTCATTTGAAAAATAAATTAGAAAATTAAACATTCATATAGAATTATAAAAATTATATATAATAAATTTAAAACGGTATAGAAAAAATGAAAAGACCATAAAAACATTTCACAATGTAAAAAAAATTTAATTTTTTTTTGATAAATATCGACACTGAAGAAAAATATACCCGATAAAGAAGAGAAATAACATCGAATCATCTCTTAATCATTCATCTATAATGAGTAAACATGAAATGAATCCTCAATCATTATTAATAAATGGATATTCTTGTTAGGTAATTTAAAGAAGGATATTTAAATTTATTTTTCATTAATCACTAAAAAATCCCTAATATTAAAATAAAATCCCATAATATTCTTCCCAAAATCAATATAACAATTATAAATTAATTAATTTATATAAAAAAAATTCATACTAACTAGGTCGTGTCATAAGATTTTTGAAATATCAGGACATTTATCGAGATGTATAGTCCTCGTTTTGAGGTTTTCTTTTAGCCTTTTTGGTATAACGTTTGTGGGATTGTTTCAGGGTGTTTTGGGTGAAAATTTGATAATTTTGGAAGAAGAGGGTAGTGCATGGTTGGCGCATGGTTTTCTCAAATCACACACCTACACCCATAAAATCATCACTCCTGAGATAGAGGATTATTTCATGATTGGAACATAGTTTTCTAAACCATCCCCCCTTAAGTGAAATTGTGCTCCCCTAAAGTGAGGCACAAAAATATAGTTCATTATTTGGGAAAACATTATGCCCTATATAATAAAATGTACACATAGAATACTTATGCGTCAATGAAATTATAAAGAAACTCCAAACCTATTTTTATTAATCCCTAATCACCATTAATCATAAATAAACACATTCTAATAAATTTATAAGCACACAAATGTACTCTTAGGCCACACAAATTCCATTCATGATGAATCAAAAAATGATTAAAGGATATACACCACTCCAGGTAAATAATCTCCACATGTGTGGTTTACTCTATATTTTTAAACCCTATTTCCAAGTGAAGATTATTTTTTATATTATAATTGTAAATGGGATTAGATATTGGTTTTGGTATATCTTAGTAAATTAGATTTTTATCTAGGATTTGGGTTGAGATCTCATTCTTCATTATGTACATGATCTTTTCACATCAATTGTGGGATTTATAGTTTAGTAAATGATCATCAACAATCATTATATATGTTTTCTATATTGAAAATCTAATATTATTTAATATATTTATGTGTATGAATTTGCGATATCGAAATTTACATTTTTTTAAATTACTTCATTTTTGGAATAATTAATTGGTTAATTAATAAATGGAATGATTTGATTATAAAAATGATTGGATATTGTGATAATAAAATCAGTCATTAAATGAATACAATTAATTGGATGATCAATTTGATTATTAATATATAAATTATTGTAATTAAGGGATCGTTGGATTAACCATTAGGGGTTAGTGAAGCAAATTATTATAATTTTATAAAAGGTTTAATGGAGAATTATTTATATTATTCAAAATGAATAATGTTTTGAATGATGATTATTTTGGTAATTGAAATAGTATACCATGATGTGAGAGGTTTATAAGTAGTTTAATAATGATTAAATTTATAAAATGTGACATATGTTGAATGAGTGATTGAATTATCATTGGGATTTCAGACATGGAATGATGATTAAAAGCCCAATAGGTTCTAGAAATGATGTTATAGGTCCTAATCCATGCATGTAAAAATTATTGAATGGTACATGGATTGGTTTTCCAAGTACCCAATAAGTGTAAGACATGGAGAGATTCTCCAAAATACCATGGGGTGATAGACATGATGTTATACACCCTTGATATTGGCATTAGACTATGATTTCAAGTTGTCTGGTTTAGAATTGAATTGAAATTGATAATGAAATCCCATGTTATATTGAATTGTATTAACTTCTGTGATATGGTTCATACTCCAAAACATGCAGAAGCATGTATTGAAGGTTTCAGTGTTATCAAAAACACGTGGGAAAGGATTTAGTAAAATAAGGAATAAAAGAATATGTAAAACGTTTATAATATTTAATTTGCGTAATTCTATACAAAACTGCGTAATCTATTGTTGACTTGATATTTTTTGGACATTGTTGGAGGTGTTTTACTATTTTGTACTCACGCCCCTCTTGATCTACTGAATTGGAACCAGAATAGAATATATGACAGAAGGACTCGATATGGGAATATACATATGCTGATGGATAAGTTGTGATAGGGAATGGATAATGGAGGTAAATATAATATCCCTACATGCATATGAGATTATTAGTGTGTATTTATCATTGTGATTAACTTAGACAATTAAAACATATTTTTCTTGACATATCTACTTTTTTAGTTTTGAGTATTGATTTTCTGTTTTGGTTAGTATCTGATACTACTATAATTCTTGTCATGATTATTTTCAATTACCTTTTATTTATTTAATACATATATTAGGATAATTTAAAATAGAGGGTATATTATCCCCATGTAATATATATTATACCATTGATGTTTTTTAGTAGCCTCTAGTATGAGAGGAGGAATTCTTAAGGTCATGTTTCCAACCATATCACGGCACATGCACGTGGCACCTTAGTTGGGACATCGCGAAGTCATATTAGTATATTTTTTTCATTAATTTTATTATGTCTTAGTATTTGGGAATGAATTATTTGAGACTTGTATGAGTGAGTCCATGGTCAGGAGATTATTTGTGGTAGTAGCTAACCTTTGTATGAGGGTAAAGGCCTAGTACCCATGTTGGTATTTTTATTATTGATGTTTGTGATTACAGTTGGATGTTATTTAATGTCAAGGGAAGATATTTTGTGATATGTTAATGCTTTGTGAGATTTTATGAGTTTTGAATCATGTAATAGTATAGAATTAGTGTTGGGAATATATATATATATATATATATCATTCTAGTTATTCATGAATTAATTTAACATGCATCCTTTCTAAGAATGAATGGAAATAAAGGTTATGGGAATGTTTTTATAATTTAATCGGTTTCCTTTGTAATTGTTATTTCACTTAAAATAATCCTTAATTTAAATTAGATATTGTAAAATTCTTAAAAATGTTGGAAATTAGAGTCTACTATGAAACTGGGATAATGACAATGTTTATACACTTGTTAATAGAGACCTAGAGGAGGGATGTTTTTGGGTAGTAATGGAACCTTAGCTTTGAGCGTGTAGTGTGGTGTGGGAATGAATTGATATGGATTATTGTTATTCCATATTACATGAATGTTTTATCAATATTTATGTGCCCTGAGATACGATTTGTAACTATAGAGTTATGCCTCGATGAAAAATCTCATTGGGTGGAAGAAATGTGGATATGTTTGGGAATTATCAAACAATAGGGAATATTGAGGCTTTAGAAGTTACAAGTGTTGAATTCAGAGTTAATTTGTATGAGATTTTTATAATATATATTAGGTTTATGGAGAGAGACCCGGGGAGGGTTGTGAGAAATATGTTTGACTGAACGTGGGAGTTGACATTTTGGTACCCTATGAGTTTCACCAGATTTTGTGGACATAAGGAAGCTGATTTAGGGATTGATTCTATCGAGATGATTATTGACCCCAAGGAGACTCTTGGTGAGAAGTGAGATAAAATTAATCCTTACATGTTACATGGTCAAGTGAAGCATTGGTCGGATATCTATACATGAAATAGACAACTATAGAATATGGTTGGGACGTACATTGTAGTGAAGTCGTTTAATCACTTTTACCCTGAGATGCTCTTAAAGGGTAGGTAAAAAGTGTTCATGAGGCTGACATAGGGGAGTAAATCTATGATGGAAAATTCATGATGATTTATAAATTTGGAGTGTGTTGTTCCGACACTGTTTGGAGATATGGTAACTAGGGATAACTGATTTCATGATTGTATTAAATATGATATTATTTACAAGTTTAGCATTTTCATGTTAAATAAATTTTCATGGGTAGTGGAGCAGGTACTCATATCATAGGGGAACCTAACAGAGGTTCCAAGTGGAGGAAATTTTATTTTTTTGGATGACCATAAGGTAAGACTTATGAGTGTATGAAGAATAACTATGAGAATGATGACTAGAGTAGTGGAAAACGAAGTGGCAAGGGGGAAGGATTAACTACATAGTACATTACAGTAGTTATTTTCCACGAATATTATTGGTAGTGTCTGTTTTGTGGATAGTGTCCCTAACCTCTGGTAGAGTGTTGATCTTGAGGTAGGAATGGACATATATAATGGTTATATAAGAACCCTGACATGTGGGCTATGAAAGAGGATCTTGCGATAACCAGTGTATTGGATGGATAACTTTAACATCATACCAATCTAGAAATAGTGTTTTTCAATTGGGTTATGATGATTAAGACACGTCCGGGGGTATGGTTAGGAGACATCTGTTTGTGAAATTAGTGTTCTCTCATGGTAGCCTAGTATCATTTTTTGTGGGTTCTTTAAAACCATAACATTTACATCTTTTAAATTAATGTTTCTATGGACTGGATAATAGAATATTGAGCTCAAATTTATTCTTACCATATGAGAGTTAAATTAACATCTCCATATGTTGACAATTATACTCATCATGGAAGTTGGGATAACTATATTGTCCTTGTAAGGAAAATCCATTAGAAACTACGGGACCTCACCACCTAGGTTGAACGTATTGTGGAGGATGATGGAGGTGTAAATATTGATTTCTATCAAACTATAGTGGACCATTTCCAAGATGTGTTTCCTGTGGAATTATCAGGGATACCACGTGAATGTGATATGGATTTTACAATTGAACTCATATCAAGGGACACAACATTTTCTATTCTATAAAATGAAATGGAACCAATATAGATTCAAGATCATAAGAATGAACTGGGGGAGTTGATGTATACATGATTTATTTATACATGTAATCCACATTGGGGTTCTCCAATATTGTTTGAAAATAATTATTACATAACTTTGCATTTATTTGTTTATTACTATATGTTGAACAACATGGCAGTGAATAATTGATATCCTCTTCCTCATATCAATTACCTCTATTACTAGTTTAGATGAGCTTCTGTGTTCTCTAAATTTTACATTAGATCATGGAATCACCATTTGAGTGCTCTAGATTCTGTTATACCATCGAAAGGTTTTAGAAAAATTTTTGTATGATATGGTTTCATTGTGCTGCCATTTAGGTTGATGATTGATCTTATTGTGTTTACCGACATGATGAGCTGATTCATTCACTCATTCCTAGATCAGTTTTTGGTAGTTTTTGTGGATGACATTTTACTATAATCCAAGACCCATGATGATCATGTACAAAATCTAAACATCATCTTTATTACATAGAGAGAGAATCATTTATATTCCAAGAAATATATGTTCTAATTATGGATTTTTAGGTACATTTAATGTTTTATATATTCTCATAGGAATGTCTACTAATGGAAACAGAGAAGGTCCATGCTATGGTTTCTTGTGTTCTGCCTAATAATTTCTTCAATACCTATAATTTTCTGTAATTATTGGTCTTATTGGAGGTTAATTCGATAAGATTCCCTCTTTGTAGAACAACTATTGGGCATGATAGAAAAGGGAGTTATGGTGGAATCATCTGGATCATGTGATATTTCTATACATGAGATGAAGGAGTGGTTGGAAGAATCATTGATCTTTATCCTAGAAAAACTAGGATAAGAGTGTATAGAGTTTTCTGATTCAACTGGGATTCGGATTGGGGTGGTGTTGATATAGGGAGATCGATTGTGGTGTATGGGTGATGGAAATTGAGACCACATGAATGAAACTACACTACACACAGTTTGGGGTATTCTATAGTTTTTATGCATTATATTGTTGGTAACATTGTCTATTTGGAGATATGTTTAATATGAATATTGATCAAAATTTATTAAGTTATATCTTTTTATAGTGGTATTTCAATCTTCGAAATCGGAGATGGGTTGAGTATATACAGTCACATTATTTTGAAATATCATATACACCCAGGAATGGAAGTTGTGATGATGATTCTTTTAGTATGAAAATGTAGGCTCAGAATGTTCATCATTCTTGATCAGATTTGAAAATAAAGACCATGCAATACTATATTCATGTTGTACATTAGGATTTCTAGAAGAATATGGCTCTCGTATCATCTTTAGTGGGTCTTACTATTTTAATTCGGATTAAGGAATGGCAGTATGAGGATTTGGAGTATTTTTCCTTGAGGAAAAGTCCTGAAGGTGGGGAGACACATTCCAATTGGACTATAGATGAGGATGATGTCATCTATTCCCGAGTCTATGTTTTAGTTCAAATTCATATTTTATAGGAGCTGATGTGGGAAATTCATTCCACGATGTGGGAAATACATCAGTGTTTTACCACACTCTTTCGTGTTTTATGTCATAAATATTGGTGGCATAGAATGAAAAAGAATATTGTATGGTTCATGACATTATACTACACATGTCCACGAGTGATGAACATGTATCAACAACCATTTAGTTTTCTAAAACCATTACCCATTCTAAAATTGTAGTGGTGAGATATTACCATGGAAATATTGTTGGGTCTCCCATTGAACCCATTGAATAAGGACACAAATTGGGAATTTTTGGACCGACTACTGAATGTAAAAAATCTATTTCCATTACAGAATATAGTCTTAATGGATCAGTTGTGAGACTTTTTCATTTAGACGACTGTCCATCTACTCAAGGTTCCATGGAGTGTATTCTTATATTTTGAATCGTGTTTCATATTTCACTTATAGTAGGGATTTATAAAGGCGCATGATACATAGGTTTTTATATGTATAAATTTCATTCCACAAACTGATGGTCAATTTGAACATACAATGAAGTTTTTAGAGGATATCTCTACGAGTGTGTATTCTAGAATTTGGTGGGTCTTGGGAGATGAACCTATAACTCATTGTGTTTTCCTTCAACAAAAATTACCAAATTACTACACAAATAGATCTATAATATGATATTTATGGATTTCCATATAGTTCACCTATATGTTGGATGGGGGATTTTGTGGAACAGTTATTGAGTTCATGTCTTATGTAAGATATGTCAGTGTTGGTTTAGTTGATTCATAAATTTATGGGTATAACTCAAATTATTAAGAGGTCATATATTGGTAGACATAGATGACCCTTGAGATAATTATTGGTGAACATGTGTTCCTTTGCCTGTCACCTAAATTGGGTCACTGTATGATTTGGAGATAGGGAATTATTTATACCATGATTGTTTGACCTTTTTAGGAATTGGAGAGAATCAAGCTGGTAGTGTACCAATTTTCCCTTCCAAATACATATAGTTCCTTGCAAGATTTTTTTTCATATTTCACAACTTCTATGTTATTCCCCCAACCCTTATCACGTGATTGATTTGGATGATGTTTATCATGCAACTTCTATGTCCTCTGATGATAATTTGATACATATAATGTATCATAATGAGAAATAATTAAGGGTAAATACAATGGAAATAATTCTTGAATTTTGTAAATAAGGGCATGTTCTGGAGTAAACATGGGGGAGATAAGTAAATATGCAGGCTCAATGTCATGATATTTTTTACCTTGAAATCTCATAGATTCTTGGGTGTACATCTTGTGGAAAAATTATTTTAAGGTGGGTAGATTTTAATATCCTGGTATTCACAAGAGATGGGTCATTATTATTTACATGTACTCTCTTACACATTTCATGGTAAACCTTGGGTGGTTCTTTCTTTAGGGGATTATTTGGTGAAAATTGAGAATGTTGGAAAAATAGGGGTGAAGAAATAATAGTGCATGAATTTTTCACACCGTTCATGTAAAGACAACAAATCAGGATTCCCCAGACTATGGGGGAATTCATAGTTGGAATACGGATTTCAAAAATGTGTAACCTTATATTATAAATAGTGTGCCCCTAAAGGGAGGAAAATTGTTAAGGAACGCGATTTGGAGAAATAATGTACCATATACAAGAGATCATAAACATGAAATTTTAATCTGCATAAAAATTAAAAAAGAATATATTACCCTTAGTTTATTCATTAATCATCCCTACAAAGAAAAAATGTATCATTATGAATTTTTATTCTCCCATACAGATGATTGGGACTCACAAACTCCATTACTTTCGAATCCATGAGCTGATTGATGGATATATACCTTTATTGGTATGTAATATTTCCTGTGTTATTTACCCCCCCATCCAATCCCTCATTCAAGGTGAAGTGGAATGTTTATATCTTCATTATAAATGGTTTTAAATATATATTTCAATAAATCTTAATCCAATTTATCTTGATCTAGTATTTGTTTCTAGATGTGGTACTTTTTTATGAAATTGAACAATAATATTAAATTTTGGGAATTACAGTTTAGTGAATTCTCAATAATGAAATTGTGTTTGGTGGTCTAAATTAAAAATCCCATTATCTTGATTATAATTATTTTGATGGAATTATGAAAGATAAATTTACACTTTTGGCAATCACATATTGAATTGGATTAATTAATTAATTGTGTTATATGATTATGGAATTCATGGGATATTGTGATTATGGAATTTTTTAATTTATAGGATAATATGGTTTTTTTATTAATATCATTTTTATATTAATAATGAAGGTAACTGAGGGATAATAGTCTTAACAAAAGGGGTTTTATGTCTTCAACTAATAAATGTTTATAAATGGTGTAATGGTGAATTGGTCATATTATTCCATGTGATTAAATTGATAAACCATGATATTTTTGGAAATTGAAATAGTTAATCATGATGAAAACATTATGTATGATAGATAATGAGGATTATCATTGTTAAATTTTTTATATGTATAATGTTTTATTGAATGATTAATGGGGTTTGGGACACAAAATGATGCATCAAAATCTCATGGGGAGAAAAACATGATTTTTTGGCGCATGTTCATGCATGTGAATATAATTTTGTATTATATTTGGACAAATTCTCTAAATAACCTAGAGGTGAGATATAAGGAATGAATTTTCAAATAATCACACGGACATAGACCTGACATTCTACAGCCATGATATTGGAATTTGACTATGGTTTTGATGGACACACCTTCTATGGAACACGCCCCTCTAATAAAGGAGTGTATTTTATGTTCATTTTGGGACTATTATGACTTGGTCTTGGGGATTGGTTGTGTGAGAAAAATATATTTATGAATAATAATTAAATTATTATTATTTATAAATCTTGCGTCAGACCTATCTTGAAATCAAGATGGCTGTTTGACTCGAAGTCAATGATTTTTTGGCCCTTATCTCCATGTGTACATTTTGAGGCTAATTTTTGTGGGTCAAACTATAGTTTTGTTTTGGACCTCATGGGGGCTCATTCACATATTTTGCGGTGAAATGAAAATTTTTCACTGGGTATCCAATTTGGATGATCATTTAATCAAAACCATGTGTATTTCAAATAGGATCACAATGGCATGATACGAATAACTTATTTTGGGACCGGGACATTGGCCTCACAAGATTCATTTTGAGAGAAATGTGTCAACATATAAATTTTCCATCGAATGTCTATTGGAGAGAGTTAGTAATCGTTCCTACATGTTTTTACAGAAGGATCATGATGGTGTGATCTATTTGTATATGCATATCCCTATTCATGATCTCAATAAATGTAAAAACATAAAAGGAATATCTATAGAAATTCATTTGGATGTGTTTGAAAACAACCCATGGATTGGGTCAACCATGACTCTTGTGTGAGTGGAGAAGATGTAGGAAGATATGTAGTTAAATTTTTTGGATCCATTTGAGGAGGTGTTCCATATTAATTGAGATTTTTCACCTATAAATATTCTATAGGCATCGTGCACTCCTTACCATTTTGACTAGGTGTTTCATATACTCTAGAAGTAAGTTAGCATGCCTAAGGGTACTATTTTGCAGTTTAGTATCCGAGAATGGCTAGGTACTCACCCAGGTGGTGAGATGGGGAAACATGGTGTCTGGGCCTCACATGTGTCATTTACTACTTTATGAATCTTTTATTTCTCACAACTCATAATTTTGAAATAATATTTTGGCATGCATGTAGCCTATTCTGAGTATTTATTTTATATGGAATGTGATGGTTCCCTCCATAGTGGTTTATGAGTTACTATGTGAGATTTTCTGGGAGTAACGCCTATACTGGGGGACACCTGATGACTACATTAGTGTTCTTCTGAGAGGTACCATCTAGTAGGGGTGTACATTGTTCCTCGTCATTCGTTTGAGAGGTACCATCCAATAGGGATTGGCAGAGAAGGTATGGCCTTACCACTAGTGAGGCTATGCAGTGTTCTTTAGTGGCAATTCTGAGTAAACCCCTAAAACCAGGAAGGGGATGTGTCCTTGATGAAACAACAGTGGAACCCTCTAGTTGGGATGGGTATGGGTATTTAATATTTTTTGAGTAGAACCCTCCAGTCAGGATGGGGACGGGTCCTCAATGACACTATATTGGAACACTCTAGTCAGGATGAGAATGGTTCCTTGAACATGAGACACGGTCTATCGACTATGCCTCATAGTGAAGATATGTTCTTTGACATTACATAAAACACTCAAGAAACAATGGTGATTTTCCCATCATGACATGTCCTTGTGACACAACCTAAAACCGTGTGGGAAATACCGAACCAGCCAATGTTGATATTATCAAGGTGTGGTGATTGAGCCCCATTGACTTTCAATTTAGGGTAGAAATTTGGGATGCTTGGCATAAATTATGGTTACTTCTAGGACTTTTGTAAAATCAATTTTCATAGGCCGAGTTTATGATATAAATATCCCCTTACTCTCTCATTTGGTTTTCATTACTGTTTGTGTGTGTATATATATATATATCATATTTAGGTACCCAATCATAGGTTTGTGGCTACTTTCCTTCCATGAGAGTAGAAGAAGTTGGGGTATGCCACGTTCTTTCTTTGTTGAGCTTCTTAAGGTTTTATAAGTATACTCTCCAAATATAAGTAGTGAAGACTCGATGAGAAGTTTATCTTATCACTATTTCTAGATCCTTGTGTTTGAAAGAGCATACTTAACACTCCTTAGTATGGTAGAGCTGCACTTTTTTACTATATGATTTTACAATAACTTATCTTATATAATTCTCCCATATTAAGTGCCTCTCTTTCTACTCCACTGAGCCTTTGGAAATCCTACAGAGTAATTTTATACTCAGCCCTTCATGGGATTTTTCAGCACATGGTGTTCCCGTGAATATTACATACATGTTGAACGTGACATCAATGAATCTTAAGGAAACGGGATAATGGACCACGTGTGGTGGTCATAGATTGGGATTTAGGATTATTTCTCTCCCAGTTGTTTTACTTTTTCACATGTTTCCCAGTTGTGACATTTTTCTAGTTTGATGCATATTTTTTCCCGTTACCTTCAGCTTATTTTATGTACTTGTAGTGTTTAGAGTTCGATGAATGTTTATGGATTATATATATAATTTGGTATCTTATACTTATTTCCCTTTACACATTTTCATTCCGTTTTTTGTGTGTGTTTGTTTAGGTTATTAGGCAAAGGCTTGCCCAAGTTTGTTATGCATTCAGCACTTGTATCCATCCATTGTCCTATAATGGTGGGCTTAGGGTAGTTGCTACTCAAGCACCGACATGGGTCAGGTTGTGAAAACGTGGTATTAGATGTGGTTTTACCCTTGGGACGATGTTCTAATATTTAAAAAAAATTAAAAAGTTAGGATTAGGAAAATAGTTTCGACGTGCCTCAAGAGTGGATCTGAGGCTAGGGATTCCATTGTTGTTATGGGTGGCCGACATATCCATTTAACAGGACCCGGACTACCCTATTATCGACTCGGCACCTTGGGACACCTATTATAGTGAATAGTATTATATGCATCAGATAGTATTGGGTATTTTATTTTCATTCTTGATTCAGCTTCCAATTATTGTTGATATATATATATATATATATGCTCATCTGACCACCATAATACTTGATAACATCTAGGATGTCTCCTTGGTGAATTCAAACCAGGATATTATCTCCATTTCATGATGAATACCCTGTGAGTGATGAGGCCTTAGTTCAAGACCCATCACATGATCCCCATTCACTAGGTGGGTAGGTAGTAGCACCCCCACTTGTTGAGGTGCAGACATCCCCATCAGAGTTGGCTAAGGACATGTTCAGGATAAGCACAATTCATGAGTTCCAACAATAGAGACTGTTTAGGTTCTAAAGTGAGCCACAACATCTGATAGTAGAGGTTTAGTGAGATGTGGTGGTCCACAGCTTCAGGAATTGACAAACACCGACAGATAAGATAGTGCCTTCGGCAGCCCGACTTTTTCACGGAGTTTTTTGGTGTTGTTAGAGATTGGTTACTCAGATACAAGATGAGTCGAAACTCTCTTGAGATTACTTCCAAAAGAAATTTCATGAGGAGTTATACTCCTAACTCTTTCTCTCCATTCAACTTCAATAGCTCCTTCATTTTCAATAGGTAAGAACGATAGTGACTGAGTACAGAACTAGATTTATAAACCATGCATGATTCCCTCTAGATAAAATATGTAATGGCTACATTTGAGAATGGATGTTTGATCTAGGACTCTCTAGAGAGGTATGTACTTTTATTGTACCCCTGACCATCCCCACCTATATCGGGGTACTCAATCAGGAGCTACTGACATGGAACATTCTATTAAAGAAACATCATAAAACATTTTGTGGTAGTGAGTGTTATAGAGCTGAGACATCTTCACCAGTTAGTAGACACTATTCGACAATATATCAATGTACAAGAACTTCTAATGATCGAACATAGGCATCAGGTCAGCTCAGAGAGAGCCAGTGTTCTACTTATGAAGGATGAGGTAACATGGCAAGAGACTTCCTAACTAGACATGCTGAGAACACCAGATAGGTAGTAGGAGGACCATCATAGCCGATACATCTCCATATTCAGGGTTGTCCATAGGGAGGTGGTTCTGGTAGAGGAGAAGGAGTTGTTGGTGGGGGATGATATTATTATGTTAATTCCCCACCCCCAGGTATCCCTAGATATGAGTAAGAAGCTACCAGCTGTGTCCATGGATATCCTTAAACATTTGATGTCTATGATCCTACAGAGCATGAGACGATAAGAGGCATGCCTTGTGCCTTTTATAATTTTTGTCGTAGAACTTGTTATAAACATTGAAAAGTGTTATTTTTTCATTAATCCTATCTTGAGGGTTTATTAGGGTGATTCATGGAATTAGTGTAACCCTGTGTCGATGTTATTTGGCATTTCTTCGAATCCATGCAACAGAGAGGTACTTCACCCACCGAGATTAGTTTTTGTGATGCGAACAAAACTATTAGGGTGAGTCAGTTCCACCCAATGAGTATAATATCAAGGTACCATGGTTGAATCTCTATGACTTGTGAATTAAGGGTGAGATGATATGATGAATTTTAGGAGCATGTATAGGCATGACCAGTGTATTTTTCCTACTCGGTTCTTTTTTCTCGAGATGTTTCAAGTTGGATCAAAAGAGTTCATGTTTTGGGGATTACTCTCCTACCAATAGGGGAAATTTTTTTCAGGTTATTCCATGTCATTTTTTTCAAACCTCTTGTATTTTGATGAGTTTACTCACCTACCATGTTCATTGGTACCTTGTGGGCTCAACATGACGTTTTGATAATGTAGTTATCAATTAAAGGTCAAGCTAATGAGAACCCCCACGACAGAACTACTTAAATAACTATCTGCTGATGGTAATAGTAGTACTCACCCTATATATGTAGAGATGATATATTCTATGAATGTGCTTGGTGGTTTTCTCAAAACACTAGAGGCTCAATTATGTCTTACCGAGGGATAATTGAACTTGATGTGGTTATGCTAGTTGAATTTGCATCAGGACTACGACTTTGAGGTAGAATCTACTCTGAAAGGAGGAAGTGTTGTCGCAGATTCACTAAAAACGAAGTCCTGGTGGGGGATGTTTTAGAGTAGTTAACATCCCCATAGCTAAACCTAGTAGAGAAAGAGGTTACATATTTCCTTCAGTCGATGGTGTTGACTCCTTCTCTTCAAGAGTGTGTAAGAGAGTCTCAGTTGTGACGCACCGACCTTGAGAACATGTGAGAATAGTTATCCTTGGGTGTTTCACGTATGGATATTCTGATGGTGGGAATAACGTACCCCTATTCATGGAAAAATTGGGATTCTAGTTGTGACATGGGTTATAGAGGTTCAAATGAGGATATAAACTATCCCCCAAGTTTCATCAGGCTTTTCGAGACCATGAAATGAGATGGTGAGGTTTCCTACCACCATACCCTACCCCCAATAGCTAAACTTTGTGCATAATGTCTTCCACGTGTCACAACTAAAGAGGTGTGTGCATGTTCCAACACACATCATCGACATGAGAGGACCTTATAAGGACATACCATCCCTTTAGTATGTGTGTTGTTCGAGAATGGTAATGTGCAGGTTTTACAAGGATCAGGAGATCCAAGTGTGAGCACAGTATCCTAAATTGTTATACCTAGTTCTGATATTTGAGGATGAAAATCTTGAATGGGGTAATTATGTAGAGACTAGATTATATTATTTTAATACATTGGAATATATATATATATATATATATATATATATCTAGATCTATGTACTGAGACCACATGAAATTTTGAGTCCTGATGTTCCCAAAATATATTATACAACAGTAAAAAAAAAATTTGTACTATACACATGTCTGAAAAGAGATATCTCTTTAACAGTAGCTCAAATCGGAATTCTAAGACCACTTCTCAGCATGGAACATTTCCATTACCCTATACGACATATACTGTTTCTTAGCATGCGACATCTGTGAAAAATTCCACATAGGGGAAAAATGGCAAAAAAATTAATTAATCATAATTATTTTATCTCAAACGCCAAATCCAATAACATTTTAACATGGAATCACATTGGAAATTTGATTACTCTATTGAGTTCGAGATGTGGTTCATTGCCTGGATGCGATATAAAAAGAGGAGCATGAGAATTTTTAATTATTCTCCAAGAAGGTCATCTAAAAATAGAATATTAAGAGTTTAGGGTTGGCCCAAATCCCCTCTCTCTCTATATCTAAAACATTTCTTCATTTTTCTTCACTGGATTGACGAGCGACATCATCTTGAACTTTGATGGACTGAAGTTATATCAGAACTATCGAATCTTCAGTGATAAATGGATGGATCCAGGTAGGATGGAACTAATTTTTTAGTTATATTTCAGTTTTAAAATTGAATACTCTTTGTTACCTGTTTATATCATCATTATGATTATCTTTGTAGACGTGCACACTAACAAAGCCATCAATCCATCCTGGAAAACATTTTTGTGGGTTTTATTTTTCACCCATTCTTTATGTTCTTGGGATATTAGATTTGGATGCGTTAAATCTTCAATAAACACTCACGTGAAGCTTATATCAATTAATAGCTCGACCCAAGGATCATAGAACAATTCACTATTTTCAAATTAGTCATTTAGTGAAGTCTTCGGGGTCTACAGAAGGGACCACCGAAGTAAGGCAGGCCGACGTCAACCAATGACAGTGGCACGTGGCGACCACAGAGGGTATCACATTTGAGTGGTCATGACAGGCATCCAAAACGGGTGAAACTGGTCTGGGGTGGAGTGATGAGGTGGACCAATGGAGGTTGTTCATATTAGAAGCATCAGAGTGGGGTCATAGTGAGGTTACAGAAGGCTGTGTGATTGAGGACGACGTCAGACCAACGGTGTGATGAGGTAGAACCAGTGGATGGAACGCACATCGGTCATGTAAGAAGCACAACGACCGATAGTGATTTATGTATCACGAGTTTTATAGGTGGGAACCGGTCAGTGGGCCAACAAGGTGGAGTTCCACCGCAGTGTGGGTGGTGGCAGAATAGACTAGGTTGGGCCATGGGTGACTGGTCTAGCCAGAATTGGCCAGATCGGTCTAAATTGAACCCACATGGCATTTAAATGCATATCTTCTAAACATCACGTCTGATGGAAATTCCATCTATGGAAACAATCCCCTCTAAACGAGGATAATAATTAATGACCAATTTAGGACTTTTAGGACATTGTCCTGGGGTTTTGTTTCGTGAAACACTTAGATTCAATAATATTATTTTAATTATTATTATTTACAAATATTGTGTAAGACCTATATTGCAAAAGGTATATCTGTTGAATGCATCATCATTAGAGTAAAAACCATTATCTCCATTAAAATTTGTAGAGACAAATTTTGTGTTTTCAAACTAATGTCATGTTGTGGGCCCCATGGGTGTCGGTTCACACATTTTGCATTGAAATGAATTTTTTTTTACTGGGTATCCATTTTGGATGACCAAGTATTCAATCCAGTGTGTTTTTATGAGAGGATAAAAATAGCATGATCCGCATAACATGTTCCATGACCGAGGCATGGGCCTCGTGAGATTCCTTTCGAGCGTAATGCACCAACACAGAACTTTTACATCAGATGTCCATTTGTGGTGAATGAGTAGTCATTCCATCGTGTTCTTCTATAATGATAAAAATAGTGTGATCTATTTGGGAATGTGGAGCCTTTTTGTGATCTCATTAAAAGTGGAAACAAGAAAGGAATATTTTGGGGGAGATACTTTCAATGTGTTTGATGAGAACCCATGGTTGGGTCAACCACGTCTCTTCTGAGTGTAGAAGAAGTTTGAAGATATGATTTCAAATGATCTAAATCCAATTTAGGGTTTGTGATAGCTTAATTATTATTTTTGACCTCAAAATCAACGATG
The DNA here is from genome assembly GCA_963277665.1 of Viscum album. Classification (NCBI taxonomy): domain Eukaryota; kingdom Viridiplantae; phylum Streptophyta; class Magnoliopsida; order Santalales; family Viscaceae; genus Viscum; species Viscum album. The sequence goes on along the minus strand of OY728142.1, from coordinate 1,480,180,628 downwards.
TGTGTCATGAACTCGTCGCCCTTTTGACTAGGTGTTCCAAGTACTCTGGGTGTAAGAAGACACTCATAGGGGTACTCTTTCGCAGTTTAGAACCCAATAATGTATAGGTATATGGACACATGATGGGGCGAGGACACATGACTTGTGCTCCCTACATGTGTCATGTACTAAATTAAAAATCTTATATGTCAAATAAAACTCTCTTTTGAACACATATTTTGTCATGTGTGTAGCCTATCATGGGTGTATTTACCTATTGAATGCGATGGTTCCCTCCTAAGTGGTTTACAAGTTACGATGTTGGATGTTCTAGGTGGGATGACTATTCGGGGTGGTGCATGATGACTACAGTGGTGTTCTTCCGAGAGGTACCAACCAGTAGCGATGGACAGTGTTCCTCAACATTTTTCTAAGAGGTACCACCTAGTAGGGATGGACAAGGCAATATCGAGCTTACCACCAGCTGAGGTAGGAATTGGTCCCTAATGGCATTTCTGAGTTGAACCCTCCACCTGGGCTGGGGATGGGTCCTCAACGACACAAGTGTCGAAACCACTAGTCAGGATGGGTGTGGTTCCTCGATCTTTTCTATGTAGAACCCTCAATATGTGTTGGGGATGGGTCCTTGATGATACTAGAGTTGAACCCTCTTGCTAGGCTGGGCATGGGTCCCCGACCTTGAGAAATGATATCTCAACTGTGCGGCATAGTGAAGAGATGTGATTTGTTTTGACTTAGGATTCCCAAGAAAGTATGGTGAATTTCCAAAAAAGAAGAGTCCTTGGGACACAACCTAAAACTATTCAGGAAATAAAGACCCTCCCAATGTCGATAGAATGAAGGTGAAGTGATTAAAACCATTTGACTTGTAGTTTAGGGAAGACTTTTCAGATGTTGGGCATTGATTGTGGTTACATTTGGAACTACTAGCCACTCACTTTTTGAAGATTGAGCATGTGAGGTGAAAATCCCCTTACTCTCACAATTGGGGTTTATTGTTGAGTATATATATATATATATCCTCTTTCTATTCCCAATCCTTAGGTTTTGTATACTCTCCATCCAAGATAGGGGATGATGTGCGGGGTTTTCCACAGGCTTTCCATGTCTATATTCTCATGGTTGGATGAGAATGCTCTCCTAAATTATGTACCAATGAATTGATGTGAAGTTCTTATTCTCATAATTTATATCTCCTTATATTTGAAATAGCTTACTTCACATCTCCTTTTTTTGGTTGATCTGCAATTTTTTACATTATCATTTTACTATACATTGTTCTATCTACTGATTCCCTCTTTAGTACCTCTCTTGAACCTCTCCTGAGCCTTTAGAAATCCTACTGAGAATTTTTGTACTCACAAATACATGGGCTTTACCCACATATGATGTGCCTTTTTGGACGATGTATAGGTTGATTGTGACTTTAGATGATATTATGGATAGAGGAGCTTTGAAAACGTGTGGTGGTGTTAGCATGGGATTTACGATTAGGACTCTCCCAACTATATTACTTTTACACATGTTTCTAGGTTGTGGAAATTTTCTGATTGGGCATGTATTTTTCCCATTTACCATTTAGTTTACTTTTATGTACATGTAATGTTTAGACATCAATGCATGTTTGTGGTTTATATATAGTATTGGTGTATCTTCTAGTTCTTTCCCTCTGCTCTTTTGCATTGAGTTGGCTGTGTGTGTGTGTGTGTGTATAGGTTCTTAGGAAAACGCCTCCCCATGTTTGTTGTCCCTTCGAAGTTAGTCACTAGCCTGTGGCCTATAAAGGCAGTCTAGGGGTAGTTAATGGGATTGGGATACTTGCTGCTCGATAAAAAACATCGGTTGGGTCGTGAAAGTATTCATTATAGGTAAAAAATTATTTATTTTGAGGTTATTGATGTAATTGGAATTATTATTATTTATAAGGTCGAACCATTAATGTTATTATAAAAGGGTTTTTTAGATAAATATTTTATTCCTTCATATGAGTGATTATATAATATGGGAATTCTCTTATATTGTGTTAACAATATTTTGTTTTGAATAATTACTAAATTAAAAAATGAATTTATTTATATTCCTTTTCGATATATTGAAAAGATTATTTTTATCATTTAGGCATATAAAATCATTAAGTATATTCATCATTTTAGATAAACAGATTTGATTATGGTGAAAATTAATTATAGTATGGAATTATAATTATCATGTGAAAATATTCATTATATTAATAGTTTATATGATAATGTTATTCCTCACCTATATGAAATTTATCTTGAAACATAAATGTGGTCCTATTACCCTCATTTTAATTGAATCAATGGGTTTTTTACACTTCATATATTTATGGTTTTGAGGTTGATAGCATTCTCTTAACCATATTACGTGTCACATTCAATTAGATCTTAGAAATTATTATTCCATTCCATATCAATTCCCCACTTCTAACAACTGTTCAAATATATAGAGACATAATTCTAGGTTATTCGATATAAACCTCATATTTCTCTTTCTATTTTATTAATAGGATATTTTAGTAACCATTTTTCATTGTATGTTTTTAAGAAAATGAAGATTCAAAATTAAAACCATAATTACAAAAGAAAAAATTCAAATATTTCGGAAAATTTTACTAAATTAGGGAGAATGTAACAAGCCACGATATTAAGAATTTTTTTTTAAAATTAAATATAATATCTTTGATATCTTTGGTTATATGAAAACCCATGTATAGATAGACCATGATATACTATTAACATATTAATTAATGAGACAATTATATCATAAAGATTAAAATGGAGGTTAGGAATATGATTATATACATTGAAAAATATTTATATTTATGGATAAATACATAGTAAATAAATATAAAATTGTTAGAAAAGACACATTATTCTACAAATATCTATTTTTTTTAAACATTATTTTATTTTTTTATATAATATTGTGATTTATTTCAAAAATCCATATAAATGTTATAATAAACATTATTTTTTAAATCAGTATATTTATATTATAATAGGATGATTTTTTGTTATCATTTTCTTCAATTTTTTTTTATTTTATATTGAAAAATAATAACATTTATTAAAAACGTTATTTTTGTTTTAGTCATGTAAAAACTAATATTTTGTTTAAAAATATTTCCAAAGTAAAATTAACACACTTTGATTATATAAAAACAATTTATTATCTTTTAAATCAATTTTATGTTCAAATTTATTATAAATTTATATTATGTACATATACATTTTCTCAAAAAACTATTTTTATGTGTGTAGTGTTTGTTTGTCTTAATAAATTAATTAATCATTATTGGTTAATGATTTTAAAATGTATATATAATATATTAAATAAATTTTTTACCATTCATCAATTATTTTTTTGGCATGAGATAAAATAAATAATGTTTTATGATTATAAATTTTATTTTTTTATCTTGTTTTGAATAATAATTTTAAAATTAACTTATACCACCTATAGTTATTGAGTTTGGAAAAATGGATTCCATTTTTTGAATAAATTGGTTCAAATATGGTTAATATCCATTCTTTTTTGGATCTATATGAATAGTGGTCTGGGTAATATTTTTCAATTTGGAAAATGTTAAAACACATTAACCAGTATTAAAAATATGTGATAATTCAATAATTCTCAACCTTATGCTTATTGAATGAATTTAATTTGACCATAATCACCTTAGTATTAAAATTAGGTTGGTTAATGGACCATTATATATTAAATGATCCTATATAATATTTAAGAAAAGCTATTTACAAAATGTCATTCTTTTATTTGAAATATCTCTTATATGTTCATATAAGAAAAAATCCAACATATGAATAAATATTAATTTCTGTTGTAATATTAATAAAATTATATTCATCATTTTAATTTGTTACTATTTCTACATATTATATAATAGCAGTATATGATTTTGCAACTCTTATACATTACTTATTCAATTAATATAATGATAAAACAAAAGACATAAAAAACAATAAAAGAGATTCAATTTTATTGATTTAATATGTATCTCAATTATTATAGATCTCTATGAAAAATGATGGATAATATAAATATATATATTCAATATCTCATGTAGTATTTTGGTATTTATAGTCAAGTTAAAATAATACTATAAAAATGAAACTAATAATTTTTTATAATAAATAGTATTTTTTTAATTATATTATATTCATAAAATTATTATATTCATTCAAATTCATGTGATATAGTTGTGAAAATCATGCAACATCTCTTTATGTGTCGTTTTTCATTTTATTATTATTATATTAACCAAAATATGGTAGAAAACATTAATATTATGGTAATTTCCAAAAGTCTAGATGAAGAGTGAAAAATGATATCAGTAAAAATATTATCGAAAAATGTCCAAATTTTATGTGTGGGATTATTTTAATCCATGATTATATTATGTTAAAATATTATCAATTTAAATCCATTTGGGCATCAAAATTAATTTATATTATTTTAATATTTTATGTAACTTGAATGTGACTTTCCCATTATTTATTAAAGGGAACCCACATTTCTATTCAATAGAAAACATTGATCCATATTGAAAAACAATTTTCAATGATTTTATCTTATTTAGGCCCCTAGAGAATTTCTAGAGGTTATTTGGTTTTGAAGTTTCCCAACCAAAACCCCTCACGAGAAGATCTAGAGGAGTTATTACTAAGTAAATTTAATCGCCATAACCGATCAAATTCTTATTAAGGATTCATTTACCTCCTCTAAATCTATAATATTTTTCATAAAATAATAACAACAATATCCTTAATATACTTCATTATTATTAGGATAATTATCCTTTTTTATTCATCATCAACCCATCAAATTTTATGTTAAAAGATCTCTCATTCATAGGTACAGATTACCTCTTCCACATGATGATGATATCATTTCTCATCATCATATTCGATAGATCTATAATATTTTGGGATTAATTGTTAGAAATGATACTAATGATATAATTATACTCATAAAATGATAATATCATATCTCCCTTATTACATTGAAACTAATTTAAAATTATAATATTGATCTATTGTACAAGTGTATTATCACCTCTTTGAAGTAATGTGGTTCATTTTCTATTTATATTTTACACTAATGGTAATAAGGAATATTTTAATAAATATATTTTTTTATATATATTATAAAAATATGATTATGGAATTGTGTATTATTATTTACAATTATTTAATTTCATTTATTGAAAATATAAATCATAATTCAAGTGTAAATAATACATACCATCCCCATGAACTATGTAATTATTGTTTCAATAACTATCTTTTTAACAATGACTCAAAACAAGTTTTTAGTAAACATAAATTTTATTTATATAATGATTAATATTTTTTATGTTGGGAAAAAATCCCTCAATTTGTCCTCTCAGTGTGTTTTGGGTGTTATTGTGTTTTTTTGACAAAGCCATATGACCGCAAATGAGTATAGATGGTGTTTTCTGAAGACAAGTTTTTAAGCTGTCATCATTTCATAGAGTTTCCCAAAATTTTGAGCCTCAAAATATGGAATTTGTGTTTGTAATTGTGTGGATTTATTCATAGTAATTAATTAAGTGAAGTGTGGTGAATGAAATTAGTAAAGGATGTGAAAGGAGGAGCCCGAGATAGGGATCATGTACCATGTTTGGGAAGGGTATGCGGCTGCGTACCAGGCAACGAGAACTATACGTGGTTGTAGTTCATGATACCGAAAATGGTTTTTGGTTAAAAGATATGTGGTACGAAGATGTATTATCATCGGCGGTGGAGATCAACCGCATTGGATAAAAGGATGTACACAGACCATGGATGAATAATGGTTCACAGGAAGGCTTGTGGTTCGTAGTGGTAGGAGGATCGGTATGTAGTGGAGGCTGTACTGAATCAATGATTCTGTAAATAATGGAACAAATGATATTGCAGATATATATACGTATATAAGAATCATTAATCTCACCAATTAAAAGAGAGACTTAATACCATTATTGAACATTTTTCCTTTGGGATTTTAGCAATGTCCAATGGAAGTTCACAAGGGAGAATTCTGCAAAAGAGAATGTAGTTTACAATGAAGTAATTATGCTAATGGTGTTTTCAGGGATTCATAAACATTATAGTAGGAGGAGGTATTAAGTGAAGAATGTATGATATGTTTAAGGAGTTTACACAGTACACAAAGGGGGAATCTACGGTATGTGAGAGAGAGAATTCTGTTAGCAGTACGTGGAGGGAAGGCTCTAGTATGTGGAAGCGAAGGAAGTCCAAAAATAGATAACAGTTCACGTATAGGGGGTAGTTTGATAAGTCGAAGTGAATACAGTGTTACATAGAGGCGATAGTGATTTGTTGAAGGTAGAATTAGTATGTGTAAAGGCATTTTTCATACCAACCACACTACATATTACGCAGAGGAACATGGTGGTTCACATTTTTCTCAAAATTCATGAAAAGGCTTCAATTGATCTTGCCAACATATTTTCTGGTACTAAACATTTCATGGGAGGGTGGACTTCATCTTCAGGAGAAAAATAAACTTCAACAAATAATCTACCTATAGTTTAGGATTTAAGAAATCATGCATATGAAGGGACCTACATGTCCATAAACTGTGTTCAACCTACAAGTCCATAAATTGGGTGTATATACCGTTCCAATATAAGTGAGCAAAAGAAGAGGAAGTTGTTGATTCATTTCATCGGTTGTGAGCCAGAGAAAGAGGCATATGGGGTGACCCTTGAGAATGCACTGATAAGACCCTAAACATTATAATGGTAGCCAGCCAGACCATAAAAGATCTAGCCAAAACATTGTACTTATTATTAGTTGTCAGCCTTATTGAATTTGGTACATCGGCACATTGTCGTTGTATTCTCCATGGGTGTAGACAGTAATATTGAACCAAGAATTTTTGTGTGCAGTGCATGTTTTTAGATTTGGTCATATATTTACATGGGTGGAAGAGAGAATTGTGTTCTTTCTAACCACGAAACAAGATCCAAAAGAGATAAAGTTTTAATCTATTATACCATGATTCACCCCCTCTAAGGTTATTTGACCTAGTAGACATAACAATTGGTGTCAAAATGAAGGGTTGAATTTTAGTGGTTATATCTCAAGAAAAAAATTTTGGTCAATCATAAAAGAATTCTGATCTTTGAAGGAAATAATTTTAAACTATAGAAAAATCGGATGCAGCACTACTTATGGCCAGTAGGGATGGATGTCTTCGCAGCAGTTATGAATGGAATATCAACTGAAATTTATAGCTCCACTCTATTAGAAACTGAAATAAAGAATTTGGATGCTGATGCTAAAGGAATCAATGATTTAGTGGGATCCCTATCAAATTCAATTTATATGAAGGCGATGTCCTGTAAAACATCAAATGAAATGTGGGAAAATTATTGATCATTTGTGAGGGTGACACAAAAGTCCAAGAAGAAAAGCTAATGTCTTTATGAAACAAGTATGAGGATCCAAAATGGAATCTCAATGAGTCTTTTGATGCATTCTTCGACCAGATAAATATTATTTTAGAAGACATGCGAGGAATTAGAGAATTCAATGATGATATAAATATTGTGAAATGTATCTTGAAGAAAATTCAACTGAACTTAAATCTGAAAGTCTTAGTATTGTAAGACAAAGATCTGAAAGAGTTGACACTAGATAACATAAATTGTACACTTGGGGCATATAAAATAAGAAATATTGATAATGAAGAAGGTGAAAAGGGGAAGCCTGAGGAAGTTCCATTCAAGTCCATGAAGAGACTCTTTGTTGAAGATATTCCTAAGGTGGAAAATATGGATGATGTCATGTAATTTCTCACCACCAATATTTAATGGGGAAAATGTATGTTCAAATGTATACTTCCATTTATATGCTTTCGATTTGGAAATATTGTGATTTTTTCAGCAAAGTGTCCTAAGAAGCTTAATGTTAAAATGAATAAAATTATGAAATTCCCCAAAATAAGTATTCATCAAATGAGAAAAGGATGATAATTACTAGGATAAAGTTATTCAAATAAAAGAATCTATATTCAAAAGAGGATTAAAATTCAGAAGAATCTGAGGCAGAAGATTTGGAGGACTGCAAGGATCATAAAATAGCTTCTTTGGTGGTATTTGATAGAAATTAATTAACAAGAGAGAAAAGTAACAATGAAGAAAGTAAAATGGAATGAAAATTTGATCTTCAAGAAGAATTATAAGTTACCATTGTAGTGGTATATATTTTGAGATCCATAAAAAGAAATCTAACAATGTTTTTCATGATGCCAAACATTTTATGCCGTAGAAAGTAGAAGAGATTTCCAATATGAATGGAGTAATTGAAAAGATGTGCTCTTAAATACTAGAATACACAGAAATGGTGGTTGAGTAATAACTAATAAATTTAGAAGATAAAATTGAAATTGATTTTTTGATTGAAACAGGAAAAGATCAAACTAAATGTCTTGAAAAACTAGAAGAGGAAGTCATAAGTTTGAGGTGAAGAATTGATGATCAAGAGGAACTATAAACTCTCGGTCTGACATCAGGAAAAAATATCGTACAGACAATAGATAAAATAACATTTTAGCAGTGTGGTCCATCATAAAATAAGAAACAATCAATTCTGAATGATAACATCGCTATGGGGATCAATCTTTGTTAGAAAGCATTAATAGTTCAATTAGACCACAAGTACACACTCCTTGATTGAAGATTGAATTGGGTATGAAGTAGAATCAGAAGATTAATAGAACCCAAGGCTCAACTACTGGTACATAATTTCCACACAAGAATGTACATCAAATAAGATGTTATTGTTGTGGCAAGATGGGACAGTCTCAGAATGTATGTTCCATAGCAAAGAGGTACCAAAGAGAAAAAGACATCATAGGTGGTCGTACATAGCTCAAAATTCTAGTTCATCATTTGATGTTCTTTTATTAGTATTCAAGGACTCATACATATGGAATGATATTTCATATCAATAATATAGAGGATTGTGCCGAGACAAACTGAATTTTTCCATATAAAGTTGTCAAATGTATCATCAAAAGAGATGAAAATTAAAAATCGATTTGTTTCACTGCAAATTGAAGTCGGTCCATCATATAATGTGCATGATCAAGATTATCATTCCATGTTGGGTATGAATTTAATGACATGGGTCATAATGAAATGGGTCGATTAGGCCATGGTTGCAGAAATTGCCTTCAAGGCATTACATGACACGTGGATATGGATAATTAATAGTGGATGAACATTATATATTTTGGGAAATAAGGATCTACTGAGCAGAATCAAGTACTATAACGAAGGTATTATATGATTCAGTAATGAAGTGAGACTGAAAATTATTATTTCAGGAAAAAACCATGTTTAGAGGAAAATACATGAGATGAGAATATGTCTTCATTGTTGAAGGGCTTAGTCAAAACTTTCTTAGTGTTACTCAAATATGTGACTTAGGGCATGCCAAATGTTTTAAAATGAAATTATGTATCATCAAAACAAAGGATGTAGATATTATTCTATAGGAAAGCATAAAAAAGGAATCTCTACCTCATTAGTGGAGAAGATGATATGTTCTTTTTCCAAGGATGAATAAATCAAGTTATGGCATATGCTTCTTGGACACATAATCCCAATGACTTTAAAAGATATTGTGGAATATGATTCTACTCGAAATCTCCCTGTATTATCACGTGATCATATTAATATGTTGGATTCCTATCAACAAGGAAAAATAATTAAAAATAAATATAATACAAAGGATAGAAATCCAAAAATATTTCAGGAGATGGTGTATATTGATTTGTGTGGGCCAATTTCTCAAATGGCTTTTGATTGGATGAGAGATTATGTAATCTTAATTGATGATTATAGTAGAATGGAATGGGTTTAAATAATCACCCTGAAATATAAAGTGTTTAGTTGAATTAAAATATATTGACGTGGTTGTGAAAAGATGCTTGGTCAAAAAATCTGGATGATTCGAACAGATAGTGGAACAATGATTACAAATTTCCTAGTAGAGGATTATCTTTAGAAACATGGGATAAGTCATTAGGTTTTAGCAATAATAACTCCTTAGTATTATTGAGTAGTTGAGAGAAGAAATTGAATTTTGAATAACATGGCTACAACAATGCTCATTGAGAAATATCATTAAGAGATGTTTTGGAAAGAGGCAGCGATGACAACAGTATACACATAAACATAGAGCCTTATTATTCCCAAAAGAAGAAAAGACTCAGTATGAGCTGTGGAATATAAATAATCCATCATTGAAAAACATTCGAGTATTCATAAATAAGTGTTTAATTCTCAATATCGAGAAACATAGGAAGTTTTAATCTTGTAGAGATGAATGGATATTTCTTGGATACTTAAAAAAATTCAAATCATATAAATTAATCAATATGTGTCTTGGAAAGATAGTTGAATGTCATTATGTTACTATGGTATTGAATGAATATAATAATTAGTAAATACATGGTAATACATAGATGGATAGTGATAAAGAGATGAGTTGTTTAGGAGATAATCATAATCCAGAAATTGATTCAGAAGATGACTCAAGTGATGATAATAATTCAGTTTCTGCCCATAAACCAATAAGAGGAGCTGAAATTGATAAGAACAACATAATTAGTGATCAGGGAGCACTAGTAAAAACAAGAAGGATGAACACTTGACAACAAGAACCATACATTCCATAGGTGGAACCTCAATGTTTTGATGAAGAAACTTGAGACGATAATTGGGATCAAAACATTAATGAAGAGATTCCCCCAATTGAAAAGAATTAAACATGGGATATTTTTTCAATACCAATAGATAAAAATTTCATAGGGGAAAATGGGATTTCTTGGAACAAAATGATTTAAGATAGTGTTTTGATTCGAAAAGAAGGATGAATTTTGTGAAAAGGTTACTCCCCGATAGATGGTATATATGATGATGAAATAGTTCCAACTATTGCAAGGATGGAGACAATCAGATTATTCTTAGCCATAGCAGTGCAAAAAAAATTGTAGGATTTTTAGAGGGATTTCAAGTCATAATTTATGAATAGAGTTCTAGAAGAATAAGTTTACATTGATAATCTAGATGGTTTTCTCATCGATAAAGAATAAAATAGGTTTTTTAGCTGAAGATGGAATTATATGTTTTGGATCAAGCACCATGATCATGGCAGTCAAGACTTGATCAATTTCGAAAAAAGATCAGTTTTCAGCGATGTTGATTTGATTAAAACAATTATTTAAAAAATGTAAGCAATCAAAGGGTGATGGTGCAGGTTTATATCAATGACATAATATTTAGTGGATTAGATAAAGTACAATGCAGACTGTTCTATAAATTCATGAAAAGCGAGTTTGAAATGTCAATGATTGTTGAGCTGACATTTTTCCTTGGATTACAAGTTACACATGCGATGAATGGAACATTTATTTCTCAATATAAATATAACATGGAAGTTTTGAGAAGGTTTGGAATGGATAATTCCAAATATATTAAGTCTTTGGTTGCTGCCCAATTTAAAATGTCATGAGATGATGAAGGAGAGCGTGTTAATATCACAACATACAAGAGTTTATTGCATCATATAGATGATATAAGTAATTTAAAATTTTCACCACTACATAAGTATCAGTAAATTCATTTATCTATTTAAAGACATTCAATAATTACATAAAGGTTTACTTTAAAAAGACCAAATCTATACATCATAAAGGATTGAATCATGCAATTATGGGTTCTACCGATTTATTGAAAATAAATGAGATTTCTGTCATGTGATATAATATTGTTAACAAGATTATATATTCTTTATATATATACAAATAAAATGAAATTTTAATTAAATATAATCAAATGGATTTTACATAAAGGGATTGTATATTTAGATGATTTTAGAAACCCATTTGGACATGATGTTCATGATACAAATTTGGTGTTTAGGTTTTAATGGAAAGAAGACTGTATTAGTTTAATTTTATGTATCATATTCCATCCCTTCATGAGTGTGTTTACAATTGATAACTATAAATTTAATGTATGTTGTTCTTTCAACGAAGCTAATATAATAATGTTTTGTTAATATTTTTCAATCATGGTATTGTTTATGAGAAAAGAAAAATAAAATTAGTTATGATTTAACAATTTGTATTGAGTAATTTAGACTATTTTAGATGATAAATAACAATATTACTATTTTACTAAACATTCATTCAAGTAATATTTTGTTTATATTCTGTGGTTTCATATTTTTAATTGAATAATTCAAATAAGTTAATCATATTTTTACAGTGAAGAATTTTGAATCCAAAATTGAAACTACTTAATGAAAATATCATTTACATATTAAAAACATCTATAATTAATTTTTATTTATTATGAACATGAAAAGAGTAAATAAATTTCCCCAAACCAATTAAAAAATATAATAATTTAAAAAATGTTACAATTTGATCTTAGTCTTCAACCTCCATAAAACATAAACCAGGGGTTGACTATCACTGCACACTTAAGGAATAAAAAACAATAGATATTAAGGATTTTTTTAAAGATTTGTGTTGTGTAATAGTATATTATAATTAATTCAATGATATATTACATAGAAGTGCATGATCATTGAAAATATAGTTTGACTATGTTTTTTTATGTATTTATCAATTACCCTATTGAAGTGAGAGGAAATAGATAATTATATATATATCATTTATTTGATACCACATTTAACTAATGGTTAGGAAACTATATGGTAATTGTAGACCAGTTTAAATAATGGGCTCATGTTATACAATCATAGAGTAGTCATCATTGGATTCCTTGGAAAAATAGTTGTGTTATAGGTAAATAAATTCTATATAGTGCCTGATTTCATTATTACTGATCATTATGTTATGTTTTTATCTTAAATGAATTGAGTATTAAATTATTAAATTGAAACAAAATTATTCCTAAGAAAATCGTTTACTAAATGAAAAATTGTATTATCAGTAAGATTATTTAGATATTAAATGATATATATGGAGCATTTTTTTATTTTTGGTTCCCATGGAATAGGAATATAAAAAGTTAGGGTTTTCATAAAATATAAAAAATGATTCACTGATTGGGATTTAAAAATATAAGGTATATTATGATAACCAATATCTATGTTGGTGATACATAAATTATCATTCATATAGTGGATAAAGACATGGTGTTGGAAAACCGAGAGGAATGAAATAGTTAGGTTGAATCAGTGAACAATGATAAAAAAATATTAATATAATGATTTATTATGAAATGACATTATGAAACATGTTATAATGAGTGACCAGAAATCATAAATTATAGAAACTGAGGAAGGAAAAAATAATAACAACACTCTATATTTAAGGTTTAATACTCAAAATGAAAATCTTTAACATAGAGTGATATAAACTCAAAGAAGACCATATGATCCAGTAGAATCACATAATGGATATAATGATTTGGGTATATAAATTATATCATTTCAAAAGATATTCAATTGAGATATATAATGGATTGTATCAAAATAAAAATAACTATTTTCTTATATTTTTTTATGTTAGGATTATCCTTATTCAATAGATGATTGTATCCTGGAAAAATTATAAACGTCCTACATTTATTCACTATATAGAATATGTGTTATTTCCTTGTTTCTCAACACATTAAATTTCTATGATGATCATGCACACACCACAATCAGGGTCCCTTTCACTCCATATTTTTATTAAAAATACACATATGAATCTATTTCCTCACATCCCTCTATTCAACCTATTAACATTTTTCTACACACAATCCTATGGTTGTGATGAAAAATCACTCATTGATATAAAATACAATAATAAAATTCATGAATTACCCTACTAATACTATATCCTATTTTAGAAAATGATCATGTTCATGTTTGAAAATGAATTTCAAAATAAAATTGGTAAAATAATTGAATTCAAAATTATAATCAATTTGTTTAAAAAAATTACACTCATTAATTTTCAGATGTAAGAACTTTCCATGTATGTAATGAGATAATTCCTTGATTGAAATAATTATTTTTTACACAAAATGTTTTTTTAATAAAGTATTATTAAAAATTATTATCTATAATGTGTCAAAACAACATCAAGACACAACAACTCTATCTTCCATAAAACACCACAATGAATAATTCTCTATGTTAATTATCTTGGACTATGTTTACCCTCAATATGAAATATATAACATAATAATATAATCACTATTATACTCTACTACATATATCTTGATATCCTAATGGATATTTAGCTCATAAAATAAATAGACATAGTAATATTTTATTAAATATTAAAAGATATTTTATTTCTTCAAAAATTAATTTTTCTAAAACATCCTTATAAATTATGAAATTAATTTATTAACATTTAGAACCATAAAATTATGGATAGATCAATAAAAATTGTGTATCACAATATATTTCATAAATAATGCTGATATAATAATTAAATGATTGATATTTATTGTAGAAATGAATGTGATTGTCGTGGGATTTACAAACATTCATGACAATCTATATCAAATAAATTCTTAGGTGTTTTGAAAATTAAACTTAAATTCATTAAATTTATGATATTTCACGTTCATATTATAGCTTCCCCAAATCCTTTAGTCTCTAGGGAAGAATTTTATCTTGTCACCTATAAGAAGAAAAAGATTTGAGTTGCCACTCTAGTGGTGGTTGAGCATTTGTAGCAAGCAACATAGCTTCTTTATCTGAGGTGAATGTTGGTGCCACTTAGTTGAAGGATTATAGTCATATCTCTACTGATAGGAAAAACCACCAAGTGATTGTTGATCCTACTAAAGTAAATATCATTGACTGAATTATGATGCTTATGTCAAGAGACACCTCTCCTGAAAATGGAAAGTAATGAAAGGAAGGAATCTTTGATTCCGAAAGCCCTGATATTGAAATATGTTATAATAGGCATCAATATCTTCCTTCATGTAGGGGTAATAGATGAGACGAGGTAAGGTCAAGGAAGGGTCTAATAGTACAGAATTTAAGAAGAATAAAATAGGATTATTGCACAGGTGTTGAAAAATATCACTAAGTAGTTTTTAATTTTGGGGTTTTCCTTGTTTTCCTATACTATTCTCTGCCACATTTTTCTTCTTCATTTCAATATAAGATACTCTTCCCCCATATTTCTCAAAACACGTACATATTCAATAAAATTTCTCTTCTGTTTACAGTGACAGATATTCACCATCATTATTTTTTACTCTTAATTTAAGGAATCACTAACATTTTATCAAAATGACTCTTATAAATTTAAGGACATTTTTTAATTTACACACCCTCTATAATGTTAACTATATGGATACCGATATGGCATTTACATTCATTATTTTTTTTATTTTCTTGGAATCAAAAAACCAATTATATATACTAATTATTTTTTTAATTTAATACATGTCTCAACACCAAATCCTTCCTCGTTACATGGACTCCTCTCCACAATTTCTGATTTCCCTAGAATCACAATTCTTTATTTCCTCTCAATACCTAATATGTTTCCATAGACTCTTCCTCCTCCAACACCTCATTAGACACCTATGACTTCCCATCTGCCTCATTCATCGACTCCTACTCCTTTTAAGCCTTCCACATACATATTTTCCCCTCCTCCTCGATTCCCCCTACGACTATGCATCATCTAAGAGTCTATCAACTAATGGTGCATCATATCCCTACTGACTACCTATACTTATTTGGTATTAGTTTACATACTTTTCCCAATCTTTTTTTCGTCTTCTTATTATATTTGAATTCCATAAATCCTTAATAAGATCCCCTAAATATCACATCCCACCCTATCATCTCTCTCTTTCCAACCCTAGTGTCTTCATCTTTCTAATATATAAAACCATGCCTCCATGATACATTCGTAATCAAAATATTGATCCTAATTTATTTTGAAAAGTGTATCTATTCAACCATTTATCTCTTTCGATGTAGATATCTCAATATATTTCCTGATTTTTACTCACAATAAATGCATTACTATATGTTTTTCCATTTCAGAGAACTGCATCGATACCTTGAAATTATTCTACACAATATATTTTTTCATTCACACAATGCCTATTGTGAAAGGGAGATACAAGGTTACAATGGATTCATGTGTGGTGATGGATATGGGGAAGATAATGAAATCATATTTTATGTTTGATGAAATGGTTTTGAGAAAGATACCCATGGGGTTGAATGATAATAAGAATTCCTGAGGTGGGAGTTTGATAGGTTCAGTTTCTCTACTGGACATATACCATTCCCATAGATGTAAATTATGAAACGATTTAGAGAAATTAATTGTTTTTATCTCATAACATATATATTAAAAAGGTAACAAATTCAAATCTATAACGCTTATCACTCAAAACTGGAATTCATTCACCGGTTTATCCATATTCATCACTAAATCTATAGGTTCAATGATTTTCGATATCATAACTATATTTCTATTATCTTTTTACATGTATTTATTAATATATATTTTTTTGTAAAATTCATAGAGTAGTTTTTATTCCTTACTAAATCCCTTTATTATTTTAGTGTTCAATATTGAATGACCTAATTCTAATGTTAAATTAAATTATCTAGATATACGAAAATTTATAAATCCTATGTCATATCAAAATACATATCTCAATTTTAATCCATACATTTGACATCTCTTTTTATGTCATTTACTATCATATGACGTCTAAATCACATGAAGCAATTTTCCACTCTCCAAAATCAAAAAATCAATGAATTATATTAAAAAAATGTTGTATTTATATGTTTTCTATTACGATTCTCCTAAATATTTTATTTATATCATGATAGTCATTTGATTATAAATAGGTTTTACTAAATTTCCCATGAAATATTATTTTCAATGGATCATCATAAAATTTGTCCATACATTTTTATTATCGGTTTCATTCTCATATTAGATTTAATATAAAACTATTTATATCAAATTAATTCTATGATAGATCAATTTCTTGAATGAAGCTGAAAATATGATAGGCACAAAACTAATTTTAGTAACACGACTTTCTTGATAGAATAACAGATAAAAGGTACATAATAATAGAGTTAAATAATTGAAAACATCATTTAATGATTAAATTAAATCAACCTATGTTGTTCACTTTTGTTTGGAAAATAACGAAATATATATTTTATTTTTTTATTTACACTACTAAAACAAAATACTTTTTCATATTTTTCATTTACATTAATCTTTTCAGTAATTGTTTTCTAAATTCTGCTTAGATTGTCATCATTATGAATTTTTTATTATAATATTCAAATATATAAATAATGTTAATGGGGAATTTTAATTTTAGTTTCCATGTGATCTATAATTCAATTAATTTTTTATTCCAAGAAAATTCCCTATTTTTCATACATTTTTCAGTTTTCAATCTAACGTTTCATATAGAGAAAATGTTCAATAAAATTTTCATGATTTTATAAAGTTGTACGTTGTTATTAACTAATTATTTTATTTTTATAGGATTTTTATAAGTGTATTCCCCTTAATCGACATCCTATATTATATTATTTAAAAAATATTGGTTTTTTTATTACTCTAAATGGTTCTAGGAAGATGGATCTATAAATTTTGATATATTCTTCTATAATGGGTAATATTTAAGTATATGATAATATAACGTTTCTATATTTAATTTTATACTCAATTTATTATAATATATAAAAAATTATTTTATATCTTGGTTCCTATATTCTATTTTGTAAGATAAATTTTAATTTAAACCATCCTAATGGAAGAACATGTGATGATTTTATATGTGTTTTCCAAGAAATAAAATTTCATTTCACGATGTTAATGTTTTTAATATTTACATGAACCATTTTTTACTAATGATTTCCATGAATTGTTTTTCCATTAGTTGGGGGAAAATATTTTAGTCTTCATTTAAAGTAGTTTGTATGAATGGTTCCCTCAAATTTTCATCATTTTATTGTGTTTCATGTTCTGTTTAACTGAAAATGTTATTTTTCGAGGTTTTTTATCCATGCATGCCTCTTTATCTATAGAACATGTTCTAGGACAATATACTTAGTGAATTTTTTGATTATGATAATATCATGTTTCTTTTTTTAACTATAAATATCCTTTTATAGGAATATCAATATATTTATTTTATCTAATTGATATTATGTTAAATATAATTACATATTCTGGAATTAATCCCCCACAATACCCTAGAATTATTATAAATTACCTAATTAGATTCCTCCACATGTCATATTATTGGTCAAATCATCTATCATCGGTATTCCTCACATACGGTGAAACTAAAAAACTAGGATACTCATGTGAAGATACATATTCCATTATATTGTTCCACTATATACACTTGAAAATCTCTTCATCTAATCTAATTTCTCCAACCTAGTTAAAAGATTCTACTTTTTTATTTTTGTATCATAGACTTTATTGGAATGAACTAATTTAGATAGTTCCCTTCTCCCACATTACATTATAGGTACAACCTATCAAATTTAATTTTTGATCCCTATTATCCATTTAAAATTGCATTGAATAAATGTAATTTTAGTTTTATGGTTTTTTGTCCTCATTTTAATTATATGGAATCAAATTAATTTAATGTTTCATTTTTTAATTACATTTTTTCTCTCCAACATCTCATTAAAAATTTATAGAAAATTTTCCTACCCACTACTTATTCCATGAAAATATTTTCATAAGTAAATAATTTCCACTATAATTTTTTATAATAAGAAAATTTTCGATTCTTATCACCTCCACATGATGATCATTCAATATTATTTATCATCGACCTATCATCATGCATATCATTGAATCTTCATCCACATAGATCTATAACCCTATACATCACCATATTTCTATTAGTAAGTATGCTTTTTAACTATTATTACATTTAATATTTTGTTTAATTCTAATCTATGAATTTAAACCACAAGAAATTTCATTCTACCACCTTCAACTATGTTCCATTTCATATTGGAGAAATTTTATCTATAAAATAGTGTTTTTTCAAATAGGAAAACATTTCTCTACCAAGTACCTTCTATGTGAAAGTCTCAAAACACCACGATCATGGTCGTGATTGTATTCTATTCTAACAAAATATGATTCTTTTGATTTATTTTTTTGCAACATAATTACATTGTATTTGCCACTATATTTGTTACTATTGATGATTTATGATACTATATGGCTTATGATTTAGATTACGTCTTTCATTTTTTATTTTAATTTCTATAATGATTTAATTAGATTTAACTTCTCAACAACATTTGAATATGTTTTTTTATATCATGAATCCTTTTTAATTGATATAACATTTTTTTTGTTTTTACTATTAATAATATTTCTACGTTATGATAAAAAAAGACTGAGTGAAACATTATTATTAAATTTTTCTTGTGATCTATTTGTATCATAACATGTAGAACATGCATCGTGATTAAATAATAAATTCATTGAATGGGTTTTTAGAGAAAATTGGCATGAATTTTTTAAATATTGGAAAATAGATATACATTAATTAATCTATTAATTGTATTGCCATTAAAAAAATTATATTCTTCATGTTGAACTGTTATTTCCATCATTATTTTATTGTGTACATCAAATCTCTAATATCCTTTTATGTTTCTATTTATATAATGAACTCTTATTTAAATTATCATCTTATTTATTACTATATAATTTCATCATTGATTCCATTAGCTATAACTAATCAGTAATAGCTTAATCTATATGTTTTTTTCAACATACCCTATTTAATTCTAATTTGACACTTATTTCATTTTTATTAGTAATAGTATTTTTTATTTCTGATTACGAATGCTTGAGTTGGTTTTTCTTCCTTGCAGTTTTTCAGTGGAACCATTCATAAATTTTTAATATTTAAATATTTTATTGTGTATATACATAATATTTTCATCATTTATTGGTTAAAATTATTTTTTCGATTAAAGTTAAGTAAAGATGTAATTGAATTATTAATTTTTTGGTAATTTTTTAGGTATTAATTTTTATTTTTTTGATTTTTCATTAATATATTTCAGGATGAAATGACGTGACCTTTAACAGTATAATTCCATCGTATTATGTTGTAAAAAGGGTTATATATGAATATTCTTACAAAAATTTTCAATTTTAAACTCAAACATTACATTAATGTATTATTATATTAGTTTCATAACAGATTGATATCTACAATTTTTCTTTATAGAGTATATTATAGTAAGTCATATCATTATATGTAGGAATCATTTTTCCAGTAATTATAATATAAAAAATTAAAATTAGATGTTTTTTATTATATTGAATAATTTATTTTGATTCCAATTTTTTTCATATGTTAATTTATAAAATGGTATACATATAAAGAATTATATATAATATATATATTAATGGTTTTGTGTTTTCCATCCACATGTCACCATCATAATTTTTCCTATTATGTGGAATCCTCTTCATGATTTCTTAATTGATATACTTTTTAATTCCTTACCTACACTTTGATACCATCTATGTATCTATAGTATCCACCTCCTACACTACATTCAACATTGATTGCGCTTCTGAATTCACATCCATAACCTTTTCATTCATCTCCACGCTTCCTAATTACCACACAAAAGGTTATCCACTAATTATTTTTTATGTTTCCCCTCCCCATATATCATGAGACATGCTTCCTATATGAAAACTATATCTACACCAAATTCACCTCGTTATTCGCCTCCACCACCACCTTCATCTACTCTTCCTTCATTTCCTCCTCCGCCACAAACTTCGACATTTCATATGCATATCCTTAGTCTTCGCCATCAACTTCTTCTCTTTTTATGACTTCACATCAATATATTCTACCATAATCTCTTCCACCTTAATCTACTCCCTCTCCTTGATCTCCACCTCCACCACTTTAGAGACCTTTGGAATTTTTAGATCAAATAAATCTCTAATGACCTCCAACATCCTCACTGACAACTTCATTCTCTTTATTACGATCCCTATCCATGTTTATAAATCATCATATTTTAATTGATCTAATATTGAGGAAAAATTTTAATTAGAAGAATAAATTGAAAATTTTAATTTATTCTCTATTGAATATATTATTCATTAATAAAATAGGATTATAAAATTTTATTTTTGTTAACCGCATATTTTTTTTATTCTTATAATTTTTTGTTCATAGATTTTAATATCGAGATTATATAAAAGAGAAACCACTAGAAATCGTGGGAAATAAATATATTACCTAATAGGAAAGTGGAATATTTAGCTCAATAAAAATTCACACTACCTCCCACATCCTCATAGACCACATGGATTTCTTGTTTATTATTTATCCATATTTATATGTCATCAAGGTTTTGTTGATAAATAATTATAAAATATTTTTTTAGGAGTACCAGACAGTAAGTTGAATTTATTCTCTATTGAATATATTATTCCCTAATTTAATTGTTTTATAGAATTTTATTTTTGTTAAAATAGTCTAATCTATTTTTAGTTTTATCACTATTTTTTTTCTATTCCATTTTATCATCTGGGTGATATTAGAGGGAAAACACTAGAAATATATACTGATAAATATAATATAGGAAAGAACAATGTTGAGAGTTTTATAAATCTATCACAACTAAATAAACAAAATAAAATTCACTATATTTAGGTAAATGGTCAGGATTATTCATTTATTATCTTTATTTTTGAAGCATAGTTATAATAATTCTAATTTTTCTTATGAAATGATCTTTAATTAATATTGTATTTGTGCTCTAATTAAATGGTTTGTATATTTTTTCAATCATTTATTTATATATTTGTTAGAATGAATTAATATTCAACGTGCTTTAAATTATTTGGATTTATTACCAGTGATTCACATTTTTTGAAAAACAATTAATAGAAAAAAACTCGAAAAGAAAATGAGAATTAATAAAATTTCATGTTCATTCGATATTTTCCTCTTGGAAATAAATAAATTGGGGTTTGTTTCTTCCATTTTAAAACAACCTAAATCAAATCACAATCCTTTTTAATGTTTTTTATTCCACCTATATTTACTTCTTAATCTTATGGAATCATATCAGTCTTCTCTCTTCAAAAGTATCTTTCTATTAAATTTAATATTTTTTTCAAATATACCAATTTAGGCCTCTTTAATTCCTCCACAAAATACTCTCATCCTATAATAAAAAAATTTATATCATTCTCCTTGTGATAATTCCAAACTATCATAGTGTTATCATGAACAAATATTCTATTGGGTGAGTTTAATGGTCTAAAATAATTGTAAATACATATGCTATCTGGATGTAGAAGTGTTGATATGTTAACCAATCAATCACTACCATTATAAGTATACTCTCAATGGATTTTCAAGGGATTAATAACATTATAAAATAATGAAATCATTATACCATAATAGGTTATAGTTTTTGACATCTTATGCTTACAAGTATTCTAATTGAATTGACCATCAAGCATAAACTTATTTGGGTTTTATGATTTACTATATTCAATTTATCATTACATTACTATTTATGATTCACATTATATTTTAATGTTAATACAACAATGTACTAATTTCTCAATACAATATTTAATATTCCAACAAAAATTTCCTAGTACATCAAATCACATTAAATAATAACAACATTATTTAATTGAAACACATATATTATTTTGTATACAAAAATATCATATGATATTCATATTGAAATAATTAGTTCAATTGAATCATGTATTATCTATTAGTCACATTACTTATTTTTTTCCTATAGTTACATTTTTATGCCATTGATGATGATGATTCATTACAAGATACATAATAATTTATTTTCAACACACTAACCATGTTCTTTATATTGAATTGGGAATATTAACATTAAAGTTTTATTAGATTTTCCACTTTCTCTAAATTCAGTTTTACAATTTTGAAAAAAACTCAGGGATATAATTTTAATATTTCATTGAGTATGTTGTATAATTTTTATCCACTTATTCATGATTTATGATATCATCATGGTATTTTCATATATTTAACACATTTTTATAGATTATTATGAAATATTTCAATTAAGAACTATTTTCCTAAGATTCAAAAAATTGGAAGAAATGTCATTAAATAAAAAGGCATAATGTAAGAAGCCAGACAATGATGGAAGTTAAAATCACTAACTAAGAAACTCGCCAACAATATTGGTTCGGAAATAATGGGATATAATTTCAATAAAACATACACAACATAATTTGTTGTGTAATGATTCTTTAATAAAATCAACAACATATCGTCATTGAATACTAGTTTGTTTGGACTCTTCCCTTTTGTTGTTAATATGAAGCTTTTTAAATGTTATATTCTATAAAAAACATCCTACCTAATTTTTGTTTATTCATACTACCACCATTTTGTGTTTGTAAATATATAAATATTAATATATATGTTTATATATTTATTTTTTCTATTCCTGTTAAATCCTCTTTGTATGTTAATTTTTCAATAATGAATATCATATTCACAAATTGAATTACATTGTCACATTTTATTTTTTTAACATAATATATTATTATTTTTTCCCATCATTATTTTGTTATTATTATATTTTTATCAACAGGATGATATAAAAGGAAAAAAACATTAAGTGACACCGATAAATATAATGCATGTAAGGGTTGTGGTGTGAGTTTTAGAAATCCATTGTATCTAACGAATCCCATGAAAACTCACTCTCTCAAGATAAATAATAATGATTATTCTATGATTTTATGAGGTTTTTAAGTTTAATTGTATTAATTTTTTAATTTTTTCTTAAAATGATAATGAATTATGATTGGAAATATGCTCTAATTAAACTGGGTGTATGGTTTTCTAAATTTGATTTATATATTAGTTAGACACCATCAACATTAAAATTGGTTTTAATTATTTAGATTCATCACCAATTATTCTGATTTTATTTAAATATATATATCGATAGATAATATGATAGATGGTCTATGGTCATCATTCTACACTCCCACAAACAAAATCAAAGTACAACCTCTACCAATTTTATAAAGCAAAGACTCAAAATGATTCTTGAAATCCATACAAATAATGTTCTAAAAAATATACATCATTGAACACGTTTTAATTACATGTCAAATTAATTATGATATTAAGGTTGACATGACATCTATTTCATACCCTAGGTTGTCTCTCGAGGTGAATTAGTAGCATATAGTGTGTAATTTTAATAATGATTACTAAAAGAGGGGGGCAATTTTAAATACAGTTTTATGAAAATAACTTAAATTAAATAGTCTAATAGTTGACCAACCATGTAGATTTTGAAAAATATGAGACAAACGGTTCATTTTTATTTCAATACACACTTTTAATGTCCATTTTTCATAGAGATTCATTTAGGTCTGTGGTAAATATTTGGTTGAAATTAATTGGAATCCAGATTAAATCCTAATATTTTATTTCAATGCTTAAAAAGCCATAACATGATGTAACAATCATATTGTCAAGGCCCTAAACTTATTCATGGAATAATAAAATAAAAAGAAGATTTAAATCTTAAGAAGTTTGGTATGAAATGTATTATTATGATGTCCAATCAGAACAACACAAGTCACACACTCAAAACCTCATACTGGTCGTTTAGAAATTAAGAGGATAACATTTACATGTATCAAAAAAAGCATTCCAATATGAAATATAGTAAGGTACATGGAATGAAATGTTTAAACACCCAAATTAATCCAAACTAGTAGCTAATATATTCTTCTTAACTCCCTTGACATGTGTGTAGCTCCCTCACAATGAACGCACATTGTTTAGCTCAACATCGGGGGGAGGAGGAAGCTCAGGTGGAGATTCTTCATAATTATTGATCACCTGATGAGGATATGGGCCTCCATAACTTATAGGATGATGAGTGGAATCCTCTAAAACTCCAAATTGGTATCATGTAACTCCTTGTCTAAACTAATAAATTGTGATCCCAAGGTCCTATTTTATAGATAAATGGAAGGTGGTTTTCTCCATCCTGATTTCGAGAAACCACTTGGTTCATGGTTTTCTATGTCAATAAAGACATATATCACTTTTGAAAAAAACTAAAATGTTGTATCCCCAACTCCTGAATATATCCAAATAATATTTGGCTCCATTTGTAAAATCATAGCTTAATATTTGGATAGAATACCTCACACCACTTTTGACTTCATGCATATTCAGTATGATGAAAAGATCAGTCCCAATGGGCCACCCGATTACCGAATTAGATTTTGTTTTCTTCATGTGAAATTTATCCCATTGAATATATAACCATGAAACAATCATTCATCCCATTTTTATCCATGTTTTTATAGTTGTGTGTGGATGAGTCTGATGGTGTGCATGGATCCTCCGCTGTTTGGCTCATTTTTCTTGGACATCATCACGGGCCTTCAAAATCCCCTCTACCTTCAATGAATTTATAAAAACAAGTATAATTTCCCATTTTCATAGTAAAAAAATATTTAATAAAACACAAACTATTTTTTTTATTTTTAATATTTTCAATACATAACTAGTTTATCGTATTATTGTAAGGGTGAAAATGATACAGTGAATAACAGTGTTATCTGTCAACATATCCCACTTTATTATAGTTTATTTCTTTAGAGAGTAATTCATATAATGAATGTTCTGGGAAAAATTAACTCAAATATAAATTAATTGTCATATATTTACCCAATGGCTTATAATATTATCTTTACACAATAATTTCCCACTATATTAAAAATAAATTTATTGAAATGAATTCCACTATATTTTTGTTATTAAGTAAATTTATTTACATTGACACCATTTTCATTAGTTTCTATTTGAAAATACCAAGACCATTAAAATTCCTTAAAAATCTAAAACATGTCACTTTTCTATATTTTCTATGAGTTACACCTGTATTCATACTTGTATTTATATTAATACCCTATGTGTAACACTTGTAATCCTAGTGTATCCATACCATGAATGTTTTTTAATAACAGTTTTACGCATTACTCAATATGAATACAAAAAAGAAGTATTCAGAGTTGGGAACACCAGTATAAACTAGGGAAGTATATAGTTCATTAGGAAAATAGTACCTAGATGGTATGTATAAAAATTTTCTAATTTTTTAAATCTATATCAATATAATATGTATCAATTATATGAAATTACATTAAGGTTAACAAATACACAAAACATTATGCAGTGTCCAAATGCATACTCCCATACCCCACAATGAATGTCTTCGAATAATATTATCTGTAATTACAGTGTCTAATATGCTTACAATATGTAAATAGGTATATCAACTATATCTACAAAATGCGTACAGTATGAATACATTATTCCAAACTACTTGCATTTTCAGGCATAATTTATGAATATGTTCATTCCAATTAAAGTCAATCACACACACTCTATAGTTGAAATTATTCCCTAACATAATAATTATTACTATTAGACATTGAAACCATATGAAAAATATAATTGAATATATAAATATGATTACTATTTTTCTCTACTAGTTTGTATATAGTATAAATGATTTCAATAATATCATACAATTAAACTATTAAATATTATTCAGTGACTACATGTAAAACTCTATAAATATATGTCCAAATTCAATATTACATTTTCATGTAATGAATCTACATAAACATAGATATTTTTATATTTAGAAGAATACAAATCACCTAATGTAACTACACATATATGCATTTTTTACAGTACGCATTTAGACTTATGATAACAGTATAAGAATCTATAATTCATCTTTTCCCATATAACACTTCCATATTAATTACCCTATGTATAATATATCACTTTATAGAATGAAATAAGATTTTTCTTCAATATAATTTAATTTAAAAATTTTAATATTTTATAAAAATATGCTAAATTATAGAGTATGAATGAATAGTATGAAAATATTACTTGAATTTATGTATATATATCCATATTTGATAAATGTTTATTCAAATTATATAATGAAAATATATATGTCATTAAATGATTACATATTTCATCATTTTATTTTTTTCTTGAACGATTATGTTTCACTAAATCTGAGAGATCCATAGGTTATAATCATATGATCAGTTCTCATTATATCATAACTTGATGGTTTAATTATTTTTAACTATGTAAAGTCAACTTATAAATGTTTATATCTGATATTAAGTTGTTTATTTTTTCTTTATCATATTATTTTGTATTCTTTTCAATCACATTACAAATATTTTATTCACAATGCTATTTTTTATTTCAACACTTGTATATGAATTATATCAACCCATATGATCTATCATATTTTATCCTAAATTAAGCCTCGATGATAATTTAGATAATCTTCAAAAACACATCTATTGTTCTATCAAATTTTTTATTAAGATACATCCATTGGGATTGTTCAAGGTGTCGTCAAATTCTCTGTTTGAGTACATCTTCACCATTTTCATCAAGACTCAAAAAAATTGTAAAACATTATGAGTAGTTTGTTTTAGACTTTTCATAGTACTTTCTTTAGGAATCATATTGTGTGATTTTAATTTATATATTCCTATAAACTCTCTTATATTTTACAGTTTTATAATATATACACTTCAGTTTATATTTTTTTTTCAATGATGTATTGATAATCAAAAAAAATATAAAAAATTATACAATATTTGATATTTTTTAAATTAACTCTTTAATGTGTGGTACATTGGATGTTTCTACTTAAATTTTCATTTAATTTTTCATATTAATTTTCCATCATGAAATTAGTGTAAATGTTGATGTTGATAATATCTTAGATGAAGCTCCACTTGTGGTACGTGAGAGGGATGGTGGTGGTATGCCAAAGAGTGTGGTCATCAGTGAATCCACATAAGGGAGGGAGGTCATAAATTTCTAAAATCATAGAAATGGCTCCACCCCCCCCCACCACCAAAAATTTATAGTGAGAGGGGTGCCATCTCACACCATTCTAGATTTCAATGATAATATTTGAGTGACTACCATTACAACACACAACTACAAGTTCATACCATAATAAAATTGATATAATTTCAGATATAAGATATAGGTGGTCACAAAAGAAAAATAAATGATGAAGATATTATCACCATATACGATTTATCTCTCAAATTGAAGGAATGATGTGTGGAAATGTTGAGATAAAATATGATAAATTATATAATTGATGAATACTCTAGCCTCTCAACTAGATTTACTTCTCTACTATGGAAAATAGTACTCCATAACCAATAATTCATAGATATAATAACATAAATGTCCCACAATCCTGTAATTTCACATTATGATTTCCAATTTATTCATAGGAATCATATACATGAGGAGGATAAATAAATATATACACCCATGAGATTGAAATTAATTATTTAATGGGTATAAACAAAGAGAAATAAGTTCTCAGATTCCATAAACACGTTGAAAAGGCCACATCCCATGGTATTTGACAATAATATAACAAAATTTCTCTTTGTATTTCTCCATATTAATCCTAAAATACTAGTGGTAGTAAGAAATACAATCCCACTATTTCCATTTCATATATGGTGCCTATTGAAAATACTATGGAATATCAATGGGATTCCCCTGAGAATAATGCCTATAGTGCTAGATACATCTATCCGCTACACATTGAGACATCTCAAAATTCTATACACATGCCCAGAAAATCATTTCATCGTTAAGATAACTAGTATGAAGAATCCAGAAAATTAAAAAAAAATAATGGCTACCAAATGAAGAAATTACACCATTCCATAATATTCTCGGAAATCAGAAGTCTGGGTGGGGAGAATTAGAGTAAATCCAAGAATGTTATAAAATAGAAACCCAATGAGGATGATCATAGAATTGGATCTTATTCCATTCAAGCTCAGATATCGTCTATCCAAATGATATGAAACCTAAGGTAGAAAGTTGATTTGTGACAAGTGAGGAGGAAAAGTAGTATTTTCTATTATTCACTCTTATATATAATTATCTTCTTATATTAAATATTTCAAAAGGTTATGTACAAATGTTTAATGTATATTCAAATTTGTAATTAAATGGTTATGTCATGAAAATTCATTGGATAGGTACTAGTATATACTAATGACTGTTCCTATTCCATATGTGTGTCGACATGGTAGCCTTACTCCTTACAGGGTTGCCTTTCTATGCTTCTCAGTTTCCTCAACATCATGATTCCTTATTTTCTCCCTAATACCTGATCTATTTCCATGTCCTCCACCACATGCACCACCTTCACCAATGCATTGGTCTTTGTCTATGAATTTTCATTTTCCTCTCTGACTTCACCTCCTCCTGCATCGTCTCCTTCCTAGTACGTGGTATTCACCCCCAATTCTTCTTACTGTCTATATCCTTATTTTTCATCGTCTCCCCACCGACTACTAACACTTCTCTAGAAATATGGAACATTCTTTTTTTACTTATTATGTTTCCAACTTTTTATTCTATTTCTATTATATAAATCCCAAAGACGTTCACTCTTACAAACCTAGTGTCTTACTCTATCCAATATATTCCACCATGCATCCATGAAAAATATGTATGCATACTATGGATCTATAGTCATATTCATTCCCATGTCACTGGAACCCTATCTATCATTATATTCAAATATCATCATAAATTTATTATTTTTTCCGAACTATTATTGCTAGCCTATTAGTTCATTATATTCTAGGGAGATGTTTCAATTTATTGACATTATTCTAAAAAACTATTTTGGTCCTTCACAGTGTGATGGGTATTTGTCAGATATTCAGGGTTAAGGTGGATTCATATTAAGTGAAGGCAATGGAGTAGAAAAAAAAATTGTTTCATGTCTGATGTGAAGGTTTAGAGCCCAATATCCAAGGGGATGAAACATAAGAAGATTTATTTAGGAGGTTGTGGGTATGGTTTGGTTTCTCTACTAGACATCTTTCATTCCTAAGGATTTTAGTTTTTTATATTCTTCCATTAATTTAGTGGTTTATATCTCTTAGTGTCTCTCCCCAAAAAGTAATGAATTTAAATATAGAACATTCATCCATTGAGACAAATATTCACAGACTAGGGTATCCATGCTAAATTCTATATTTTGATATCTTTTATTTTTTATATCATAAATAAATTTCTAATGTCTTTTATAATGTATTTATTCATTTAATTTTTTTAGTGCAATACCAAGCATAGATTCCATTTCTTATTGCATCACATGTCTATTATAGTGTTCAATTTTTAATGACATGATGATTTTATCAAATTCCATTATCCAAGTATAAGAAACCTACTGAAAATGGAAATGTATCATTAAAACTCTCTTAATTTTACTCTTTCCATTTGATATTACATTTCATGAAATTTCTTTTGACATGATTCCTCAGTCACATTAAGTAGTTGTTGACTCCCAAACATCCAAACATCATAGGCTAATTTTAAAACAAGATTTATTTATATGGTTTCAAATTTGATGCTTCTAAATATTTTATTCCAAATAGGAAATTATTTTTTATAAAAATGATTGACTAAACTACCCATCAAAAATCATTATTTTTTGATAGTCATAAAATTTATCAATATTTATTTCTTATTATGTTCACTCTCTTATTATATCTAATATGATACTACATATATATTCTTTATTCTATGTAGGATATTTATTTTGAATCAAGTTTAAAATATTCTACACAGATAACTAATTTGATTAAAACAATTTCCCCAGTATCCTAACTTATAGAAAATACATTATATAGGATATAAATACCATATATAATCATTAAATGATTAAATTCTATTAGTATAATATGTTCTCATTATTTTGGAGAATAAAAAAATATTTGAATTTTTTTCATTGACATTAATGAAACAAAATACTTCTACATGTTTTTAATTTACATAACCCATTTTTGTATCATTTTTATCTTAATTATCCTTAGATCATTCCATATGAATTATTTTCTTTATACTCTCCCCATATACGAATCATGGTATTCAATAATGATCATTTCACAATGCAAGTGATCTATATTTTATTCATTTTAATTTATCATATAGTTATTTCCCATTTGTCTTTCATTTCCAATTTTCCAATAATAATTTTCTTATGGAGATAAGTATTACATGATATTTCTAATCTTGTATTAGTTGTAGGTGGGGTTAAAATAATCATTTTATTCTTTAGGTTTTTTTATACATGTATTCCTCTGTATATAAATCTTCTATTATATTATTAAACAACTTCATTTGTGTTTTTTATCACTCTATATTTTTTCAAATATTAGATTTCGAAAACTTGACCTTTTATATATACTTTGTTTTATTTAGGAATATAATCATATCATGTCCCTATATTGATGTTTCTTGGGTATTTATTTCCATATGTAAATAACCATTTTATGTCTTTCAAAGTATTTTATTTGTTTTTATGCCATTTTTTATTAACACTCCTCTATTAGAAGAATGTGTGATTATTTTATATGTGGTTTCCATGGTAAATTTTCATTTACCAATGGTAATGTTTTTAATCTATCCTTAATGAAATTTTTATTGATGGCATCAATGAAAATTAATCCCTTATTAGGTTGGAATTCATCAAATCTATCTTAGAAGAATTTTGTGTTGAACATTCCCCCAAATTCACAATATATTATTAGGTTGGAGTTTCTGTTTAACTGGTAATTTTATTTTTTTTGGTTTTTATAAGTATTCCCCTTTTTCTATAGCACTAGTTCTAGGATTGTACACTTGGGTCAATTTAAGATGAGGATCATGTGATGATTATATTTTCAGTATATTTTCTTTTTTGGCTTTCCATGATATTTATTTTATCACATTTATATTATCTCATATATTATTACATCATTTTGAATTAATACACTACCATATTGTATCATTATTCTAGATGACCTAATCAGGTTCATCCTCTTGTTTGACTATTGGGCATATCAATAATTATCGGTTTTACTCACCGATTGTGAAACTTATCAACTAGGATACTCATTTGATGTATCTTTATCCTTCAAATTGTTCCATTATATACACTTTCAAAACTATTAATCTAATCAAACATCCCTATAATGGTTAAATGTTTCACTTTTTTTAACCTGAGCAATTTATAAATGGTCTAATTTTGACAATTCCTCTCTCTCATATTGCGTCAGAGGTGACAACTTATCTAACTAAATGTCTCATCCCTATACTCCTATTTATAATGCATTGACTACTTATATTTTCATGTTTATGGTTATTCGTGCTAATTTTCCTTCTATGGTAAAACATTATTTTAATGTTATATTTTTTATGTCCACTATCAGCTTTTATATTTTCAAGTTCCACATTTTTTATTTTCTTTCTCTCTATCATATCATCTTTAATTTATATATTTATATTCCTCTAATTATTCCATTAAAAGTTTACTCATAAATAAATATTTTTCATTCTTTTTTAATAAAAAAACAAATATTTCAATTCCATTCTCCTTTCCATGATGATTATTAAATAGTATTTCACATCGACTTGTCATCATGCATAGAACATATTATTCATCTACTCAAATCTTCTACCATTTAAATCCTCATTTAACCTTTAATATGTATATTTTTACCCCATAATACATATCATATTTTCTACCATTTAAATATTATAACTAAAACCACATAAAAATTTATTCTTCTACCTTCCAATATCATCCATTTTTGGTTGGAGAAATTTAATTTCAAAAATGGCTATTTTTTCAGATAATAATACTACTCTCTACCAAGTACAAACTTATTCCAACTCTCCCGACACCTTGACCACCTTCTCAAATGTATGGGATTCTGAAAAAATATAATTCTTCTAATCTATTTTCCACATCATTATAATTTTGTATACATCACCATGCTAATCAGAATTTATGTTTTTCTATATCTTCTATCTTCTAATTGTGATTTAGATTTTTTTATTTTGTTTTTATTTTTAAAAATGAATTAATCACTTTTAGTTTCTCAATAGAATTTCAATCGTCGTGTTTCTTAACATAAATCCATATTAAATTAATATCCCACCATTACTATGTATTGATTGATAATATTATTTTTGATTTTTTGTTAAGAATGACTAAGTTTAACATTATTCCTGAATTTGTTTGGTGTTCTTTCATTTATATCATAACATGAATAACAGTAATCAAGTTTAAATAATAGTTTCATCGATTTGGTTTTTTAATAACAAGAGGTGTAAATTTTAAGAAATATTAAAAAATCCATAGACACCAATTAATTAGTGAATGGTTTTGAAT
Source organism: Viscum album (assembly GCA_963277665.1). Lineage (NCBI taxonomy): Eukaryota > Viridiplantae > Streptophyta > Magnoliopsida > Santalales > Viscaceae > Viscum > Viscum album. The sequence continues at coordinate 1,480,147,176 of OY728142.1, read as the reverse complement.
TTTAAAATAAATAATAAGCTTCATTGTAAAATACTATTTCCATTATTATTATATTGTATTAATAACCATTTTTTCACCTGTGAAGTTTTCATATATAGAATTCCTTCGTATTTAGACATTAATCATATGAATTCCTATATAATTTCTTAATTGAGTTCATAATATAGAACTACACCACTACAGTTTAATCTGTATGTTTTTTATCATGAAACCCTATTCAATTATTGTTAAACAATTATGGCATTTTGATTTTGATTGTGATTTTTGAGTTTTCATTAAAATTGCATTTGTTCATTTTTCATTCTAGCATTGTTTCAATGGGACCATTTATAATTTTTTATGGTTATATATTATAACTAATATATATTACTAATTTATTACCATTAATTATTTAAAATTACTTTTTAGGGTAAGGTAATATGTAATTGTATAATATTATTTTTTTATAATTTTTAATGATTTAATTAAAATTGATCATATTTTCTAGTGTTATATTTCAGGTTCAAAAAAGATACTTTTGAGAGTAGAATTATACCATATAATGTTGTAGCATGTGTTCTATATTATTATGTTTAAAAAATTTATATTATTAAATCAAACATTACATTAATTTAATATTAGATTAGTTTCTAAAAATATTACCATCTAAAATTTCTCATTATTTAATACACTATCAAACATGATATCTTTATATATAGGAATATTTTTTGAAGTAATTATAATTTAAACTTTTTTAATTTACATGTATTTTATTTTATTTTTTATTGTTTTTTCATTCCTGATTTTTTTTTCTAGGTTAATCTATACATTGGAATACTTCATAATCCTCAAATTTATCATATATAAAAAATTCTATTACATTTCCAACCAAATGTCAGCCCTATAATTTTTCCACTCACATGGCATCCCCTTCATGCATTTTGATTCTCTCAATGTTTCAATTACATATCTTCTCCCTGATACCAACGATGTCCCAACCTTATCCTACTCCTCCACCACCTCTGACATCAACTATACCTATGACATCACCTAAATATCCCAGTCTATCATCCCCTTGCTTAATAACTCTCTCACATCACCTTCTCCTCCAATTCAAATTTCTACTTATCATCCTCATCCCTCTCGAGATCTCCATCCAATGTGATAACTCATTTCACACTGAATTCTCCTCTATCGTCACCTCTATAATCTCCTCTACCTCCACCATTATCTCATCCACAATTAAATCCTCCTCCAACATGGTCTTTATATCCTCCCATGCCTTCATATTGGTATCCACCATCAACCTATCCTCTTTCTCTGCATTTTTTTCAATATCATCCTCCTTCATAAGCTACACCATCGTCTCCTCCTTCGACATGGCCTCCACCTCCACCTCCTAGGAGTTAAATTGAATGTATAGTTATTGAAATTTTTTATTACCTCTCATATCCACAATAAACAATGGGTTTTCATCATTACAATATCTAACCATCTTTATAATTCAACATATTTTTCATTAATCAAAAATTGAAAAAACATTTTTATTATTAGTGTCAATTGTTCAATTTAATTTATTCATTATTAAATATATTTTTCACTAATTGAGTTGGTTTTTAACATTTTTTTTCTTAACCACATCTTAATTTGTTAGTGTTATAATTTATTTGTTCTTCTATTTTGACTTCAATATAATATGTAATAGAAAACACTTGAATGTGAGGATAACATATCTAAGACATGTTAGGATTGTAAAATTTGTAAATCAATGAAATATCTTATTATCTACAATATCATTGTTGACAACCAAGTTCCCTTCTTTACTCTCAATATATATTTATAAATTATCACATTTTTATTTTATTTATAATTCATGTGGTTTTGTTATTAAGAGTATCAATTGGTCAATTTAATTTCTTCTCTATTGAATATCTGATTCACCAAGTCGAATGGTTTATTAAATTATCTTTTTTTATTGAAATATAATGATTTCCCCTATGTCCTTTTCATTTTTTTTACTTCCATTTTTACATTAGGATGATTTCAAATGGAAAAAACAAGAATGTGATGCCAAAAAGTCTAATACATGATATGATGGTGATGTGAGTTTTAAAGGATAGTGCATCTAAGGAAACACATGAAAAGTCACTCTATTTATGTAAATAATAATTATTATCGATTTATTGCCTACATTTTTATACATATTTGTATTAAATTTTATGTTTTTCATGAAATTATTTTGAATTAAAATTGGATATAAGCCCTATTTATTCATGATGTATATTTTTTCATTCTTTGATTTATATATTTTTTATACTTCATCAACAATGAAATTTCTTAAAATTATTTGTAGTTAATACTAATTATTCAGATTGGATTAAAAAATAAAACAAAAGCAAAATATATTGAAGGGAAATGAAACCTAAAAAAATTCATGTTCTTTAAACATATTTCTCTAGTAAAAATTACTTTTTTTTTGGTTTTTTAATTTTAAAATAACCCAAATAAAATCACAATAATTTTAATTTTTTTAATTCCACCTTTCATTCCAACTCAATATGATGGTATTATATCAGTCTCATATCTTCTAAATTACAATTCTATATGAGATAATATTTTTTTCACTCATTTCTATTCTTGTCTCTTAATTTCCTCCTAAAACAACTCCCATCATGAACTAGAAATGGTTATATATATCTCTCCTCTCAAACTTTGAAACTATCATAGTTTGTGCATGAACATATATTACATTTGGTTTTATTAATGATATTAGTTAATATAAAGCCCGTAAGATATCTGGAGGAGGAAGGGATGATATATAAAATAATCTATCACTTCTATTATATGATGACTCTCAACGGTTCAATATATGTGTAGTTCACACTCTCAAAACATGATATCATTTTACCATGAAAAGGTAGAGGTTGTAAATTATAATTATTAAATGTATTAAAATTGTAATGACACTCAAACATAAAATTATTTGGGTTTTATGATTTACTATATTCAATTTACTCATATATTAGTTTTTATTCTTCACATTGTATTTTCATGTTGATAGAGTAGAATAATAATTCTTCAATGACATATTTAATATTCTAACTAAATTTTTATAGTATTGTAAATAAATTTACAGAAATACCAACATTCATAATATAGAAAAAGTATATTGTTTTGTACACAAAATACTAACATGATATTAACATATGAAGAATTTATTCAATGCAATCATGTATTATATATTAGTTAATTATTTATTTATCATATAAATAAATTTTAACAACATTGATGATGATGATTCATCAAAATATGCAGAGTAATTTACATTTCACATTCTAACCATTTTCATCATATTCAATTAGAATACTACATGCATAGGGTTCAATATTTATCCACTTTATATAAAATTGGTTTTAAAATTTTGAAAAATTCAATTATATAATTTAAAAATGACATTGGGCTTGTTCTATAATTGGTTTCTACTTATTTAGGTTTTATTATATCATCACATGTGTTTAATATATTGAAACCATTTCAATTGTCTATTTATGAAAACATTTCATAACACACTACTTATCAATTATTCAAAAAAAATTGATGTAATGTCATTAAATAGAAAATCATACGGCAAGAGGAAAGTTTGTCATGGAAGTTAAAAAATTTGACCAAAACAGTCTCACAAAATACATGTTTGGAATCATTTTGGATATAATTTCATTACATATTACACATAGTAATTTTTTTATTAGTGTTTCATTCATAAATTCATCAAAATATTATATTTCAATATATGTTCATTTTCCCTATCCACTTTTGATGTTAATTTACTACTTTTTAAATGATAACCACTTGAAGAACATACCACCCATGTTTTTTGTTCATATTACTGTCATAATGTGTGTGTTTGTGTGTGTCTATATATATATATGTATTCTCTTATATGATCATATATTTCAAATTTCTATTCATATTACTTCTTATTTTTATGATAATTTCTTATGTTTTTACTATCTTATTAACTAATCGAAATGGTTTGTCACATTGTCTGTCTGTTAACAACATATATTATTTTGAGTTCACATTGTTCTTTTGTTCTTACATTTAAATAATTGGATGATATCAAAGGCTAAATACTAGAATGTGAGGCAGAAAAATCTAATACATGCGAGGGATGTGGTGTTATTTTTAAAAAGCTTGAGCATCTAAATAAACATATTGAAAATCAAACTCTCATTGGAAATAATATTGATTATTCATTAATTGTTTGAGGTTTTGATGTTTCATTGTAATAATATTTGTTTTTTCATTAAATTATCATTAATTAAGATGGTATAGGTTCTCTAACCCTACTAGGTGTATGATTTTTCAATCATTTATTTATATATTCATTACACTAAATAAACATTAAAATTGGATGGAATTATTTGGAGTCCACACCAATGATTCGTATTAGATTACAAAATATTTATCGATAGATAATATGATAGATTATTGGTAAGCCTAAATGTTAAATATATTTTTCTGTCACTTTTCATTGTTTTTCATTAATATATGGGATAGTGCACGTGGGTGATGTCCAATTTTGTATGAAATATGGCTTCACAATGTTCCATGGAAGAAAGGAAGAAAAGCCTCAAAAATGACCATGTACACATCGTGATGGCCAAGTTCACGTCATGTAATTGAAGATCAAAGCTTGAATAAATCTATAAAGCCTATATCGTGACCAACCACGAAGACATAAGAAATTTTCCCTTCAAATCGTGGATTCCACACACACATCCTGACTCGAGTCAAACCAGAATCCAAGAAATACGACATGATTCAATGAAAAAAACAAGTTGGCCATGGTGTACACATCGTGAACCACCTTTACACGACAGGAAAATGGTCAAACATCATTAATCCAATAAATATCTATACGCCACACTGGAGATCCTGGTCGAAATAACTGGGATTAATGGTTTACGACGTGAAAATTTAGTACAGGTCGTGACCGTTTTCACCTATATATGGTGAAACATGGCATCACATTTCAATAGTCTTGGATCAGATATCTCTCCCTTTTATACTACCTTTATAATTCCCTTATCTCTTCCCTCTCTAAACACCTTAGTTAATTTTAATTATTTTATATTTGAATCGAAGAGTAGTGGATTACTTTTCATCAATGCCTTCAATCCCAGCATTGCAACATTTCTATTTCATTCCTTTCATGTAAGGTTATATTTAATGTTTTCTAGCATGTTCATCACATTTTTATTAAACTCCACTATAATAGTTATAATTTCCTTCACCCCTTTTATTTATTTAATTACTACCATGAGTAGATAAATTCATTGGGGTAGGGATAAAGGTTCAATGTTTCTATATGCTTAATATGATATCTAGTTATAAACATGGAAATCATAAATGGATTAGTAATTGGGATAAAAACCAATCATCAATCCCCATTTGTGAAACTGTACTGTGACCATTAGAAAATCATGAAAAAAACCCTATCTTAATTGGAGTAATCTATTACTATAGCCATTAGCATAGGGAAATTTCTGCAAAAGCAGAAGAATGTAATGCATCTAGGACCAAAGCTATCTTATGAACCAAAGAATAGTTTTTTCATTGGTAGAACTAGATTATTAGACCAATGTTGACCAGTGACCACCACTTTCTTGGAATACTAAGCACCTAGGACCATTCCCTGATTAGAACGAAGATAACCTTTATCTAGATATTCGACCTTGATCCTGACCCCTCTTTAATCAACTAAAGTGAAAACCAAAATTAGTTAGGTTCCACCCAAAAATTTGTCAAGCTAGTAAGGAGTCTTACAAAGGATTCATGATCATATTCCATTTTCCCAGAAGAATAGAACCATATACATGAGATCGACCCCGAACTTCTACCATAATATGCCCTAGTAGTTATGTAATGTTTGAGACGTATATAAATTTCTAATTTGACACGCGCCATGAGGAGTTAACGATGCCTTTGGGTGGATGATGAAATTTTAGTGTTTTTTCTAGGGATACAATGTTTCTTTTCATTATTAGGTCCCTATTCTAGATCTTGGATTTCATTTCTCTCACACATTTTTCTTTGTTTCTAAACACCCTTCTGTCTTTTCATTTTTTTTCTCTCGTTCACCCTGTGCATGTACTAAGGTCCTTTGACTTGTTCAAGAAATATTGAAGAAAAATCTCTTTTGGACTTCGATCTCGAGATAGAAAGTCATCCCTCTTCTCTTCTTAGGTTAGAAATGGATAACCAATTCCACCACGTGGGACCAACCCGCCAAACCCTGAACATCAAATCATTCTTGGAGATCACTCAAAAATGAACTATGAGAAAATAATCATGGACTATGGCTTGGTATAAATATATTGTCTGACTTCCAGTATTTTTTTCCCTCTTTCCAAGCCCATATATTTTAGATAAATCATGGACTCATTTATATTATCTATAAAATAAGGAAAATTAGTAGTCTTCAGAGCAATGATCTGTATGAACATATTTCCAACTTCTTAGAGGTTTTTGATAACTTTCACAACTAAGGAGTTTCATCTTATGTAATAAGACTCCACATATTCTCATTATCCTTACAAGATAGATCTAATGAATGGCTATAAATTCATGCTCATGAGTCAATTATGACTTGGGACTAACTAGCCCAAATGTTTTTGGACATGTATTCCCACCCATCTAGACCTAGAAGCACTAGATGGACATTCAAAATTTCAACCAAATTTATGAAGATTATACTTGGGATTTTTGGTACCAATTTATAGAATTAATGTGGAACAGTCTACATCATGGACCAGATATGTGGATACAACTCCAAACATTCTATCAAGGACTCCAGTTATCAGCACAGAATGTTGTCGATGCAACTGCTGATGGAGGTCTCATGTTCAAGACTCCCAGAGTTCGAAGATACATTCTTGATGAAGTCTATCAAAATTTAAAACTATGGAAGAGTTATATTAGACCCCCAAGGCATGAAATAAACCAAATTGATGAGACCACATGGCTTGATGCACAAGTGGAAGTGCTCATTAAAAAGTTAGAATCATTTTAGTTACCAACTACTCAACCCCCTCCTGATCCTATCATGGAATTAAAATAATTTGGGATGTGTGGTTGAACACCTTTATATGATTACTGTAAAGATGGATATGAATAACCACAAAAATATTTCAATGAAATCAATTACAATCAATAAAACCATCCATTTCATAAGTAGCAATACTATCAGTAGAGGCCTTCTCAGTAGCAACATCAAAACAATCAAGGTTATGTCCCACCAATTGGTGGAAAACCCAATTCAGATATTAAGGACCACCAGGATATCCTCCGATGAACCCTATAACAATAATATAAGATAAAAAAACCATTAACTAATAGATCTTAGCAATTTCTTCCACCTTAGTTAAGAAATCCACAATCACCAACGAAAATAAATCTGGAAATAATCCTGGAATCTTCTATGAAAACTTATGATTAAAGAATGAGGACTCAAAAGACAAATAAGAAAAACTAGAGAGCATCATTAAGGAAGCATGAAGTTCAAATGGGTCAAATATGAAAGTTTTTATCCAAGAGATTCCCAGGTAATCTACCTAGTAACACTGATACATACCCATAGGAGGAAGATAAGGCGTTATAAAGCAGAAATATTCTAGACTTAAAATATTCCAAAGAAGGAAGGCCACATATATAAGAGCTGATAAAACAACTGGTACCTAATGTAAAAGTTGATTTCACTCCCACAATACATCTTACAGAAGTACCAGCAGAGAAAGAACATATAAATGTGCAATAGAAGGAAACTTTGTATGTTTCCCCACCTCTATAAAAGACACTTCTTCCCTATCCAAGTAGATAATGACAAGTATGGTAGGATACACAATACAAAAAGTTCTTGGATATGCCCAAGAAATTACATATCAATATCCCTTTTTCCGAATATATTTCCTAGAGTCCCATTTTTACCAAATTCCATGAAGACCTTTTATGAAACAAAAGAAAAATAGAGGAAATAGGATTCATATCATTAAATGAAGAATGTTATGCTGTTGTATAATAGAAAATTACAAATAAGATGAGAAACCCTAGAAACTTCCCAATCCCTTGTGAGATAGGCACATAAAAATTTGGCAGAGCAATCTGTGATCATGGAAAAAGCATTAAACTCATACCAATGCGTAATATTCAAAATATAGGACTCAAAGAGCTCAATGAAACAAGGGTGTATTTTCAATAATATGATCAGTTGATCAATTACCCTTGAGGTATTCTAGAAGTTGTTTTGGTAACAGTTGGCAAGTTCATTTTCTCAGCTTATTTCCTAGTGTTGGACATGGATAAGAAGGTTATGTTCCCATTATAATAGGATGTACCTTCCTAGATACCGGAAGGAATTGATTGATGTGAACCAAGGAACTCTCATATTAAGGTTAGGAGAAGAAAAAGTTTTGTTTAACCTAATTAGAATTGGGAAACACTCATAGAATTTATGGACGGTCATGCCATTTCTCTCACCCAGAATGGAGAAGAATATATTTCCATTGAGGAAGAAAGTGGAAATCTTTTAAAGAAGTAGAAAGAGGATATGAATATGTGGAATTCAAATTTATTGAACCACTCACTAGAGATGTTGTACCCTTATTTACCCCATCCATAATCCAGCTTCCTCAATTAAACCTGAAACCACTGCCTAGTACTTTAAAGGACTCCTATCTAGTGGAATCATTTTCATTTCCTGTTATAGTAAACTCTGAACTGTCCCATGATCAAGAAGAAAAAGTAGTTTATTTCCTCAAATGACACAAGTTCTTTCTCATATGGGGATTGGAATAAATTAAAGGGATGAATCCCACAGAATGGACTCACATAATCTTACTCGAAAAAGATGAAAAACTAAAAAAAAACCTCATAGGCATATCACATCTCCCATGAAGGATGTTGTTTAGAAATAGGTGCTAAAACTCATGGATACAGGATTAATCATTCTTATCTCAGACGGTGAATGGGTGAGCCCCGTAAAATTCATTCCCAAGAAATAAGGACTCATTGTAAAAAGAATAGATTGAAATGAACTTATTTAATCATGTAGCATCACTGGATGGAGTTTTTGAGTTGATCACTGATGATTAAACTCAACCGTAAAGAAAAGACCATTTTCCCATACCTTGTATGGAGAAATTGATAGAAATAGCAGAGGGGTAAGATTATTATTTAGGATATACTCAAATTGTAGTTGACCCCACTGACTAGGAAAAAACGACCTTCACCTATCCCTTTGGTACTTTTGAGTACAGGCACATTTCCTTCGGTATGTGTAATGATCAATAAAATTTTCAAAGATGTATGAAATACATATTTCTTGATTTGGATGAAGAATTTCTCAAACATTTCGTCGAAATTATTTCATTTTATTGATGATCATTCTAAATATTACTCAGTAATATAGAACTAGTTCTTCATATTTCATGAAAAATGCTTGGAGCGGAATTGGAAAAAATGTCACTTCATGGTGCAATGAAGAATATAACTCGGCCTCAACATCTACCAAGAAGTGAATAAATGTAGACCCATCAAAAATCAATGTTATCAATGATCTACCGGATCCATCCACTTTTAATCTTATCAAAATTTTCCATGGGCATGTTTGATTCTATAGACTATTTGTAAAAGATATTTATATAGTATCACATCCATTTAAACACTTATTTCCAAAGTTATTCCATTTTAATTCAATCAGGGATTCCGAATAGATTTCAAAAATTTAAAAAATAGCCTGATGACATCTCCAGTCATCATTACACCAAACTAGAATAATGATATTGAACTTATGTGCGATACTAGGGACCATGTTGTAGGAGATGTTATGGGACAATGTACAATAACATCTTTTTCCGAATTTATTATGCAAGTCCCACCTTAAATTCAGTTCAAAATAATTATACGACCACAGAGAAGAAGCATTTATCCATCCAGTATGAATTTGAAAAAAAAATTCGTACATTATTCAATCGAAATTTATTGTTCATATGGATCAAGATATCCTAAGGTAATTAATGTTGAAAAAATATGTGAAAACAAGGATGATATGTTGAAATATCTTAAGGCATGAATTCATCTTAATAATCTATGATATGATGGGGAAAAAAATTTCAATGCAGATCACCTCTATAGACTACCTCTTACCATTATCGAAGACTACATGGTTAATATTGTAGCAGATTTTCCAAATGGGACCCTATATACTGTCTAGACCTAGCCTTGGTTCTTTGAAATAACCAATTTTCATGCTACAGGATTCCTCCCTAAAGAGTTATCTTATCATCATCAGAAAAAGTAGCTTTCAGATTCCATGAAATACTTTTGGGTTAAACCTCTACATTTCAAGCGTTGTGTTTATGGAATTTTAAGACATTGCATTCCAAATGAAGAGGCATAGATTGTATTCATAATTTCACACACATAGCTAACTAGTGGAGACCACATGCCTGAGCGTACAGTAGATAGATCCTACAAAGTGGATTTTTTTGGCCATCTTTACATCAATACACCAAGAGATTCTGCTACCGCTGTAAAATATTCCAAAGGACAAAGATTATTATTAAAAGAAATGAAATTCCATAGAACCCCATGATAGAATATTTGGTTTTTTTGTATGCGTAATCGATATTATGTTAACATTCCCCACATAACATGGAAGGAAATACATTTCGTTTGCAGTGGACTACATTTCTAAATGGTTCGAAGCCGATGAAATGACTCAAGAAACATAAAACGTGGTAATATATATATTTCTGAAAAATGTTTTTGCACATTTTGGATTTCCATGAATGATAATAAGTGATCATAGAACATATTTGTCCTATCAACAAATGAGAAAAATGATTCAAATATATGGGATCCACTACAATACTGGAACACTCTATCACCCACAAATGAGTGGGAAAGTTGAACTGTGAAATAAGAAGGTAATGAAAATCCTATGAAAAATTCAGTACCAGAAGAAATGATTAGAGTCATAAATTAGACAATACATTATGGGTGTATTGAAGGACCTATAAAACACTCATCAGAAACACATCATTTCTACTGGTTTTTTGAAAACCATGTCATCTTCTACTGAATCTTGAGCACTGATCATTTTGGGCCATATAAAACTAAATTTGGAGTTAGGAAAGGATAGAGAGTAGGGGTTATTAAAATTAACCACATTTGAAGAATTAAGGAATGATGTGTATGAGAAAGCATGAGTTTACATGGAAAAACAAAATAATGGCATGATCGAAAGATTTCAAGATGCACCTTCATCCTAGGGAATAAGATTCGATTATTCAACTGAAGATTGAATTTTTTTCTTGGAAATATGAAGTCAAGATAGTCTGGTCCTTATGATTTTATCCATGTTTTCTTATTTGGAGCAATTGAAATTCCCCGATATGGAGAGCCTCTATTGAAATTTAATAGTAAATGGTTGAATATTTTTTATGATCCATTACATGTTGGCCATATCCTCAACTTCTAGTTCAACTATACTCTAAGTCTAGCTGACGAATTTAATGTTTGTGCTTTATGGGAGGCAAATGATATTTCATTGTTGTTTATGTATTGAATTTTTTTATTGTTTCGATGTTTTACATTGTAATAACTTTCATCCAATCAATAAAATTGTTACCATTATTTCTTCTTTTTGCACCAACCTATTTTTCAGCTATTCAAATGTTTATACTTGTCGATTAACATTTGTTCAATATCTCAGGGTGCTCCTGATTCCCTCTTTTTAATTTTTTTCATCACATCCATGTCAATTCAATTATCATAAATGAATCACTACCACACCACTCCCACACCATATTTCGAAGAGGGTGGGGTCATTGTCTCCTTTTGTGTGTCTGTGTGGGGGGGCGGGGCTGGGGTCTTTCCATATTTTCACTAAGATAAACTAAATTTTTTTCCTTTTATCACTATTCTAGGAGAGATTTTTCAAATTGATAAGCATTCTGTATATTTGAAAACCATTATTCCAATTTAAATTAAAGATTAAGTTAAAAGGGAAAATGTTAAGAACCATATTTCACCCCATATTATAATTTTTGTATGATTTCTGAGTTTAGAAGTTTAATTCAAAATCCAAATCATTGAAATCATAATTATTTAACATACTACTTAGGAGTTATGCCATTTTTAATTTACAGTATTTATTTATATCTCATTACCCGAGAGGATTATAAGCCTTCCATATCATTTTATTTTCTTGAGAATATTTTTTGAGAGATACCTAAGATAAGTTAACCTACTAGAACTTTCTATGAGATATTATAAATATTATTACTGAACAAGTGTAATTTTAAAATGATTGAGTTATCCTTTGATGGCCATTTTACCTAAGACCAATCCGATATATATCCATCATATAGACAACAATTTCCATGAATGACTTGTTATAAGAAGATCTGTTTCAAGCCTATTTCCTATCCTAAGAAGCTCCGTCTACAATTCTTAATGATTATTTCTAAAAAAGTATGGGGGAGGCATTTAGAGATCATGGGATGATTTCAATTTTAGATATGTATGGTGCGTTCACCTAACTACCTAGTTGTAATCCATATGCCTTTTTGTTATATCTCATTGATATTCTATTCCTTTGTAAAATTTAAAAGAAAAAAAATCATGGGTGTTGTTCTAGGAGGGTCAAACATCACATTTTTCCAAACTGATGAATCCCTCAAAGGATCGTATGTGGTTAGGTGATGGATTTGAGAACTATCATGGGAATAACTTCTGAAAAAAATGCAAATTAAAATAGAAAGGAACACAATCATTTAGTTATCAGCATACTTTCTATGCATATAAATCCAACCTGAGCTGATAGATTATGGATTTGACTGGCCAGATGGAGGAATTTTGTCACAAGAATCATGTCGCATCTGCATTGTACCTTCCTACAACCTTAGAGTCATCAGAACCTTGTTTCTAAAAGACCATAGTATTATTCTTATACATTTCATTACATAGTGGAGATGATCAAACATGTGCAAGCCTTTGGTTAGGAACATCAACTCAGCGTACGAGCAAACCTTATATACATTTAACCCTATGTGATGAGCGAAAAGAATGGTGAGAAAAATTAAAATTGGGGATATATCATAAAGAACAGTTAGAAGATTATTATTAAAATAATAGATTTTTTTTTTAAAATATGAACTATGAGGAATAAATAATTTACTAGTCAATATATAAATAGGAACTTGACTAATTTTCTTCATACACTTAATTTAATTACATGTACATGACTTTCATTTTTTGACTTACAAATTGCATATAATTTTTGAAATATTTGTTGAGATATTTTTCCTGAGGAAAAGAAATTAATCAAGTGTGGGGGGATTTGATAATCCTAAATGTTATAAATATTTTCCATCACATTTCCATTTTTTCATTCATATACTAGATAATGTATTTGGTAGATATTCAATTTTTTTGGATATAGGGCTTCACAAGGTTCCAATTAAGAAAAGAATACAAGCTACAAAAATGTCCAAGAACACGTAATGATGGCCAAGTTCTCATTGTGTATATGATCACAACCTGCATTAGGTTTTGAATCCAACGTCTTGATCGACCACTACGACTGAAGAAGTTTCCCATTCACATCGTGAATTCCTCCTACACGACATGACTCAAGTCAAACCATATGAGGAAAAATCCATGAGGATTCAATGAGAAAACCCAAATGGACATAGGGTACATGTCATGAACCACCTGTACACGATGTGACCATGGTCAAACTTCATTAATCATGGAATAACTTCTTTCCACACTAAATATCCTAGTCAAAATAATGCATATTATGGGTTCAAGGAATGGCGATTAAGTACACCTCATGACCATTTTCACCTATATATGTAGACACACGACATCACATTTCAATAGGGATGGATCATATCTCTCTCTCTTTTAGACTACCTTCATAATTCCCTTTTCACATTCCTCTCTAAACACCGTAGTTCTTTGTAATTATATTACATTTAAAATCAACGAGTCATGTATTATTTTTCTTTAATGCCATAAATTCCCGCATTGCATCATTTCTTTTTCGTACCTTTCAAGTAAGGTTTTATTTGATGTTTTCTTGCATTTTTGTCATGTATTTAATCAATTATATTAGAATATTTATGATTTCTTTCACCCCTTTTATTTATTCAATTACTACCATGTGTTGCTAAACGCATCAGGGTAGGGATCAAGGTTCAATGTATCTATTTTATAAATTAGACTTCTAGTTCTAAACATAGAAAACCTAAATGTATTTCTAATTTGGATATAAACATATAGTCAAACCCCACTTCTGTGATTGTACTATGACCATCAGATAGTCAAGAGAACAATCCTATCCTAATTAGAGTAAACTATGACTATGACCATTAGATTAGGAAACTTTATATCATAGAAGGTGAACATAATGCATATAGTATTGTAGCAAGCCTCCAGACCAGGGAATTGTTACATCTCATATAGAACATGAAGATTTTACCATGGTTGACTAGATACTACCACATGCTTCACAAACTAAGCATTAAAGGCCATTCCAAGATTAGAACTTGGATCACCTTTATCTGGATACTCAGACTTGATCATGACCCCACTTTAATTACTGAAATAAAATCCAAAATTTGTTAGACACTACCCATACATTAGTCAATCTAGTAAGTACTCATACATAGAATTCAAGATCATATTTATTTTCCCCGCAAGAATAAAACCCTCAAGGTGGGATTGACCATGGACTTCAACTATATTATTCCCATGTGGTTAAGTTATGATTGGGACACATAAAAATATCTTATTCGACTCAAGGCTGGAAGAATTAATGATTCCATTGCGAGGATGATCAATTATATATTGTCATCATTTGATAATCATAAAAACCTAATTCGAGAATAGCCTCTACCTATTTTAAATAGAATATAATCTTTATTTTACTATATCTCTACATATAAAATGTTCTAAAAAATGTATGACATATTATATAACTTAAATATTATTTATTTCCTTATAGTTTATTTCATTTGATGAAAGTTTCTAGAAAATTAACTTGAAGAGTGGATAATTATCATATTTTTATCCAATGTAACATTTTATTTACATTCCTATATAATTTACATCTATATTAAAACACATTTAATGAAATGAATTTCACTCTTTATTTCTATTATGACTTTTTTTTACAGTAAATCCATTTTCATTATTTTCAATTTTAAAACATACTAAGACCACTACTATGATTTGAAAATCTAAAACAAGTATCTTGTTGGAATTTTATCTATGATAGACATGTATTCATACTTTTATTCAAATTAATACAATATGTGTTACACTTGTATTCATACTTCATTCAAACCATGATAGTTTTTAAAATATCAGCAGTATACATAACCCCATATGGATAATGTGTGGAAAGAATTAGAGTTGTGAAAACCATTATAAACTAGAGAACTATATTGTTCATTATGAAAATAGTATGCAGATAGTATGTATAATTTTTTAAAATATAGAAATTTGTATCCATACAATATTAATTTACTCATTGAAATTACACAGAGTTAAAAAAATACAATAAATTGTATGTCATGTTTAACTTTATACTACCACAGCTCACATGAATTTAATGGAATTGTTTTTTCTATAAATACAGTGTGAACTATGTCTACTTTATGTATAAATGTATACCCTCTATATGTACAAAACACACAAAATATGAATACATTATTTCAAACTACGTACAACTATTTGCATAAATTGTGCATATATTCGTTTAGATTAGAGACTATTGTAAACAGTTTACTTTTGAAATTATTCCCTAACATAAGTTCTATTCCTATTAAACAATAAAATAATATTAAAATAAATAATTTCATATATACATATTATTATTATTTTCCTCCAACGGTTTTTATTTAGTAAGCACGTATTTTATAAAATCTTGCAATTACACTATAAAGTGTTATTCAATGAATACCAACACAACTGCATGGATATTTTTCCAGTTTCATGATTACATTTTAGGAAATGCATATACAAATTTATAAATAATTGTACAAATAGAAGAATAGACATCACTAACTATAACTACACTAGTATTCATTTTTTACAGTATGCATTTACACTTAGAATAAAACTATGAGAGACTCTAATTTAGGTATCCTCAAATTAATCTTCCATATTAATCATTTTTTGCATAAGACTGCACATTATATTGTGAAATATGAAGTTGTGTTAATTTTCTATAATTTACATTCTTGAATTTTATACAATTATACACATAATTGTAATGTAAAAATAAATATTATGAATATATTCATTGAATTTATGTAAAATTATTCTTGTTTATTAGATTTTTGTGAACATTATATAATAATAAGTTTCTTATAATATAATGATTATCTCTTCTATTAGTTGTTTTTTCTTTCTTAATTATTTTTTACTAATTTTGAGCGATCTGTAGATTATAATAAGAGCTATGTGATAATTATCCCAAACCATGATTGTTCTTTTATTTTTAACTTTATAATGTAATATTCTACAATTTTAGATCCAATATTCTTCTATTTAATTTTACTTTACCCTAAGGTGGATTTTTCATTTGAATCGTGTTTAAAAAATTCTGTGCACACTACTATTTTTCCTTTTTTCTTTTGGTATATGAATTCTATCAACCCATTTTTTTATTATATTTTATCATAAATTAAACTTCTATAGGAAGTTAAATAATATTTTATGACCCATTTACTAATCAATATATTTTTTTGTTAAGATACATCGAGTGGGAAATTTAAATTTCACCAAATTCTCTATTTGAGTTCCTCTACACCATTTTCATCGTGACTCATAAACTATTTCTAGAAAAATTATGTGTAGTTTGATTTAGACATTCCATGGCACTCTTTTTGGATGTCAGGAAGTGTGTTTTCAAATTTTTACAATGTATAACCACTTATATATTGTAAAAATGAAAACTATATATACTTAAATATAAATTTGTTTTCATTTCAATGATTTAATGTTTTGTAAAAACCTTTCTGAATCAACATTCTTTATTTGGTATTGCTTAGTGTATTGTCCAATATGTTGTTGAATGGACATTTCTACTTACATGTGCATCAATTTAGTAGTCTTAATCTCCATTCATGTAATATTAGGTATATTGAACTCACCATCACACCGAATGAAGCTCTCCCAAGGTTACATGAGTGGGATGAAGTTGGATTAAAAAATTGCACGGGCATCAATCAATCAACACAATGGGGGATGTCATAAATTTCTATAAGAATACCAAGGGTTACACCCAACACAACAACTAATAATTTATATTGAGAAGAGTTTCTCCTCACAACTACCCAGATTTACCATGTAATATTTTAAGTGACTCCCATTCCAACACAAACCTTCATGATCATGCCATAATAAAATTGACAGAAGTTCAGAGAGAATATATGGGTTGTCACAAAGGCAGACAATGGAGAAGACACCCTCACCCTAGCGGTTTAATCTCTCCCATTGAATGATATAAATTTGTAAATGATGATAAAAAATATGATCATTTTCATGATAGATGAATAATATACCCACTCCTCGGGATCTACTTCCTAGTTATGGAAAATAGCACTCCAGAACCAAGAGTTCATGGATAAAATCCCCTAAATGTTCCTTATGCCTTTAAATTCAAAAGATGTCTTCTTATTTGGATTTAATTTTAGCTAGAAGATAAGGATTTTGATTAAATATATCCACACATGATGTTGAAATTCCAAATAATTGTGGAGAATGAAACCAAAATATGTTCATGGATCCCCAAACCATGTTGAAATGGCCATTTCCTCGAGTATTTTATATCTATATGACTATTTTTATCTCTATAATTATTTCTATCAAGATTACATTGATAGTGGAAGTAATAAATAAGGTCCCACTATTTATAATTCACATACATGACCTATTGAAAATACTATAGACCATTAATGTACATTTTATCAGAAGAAAATTTATAGTGATAGAAGAATATACCTCACACACATCGAAACCGCTTGCACATCTATACACAAGTCTGGTAAATCTGATAAGTGTCACTGAAACTACTGTTAAGAAGATAAAAATGTAAAAAATATCTATAAAAATGATGAAAATATAATTTCACATTAGATTCCATCAAATGAGATATCCGGGTGAGGAAAAATAAGAAAATTCATAGAATAGTTTCAGAAAGAAACCCAATGAGGATGAAGAAAATATTATAACTAATTCCATTGGATCGCTGATACTGGATTTACCATACAAGAATAAAATCATGGTTGAAAATAGGGTAGCGACAAGCATTAAGATAATATGGAATTTTTGTTTATTCACACTTACATTTTTTTTTCTTTTCATATATAGTATCTTTCAAAAGGATAACTCGTAATTATGAGTGTCTGTAAAAATTTGTAGTTAAATAACTATGTTGAAAAAACTAAAAGTTGGGTTCTATTTTAACATTATAGGTTGAGTAAATACACTCATCGTAAAATTAATTAGTCCAATTTCATATCAAACACTTTTCTACTCCAAAATGCATCCAAACAACTCCAAAAACATCAGACATCATCGAATCACAACAAAAACCCAAGGACCTACAGAGGAACATTACCTCAAATAAATCCTAAAAAGAAACATGATATCGAATATGATATATGTGTTCCAAATAAAACACAATATAAGAAAAAAAACATTCATAATTAAATAAATTTTATTCTGAATATTAATCCCACAATGATATGGGATTTATCTTCAACATTAGATCATAGTTCCTTCAAAATTCATGGGCTCAATGAAAACTTAAAGAACATCTATTTCTCAAAATAATAACCCACCACTGATTCATTTTGAAAAAAAATAACATTAATAACATTAATATTAATATACAAAAAAATTAATCATCTTTCATTAAATATAAGACCAAATTTGAAAACTTAATATAAGAAACAAGAACATTAAATAATCAAATAATCTCATCAATTAAGATGAATTTCATTCACATCACTCATTATATTATGAAATAACATGATAAATATTTTAAAAATATTTCATTAATTTGTAAAATAAATCCCTTGAACATATGTATAAAATGTTCCTATATTAATTTTCATCCAAAATGTTAGAACATTTCACATGCAGAACACATAGCACAACCATTTTAAAAACACCCTTAAAATAAATAAACCCCCTAAACATGTTTATATCTATAATATTATATTGAAGAAATGTATTTATATTTCCTTCCTCATATATATATTCTCCCTTGTTTTTCAAATTCATGAAGACAAAATAATATAGTTATTTATTATTTTCAACCTTTAAATAAATTCCATGAATAAGTGAGAGAGTAGAAGAAGTTCATAATACCATAACCCTTGATGAATGAAAGCTGATAAATATTCTCCAATATACAATCCCATGTATTCAACTATATATTTTAATGAAATAAACACTAATATTATTTATTATTCTTCAGAACAAATTCATATTTCTAGAAAGTCTTCTTCCTAGTCACTTTTGTAGTATGAAATGTATTTTTTTCATTTTTTCTTCTATATGTTTATTAATCGTTAGATATTTTACAATGGAGTCCTGGAATAATAAAACCATAATATTATTTGTTAAATTTGACATATTTTTATTAATCTATCACTATAATCCATCTTTTTGTGCATAAATGACTTTGAACTCTATTCAAGGTATGAAATATCCGAATTTATTCAGAACATTCTCTAATAAGTATAATTTATCTCTGCAAATATCAGTAAACCATGAACATTATATTTTAAAAATTATTTGAAATTAAAACTAATAATTCATTAAATGTTCCCAAAGCATTAAAAATTTCAATAGTATCCATAAATTTTATATATACCCCAAAAGACAATTTATTATTCTAAAACTTACGTATGTTATTATTTTAGTTTCTAATAATCAACCACAATATTATTTTTTAAAATAAATTTTTGGTACACTCTAAAACCCCTAAAATTTTCTTATTTATTTATATAAATACCACCTAAAACCCCTTTTTAGACACATAATATTTCATATCAGTAGCACATTCATTTATGGATTCTTGAGAATTAACATATTTATTAAGAAATCTATTTTTTTTAAAGTTTTATTTAAATTTTACTTTCACTAAATGTTTACATTATAATGATCAACATTTTATTTATTTTATTCATTAAATAGTTGATTTTTTTTCTTTTTTAGACCATGTGTGAATCATAATTTTACTATTTTGAGGTACTCCTCAACCCCTCTTTCGATCATACATTTATTGGGACTTGTTTTGGTGTCCTTTGGGTGAAATGTTTGAAATTTTAAGGATCTTTTTAGGCTATGCAGAGTTAGTGCCGAATTTTCCCCGATGGTGTGCCAACCCAAGTTATACCTTTAAAATGAAAAAGGTGGGTGATTTAATGGATTTTACATTGTTTGAAAAAATGTCTTTCAAACATGTAGAAACTATGCACCCCAATATTAGTGGCTTATAGTTAGGGTGTATAGTTTGGAAAAACATATTTCCTGGAATACCTAATCATACATACAAGATAAAATTATTCTAAAAATTCACCATTATGATGCTCTCTTTTCCCTAAATCAGGTTTTGATGGTATTTTAGTTATTTGGAGATCCCACAAATCCATTTTTTATCCTTTCAACACTCTCTTTAATGGGACAAAACTAGAATAATCATATTCGAACTTCATTGGGTATATAAATCATACCCTCTTTATATATATTGATATATTACTCTCACCTCCTTATAGATTGAAATATATTTGGGTTGTTGGTGGTTTTAATACCCTTTATTTTAAATCCCGAATCTAGGAATGATTATTGGATATCATTTTCATCTATTCAATTTTTGGGTTTCTCATAGCAGACATTACGAGATGTGATCTCTTTATTTAGGTAAGTTGTTCCATTTAAGACTGGACAATATATTTAACCAAAATGTTATTGATTTCAGTTAATTCGATTTTAATTAATTTTTAAAAACCTATTCATTTAAGATTGTGATTTGGATTTTATTTGGGAAGAAAAAATTTCCCCCCATTCTAGTGAATTGTTGCGTGATTGTAGAATTTGAGGGAAATTTAGTAATTAAATTATGAAATTAGTTTTTAAAATTGATTTTATAAATGTATTTTTTGAAATATGGATATTTTTATTAAAAAACATTTGGTATTATCCTTAAAAAATTCATAAATTGATTAAAACACCATGTTATGTTCATAAATAGAAATTGCCATTTTGAAGTGGGAATATTAAGAAATTTTATTATGAACAATTTTGAAATTAATTTAAAATTATTATTTTTATTTTATAAATTTAATGCCTAGAAAGTTTGTTATTTATATTATACAAACATGAGAGGTTAATTTACCTAGCCTTGAATTAATACTTTATAAATCCAATATAAACATATTAAAAGATGTTATCCCCAGTGTGATGTTGGTTACTTCTTGTGGTCTACTGTTGTAGGGATGTGTGTGCTTATTGCCTTTATCACTATATCAGTGTGTGAGGATCCAAAACCTAGAAATATCTCACATTTTAGAAGATAACCATGAATTCCATTTGAGATTATATTGATATATATATATATATATTCTATTATGAGTTAAAAAATTACATATTCCATTTGAACTTATACAATCGATTTTATATAAATTTTTTATTAAGAAATTGTTTGAAATATTTCAATCAATTGAAATGTAAATCAAGAAATCTGTTAAATATGATTTTTCACTACTATGACTATTAATATAAAATGGAAATCTTTATTCTATTAATTAATATGGAATCTTATTAGGGAATCATTAGTGATACCCTTCAATGATTTTATCTCACACTATACCAGTGACATTGGGTGTTTGTAGATTATATTCTTCCAGGTTTGAGAAAGGGTAAATCACTACTTGTGGGTGGTTCTTTTTGTTGATCCTTGGGTCTTATAGATATAACCACAATAGTACATAAGATTTTTATATTTTTCTATAAAACATTTAACTTTTACATTTTCATTATATACATGTTTGAATTCTGGTATAGTATTCTATGTAAACTTTTCCTTTGAGAATACCGAATTGTACTAGATTCTTTGATTGTTTTCATAGAATAATTGATCTCATATTTATCTTTTGTGATACCTGGTTCTTGTCACCAACCCATGGGGATTAGGAAATTCCATCAGGCTATTTCAGTTTTGGATCAGGTATCTGGGGTCCAGTGTATCCAAACTAGTACGTGACATTTTAAATTTCTATAGTTATCTAATTAGATCTTTTAGAAATTTTATTTGTAGTGTCCCCAAAGATGTATTTATACTTTAATGTTTTCTTTTTTAAATTATTAAATTTATTTTAGAAAATAAATTGATCCTTATCCTTTTATTGGACCATAATTTCAATTTCAATATTTGATTTCTTCTCTTCGACATGAATCATCTTCAAATTATCAATCTCATATCTAAACAGTGAACCTTTCTAAACATGATAGTTTTATTTTCAAGAATAAAATTATTAATCAAATATTAAATTAATATTTTAATCTTAAAATAGATAAGTATTCATTATAAACTCATTAATTTAATAATCTATAATTAACTCCATTTATATATCTTTATAATCTTCATCACATTGGATCTGAACACTTATAATTTTTCCTCATAAAAAAATTTTGATTAATAACTTTTCACCTTCCTCATTGGATGTATTAACTTATTCATTATCATTTCAAAATAAATATCATAAAAAATATTTTTGAAATATTAAATACTCACGTCATGGAAATTATTAAATTTTATATTATTAAAATATTTCGATGATTTCTTATTCTAGAAACAACTATTCATCTCATTTATATCATCACTATCATCTAATTAAGTTAATTCTTATAGTTAGAATAAACATTTCCTATATATCCATGCATAAAACAATTAAATATAATATTTTATTAATACATTAATTTTATTCTTCTTATATCTATTGATATAAATTAACTTTTTTCCAATTTCATTTATTCATCTTCTTCAAAATAGATTTTTTTTCATTAAAAACTACGTCGTCCTTATTATTCTAATTGTTCAAAGTCTATAAGTAAAATTCCAAATTAAAAATGAAATTATTTTTTAAACAACACTTGTAAAATTATATTTTATTATAATTTGATACAAATATCAAATTTAATTGTACCAAGATCATGTTTTCACTGATTTCTTAGGTATTTGGAGCTCCCAAGAACCAATTTTCACTACTGAAAATACTCTCTATGGTGGGTCAAAGATGGAAGATTCACATTAGATATCTTCTAAGTATGTGAATCTTATCCTTTTTATAACTCCTTATATGTTCATCTATATTCTTTAGATCATTAAATATCACTGTGTTGTAGGAGGATCTAATCGCCTTATATTTAGATTCTAAATCTAGATTTGATTCCTAGATCTTCATTTCTTTTATTTTTTGGAGATTCCCATAGCGGGGGTTGTGATGTGTGATATCTTTCTTTTGGTATGTGGTTAGATTAACGATTTCCCATTTGAGTTAACGATAAATATAACGATTTAAAATAATTATATTTCAATTAAATTTGAAAAAACAATTCATTACGGATTATGATTTAGATTTTATTTGGAATGAAATATTAGGATAACCCCCCCCCCCTATTCCATAGAATTGTTGTGTGATTGTGGAATTTAAGGGAAAATTGTGAAATAAAATTATGAAATTGATTTCTGAAATTGATTTCATATTTGTTTTTGTGAATAATGGATAATTTTTTTAACAAACCATTTGGTATTATCCTAGAAAAAACATAATTTCATTAAAACCAAATTATAGATTCATAAATAGTAATTGACATATTGATGTAAGAAAATTGTCTAATTATATTTTAAACAGTTTGGAAATAAATATCCCATTATTATAGTTATTTTTCAAAATTAAGTCCTAGTTAATTTGTGATTAATTTGATAAAAACATGCTTGGTTAGTATTTAGTTAGAATCATATCAATTCCTTACAACAGTAACATAAATATATTTGAATATATTATCCTTAGTGGTATGTTGGTTGGTCCTCTTTGTCTAGTGTTGGCGGGACATGTGTGCACATTACCTTTATCACTATATGAGTGTGTGAGGATCCAATAACCCTGAAATATCTTACATTTTAAAATATTACCATGTTTCCAATTTTTTATTATATTGATATATATATTCAACTATTTGTAAACTATTTAACCTACTCCTAGTGAATTTATATAAACTATTTTATATGAATGATTATTAATCTATTGTTTGAAATATTTCTTTCAATAGAAATGTAAATCATTATGTAAGTTAAATATGATTAATCACTTCCATTATATTTTATTTATGAATAAAATAATTATGTAATTAATTAATATGGAATCTTATTATAGAATCCTCGGTGATACCATACTTTCCATTTACCTCACACCATACCTGTTCCATTGGGTGTTTGTAGATTATCTTCCTCCAAGTATGAGAAACAGTAAATCGCTACTTGAAGGTGGTTCTTTTTTATGATCCTTGTGTATTAGAGAGATATTTACATTGGTACATGGGTTTTTTATCCTATTATATAGTATATTGAAATTATACATTTGGTTTATATACCTGGTTGAATTCTGATATACTACTCTATGTGGAGTCTGGTTTTGAGAATACAGACATGTGCTAGCATATTCAATTATTTTCATGGAAAAATTATTCCCAAATTTTTCTATTGTGATTCTAGGTTCTTTTTCAAAAACCTATGGGGATCGATAACTCCCTTTTTTATGTTAGTTTTGGATCAGGTATCTAGGTTCTAGGGTTCCCAAGATGGTTCATGACTTTGTAAAAATACATAGTTATCTTTTTGGATTATCCTACAATTTTATTTGTAGTTTCCTAAAGTCAAGTTTATAATTTCCTCTTTTCTTTTTTACATTATTCAATTTATGATAGAAAATAAACTGACCCTTATCGATTTATTTGACTAAAATTTCAATTTCAATATTCAATTTCCTTTCATTATCAAGAAAAATCTTCAAATTCTCAATCTTATTTCACAACATTTTTCCTTTATAAACATGAGTGTTTTCTTTGATGGAATATAATTAACAATCCATCATTAAATTAATATTAGAATATGATAAAAAATAATTTTTCATGGTATACTCATTGATTTAATAACCTATAATAAACTCCAGTTATATCACTTTATAATCATCATGACATAGGATCGAAACAGAAATTAATTTTTCTTTATTAAACATTTCAACTAATAACTTTTCACCTTTTTCACAAGGTGTATCTATTTATTCATTATCCTCAAAAATTTGATATTTTAATAATATTTATGAAATTATAAAAATTTATATCATGGTAGTTATTAAATGTTAATATTTTAAAACATTTGATGATTTCTTAATCTAAAAACTTCATGTCATCCCATATGCATCATCAGTACCTTCTATTTTCGATAATTTTTATTATCAGAATAAACAATTCATATAGATCTGCACTCATAGTGGTAAAATGGAATATCCATAAATAAATTCCTTTTAGTGTTTATACCACTCAAGAAATAAATAATTTTTTTTTCTAAATTTAATTTTTCATCCTCTTCACCATTAGATTTTTTTTATTTCCAAACTACCTAAACCCTAATCTTCTAATTATTTAAGGTATTTGAGTAAATTCACTATTAAAAAGTGTATTATTCATTAAAAAATATCTTCCAAAAAATATATATAATTATAATTTGGTAGAAAAATCCAATTGAATTTTACCTTGATTAATGTCTCTAAGGATTGAGATTATTAAAAAATGATTGTTCTGTAAAAATATTCAGTATCTTCTCCAATACCATAAGATCGCCCAACATATAATCGAAACATATTTTGTTTGTCACAATATCATTTAATCTATTGATGAACTCATCAAATATTTCATTATCATTCTAGTTGAAATATATATATATAAACCACCAAATTTGTATCTAATTATGTTTAAAGTTTTGATTTCCTTCAAAAAATATATAATTGTTCATAAATTACATTAACAATATTATTCCATCAAAAAATGATATAATTATTCTATGAAATAGGGGAAGATATGTAAATATTACAATGGCTATTGTCACCTAAATAAATTCATTTTTCATTATAAATAGTAGTACCATAATAATAAATAGTTTACCTATTGATGGATTCCTCTAATGAAAATACAACTATAAAAATATATATGAAAATAGTATATATATTTTCATAATAATTAGTAAAAAAACGTATTGGGATACAAATCTTATTCATGGAATAAACATTATTAATGTTTACAATAAAAAACTATAATACAACATTGTTATCCAAAGAGAGAGAATGTGTTTATTTTAGAAACATTGACATATATTTCCAATTGGAAAATATATTTAGATAATGAACCCTAAAACTCCACAATCATAAAAGTAAACCATATATAGTTTCATAAAAAATGATGTGGCCTTAGGTATATTTTGTTTCATGGATTGTAATTAATAAATGAATTATACTAAAACATTGTCAAATATAATTATCTATGAAAATAAACTTTTAGGAAATTTTGAAAGTTGTGAAATTAATTCTTAACTCATACACTCTGATGAAAAAAAATTAAAAAAACACAAAAAGAGTATAAATATTAGTAATCAATATAATTACTTAATCCTTGGGATGATCTCAACTCTCCTGAGGCCATATGACCCCCTAGATTCACCATTATGGATAAAAAGAGCAATGAATATCCCTGATCTCCTATTATTAGAAAATAAATAATGATGTATCATGTAACAATCCAAACATATTCTTATATTTTTTATTACTTTGTTGAGGAAACGATTTTAATTCTTCATCTTATGATTACCTCCTAATAGTGTTATATTTATCAATCCCTTATTCACTATATATAATTGGTTTCATTTCACTCTTCCTAACCATAGTACTAACCTATGATGAAAAAAATTAAAACTCAATCAGTTGAACCTTATAATCATCTTATTATACATTCACTACTAAATGTATTCCCATACTCTTCTCTCATATTCCTTTATGCGCTTAAATTCACACATTCTTAATATATTATTCAATATCATTCACTTGATACAATATTGAAACCAAAATGCTTGTAATACCGTAAAAAATGATCTTTTATAGCACCAAAACTTTTTTTATGTTTTAAACATTAATTTCAGATTTACATTAAAAAAACATCGTTCAAATAATATTCACCTCATCTCAAATTTATCTTTCCGTATTTTCAATAGTGAAAGGAACAATCGATGTACAAACCTATATAATTCTAAATATGAATTCATTCACAATTATGTAACAATAATATTTCAATAACTACATTACAATATATATTATCATCATGATTGGATAATAATCACAAAAATGTGATACATATTGATTATATACCACAGTAAAACCCAAAATCATCCTAGATTATTATCACGATGTATAGTTCCAATCAAGATGACGTGACTATTATTATAATCATATAGTAGTAAAAAATTCCCTTTGTAAATTTTTCCTATAAAATATATTTTTTAAATAATGCATTATTTATTCTTATGAATTCTTTTTGTCATCCAAAAACAATTCTTTTATAAATTTTTATAATCTTATAAATCATCAATGTTAAATTCCATAATCCTCGTAATATATCTAAGTTACAAAACATTAAATACTAGTATATATTGTTAAAATGAAACATAAATATTCTCTAAATGTATTTTACATAATCTATAAATTATTATTATGTTCACTATATTACCAAATTATTATTCTATCTAAATTAAAATTATTCATACATATTCATTAATTGAATAATACTTTCAAGGGATTTCAGAATTTTCTATTTCAACTATTTCAAAATGTCACATATAAATACAGAGAATAATTATTTCCTTTATCAGAATTATATTTCATTGTTTGGCTGATAGTTTAATATTATCAAAATGATAGTAATGCATTCAAGGACCTCTCCAAATTACCTCTCTCTAGTAAAAGTTATCTTGATATATACAAGGATTGTTTATTCTATTTTTATTTTTGACTCTTTAACTCAGCACTACAGATTCCCTTACATGTTGAGTAATTTTAATTTTTTTGTATTAGATAAATCCTAATTTTATACTCCCTTCAACTCAACTAAACAATACATATACCCAAATCAAAAAAACCAACAGAATTCGTTGAAACACCATCGAACACTCTAGAATATTGTAATTTACATGACATAAAATGAAACAAAATGGAATAGTTGACTCTAAAAATGATTCATTAGTTGAACGAAAATAAAAAATCCATAAAAATTCTAATTTTAATATCCTAATTCGTTATCCACATAAAAACAACAAAATTATTTGCTATTCATCATTAACTTTACATCTATATACTATCAACCTTGATAAAGTCAATAATATACTAGAGAAATATTTTAGTCTACAAAAATCATAATTTTTTTAAAAAAATTCTTATAAAGTATTTTAAATGATGTTACAAAAGATAATAACATAAATTATGTAGATTTCAAATGTGTATTATAGGTATATATGGTTTGATTTTCAAGATTGTTATCAATTTTTTGTGGTTTTCAATAGTGTGTAGGTAGTGTTTGTATGAATGAGTTAGTATGTTATTATTGGGGATTAATAGTTTTTAATGTATTTAATTGAGTGATATATGTGACTTAATAATTATAGTTTTATATTATATTGGATATAATAAATGATGTATTTCCTAATTTGTAGATGAGTAAGTATATGTTTTCATCTTTATTATGTTTTTAATTATGAGTGAGGTCATATGGGATGACGATTAATATATTATAGAGTATCATGTTGAGATTTAGGATGATTAATATGGGGGTTTTAATAGTTATTTAATTAAATTTATTTGTATTATTCAAAATCATGCTATATATAGTAAATATATTTAGAGTGGGAGCCCAAGAAAAATTTCTATTCCTTTCTTTTCTCCTATTATTTATCATTATTTAATTATTGTTATTAATAAAATTATGATGTTAATGATGATGGGTTGGATTAAAATATACAATTTTTAATGTATGTGGTTTTCAATTTTTAGGGAAATAATTTTCAATGTTTTGGAGAATGTATATGTTTTGATTTTTGGAATTTTAGAATTTCCTTGTTTCTAGGTAAGTTAGAAAGTGATAGAGTTATTCAGCCCTAGGAAAGGATATATGAGAGTGTTTGTAAAATTAATTTACAATTTTAAAAAATATTTGATATGTAATTCCTTAGGATGTTACAACAATATGTTTATTATAGTGGAAATTTCAAATTATGTAATTAAAATGAGATTAATTTTTTTCTTACACGATACACCTAATGTTTTTGAGGGGGTATGTTGATTTTCATTTTAATTAAGTGGATTCTTTAACTATTAAGGGTTAGTGTATTGTAAAAATATATTTAATTGATGGTTTTAATAGGGTCATTAGAGTACATGATATATACTTTTGGTATGCGATTCAATATATATTCATTTCTATAACTCATGAGTGTTAAAATGGTTTTTATTTTATAGTTAATATGTAAAGTATATTATCTATATTGATGTTTACATGGAATTTATTTCATCCTTATTTTTCTATAAGGTGAAATATTGATGATTATATTTTTATATTATATCCTAGATAGTGAGGGGTTATTGATTGTTTTCTATGATGTTTTTACCAAGATATAGAGTATCCCATGTTTTTTCATATGAGTTTGGACTCCATGTTATAGGGAAATGTAATGTTTATAATATCTATGAATTACTTCTACCTAAGCTCATGAAATGATAGAAACAAGGCCTAGGGTTTTATATTTTTCACTATAGGTTCTGTATTGTTTGATGGTATTTAAATACAACTATAAAAAATATTTATTCAGTGGAGTTTTAATATTAAATGTGGTGTATATTTCCCCAAATATAGTTATTTGTGTTATCAAGTTGTTTATATACATATTTAGTTTTATTTTATATTATTGTAATGTAGATTCATTCACTACATGGATCAGTACTTATGTAAACGCTATATGGTATTATCCTATCTTCTTAAAAGATATGGGGACATTGTGATGAACAACAATGTATCCATTAACTCCTCGCAGAACAAAATGATATTTTTTATGATTCCAAATTTTACTTATATTATAGTGAAGGTTGTTGGTTTTTGGAAGGGAATTTTTCATGGTCTTAAGTGATAATTTATATATTCCTGATTATAAATGGACCTTGATTTTTATAAAATATTATTTTATTTATACACACGATCACATCATTAGAAACACAACATACCCATGTAATTGTATTTAGTTTTATTGCATTTATTAATGGGTTATCTCATGATATTGGAATTGTATGGGTTTGTTTTTTTATCAATAATATTTTCTACACCCAATCATGTATTGTTATCATTAAATCATAATGGTTAAATATGTAACTTTATTTAGATATTACTGAGTATTTTTATACTCACCTATAATTTTATATAAAATTTTTGATATCGAAGAGAGTGTTCTGGTAAATTTTATACCAACCGACATTTTAATGGGTTTATGATATCTTGTGATATATGAATTTTTACTCATATAGTATGTTCTATATTTAGAATTAGGATTAATATTAGAATATTTAATGTTGGGACATCTCTAGGAGTTTTATTTTTATGTTCTCTGGTATTCCAATGGTACATTGGTTTATATGGAGTTTCTATTGAGTATATATTCTAAGATATGTGGTAATTATTTTTCTATAGGTGGAAAACCATGTATTATTAGGGTTTTTTAGTGTTTTATGTGGTAAAATATTCATTTCACCAAGTATAGATTGAACTAAACCAAAATCAATTTTTATCTAGGTGGTGGATTCTTGCATAGGAAGATAATCATGCATTAATCAGGGTAATATATTGTGGGTAA
The DNA here is from genome assembly GCA_963277665.1 of Viscum album. NCBI lineage: Eukaryota > Viridiplantae > Streptophyta > Magnoliopsida > Santalales > Viscaceae > Viscum > Viscum album. The sequence goes on along the minus strand of OY728142.1, from coordinate 1,480,116,110 downwards.
GTGGTTTCATGATACAAAAATTTGAATTCTATAATTATGATGTTATAGCCTTGTGAATTATACCATGAGTATTTCTATATAGGTAATGGGTCACACACAACCTTGGTAAATTTCACTATTGGGAAATATATCTAGTTTTTTTGGTTCTACAGTTGTTGTAGGTGATTCCCTGTAGAGTTTTGATACATGAATAAATTGGTTGTTGTGGTTTTTTAGATGCAGTCATGGATATATGGTTTTTTCCTTGAAACATTGCGTTATGACACAATGTTAATGTTAAACCTCACAAATTTAGTTTGAAAAAATAAAAAGCTCATTAACTTATTTAAATGTGACATTTATAAACTATTCATTTAATTGGTCTATGTTAATATTATAAAAATCCATATGAAATATATTTATAATGGTCCTAAATAATAAAAATGTATAGAATAAATCTCATAATTATGAAATAAATTTTTATTTAATTAATTTCTCTATTTAAAAATATGCCTTGATGAAAAATGATTCTTACTCCATTTTCCTTCATAGAAATTATAATTCATTTATAAAAACTATATAATTATTATTTGTGTTAGAGAACATAATTTATGAATATATCATGTCAATATAATCTTAAGGTAAAATCTTTTATATTTTTCTATAAATATATCTTTTAATGTGAAGAGTTGAAAAATATACACATAAAAAATAATATCATTTTAAGGAAAAGAACCTTAATTTTCTAAATTTTATATCAAATGGAAATAATTTTAAATTAATTATATATAATTTAATAAATGTAAAAGGGATAATAATTATTCTTTATTGGGGAATATGATAATTTATTTCGTAAAATACTAATATGTTATTTGAAGAATTATTTTACAATAATAATGGAAATTAATATCTATTTATTAATAATATTTAATATATATGGTTTATAAAGGAAATATAATATTATAATATTCATTTAATTTTTTAATATTTCCACGAATGTATGTAAATTAATTTTTATTCTTAAAAATAATTTTTTAGAAAATGATTTTCAATTGTGTTTTTCATGATTATTTAAAGTTAAATGCTTCAACTTAACGGAATTGAATAATTTCAAATGGATATTATATTTTCAATCATAATAATTTATAATATGTAATTATGTCATGGTAATGTTTCATAATAATGAATTTTAAAAGATTTAAAATTTTGACACTATGGAAAAAGGTATAATTTGGTTAACAATGATTGAACCTAATTGATAATGACACAATTAGTCCTTTTAATTCATATTAGATGCATGAATTTCAATAGTTATAAAATTATATTTTAATTTTAATATTTTTAAGAGATGCTTTTCCATGAAAATTATATATTAATATTTTAATCCTTTAATATGTTCATGGTGTGTCCTTCCCCCAACTTATAAATATACCCAAATAATATTTTTCATTAAACCTTCTTCAATGAACCATATTAAAAAATCTATTCATAATTTACTTAGATAATTTCATAACCATGTACTAGTGTTTAGGATTGTCTTAATATACTATTCCATTGTTCCTTAACATGGGATCTAAAGGTGGTCTATAAAAGAATAGGTAATTATCTATCCCTACCACTATAGTTTTGTTTCGTCATCTATATCATATAAATATATGGTATTCAAAAATTAATAATATTTTTAGTACAATCCATAATCTAAAACATATAAATTTTATTGAAAATCATTTATATACCCCAATTTTTATCCAATGTGAGAGAAATTTATCACTCATGTCTACATGTGGACTATTTTCTACATGTAATGCCCCGACCCCAGTTATCCAGAATCGACGCATTATTACATAACATTGGCATGCTACAAAGAATCATGTCCTGAAATACTAATCATTTTAGTAGCCTTAAATGTACTAGATACATACATAAGTTTTACATTACAGCATGAATAAAAAAACATTATTTCCACTTCCACATTTCCTGCATGATGGAAATTGAGTTGTCTTTTCTCCATGGTCTCCACTGCTGGAGCTCTTATCATTCACCACCTTTCTCTTTTTTTGTGTCCAGGAGTTGGTTAATATATATGTTGTTGATCATATTTTTGGAAAACTGATATTACCCTAACACAATATCTTTTACACCAATCAAAAATCCATTTCAATGCTCATTTCCACCACCGTGCCCACATTGTTCATCATGTTCAATGTTACTATGAATTCCATGGAATCAAGCCATTGACAAACACAAGAAATCATAGAGTGAGTCATAAAATCATTTAGATAATATCATAACACCATATTTTCAAACTAAAACACCTTCAGATTAACAAAGGTTACTTATTCTCACCTTATATTAAAATCCAGCTCATCGATTTGTAAAGAAAATGTGAATTATCCTCAGCATATCCCCCAAGAGTGTCGTAACCAAGAGTGCAGCAAGGCATGTTGTCATGTACTAGGATACCCCGGGTCAAGCCCAAAACTCCTTGTCGAAGTTTTTAATCCTAGGTACATCTGTTCTAGAGCCACCTCTACCAGCTCGTATCCAGACTGGGATGTATTGAATTTGGAAACCCACATAATATTTACTTTAATAAATTTTTTGGATGTTTTTCTATACTAATCCTCAACTTCTATCTTAGGGTAGTGTTTTCTAATAAGATTTTTTTCTAAATCAATATTCTAATGTTTTTACTAAACTTCTTCTGATACCAACTACAATGACCTGACCCAAGTTATCCAGAATCGGTTCATTATTACATAACATTGGCATGATACATGGAATCATGTCCTGAAAGACCGATTGGTTTCGTAACCTTGGAAGTACTAGATACATACTTATGTTTTACATTATATCATTAAAAAACAACATTGTGTCCCCTTTCTTATGTTTTATTTTTCCCAGTATGCAATGAAATATATTACGATTTACCTACAGGAATTGGCTATGGGATATAAGAGTGTTCAAAGGGGACACAATGTTGTTTTTTTCATGATGTCATGTAAAACTTATTTATGCATCTACTACATACAAGGAAACTAAACTAATCAGACTTTCAGGACATGATTCCTTTAATAATTCCAATGTTATGTAATAAGGCACTGATTTTGGGTAACTGGGGTTGGGGCGTTACTCTACATGTAGAGAAATGATTCATTTTCTATCACCATAATCAATTATTTGCTATTATGAGAGATTCAAGGATTATATTTAATATGTTTGACATAATTCTGATTTTTTAATTATAATATCCAATCACCCTTTATACTATTCATTCTGATAGAAAGTAATAACATTACTCATATAAGCATTCACACAACGCCAACCATGTACGGATGTAATTGCTTTTATATCCATTTTACACCAAATGTTGTAAGGATATATATAACAAATATATATTATATTAATTATGTCACAATGATTATATAAATTATAATTATTATATACCATTAATTAATCATTTCCATTGAATTATAGAAACATTACTCTTGCGTACATACCAACAATTGTCTCCATGAAGTGATGTAATTCATTTTTGGCCACCACATTGTAGGAATAATTATAAATGTTTACATGATGAATAAATATTATAATTTTTTAATGACTAATATTCTATAGATGATTAATACATTACCAAGGTTAAAGTAATAGAACCCTCAAATAGTACAATTAAAGGAAATTGGAATAAAAATTGACCAGAGTGATCAATTTAGTGAAGCAATTTTGAATAAAAGAATAATCAAAACTTTTAAAATAAATATACATATTAACTTCACGTTGAATTAATTTTATAATATCTTTGTTATACATATATATATATATAATATTATATTTCAACACATACAATTAAATATGGCACTGGAGGAATGATTTTATCATATCACTTTTGTTTTTGGGAGATATATAAAAAATTCAGCACATGTATCCTTTTTCTTCTATATATACTACCAATTAATTTCATTTATGACGAATTGAATAAAAATAATCCATATTTAAAAATAAATATATTGAACTATTTTTCATGATATTTTCATCCATATATCACTAATTTTATAATGTTTATCCATCTCAATTTTTAATCGTTGAAACATGTTTGATTTTAATCTGATAATTATGTTCGTGCAGTGTAAATAATGTTACATTGATATGTTATGTCATGTAACTATATTTATTAAATAATTTTAATGTTAAAATTCATATTATTTCATCGAACATTTTTTTGATTTTAATGTTACTAAATTGGTGAGGGATTTTCATTACAAATTCTATTCAAAGGATCACAAGTTATGTAATAAAACATTTTTATTTTATGGGGTTTATATAGTACCCCATTGTTTTTTTGTATCATCAGAATCATTATGATTAGTGTATATAGTGATTCATTTGAATTTATTTATTTTATCATGCTTAAAAATCCAATGTTATCAAACCATAAATGGATTTATGTTTGAGTTGCATTTTATTTTGGATTGTTTATTCATTAATTTCTATTAAGGTAAATTTCTTATAATTATCAAAATTTCCATAAATTATATTTTTTATTGTTTATTCATTTAATTATCATATAATTTTACAATTTTCCTCTCTTATGTAGTTAAAATGGTCAAGATAATATTTTAATGAAACAAAATTGTTATTTCAAATTTTGATATGAATATTTGTATTCAATATCCTAATTTTTATTAATTTTTTTCTGGACTATTAAATATATTATCTTATTATTTTTCAAATTAATTTTTATCCAGGTAAAATTATCATTAAAAATATACAATGAATATTTTGTCTTTTTATAAATTATATAATTTTTACTTTTTGATGAAAATGTAAAAGGAATATTTATATTAACATAAATGAAATGACTGGGACTTATATCCATCATGACCAATCAGTGATTTATGTATTCCAAAATAGTATATTATGTTTATTTCCGTGAAATTGTTTTCCCTAATATTTTTTAAAAATTAAAATGTTGAATTACTTAATACAAAATGGAAATGTTACTTTATTAAAAAATTCACACTATTATTTTTAATGGATTTTTCATCTATGATAAGAACCATCTGTGTCCCCTAATTTTTACAGGGTATATGACTTATTGATTCAATAAATAATCATATTATGGATGTTTTATGGTTATGATAATATTATAATATTGAAAAAAATTATTTTTATGGATTATGACATGATGAAATGATGAAATGTTGTTTAAAACATATTTTTTTCAAGAGTTATGATGTAATAATATGATGAGTGTTTTTTATGTTAAACCCCAAAAATATTTGGTGTTCAATATACAGTGAGTCATAACAGAATTATATATCCCTCTAATTCATTATGTAATAGTCGATATCACATGATCTAATATGGATTTGTAATGGAAATAATCCTACTTTAGTAATGGACTCTTTCCGCTATGATAATCAAGGGTGTAATCCCCAATGATAGAAATAATGGAATAGGGAGTGATCCCTATCTAATATGATAAAATTAGAAGTTATCCTTCTCTATAGAATTTATTTTTTATGAATATGGGTATTTCCTAAAAAATGAATATTCTTATGAAATGTTCTAATGGATCATGACTTGTTATTGAAGATTCAAGACTCATATGTCTTATGGATTTTTATTGACATAAACCGATGCAATGATTTGTGATTAAATATTCTATACTTCTTGGGTATTCATTTCTTTGTTTTTTATCATTTTCATATTAAATTATTCTTATCTTATTCTTAAATAAAATCATTTATTTTTATATCTTATATTTACCAATACTAATCATTAGATCCAACAATTTATTAGATTTTATGGTTCCTATGATATAAAGAATTATTTTAGGAAGAATATATCTTATAAGTGTACTATTTGAGAAGTCATTTTTGGGATATGTTGGTGATCCATCATGAAATAATGTTACTATGTATCTAGTATCCAAGTATATAATACCTTTTTGTTAATGTAATAGGTTGTATTTTTATACGAAAATTTCCATCTATTATTATGTAATATATTTTCATTTAAAATTAAAGATTCATAACCTTATAAAATATCAGGGTTTATATATTTTTAGAGATTAGGATTAGAGATATTTTGATTTATATAATGAGGATAAATCCAGGTATAGTATAAAGTCATATATTGTTGTGAAGAATGGACTGTAGATTTCATAAAAAAAATATATTATAGTTTGGATAATAATAAGTCTATATGAATACATAATATATGAATGTAGGGGTAAAAACAATGAGAGTAGAAGATACATAATTTACTCAACCATCATTAATTTTGGATGATTCGTCCTATAATAGAAGACCTGGATACAAACTCTCAAGGGATATCCAAGGTATAGTAAATTTTTTTTTAATAAAAATGCAACACCTCAACCTGAGTCACAGATTGTGGGATAGAATGATACATGTCATCTTGATCAAATACCCATATGGTAGAGTATGTCGAGTAGTATAAATAGTCGTTGGTTGAACTATGGGTATATTATACCCTACATTAGAGACAATAATAATAATAAACATATAAACATATAAAATTATATAAACCAATTAAATGGATTCCAACAACACTAAAACATTTTGATTGAATTAGAAAATGATAGACTCAATGTTCAAAAAATGATACAATAATTAATGAACCAGTATGAAAATGATGTTTAAAATAAAAAAAGATAAAAAATATAAGGATACATTATGACACTTTCACTAACCATAAAACATTATACAAACTGAAAGTGACCTATCCCACTAGATTACTAGTATGTTTTAAACTGAAACTGTATATAAATAAGCGAGGGATATCCAGGTACAAACTCTCTATGACCAATCAAGTAATGTTTAAGAACAATTAAATTGGACACAAAAATATATTATATTCCACATCTATTATGATATATTTTTATTGAATGTCATAATGACATTAAAAACTAAATAAGAAATATTCATCTATAAAATAAAATATGATGTCACCATGTACACCCAAGAAACTAAAACCATTTTCCAAGAGGTAATTCACTTACTAAGATTCCAAAAACCATGTCCCTACTATTTCATTCTCTATTCTTTTTTCACAACGAAATTCAATTCATAATTAAGAAAAGACAATCCACTATGATCATAGAAATTACCTCAGTGGTGTCACTATTTAAATCCAAATCAGGGCCCTAGACAATCATACCTCGGCTATGTCACAAATCAAATAGCGGTCTCAATGCATCGACTCATTTATGGACACCATATATTCTTATACTATATCAGTAATGTATTTGCAGACCTTGTTAATGTATAGTTTATATGCCTCAGGTTAGGCCCCTGGTACATCAATCGAATAAAATGTTGCCTCAGTTCAGGACCTTAGATCATCATTAACATACCTTGATCTGATGTCTATCATTTTTTCCATCACTAGTGATGCAAACTATCCCTATAAAGGCAATACTTCACACAATGGACCACCAATATCCAGTACCAAGAACTACCTCGAGTGCTTCGTATCATATATAACATGTTAGTGTTGTACCTCTCGTTCCCCTCGTTGTTTGATTTTCATGATCACAACCACCTTATTATTTGTCTAATATTGTTTGAAGTGTTTTTGAATGATAGGCACAAGGTTGCCAAGAAAATGGCCCAAGAAAGAATCAAGAAGTGGACTGAATTTCAGTCCACCGGTCAACCGGTGTGATAGCACCGGCCGGCCGGTGGACCTGGCAGAGGCATTGCCCACTGCCAGGTTCCACCGGTCAGCCGGTGGCTCTGTCACCGGCCAGCCGGTGGCAACCTGATGCAACAGTGATGGCTAATGCCTCACCACCGGCCAGCCGGTGGCTCTGGAACCGGTCAGCCAGTGCTGCCTGGGCAGAAGGCCTTCTCAACATCCAAGGCACCGGCCAGCCGGTGGCCCTGCACCGGCCTGCCGGTAGCCCAGTCAAACTAGCCGTTGGCTTTGACCAGTCAACTCCCATTTGGCCTCCAACGGCTCCGAGACCCTTTACAACGGCTCCGAAGACTCCCCAAGGGTTCCATGCCTATAAATAAAGGCCAAGGAAGCCCCGGACACCAACCCAGATCATATACGAAGCCAACGGACATATTTTGTATCAATTGGCCAACCTCCGGCGACTTCCCTAAAAGGAACCTCAAGTGCTCCAACAACTTCCACATCCAAGGAACTCCACCAAAGAAGCTTGGAAGCGGCCTTCAACATCTCCAATCATTCAAAGGCGCCCAAGGCTTCTTCTCATATACGGTTTTTATTGTATATTTATTTTGAGCTTTAAATTTGGGTTTGTGCCTACAAACCCCAATGCCTTTTGTCATCCCTCTTTCTTTTGGGTTTCACATCACCACTAAGGTGTGAAGAGGTTTCTTCAAGCCTTTCCTTTTAAAAGTCTTGTGTCATAGGTTAGCTAGCCTTCACCTGTATGAAGGCTAGTGGGTTCTTGCTCAACCATTAAAAGCAAGTGGGTTCTTGCTTAACCACCAAAAGCAAGCTGTAATAGGTTCTAGTGCTACCTCAAAGCCTAGTGGGTTTCTTGCTAAAACCATTGAAAAGCAAGCGGTAGAATCTCTCAACGGTTGAGTTGGGAGCGGAGACGTAGGCCGGGTTTTTGGCCGAACTCCGTTATCAATTTTGTGTCTTGCCTCTTTTATTTCCGCTGCAACTTTCACTTTGATTTTTAAATTGTTAATCATTTTTTAAAAGGCAATTCACCCCCCCCCCTCTTGCCATCACTCCCTTTTCTCCTCCCAACAGTTAGTTCATATGGGGAATACATAGCATAGAATAACAATATGAGTATTAGTCAAAAAATTAACATACAAGTGATCATCATAGAATGTGGGTCTTCAGGGAATAATGAACATACATGGTCTTACAGGGATACAAACTTCCCACAAATGTGATATGGTCATCGAACATTCTCTCATGGGATATATGTACTACGTAACACATTGGGACACCTCTCGGTATGAATTTAGTATAAAAAATAATATGTGACATATCCATGGTCAATATTGGATAATAAAATTCCATATCAAAATGGTCCACTATGTTCACTTATCACTTTGTCAAATTAAATTAGTAAAATTTATATTAATTCATTAACTCTAAAATCACAATAAATAATTAAGATATATAAATACACATTATTTATTTTGAAAATCATGTTCATTCACCTAGGGTGGGTAATCTCATGCGACCATCAAACAAACATGCAAAAACACTAATGGGTGGAGTACTTATGCCTACATACCTCAAACATATTCAAATATAGGCTAAAAAATCCCAATGGATTTGTTCGAGTCCATAAAAATCTAATTGGTGACCATTGTTCTTGATGGGTTTATATTCTAGGACAATAATTTTAAATAAATAATTATTACTCAATTATAATTAATTTAATTAGTAAATTAATATACCAAAATCTAAGGTGAAATTAATATATTTAAAAAGACATATTGTAAGTCACTACCTAGGTAAAATCATGACCAATGACCCATTGAAGGTTCATCATGTTCATCTCACACTAATCTTGGAAAAAAACCCACCATATAAGAATATAAATACACAAAATTTCATATTTCTAAATTAGATAAGTATATGATTTCAACTAGTGACATACATTCAATGACACACCAACAAATGGAATATTTTCATCACAAAAACATATCATATTTCTATACTGATAATAGTATAATCATCCTCATAAAAATACTTTAATAACTATTAGTGTTTCATTCAATTTTATATAATTTAATTAAATCATTGATTATAATGAAATAGAAAATAAAGATACATAAATATATTTCAAGGTTGAATATGTTCCAAGTGGTATCCATCACGATGAATGAGGATTCAAATAGTGAAGGAAAAATTTTGGAGTTTATTTAAGAAGCCAAATATTTTTATTACCATAAAAAATTGTATATGGGATTCGATAGAATGGATTTTACAGTTAAAAAATTAATACCCAATCAATTAATCATAATTTGATCTAGCCATGATAAGTTCACATATGTGAAAAAATGTTTCAGGATATCAGTTTCTGGGGAAAAGGATGTTACTGCTCCAAGTTAACATCCTTCATGTCATGACCATAGTTTCTACCAGTATTTTAAAAGTTTGTAACTCATGGTCATATTTTAACATCATAAAACATATCAGGTCATCCCTTTAATAATATTCTTGTCAGGGATACCCGATTACCAATTAAAATAGGTTTTTAATATATCATTCCCTAGTCTTTGCCCCTTGGTCACTCCTCCGATGGCCACCTAGACACTAGGTTCTTCAACCAAACCTGAAACCCCATCTCAAAATAATGTATTAGGATGATCAATCTCCTAGGGTGTGGTATTGATTTCATTTTCATCCAAAAACACCAACCAGAAAAAGAATGGTTAATATTTCACTAGGATTATTCTAGAACATAAGGGAAATTATCATTACAATTTTCCCACTATATCACTTATCATCATTGATAATTTATGGTATCATGAAAAGAAAATTTTCTTATTATTCCATGATAATCATCCACATGTATTTCTCTATCATTTTATAAACAAATTTAAAAATATTCCTAATGTGTGTGCTCTCCATAAATTCCCATCAATTTACTGGTACAGAATTCCATGGAAGAACATATGACGTTGAGTAAAAATATATTTTTACTTAGACATTGATATCATGTTTAATAATCATATAGAACCAGAAACACAAAATTTTCCTCAAAAAAATTCATCTTATATAACTGAGATTCAACTCACCACTTTAATCGCCACTGTGTTCAATATTTCAAGCTATCAAATGTCAGAATTTGTGTATTTTTCCAATCACCCTCGATCTAATCAAGGCGTGGGTTGAAAGTCAATACCAAAAACTCATTCTAGATTCAATACCAATATAATGATTATCTATTGACTAATTAATCCCAAAAAACATTTCTTAAATGGCCCCATCATAGTAGAAGTACCCTACTAATTTGGAAAACATATGAGATCTATGTGGTTACATCTATCAAATTCATGTTCACTAAGAACACCAATAATTAGTTTACATGTTATCTATGTACATAGGCTCCTAAACTACCCAATTAGGGCTCCAAGAATTCACATATCATGATCCATTGTGCCTGGTGGGAATTTTTAAATTAATTTAAAATTGTACATAATTATTGAATTATTTTCTTTGGAGTCAACCCCCAATTAGTTCACCAACCACTTTCACCTGTGACAAGTCCTAGGACTATTCATCAATCCACCAGTGATATGACACATTTTCAACTTGCACCGATATTTCCACAAATTGAAAAGAGTACATTTTATTTCCAATGAACAACATATATGAATCAAACATTACACAATCAGTAGGATTTTTTTCAGTTTTGTTAACTATACATCGGAATCTTGATTCCCACAATTATCAATTCTTCAATCTTATACAATTCATGACCATGACACAAGAGTTTTCATTTTACATTTCTACTGGTTGATGCTCCCCTTCATAGTAGTAGCCTTATGGTTCTATCTAAATGATCACATCATTCTATCTGACACTCAAACTACTCCATTCCCAATCACAATGATATACAAAATCGTATGATCAAATTGATTATCATGAAAAAGACCATGAAATTTCTATTCGTGGTGTTCTCATATAACAATCCATTACCTCCATCAATCCATACCAAATATTTATAAAATCTCCCAAAATATTATTCATCGATATAACCTATTTCCAATTGGGTCTCATCCCCTTATGAAAGAAACTATATGAACCAAAGTCTCTCCACCATCGACAGATGAATTTTGACAGCACAATTGTACCATAATCGATTTCCAATTATATCTAACACAATAGAGACAACTCAAAAAGAATTAACTACTATGCCTTAAAAAATATGAACATAACATTAAACATTTAATTTATAATCCCCATGAGTTACTCGGAACCGAAATCATTGGGACCTACCATCACTAGCTGAATCAAATTTATATAGATTTCGTAAATCCTTCATATCGGTTATCTTACCACCATATATCAAATATTTTAATAGTTTCAAAACAAACACAACAATAATACTCATTCATTATGGTCCCCCCTTCAATGTAATAAAACGTCACTAATTATTCAAATTGATTGGTTATTACAATAGCAATGAACCAGAAATATATATCCACATCCCATTATATCATTCCACTCACCCCAAGTCCCCAGCTCTACAGAACTATATCACTCATAGATATCATTTTCAAGGAATGAAATTATTTTCTATTATTTTTCACAGTGCACATCCCATATCATGATTGTTCGCTCATGTTACTGATATTGATCCCATGCTCATCAAAACCATGTAACTCGAGTACTACCACATTGTGTTATTAATAAAAAAGGCTTTCTTGACAACTTTCAATTTCCTTATTTTAGGAATTACAAAGGTTGCTCACATGATCATAGAATTCTCTCAAATGAAAACACCCCATTTGAATTATCCTTAACCAATTATACATAAGGAATATCCTTACCGAGGTTAAATCCAAATTGTGATAGGTTTCATATTTTTAGTAATAATAGTGTCAGTTAAGGCCCCATGGACTTTCACTAAAATACCACACAATGATTAATAAGTGTTTATAATCCATCTTATGTCAACTAAAAAATTATCCAATGACATGTCATGATATATTTCCCCTTAGACAAATGATGACAAGTGTGTATATAAAACTATTTTTCATAAACATTCTGCTAAAAGGTTATAAATGTATAACTCCACATAGACTATTGTTGGCACCATAGTTAACTAGAACTATTTATTGGATAATTTCATGAGTAATTTTACCGAGACCATTAATACTTGACATTAAAAAAATGTCTCTACAACATCTACTTAGAGAGGGACTACGTCATCAACCTAGTAATTATGGGTATCCCCATATTATCCCCCTAGACACAAAACATATTATCCAATGACCTTTGGTTATATGTAGATAAGAATATGTGTTAATATAATATCACAGAAGTTACATATTTGTCCTGGGAAATATTCATTTCGAACAAGCATCTGGCATTACCTATTCCAAATATGGAAAAGTGGAAAATATATATGAAATAACAACCAAGAATTAAAGGTCAATAATACAATGCGATAAACATAGTAACTTCACATAAAAAATATCATTCACATTCCCTCATAACATGGATGTACTTCAGAGTTAGTGTTATTGATTAACTATTCTATGTTTCATCATAAGATTTGACATATTCATAAGTCATTTATCTACTAAATCCACAAAACTGTAAATAATATGACATGTTATGTAATACCATTTATTAACATGTTTTCTCTAATCACCAGTTCTAATCATGAATCTCACATGAACTCATCTACACATCCACATAAGCTATGGGTAATGAATAGTACTGAGGATTTCAAGTGAGACATTATTGATAAAAAACAAGGAATTAGATTTCACATTAAAAAAATGAAATGTATAACATTATAAAATTATAGTACACATATACTAACAAAAACACAACAATATCACTAAATGATGAAACAAAAAACTCAATGGTCAGATAAAGATACAAAAGTTGATAGTCCACTATGATGATCATTTATAAAAATAAAGAAATATTAAAAGTACAAGGAATATCCCAAACACATGGCCCTATATCAATCCCATATCCACACATAAATATATTTATCCTACAATATAGTCAACTCATTATTATCACATCTAATACCAAAAACATATTAGGGGTATCCATGTACCTATGTGTCATGTATTCTTGAGAAAGGTATGAGTAAAACACTGTGGGAGACCCCCATTTTGGTCCAATAACCGTAAAATAATATATTCTGTTCATTCATGTTACGAGATAAGAAAATAGTTAAAAGGAATTGAATATCATCAAAATATTTTATAAAAACCCAAAGAACACATAAGTAATAACAATAATTTGTTGATCATTCATGTGAAAACCATGATTATATAATCCCCATACATACATAGTTCGGACATGTTCCAATAGGATAATAAATGGAGTATCATAAGTGATCAAGAATAATCCACAAGGCTCCTATAATTTATACCATAAATTTCATTGAATTATGTCATATATTACCCCAAAGACATTGTATCATTACTCAATCACTCCTTTACCAGTAGTGTAAAGTCATCAGGTTAGATCGGGCCCATAGACCATTTTATCCTTTATCCTTCATGGGTTAGGCCTTAGAAATATCTTACCCCATCAATGCCTCAAGTCTTGCTTCCCGGGCACCATTCTCAAAATCCTATGCCTTGGGTCAGGTCCCAAGACCATTATTAACCTACTCAATGATCACGTACATAGTAATTATCATAATAAGTCATTTCCACTAAACTTATAATGTATACAAATAATATAGTGGTCAAACTGTCTTAGGTACCATAAAAACATCAATGGAATGGTTAAATACCTAGTAGGGAATATCATATGAGGAAAAAGTACCATGTTGTATCATTGTAATTATTTTTAGAAACCCACATATAAATTTTACTATCATAAAACATTGAAAACAATATAGAAAGGGAAACTCTAGAAATAAAAAATATACATTATCTCACAGAGCTACACACACCACAATCATTTGATCTAGGCATCAAACTTGATCTTCTTGTCTTTATTATTGATAATGAACATCAATACACCTATAGGTTTCCATATTTTTTAAATAACACAGATGTTAACAAAACAAGAGCATCACTGGTTGGTATAAATTTAGTTCCCTAGGTTCCACTAGTTTCCTTTGGAACATTGTCGAGTTATATTAAGAACATTTACATTGATTAACTTTCTCTCAGGTATCATTAATCAGTTACTTATTTTTATTATTGTTATTATCTCATTTGGAACATCATGGGGATTCAACAATGGTGCAATACCTCATTCCCTAGAAAAACATGGATAAACACCAAAGGGTCAAGTAAATGGGACAACCTACATCAAATGGTTTCTACCGCTAGGCCAAAAAAATCCTAGAATTTTTTTTCATGTCTTTCCAAGTCAATACATCATGTATCATTCACCATGGTTTCCCATATCAATGTCAAGCATTAACAAGTAATAAATATAAAAAATAATTATTAAAATTTATAGAATAAAACCAAGAACATATCAATAAAATCCGAAATTATAAAAAAAATTATAGATTTCACTGCCTTCCATGAACCTCGTCAACTACCAAATGATGGTTTGTCTTGTTCACCCAATACTAAATAAATAAAATAGCCTATAATTTGGGGAAAACAATAACAAATTTGATATAATCAAATTTAAAAATAATAACACTTCAACTAGTGGAATACCATCATTGAAACCCTCTTCAATCATATTCATTAATCGCCATCATATATCATGTTTACAAGTTTCTCAATATCTCATCATCCTTAAAAAAATTAATTTCTATTTGGTGTATTTTTAATTTGATTTCTCTAATAAGAAATAAGATGTGATTATATGTAAATTGAAGATGATGAGACATAAATATATTTCAAGGTGACCAAATTACCAAGATAGATCCATCAATATGAAACATGCTTAATTATATGAATGAACTATTTCATAAATATCCCAAAAGACAATACCTCCAAATACAATAGAAATAATCCTAACATATTTTATGGAATATATTTTGAGGGATATGGTTCTATAAAATCACATTAAAACCTATTTCAAATGGAATAGGAGATGTCCACAAAATGAAAAAATGTTTAACGGTGTGAGTATTGGGAAAAAGGTACACAATGGGACTATAAAACATGTATCCCTGAATGACACGTAGTGAAATTCCAAGATTTATTAGGAAGATCCTCCCATCCATGTTTTATTGTAGTTAACCATCATAAGTGACCATGAATCATATCCATATAGTGAATAAACAATTCATGGTGTCAGTTGGATTATTTTTCATGTTTCAATAGTCCCATGCCCATTGACACTCCTCTGGTGGGAACCCAAACCATCGTTCTTCACTTTAATCTTCGTAAAAATTCATAAAAACCATTTTGGGATGCTCAAACACTTTTATCCTCATTAAAATATAATGGCACTGAAAAAATAAAATTCATTAAATGAATGGATTTAAAATCCCTGAGAAAATTCTATGACATAACCTTGTGTAATGTTGTAAAACAATTATGAAGTATTTGAAAAAATAATAACATTGGATAACCTAGGTGAAATCCAATTCATCGTCGGTTGAAAAAATGTTTCTTGATTTAGATATATAATAACTATGCTTTCTTGATTATATGATTTCAAAAAATGTGATTCTGACGCTTTTGTCGGGGAGTGTGCGTCCGTGGGTGGGGGACGTCGGTGTGGCTTTTTGTAGCCCCGCATTCACACTTTCAAAAGGAGGGTGGCATTAACTCCTTATTCAGGGATGCCTGCTCCTTGATCAAAATGGGATGATGGGATGTCGGTTCCTCCTTCTGTGGATTCCTCCTCAGAACTCGTCACCTATTCCGGGTCTCCCTCATAGATTTAATATGTTGTTCGTGAAACTCTTCCAAGTTCCATATTTCCATGGACACTGAATAATTACACTACTTCTGTCAGGACAATCCAAGGGGTCCCGTTAGGGCAGAAACCTTCAGTATGTCTAGTAGTCACATCGAGGCATCATCAACATGTTTGAACGTTGGGGAATTGGTGTGTCTGTCTTTTTTCCATTATTATAGGGCTTCTTGAGGGCGCCGAAGCCTGAGGCATCCCACATCGAGTGCGGGGAACCATATGCCAAAGGAATATATCTATGGTTTTCCTCAGCTTTCCATGTTTAACACAGGGTAGGCCGCAAGTTTAACATCTAGCAGAGACAGATCGGGCTGACTAGAACACTAGATAGAGTGGATCAGATTGAGGAACCCCCTTGAGGGAACAACGAGGTTGGGTCCAGTGCATGGGTGGCTTCTCGAGTGCTGTAGAGGGGAGTGAGATGGCATGATCTCAGTGGGATGTGGCATCCTGGGTAAAAATCATGATGGATGATGGAAAACTACACTGAGTGGGGGGGAATGAAATGGAACTGTCGTGTAGATAACGGTGGTGATCGTCTTGAGTCTCGAAGTGACTTCCTACGTATCCCCATGGCAGGGAATCAATGTCTGCATAGTTCGGGGTGGTTCCAGTGAACCGACGTGAAGGTGGACCTTGGTCTGATGGGTGTTGGGCTTGAACCTTGTGATGTTTCCTACATACCATTCCTTGACATGGATCAAAGTCTTCGTAGTTCAGGATGGTGCGCCGGAGGACCGACGTGAAGGTGTACTTTGTTTCGATGGGTGTTAGGCTTAAACCTCGTGAGGATTCCTACGTACCATGCCTTGACATGGATCAAAGTCCTCGTATTTCAGGAGTACAATTTAGCGTCATGCTGGACGAGGGTAGAACCTGACGTGAATAAACAACCCGGCGGTGGGCTTGAACCACGTGGAGGCTTCCTACGTTCCATGCCTTAACATGGATCAAATTCCCCATAGTTTAAAAGGGATTTGGGTGTCGGTGAACCGACGTGAAGAAGTACCTTGGTCCAATGGGTGATGGGATTGATCCTCAGGAAGGCTTCCTACGTAGCATGCCATAACATGGATCAATGTCTTCAAAGTTCGGGATGGTGTTTCATCAGCAAACCGACATGAAGGTGAACCCAGGGGTCCACTGGTGGTGGGCCTCAACCTCGTGGAGGCTTCCTACGTACCATGCATTGACATGGATCAAATTCCTCGTAGTTCGGGATGGTGTGGGGCTTACACTCTAGGCTTCCCAATGTGTTGGTGTCCCGACATGGATGATGGTCGGAGTAAACAGGTGTTGGGTTTGAACACCATGGAGGCTTCCTACATACCTTACCTTGGTAAGGATAAAATTCCACGTAGTTCGGGTGTACTGTTTAATGTCATGCAGGATGGGGGAATACAGTTTAATATCATGTTGGACGAGGGGGTTTGGGGCTTATGTTGTGAGGTAACCCAAGGTGTTGACGAACTAACATGAAGGGGTCAGAATGACTGGGTGGTGGGATTAAACCTTGTGGAGGCTTCCTAGGTACCATGCCTTAGCAAAGATCAAATTCCTCATAGTTCAAAAGGGTGGGGGTCAGGGTCGGTGCTCACTCTAAGCTCACGTGAGTCATGCTCGGTGTGATAAACAAGAGGCTGCAAGGACCTAACGATCACGTCGCAAAGAGTGTGTCCATGGGAAACAAAGAGTAGCTTACGCGATAGGCGGGCCATGGTGCTGGGACTTACTCCAGGATGGAGGATTGAGGTTCCTAAAATCATAGAGGGAGAGGGATTTGGGACCAAACGAAGAAGATTTATCATTCCCTATCACGCCTTCCACTGGCCATGGTAGTGGGGATGTATGGAGGTGCATGGGTGCTACCTTCTGCAAGAGGGGCTAGGGGCTTACACCAAGAAGGATGCCCTTCCACCGTGGGAAAATGCCACTCCGAGAAGGTGGATATCATCCCATGTGGGGGTTAATCCCATCCATGTGGAGACAAGTGGGAGTAAAGAATGCATGAGCCGGGGGACCCTACGTGCGAGGCACAGGTCCGGATCACATTTTAACATCATGTGTTGAAGAAAAGGTGTTTTGAAGTTTAACGTCCTGCATCTCAGACGAGGTGGGTTCACTCCACACCCTTAGGACATACATAACTAGTACCCTCTACCCCTTGTGGAAGGGAAGGCACCAGAAAATCCATATAAAAGGTGGGTAACAGAGGGAACCATCGAGGGGTCCATGTTAGCATGGCTATGTGAATAAGTAATATCCTTTAGCATGCCTAAGCAAAGAAGCATTATGAGGAGAAATGCTATGGGTGGTATCATCTAGGGGACTTTGAAATCACATCGTGAAAACCTGGAGGGTCACACAAGAAGAGGAATATCCAAGCAGAGGGGTCCATAGGTAGGGGCCTTGTGGAGATCGGTTCCTTTGCGTAGTGGAGGGCACTTGAGAAGGGGGGTGCTTCACGAATTGGGGTTCCTTGGCCTTATAATGGGATAGAGGTGTGAGTGTGAGGTTCTTCACGAAGTGGAATGGTGTCTGTGAATCACTTCCTCGCGAAGCATAGATGCCTCGCGAAGTAAGGTGCCACAAAGCAGTGTGCTTCGTGAAGTACTGTGACCCTACCTTGGCATGTGGATCATGTGTACAGTGTGGGTGTTTCACGAAGCATAAATGCTCCGTAGCTGCCCGGGTCCCCTTGGGGATCCCCTCCCTTCGTAAATGCCCCTATGCTTTTCCAAGGGCATCCCTCTCGGAAGAGCGTCTCAAGAAGAGACAAGGCATATTCCTCTCGCGAATAAAAAATACTTTGTGGTGCTCATGATTCCAAGAGTGAAGAGTGCTTCGCGATCTGGGAGCTCAGAAGACAAAAGGTTGGATTGTCTGTCTGGTGAGATCATGGGGATATCAGTATTTATAGTAATGAGGCGATGCGAAGCAAAGCTCAAGTGGCATGAAGGGGGCATCGGTTGCTTCCTGGTAGGTCGTGAATTTCAACCGGGTTTGGGGAGAGTTACCGCCTCTTCTGATTCGCGGCGGGGTCATTAACATCAAGGCGTTCGCAGAGAGTTACCACCTCCTCTACTTTGCAGCGGGTTCGCGAACGTCAGGGCATTTGCGGAGAGTTACCACCTCCTCTACTTCCCAGCAGGGTCACGAACGACAAGGCGTTCGCGGAGAGTTACCGCCTCCTCTTCCTCACGGCGCATTTGTGAACGTCAGGGTATTCAGAGAGTTACCGCCTCCTCTACATCGCGGGGGCCGCGTTGCTTGGGTGTTTTCCGTGTCGGGACTTCACAAGGCAGGCCACATTCATATTTTTATTCTCTCCTTTCTTCAAATATATTGGCGCCAACAAATGACCACCCTTAGACTTGGAGCCGCAGAGGGGTCAAGGTTCGAAGTTTGAGGGAAATTTCCAAAATTATCAGCAATTCGCGGTGATGAATCGCGATGTGGGCATGTGAGGTGGATAGGGGCCACGTGGTTCGGACGCGCTGCGAAGTTCCGCATGGGCTGGATGCATTGCGAAGCTCCAAGGGTCGCCGCCTATAAATAGGGTGCTGAACTCTCTTGTCTTTTTCCTTCTTTGAGACTTTTTCATTTTGCGCTCTCGATTCGCGATGCTCTGCATACTCTACGTCTGCTCACCGTGAATCAAGATTCATGGCGAACCACGAGTCTCCGACTCCGCGACTGCGCCAAGCAAACATCTGGTTGCAAGCCGAGGCGAGGCTCCACATCTTGGATTTGCGAGCGAGCTCCACGATCGCGCTATGTGAATGATCATTGAGACCCGTCCTGAAAATTTTATGAGTTCTGAAACCCAATGGCCCATCAAGAAGCTGCACTGTGGGTGCACATTGATGCCTCTTGGAGGGAAGAGATGGCCAACTTTCGAGCCTGGGGGAGCTAATCTGAATCCATTCGGACCAAAATTCTCTAACGGAACACTTGTTAGTGAGCCAAAAGAACTATCCACTGTTTAAGAAGCTTCCCTTGAATGGCTTCAGGCTGAGGGATGACGTCTTCATCCCTGAGGCGAGCTGGTACAAACCAGTTTACCGGATCCGGAGCACTTCATGCCAGCACCAATGGTTCAGGGTGGCTGATGGTTGTGCGCAGGAGGACATCACACCTGTCACCAATGACTGTTTGTACAATCATCTGAACAACATTGATTGGAAGCCATTGCAACCGGAGACGTCCCCTCACATATACCGCACCATACTGAAGACAACATTGAGGGATTCAAAGAAGGGGGTGATCCGATGAGTGGGAGCTGCGCCAGGGTTCCAACTTCACTAACGATTGGGAATGTGCCTACTGGCTAGGTGCCTCATGAGAGGATTTTGGGTCCGATATGAGGATAGTGGGATTTTATGATGTGGCATGGGTCTCCCAATTCTACATTTATCAAAAGAAATAGCTGATGTCGAAGCTATTGAGAAGATGTTCATCTAGGACCAACACTTTGCACCTGCCCCATGGGGAGGTTGGCATTAGTCTATGGAACGTCTATCAGATTTTGGGGGTCCCAATCTTGGGGGCCATGTATGATGAGTTCCTCCCCATTATGAGTGCTTGGGAGGATCCAGAGAAGATGCCACGGCTGGCACTGGCACAGATGGGACTGGTCCCCGGAGAGGACAAGGAAGCAGTGAGAGATGTCCACTTCAAATAGTGGTTCAAGCACTTCATGAACTTTCTGGAGGATCAAGAGTTTCCCCTGAGGCCTCTAATGTGTCTGAAGGGGGCTCAATGGGGAAAGGAGAAATCATATTGGCGGCTCTTAGAGGACAACAAATGGAAGTCATGGGGTTTCTGTGTTATCACTTAACAACGACCAATAGTCAGGGTGGCGGCATTTATCGCTACCCTTATCTGCGGTTGGATCCTACCAGTGTGGGATACTAACATGGGGGTGCAGCCTAGCTCATTCATCATGGCATCCATGCTGGCCACAGGAAGGTGGGTCAGTCTTGGGATCCTGATGCTCTCTAGATTGTACAGGATGCTATGGCACGTTAGCGAGGGAAAGAAGTCGATGAGGATATGCGGGCCCTTCCACCTTCTATGTGGGTGGATTGTAGCGCACATCAAGGGGGTTTACAAATATCCAAACCCCATCTATCCACTGGGGTCAAACTTCCTCCTCTCTATTTTGAATGTTGTTAGGAGCTTCTCGGTCAAACTAACCATATCGATGGTGCTAAAACAGGTGTGGATGGTGGACGAGTTTAACATCCACCCATTTACATTGGCAACAGAGGTACTCACCGATGATGGTCAGGGAATGGAAGAGCACTGGGCCTATCTCCTGGCCTTTAGTGGTGGAGTCTTGGTGGCATGGGTGGACCTTGATCCACTCTACAATCCATACACCCCACATCGGTTCACGAGACAATTTTGGTGCTTACATCGGCTAACCTCACAGGTCTACTGGGAAGTGCGCCATGAGGAGCACTCGTGTGTGATGATGCAATTGTGGCTCATGTTCATACCAGAATATGGGAAAATGCGAAATGCATTGCCTCCATCTACTTCTGCCTTTGGACTGGTGAAAGAGTATGCCATCAGCTGGGAGGTAGCTTATCCGGGGGAAATGCTGAAGTAGCCAACCGTTTGAGCCGGTGATGGCAGACCTCCCCTATCCCATGTTCTGGGTCGGAGGGTAGCAAGGGCCTCTCGTGGTCGCAGGGCTACCGTGGCGGCGAGACCTGCACCAGCCAAGGATGCGACATCAATGGTGGATCAAATAGCGGTAGAGGACCCGGTGGTCCTGGAAGAACAGTGCCATCCAGAGGGGCAGCCACAGAGGGGATTCTGCAGGATATCCACTCAGGCTCTATGGAAGCGGCTACGCCATAATGACAAGCCAGTGAATACTGCTTTCCCAGAATCTTGGGACATTTGGGACATCAACTGACAACACCTCAGTCCTCCTGAGATGTGGGAACACCTGAACTGTCTCAG
Organism: Viscum album; assembly: GCA_963277665.1. Classification (NCBI taxonomy): domain Eukaryota; kingdom Viridiplantae; phylum Streptophyta; class Magnoliopsida; order Santalales; family Viscaceae; genus Viscum; species Viscum album. The sequence continues at coordinate 1,480,093,583 of OY728142.1, read as the reverse complement.
GATGGTTTTACCAGGCATAGGCCCTGTTCGGGCCAGTTTCACGGTGTCTCTGGTGGAGGCGGAGCAATATCTGGATGAGTTGGAGGACTATGTACATTCCAGTGGTGTCATGCACCCAATGATAGACTGGTTGATGGTACTACTGGATCAGATGGTTCCCCCACAACTGTCAACCGCTGAACAGAGAGAGCATTTCCCCCTACCTGAAGAATCAGATGAATCCTTTGTGGAAAAAGAGGACGGCGGACGGATCCCGTTGGAGGAAGGAGAAGTCTGAGATCAAGACTCGGATTCCGAAGATTTTGCGGAGGTTTTCAAGGTAGCATTCCAGGTTTCTTCCCTCATGGTCCACTCTCAGGCCATTATGGACTTCTTATGAACATCTGAACCATGCTGGAGAAACTTGTACGCAAACCTCTCTCTCGCCCCTCGGTGGGTGATGATGCAGGACATTTGGAACCCGTGCATACGACCTCATCCAATTCGGTGTCTGGCGGGGCTAGGACACCTGAGGTGGCTCTTCCAGAATCTCCGAACCTTCCGATAATATACAGAGGGGCAAGCCTCAGGGTCCTGTCAGCATCGACTCAAGAGATTCACCAAGAGTTCGACCTCCGTAAGTCTTTTCCATTGAATTCAGTGTTGTCATTGTAGATTGTTGCAACTGAAGTCCATGCCTTTCCCTGTCGCGTACAGTTCTACAACTGGCATGGGATGCTGCGGCATGGCTGGTTGGGATGTTTTGTGGAATCCCTCTTAGGGGCTTTTTAGTGATCATGGAGATAGTCACCCTGCCTACCTGGGCTGCAGCACTCCCTATCATTGGTGGGACCACCAGTAGTGTTGTGTCCGAGGTTATTGAGGTGGAATCGGATGATGAGGATCGACCGGTCGACCCAAGTCCTTCCACGCCTGCTCCAGTGCCAGATGTCACCATGGATTCAACGCTAGACACAGATCCTGCTGAAGATTTCTTGTGGGCGTATCCCGCATACGATCCTGCAAATCGCGTGGATTGGGATGAAATGGCCTTCGATGTAGAGGACAGAAAAATAGTCCATTGCCGATTATGTAATCTAATCACGCGCTTCATCTATGACACCCCCAAGCATTGTCATTGAATGATATGGAGAGACTCCACTCGCGACTATACAAACTGTGCGCTGGGGGAGTGGACGCCCAATGCCCTCGTATGATCATCCAGGATCTCATGGAAGAGAAGATCTGGGATTATGATCACGGGCTCGGCGTCGGTTGGCATCGAAGGAAGGCGACGAACATCAAGAAGCTCCATGAGGCTGAAAACGAAGTCCAACACCTACAGATCTAGGAGGATGACCACTCACCCTATCTCAATGCACAATCCGAGCTGAAAATGTGATTGAAGGCCCAACTAGAAGAGGCAGAAGAGTGTATGAGGAATGATCATGAACAGATGGCCATCATTCAGGCTGACATAGAGAGGGCCCGAGCTGAGGGTGAGGAACTGCGCCCCATCGCTGCTGTGGAGGAGCGGGAGCTAAATTGGCGGCAGCAATTCCTGGACGCCACAAGTCGAAGGGTGGAATAGCTACAATGCTATTTTGATGGGGGCAATCCATCGATGGGGGGAGTTGACCCCTGGGTACTGTAATAATTAAAGACCCTTTAAACGTACATTCGTGCCTTTATTTTTTTTAGGGTCGTAGGATGAATGAGTTCCATTGTATGCACTGGTTCATTTCACCGTTAAAATGTTTTCGGAACGTCCAGCGACAATTCCCTAAGATCACGTGGGTCGGGACCTATGTGAGAAACAAGAGATGGTCGCCTCATCGTCCCTTCCCAACATAGGATTTTAAACCAAGATTCGGGCATCCTGGGTTTGGATAACCGGTCCGAATTTCTAGGAAATAGGTGATACCTAACTGGACAAGGATGTTCATAGAACAACCAAATTACCATTTCTCCAGTGTTCTCTTATGCACGAATGGTGCAATGCCAGGGGTGCTGAAATCAGTCCGAACGGATGGGAATGAGAAGTGTAAATCATGATACCCAAGATTTTGTACATTGTGAGGATGGAGTTACAATGAAGGAAAACAGTTAACCGTGGCGTAAAAATGGTATCCTTGCTAAGTTAGCCTTAAATGGGGACAACAAAAGAGGACCGGTCGTTGACCATGTTCAGGGCCTAACTCAAATATCGTCGATCAGTCTTCCGGGACGTTGGACCAGGAGAGCAGGCAGACCATAGGTCGAGCATCCATACTGTTAGGGGTTCCTTCCAAACATGACCAGTCTTCCGAAATGTTGGCCTAGGACAGCAGGCAGACCATAGGTCGAGCATCCATACCGTTCGGGGGTTCCTTCAGGCATTAAATATGGTGAGAGTCTGAATAAGGGGGGCACGCAAAGCACCGAATGTGTAGTGATATTTTGTTCAAAAATAATCCAACACTAATGAAATTAAACCACCGTGGTGGGAGTATGCTAGATGGGTGCATCAGTTTGAAGATGGATCATTCCTTCTTTCAGACAGGGCCTCTCTGGTGAGGGGGGTCGGTCGCTTCCCCATGTCATCTTGGGGCATCATGAACTTGTTCAGTGCAGAGTTATAGTCGTACGGTCCCCTATGAGGGGTCCGGCCAGGGGGCCAGAAAGGGAAAGAACATGATTTATAACTCATGGTGGTTGGACCCTAGGCAAAATTCCAGGGTGTCGCTATATATCCCATGATGATGGGAATCAACCCACACGTAGTTGTGGAAGCACGGTTTAACATCTTATAGGATGAAGAGAATCATGGTTGCGCTGGTAAACATTCATCCAAAACCACTAAGCCCACGTGATTCATGCGCGATGTGGGAAATAAGAAGTAATGGAGAACATTCCCGACACAAGAATGGGAAGGTTAGGGTAAATGGACACTTGGTAAATACTATCCCAATGACACTAACACATCCATGTGGCACACCAAGATGCGCGAAGAAGTAGAGACGAGTATGTTGGAATTCCACTTGAACATGAGGAAGTGGAAATCTGTGAATCATGACCCTCGAGATTTGGATCACAATGAGGGCGATGTGATCATAGAGGATAACTATTTGCTGTGGTGGAAACATAACAGTCGTATCACATTATCCTAGAATGGGGATAGAAAATTGAGGGTCGATCGTTGACCATGTTTGAAACACGAGACTTGTCGCAAATGTAATCCATGATCTTTAGGGAAGTTGGAACTAAACGATGGGAGAGCCCTTATGTAGAGACCCGGAGATTGATGTACATGGATAATACATTACTTTTTCAGAATATCTAATACATAACAATAAAAACAAAACACAAGGACCGTAATAGTTTAATGTCTTTGGAATCTCAGAATATAATCTTCTAATCATGTTGAAAGATCTTCAACTTCTCCCATAAAGATCTTCCCCTTTTGTTTTCTTACCTAAAACCTTTCTTTATATCCTGGAGAAAAGAAAACATAAAAATGGTGAGCTAAAATGGTCATTAATGGTAAGCATAGAGATCATAAAACCATCCATAAACATTTTAACGCAAAATCTTGAACATAAAATCTAAACATCAAAATCTTGAGCAAAGACATAAATCTTGGAAGTACGTAAGGCATATATCATAAAGGAACAACAATATTGATAAAATATAATGGGAATAAATAATGTAATTGTGGAAACCATTCAACACTTGTTATGATTTCCATAGTAGTCAAGGCATTGCTACCAAGACCATCTTAGTGGACAATGTCCCTTTCTGAACCGAGTTCACTCCTCGTTCCAGTCCCGTATCACTAAACTAGATTAACTTACCATTCCAGACATGTATTTCTCATGAGATATAAATCGTTACCCAATGAATTAGAGGGAGATATAGGTCCCACCCATCTCATAGTGAAATCATTTGTACTTGATCCAAAAAAATAAACATACATCATTCATAATAACCCAACGAGTAAAATGGGTTTCATAAACATCATCCCATCATCACATAATCCATATAAAAGAAATGGGTATCATTTCAAAATAAGAAAAGTGAAACCATGTAAATCATAGAGACATTATACATGAAACATACACATATTAAATAATGTCATATTAGATGGAAATTGGTTTTGATACAACACTTGAAATTAATTCTTGAGGAAAATATCATTTCTTCTTCAAAATCAATTTCTTTTCAAAAAACATCATTCAATTTTAAAAGAAAATGTTTTTTTGAAAATAATCATGATATATTTTTTAGTAAGCTTCATGAAAATAATGCTTTATAAAATTTTGAAAGTCTTTTCATGCCGTATAAGTTAAAAAAACATTCTTCTCGTACTTTTGCCGGAAAAGTTAAAAAGTACCTCGTAAAAAGAAAGATTCATTACACACCATGAAGTAAAAGTCAAAAATGGGTAAAAAGGAAATTAAACATACATGAAACAATTTTTAGAAAATAGGTACATGGATGATAAATATAACCACAGTAAATACTTACGAATAAACAATCTCGGATAAGAATGAGATTAGAATAATTATCCCCTACCTTAGGTCCGATATGTTTCGTATGGATTCGAACCTCCTATATAATGATTTAAATAATGTCATTGAATTATTAAATAATCATATTCATTTGTTATGATATCAAATATGTTTCACTTATGAATTTATATTACCCATTCTTTTGTAAATTCCATGTAAAAGAAACATTTTGGGTAAATCATTTCATATATCGTATGTGTTTCGACTTGTCGTTCTTGATATTTTTACTTATATCCCGATTTACATAATTCCAGAATGTAAAAGATGATTTATATATAATATATATTCATCATATATATATATATATATATTATAGACCGATAAAAGGAATTAAATACACCGTTCATGGAGACGGTAGGTCGTACGCACTCATGAACGCTGTTTTCGTTTCTTTATTGAATTGAATGAAATTAAATAGATGACATACATATATATATACATAAGTACAGTAGAATTATTATGTCATATATTTCATTATTATTCATTATATATACTTTATAATAATTTTTGAATGGTTAATCTTGGAAAATGAATCTCATCGCGTTCGTGGAGACGGTAGTCTGTACGTACCCAGGAGCGATGATATCATTCCCACGATCGTGGAATTGTATTAGAGTGTATGTATACTATTTCAGAATCAATATCACTTTACAATAAACATATATAGACATTATTTACACCATTATACCCATCCAATTAAGGTGGTGGTGGAAAATAGATTACAGCATGGCGTGGAGACGGTATTCTGTACGTACGCACACATGGTGATTTCGTTTTCCGTAGGATGGATAGATGGTGAAATAGGATTGTTTTATACTTATAATAACATATAAGTATATGAGTGACACTAATTTTATTACTTCATAATGAAAAAACTAAAGAATAATATGTAGAATAAGAAATAACGTTGAAAGAATCGGCAACAGACATTACCTCTTCTTTGAAGCGCCTCTTCTTAACCTCCTCTTAGGGAACTAAAGATGATCTTTTAAGAAAACCAGAACCTCTAGGTTGTTTCTAGGGAAGTGGAGAAGGGAAATGGGCATGGGTTTCCGAGAATCAAGGCTCAAAATGGTGTGAAGAGAAGAGGGAAGGGGTGCTTTTTTATAAGGGAGGAGAGGGGAACCTTTGGAAAAACTAAAAATATTATATTATTATAATGTCATATTCGGTTTTTAATAGCTCCAAATTGATTTATTTCTAATCTAAGGTGAGTATGGGTCGCCATAATCGCATCCAATAGAATATATATAGGTTTAGGATTCTATTTTAACCTTATCATTTAGATTTAACAATAAGTTAAATAATTTTACTTTTATTGTGTCTTCTTGTTTTCATACACTATAAGGTTAATAAACATACTATAAAAATCCAAACGAATCAAAAGTTGTTTATGATTAATATATATAACCTTATCTAAGTACTTTGTCTGACCCTTATATTTTTAGGAATAAAATAACAATTAATAATATAATATTTGTTAAAAAAACCATTTTATGTCAATTTTGACAGTATTTGGTAATTGATTTTTGTGAAAATCATAACAGAATTATTAGTTCAAAAAAAGTTAATTAAATCACTACTAACATGTCATATTAACCTAGAAAATTATTATAATTCATAAAAAGTCTCAAATTACATTTATTTGGGTATTTATAATATCAATTATTTTAATATTTCATTATTTTGGTAATTACTGCATCCCCATTGTGTCATAAATAATATAAATTATTAAATGTATAAAAATTATAAATAAACTACCATTAGATAGGAAATCTTATTATCTTTATAATGAATATATATAGTTGAATTTATCTTATGTATAACCCTATATTAAAAATTCATTAGTGATCAAACTTTGATTTTAACTATTTTAACCCATCATTAAATAAATTAATAATAAATGTCCTAATCTAATCCAGGTGGACCTAAATGGTCATATTTTATCCCTAAAGTTGTTTTTGGTCGAATTATAATTATACAATATAAATAGGACATGTTTTAGGGTAATTTTAATATCATGTGTACCCTTACTTACCCTATTTACTTTTAACCGTGGTAAATAAAAGTAAAAAGTTACTATTCACCAAAAATTATTTTCATCTCATTGAACCAAATTTTAGTCCTTTATATTAACCATGTCTCTAGGATTTTCAAAATTAAATTTACATAAGTGCTAAATTTTCATTTAAATGAAAAATTCAGTTTTTTAACTACCACTAAGTGGTTTCACTATTCATCGAAAATTAATGTTTTTCAGAAAAATACCAAAACTTCAGCCTAAGCATTATTTGATATTCCGAATTAAAAATTGATTTCTATTTTTTCAAATTCAAAACATAGAAGTGTCATTAATTATTTTTAAAATTAATTCTCGTTATCAAAACAAATAGCGTGTTTTTAAGAAACAAAAACTATCAAAAGATTGATAATTGTTTATATCCAATTTCAAAGTGAAATTAATTCCAATGAACAACATTGGATTATATGGTAAAAATATATTATAATTACACAATATAACCAATTAATAATATAATCTAACCATATAAATTATTGCACTGAAAAAAGTTGTTTTTAATTAAAATATACCGTGTTTTTACTATTCATTAAAATATGAATGTTATCAGAAAAATATCAAAACATTATCCAATGTAAATTTTTATATCCTGATTCAAAAGAAGATGTTTATTATGTTAAATTGAACTTATAAACATGTCATAACTAGATTTAAAGTGGGTGCGCCATCAAAAGGCGGTAAGACTGCATTTTTTTAAAAATACTTATTTTTCCCGGAAAAATTTATTTTGTTCTTATACCTTGTACTATAAAATATGAAATATGAATAATAATGTTATAAAATTCAAAAGATAGTTAATACTATTTATATAAGGCTAGTTCATAATAGTATTATAACAATATATCGTTGTTTAGTAAAACTTGGTATTGCGTACAACACACGCTATCGAGGAAGGATGTGATTGAGTGTAATGCAAGACATGTCAGGGTTGCGTTTATTGCACGACTCCTTTGTTGTTGCGTATAAAAAAATAAATAAAAATTTCATTAATAAATTGAATATATATATACATACTCAATGTTGCATAGAATAACTACTATCAAACAAACTTGAAATTGTGTGTAACACGATCCAAGATTAGTGTTGCATATACTGCACGCTAATACGGTGTCGTGTATAGTGCAAGATAATCTTGGTGTAGCGTACATTATAAGATATTAATGAGATTAAAAGGAATATATCTTATTAAATCGCGGGTTGTTACATTTTACCCCCCTTAAAATGAATTTCACCCTCGAAATTCGTCGCAGTTATAAATCGTTTACTATCTATAGAAACCCACATCGTAAAAAGGAATACTAAAACATAATTTTAAAAATTAAAGTATGAAGCGTAATGATTACCCAAAGTAACTCATCACTGGGTTTCTATATAGGAGAACATAGGTTAAAATATCGATATAGAAGAAAAATATAACCATCATGTTCTGATGGAGAGTGGTAGAGAACATGGCTATGAAAAATCCATCAATCACAAAGCCATAAATTTTTTATGATCTAAGGGACCGTCTGATTCATCAGATATAAGAGCACTAGGAAAACATTTTTTGGTTTTCAATATCATTTCCCTAAAGGTGAAAATTTTGAATTAGAAGAAATACATGCTTGATTTTGGTACAATCTCACTGTTTTTCGTTCTTTGAACAATTTCCACTTTATCTCTTAAAGAAATGAAGTTGAGTTTGTTATTCATGAAGTGTTAACCGATCATGTGATAGAATGATGGGTCATTCCATCTGCTTCAAACAAAATGGTAGAAAATGATATCAAATATACATAAAGGTCATCGCACTTTAGTTGTGGGTTTGATTCCCACAGCCTTGTCCGACGTGATGGGTTGTCGCACGTCCAACAGGTTTTCCTATTTCTAAAACTACACTATTATAACATTATGAAAATAATATCGAAAAAAGTTCTCGCCCTAAACAATACAAATTTATGTCCAACATAATTCATTCCAATCTTTAAGATTATCTAAAATACTTATGTCCATGCTCATAGTATAAAGGAAACAATTACTAGAAATGTCATCTACCGAGCATGTGAATACCATCATTTATCCCCTATATATCATACAATATATCTTGTTTGTCAAATTAAAAACATGTGAATAACTTAATCATTTATTCTCTTGAAAAATTAATACCCATTGAACCTTAGTGAAAACATGATTGCTGTCAAAAGTTAACTCTTTCCACATACCAAAACCCCAAAAATCTATATACTAAAACCATGATATAACTATTTCCTTATATCAGTCATGAGCTCCTGAATACTGTCAAAGATTTCATTTTCTCCTTATCCCTTCATTATGCACATATCATATTCTTTCCAGAAATATCTCAATCACTTTCCATGGTTGCCGGAACCATGAAATTATTGAAAACCACAATATACCAATACATAAATATTCAAATATTCCACGATACTATATAAAACATTTTTTTGGAATCCCATTACATAAACACTTAATCATTCCACCACATCGTTGTCATATTCAACATCGCCAATAGTGATCGCATGTGAATTCCCTTTGTCCTTTTCCTTAAGTGGTTGCTCATGTCGATCATCACTAACCCTTGGATTAGTCCATTTTAGGAACCATATATGATTAATATCACTATAGATGGACTTATGTATTTTTTGATAACATTTCTAACCTATTGGTTGAGACAGATGGAATGACCCATCATTCTATCACATGATCTTCTAACACATCACTAATGACAAATTCATCTTCATTTCTTTAAGATATGAATTGGAAATTTTCCAAAGAACGACCCACGATGAGACTATTCCAAAATCACGAAAGTGTTTCTTCTAATTGGAATTTCATCAACTTTAGGGAAATGATCTTGAAAACCAAAAATGTTGTCCTAGTGCTCTTATATCTGACGAATCAGATGGTACATTAGATAGTCACAAATTTATGGCTTTGTGATTGCTGGCTTTTGCATAGCCATGTTCTCTACCACTCTCCATCAGAACATGATGGTTATATTTTTCTTCCATATCCATATTTTCACCTATGTGGAAACCTAGTGATTAGTTTATTTGGGTAACTGTTACGTTTCATACTTTTGTTTTTAAAGATTGGTTTTGGTATTCCTTTTTATGATGTGGGTTTCTATTAAAGAAACTTTCGAGTAGTAAAACATTTATAACCCCGACGAATTTCGATGGCGAAATTCATTTTAAGGGGGGTAGAATGTAACACCCCGAGATTTTATGAAAAATATTATTTTTAATTTTATTAATGTCTTGTGTTGTATGATACACCAAAAGGAGCTTGAAAAAGGCGCATCCTTGACTTGCCTTGCATTACACGCAATCACGACCATCCTCGATAGCGTGTGTAGTACGCAATAACGAGTTTCACTAAATAACGATATGCTATTAAAATATTATTAAAACTAGCCATTATGAATAGTAATAACCACTTTTTGAAATTTTGTAAATATTGTTTTCCAAAATGGACTTCATTTTTGGATTCAGAATATTGAAATTAGTTTACAGTGAAATTTTGGTACTTTTCGGATAACTTTCATATTCTGATGAATAGTGAAAATTACTAAATTCTAATTAAAAACAACTTTTTTAATCGAATTTATTAATAGTGATAAATTATTAATTTGAGTGGTATTAAAGTATATTTATAATATATTTTTACAATTTAATACAATGTTGGTCATTGGATGTAATTTCACATTTAAACCAGACATAATCAAGTGTCAATCATTTGATAGTTATTATCTCTTAAAAACACGCTATTTGTTTTGACGATGAGAATTAATTTTTTAATTAGTTAATATAACTGATATGTTTTGAATTTGGTAAAATAGACATAATTTTTTAATTCATAATATCAAATATATCTTAGGCCTAAATTTTGGTATTTTTCTGGAAACTTTCATTTTTTGATTAATACTGAAACAACTAAGTGATAGTTAAAAAACTGAATTTTTCATAAAACTTAATTTTACCGCTTCTATGAGTGGAATTTATAAAATCTGAGAGACATGGTTAATATCAAGGACTAAAATGTGGTTCAATGAGATGAAAATAATTTTTGGTGAATAGTAACATTTTACTTTTTTTTCCACGGTTAAAAGTAAATAGGGTAATTAAGGGTAAAAATGATATTATTATTACCGTAACACATGTCCTAATTCTATTGGATAAGTGTAATTATACCAAAAACAACCTTAGGAATAAAATATGACCATTTAGGCCCACTTGGATTAGATTCGGACATTTATTAATAATTTATTTAAAGAATGGTTAAAATAGTAAAAATCAATGTTTAATAAGTAGATAATTTTTAATATAGGGTTATACATAAGATAAATTCGACTATAAATATTAATTATAAAGCTAAAACGATTTCCTACATAATGGTATTTTATTTGTAATTTTTAGACATTAAATAATTTAATTTATTTATGACACAATGATGATGCAGTAATTATATTATTAATGAAATAATGACATAATTGATGTTATAAATACCCAAATAAATGTCATTTGAGTCTTTTTATGAATTACACTAATTTTATAGGTTAATATGACATGTTATTATTGATTTAAGTAACATTTTTCTAACTAATCAATCTATTATAATTTTCACCAAAATCAATTACTAAATAGTGTCAAAAGTAACATAAAATAGTTTAAAAAAATATATATTAATAATTGTTATTTTATTCCTAAAAATATATGGTTCGGAAAAATGACTTAGATAAGGTTATATATATTAATAATAAACAACTTGGAGTTCTTTTGGCTTGATATAGTAAGTTTATTAACCTTATATTGTAAGAACAAAAAAAGGCAAGGTAAAAGTAAAATTATCTAACTTAAAGTTAAAACTAAATGATAAGGTTACAATAGTAAACTAAACTTGTCCAAATTCTATTGGATTAGAGGATTTCGACCCATCCCCACCTTAGCTTAGAAATAAATAAATTTGGAGTTATTTAAAACCGAATATGGCTTTATAATAAATTAATATTTTTAGTTTTTCCAAAGGTCCCCCTCTCCTCTCTTATAAAAGGGAACATCATCCCTCTCTTCCTCACACCACATTGTGCCTTCAAGCTCAGACAAACCCTGGAAAATTATCTTCTCCACTTCCCTAGAAACATCCTAGAGGTCCTGGTCTTCTTCAATGACCAATTTTAGTGCCCTAAGAGGAGGACTCAAAGAGGCGCTTCAAAGAAGAGGTAATGTCCGTTACCGATTCATTCAACTTTATTTCTTCTTCCACTTATTATTCTTAGGTTGTTTCATTATGAAGTAATAACATCAATATCACTCATATACTGATATGTTATTATATGGATGAAACCGTCCTATTTCACCATCTCTCCATCCTACGGAAAACGAAATCATCGCGCGCGCGTACGTATGGAATACCATCTCCACGCTGTGGTGAAATCTTTCTTCCACCACCACCTTACTCGGATGGATATAATGGTGTAAATATTAACTATATATGATTATTTTAAAGTGATATTGATTCTGAAATAGTATACATACACTCCAATACAATTCCACGATCATGAGAATGATATCATCGCTCGTGCATACGTACGGACTACCGTCTCCACGACGCGATGAGATTCATTCTCCACGTTAAACATTCATGAATGATTATAAAGTATATATAATAAGTAATCATGAAATATATGAAATAATAATGATATTGTATTTATGTGTATATATATTTCTGTCATCTACTTAATTCCTTTCAACTCAATAAGGAAATGAAAACAGTGTTCATGCGTACGTATAGCCTACTATCTCCATTAATGGTGTATTTCTATCCTTTTACTGATCTATTATATATATGTATATTCTGAATATATATTATATATAAATCAATTTTTATATTCTGGAATTAACTAATCATGATCTAAGTAATCATATGTATAATTACAAGTAAATACATGGATGACAAATGAAACGATTTTACACAAAACGCTCTTTAACATGGAATTTACAAAAGAACAGGTAATATAAAGTCATAAGTGAACCATATATGATATCATAACAATGAGTATGATTCTGGAATAATTCAATAAAATTATTTAAATCATTATACAAGAGGTGCGGACACTTACAAAACAAATCAGACCTAAGGATAGGGAAATATCATAATCTCATTTTTATCCGAGATTGTTTATACTTTGGTATTTACTAGGGTGTATTTTATCATCCACATCCATGTTTCCTCAATATGTAATATTATTTCCATCCACCTACAATTTTTTAAATCCATTTTTAATCTTTGGTGAGTTTATAGTAAAATATATGAAATGAATCTTTTGTCGTTTTTTCGTACGAGGTACTTTTTGAATTTTCTGATAAAAGTACGAGAAGAATGTTTTTGTAACTTATACGGCATGAATGGATTTTTAAAAAATAATTTCCATGATGTTTCCTTTACAAGTTTTCAAGTTTATTTTTAATCAACTTCTTTTAGTTTAAAATTGTTTGACATGTTAAGAAAGGAAAATGTTTTTGAAGTCGAAAGGATATTTTCCTCAAGAATGGAGTTCAAGTGTTTTATCAAAATTATTTTCCATCTAAGATAATATAGGTTTCTGTTTCTATCCCTATTATTACATTGATTTGATTATGTTATGATAGAATTATTCCGTTATTTTATATGAATTGTTTTATGATGTCATGATGTTCAAGAATCCCATTTTTATTACATGGGTTATGCAATGATGTATGATTTATGATTTTGTGGCACACATAAGAATGGTATCATTATGAGATGGGTGGGACCTATATCTCCCTCCAATGAATTGGGTAAAGATTTTATATCTCATGAGATAGACATGGATGGAACGACTAGTTAAACCGGTTCAGTGAAACAGGAATGAAACGAGGAGTGAACTCGGTTCAGAAATGGACTTTGTCCACTAAGATAGTCTTGGAAATGAGTGTTGACTATTAATAAATGATTCTCTATGATTGTGTGTGTATTCCACAAAGATTCATGTTTTATGTTATGATAATTGGTATTACTTTTCACTACTATTATTTATCCCATGTTATGATATTATGATCTCTTTTGCAGGTTATGATTTCCAAAATGTTATGTTCTTATGAATATGATGTGATTGATATTTCTTTTGATTACCCTAACTGATCATTTGAGCTCACCCTTTTATTTTTTCTTTTCCCCATGATATAAATAAAGGTTTTAGGTAAAAAAAGGAAGATCTTTATGGGAGATGTTGAAGATCTTTCACCACGATTAGAAGATTATATTCCGAGTTTCCAAAGACACTAAACTATTATGGTCCTTGTGTGTGTGTTTCTGTTATGTACTAAGTATTCCTCAAAAGTAATGTAATGTCCATGTACGTTAAGTTTTGGGTCTCTACATTGAGGAACCAGTAGCGGTACTGAGGCGGACCGCTGGGATAGTAAACTAGGCGGTGGGGAATACGGCGAATGAGACAATTGGCCATCGAACTCTGGGCCATCCTCTAAAGAGTGAGGTGACCTTACCACAATGTCATGATATGACGGGCTGACATCCACAGCTTCTGGTTCAGGGGTCGCGGTTACCGTATATGTGTCACATTGTTTTTCAACCGCTATCGGTCCCCAAAATAGCTCTCTATTCTCTCTGGTCGAGGTAGAGGGCGCTTCTGGTGATGACGGTGGTGACTGCACGGTCGGAACCTGTGGCACTGCCAGAATTTCTTCATCCTGGATGTACCTGCGAAGAGAGGTGGAAATCTGATGGACTTTTCATTCTAGGAGGATGAGGCTAACACACCTTATCCCAGTCCTGGTCCATGACACGAAGGAATAAGGGGAGGGTTCTATTTCTGAGTCGCAATATGCTTCAGGATCTGAGAAGAAGGACAATTTGATCTCCGTTCGGGCCGTCCCAGGATTCGTTTTGTGGTGGAGGCAACCCGCCCTCCTACCCATATATGGCTATTTGGGACAAGGCTGATTCCCAACATGTATTCTCGGGGCCGCACTGGTACCAGGGTGGAGAGGACTTCCACTTGAGATAGCCGGGGTGAAAGGGGAACCAGGACAAATGTAGAAGGGTACATTTGGAGGACCTCTATGAACAGTGCCTGTGTGGGCGACATCTTCGTTGGAACCAGTTAGAGCATGGGGAGGACCTCCATGCTTGGCGTGGGTGGAGCGAGGCTGGCCTTCACCCCTATGGTTACCAGGGTGAGAAGGACCTTCACCAGCTGCTGAGCGGACATAGGGAGGATCCCCTCGTTGGAGAGGGACCAAATGGGTAATAACTTTACATCGACGATTGGGGGCAGGAGGAGGAATTCCATACCCGGTGTGGTGAGCACAGGAGAGGATTCTATGCCGAGTTTCACTGCCATGTGGCATGTCGTCATTTGGGTTGGAGGCAGCATAGGGCCTACATCCATGATGAGATTCAGGGAAGGTAAAACCCATGCTCTATGGAGTAGTGGTACGGGGAGGGCCTCATTATGGGATGACATCACCGTGGATTGGTTCGGGGCGATCACCATGCAGGCCTACGACCTGGACAGTCAACCCAGCTTGCCCGTGGGGCGGTTGGGGCCTCGATCTCGATTGGGTGTTGGAGTGACCATGTTCAGTGTGTGAAGGGACTTCATGATATACGTTGGTGGTGGATCGGGCCTCAGTAGCTTTCGACGTTAACGCCCCTTGGCGGGCACCCTCAGCTCGGGCCCAATGCTGGCGTCGGGTCAGGCGAGCAAGTGCGGGCGGTGCAGGCGCATAGCCTACCTGCTCCTCTGGAAAGGCCGGACGGTGCCACTGACGCGGCTGGGTGGGGGACCTTTTTTATAGTACTCGGATTGGGACTCTGACTGGGCTGAGTCGGACGTCACCCACCTCATCAGTGTAAGACAGGGAGTCGTCAAGGTATTTTGGGCACAGGCTCTGGAAATGATTGAACGTTGGGATGGGGAGCAGGGGCTCCCTGCGCGGCTCTTTAGGTTGGCATTGACGGCGGGGCCTGGACACTTCCAGGTCCAGGTGGGCCATATCCCTGGTCGGGATTATTCCCTCCTCCTCCTAACGGCGTACAAGGTCAATAATCACCCTTCGTTGGATGACTTCCGATGAAGAGATTGGGCGTGGGCATCCCAGGTTCCTGGATGCGGACGACGTTCTGGCCGCAGTGGAGCCATGCAGAGAAACTGTGCTGGTGCTACCCCTACCCCTGTATAGGCGGATGGGTGGTGATCATGCCCCTGTATCAGCAACCCGATTCCTGGGATGCAGGGAGATTAACTCATCAGCACTACAAGGAAATGAAATCGACAACTGGTGCCCCAAAGCAATTTCATCTTCCATGGCCGGTATGAGGGATCCACACTGACAACGTTGCAGAATGGAATGGCCCATGTTCTACAGCCCCAACTTCTGGTGAGTTTCACGCCATTCCCGCTATTTTCTTGGTGGGACTCGGCACCGGATATCTGGATCCGATGACACGTCAATCTTCTAATGTCTCGAGCACTAATAATCTCCACATTGGGAGAAGAAATTCACATCGGGTTCCCCATATCTATTTATGACGCTGTCGCCGGGGGCGCGCACATCCGTCTGTGGGGGACGTCGGTGATATTTTATGTTTCCCCACATTCATGCTTTCCAAAGGTGTGCGGTATTCGCTCCTTATTTAGGGACGCCTACTCATTGATCGAAACAGGATGATGGGATGTCGGTTCCTCCTTCTGTGGATTCCTCCTCAGAACTCATCACCATGTCCAGGTCTTCCTCATAGATTTAATATGTTGTTCGTGAAACTCAGACCAGTGCCATGTTTCCATGGACGCCGGTTAATTACACTGCTTCTCTCTGGACATTGCAAGGGGTCCGGTCAGGGTAGAAACCTTCAGTTGGGGGAGTTGTCACGTCGAGGCATCATTAACGTGTCTGAACACTGGGAAATTGGCGTGTCTATCTTTTTTCCCTTATTATTGGGATTCTCGAGGGCATGGATGCTGGAGGCATCCCACATCGAGCACGGGGAACCATATTCCCTAGGCATATATCTGAGGTTTTCCTCATCTTCCCATGTTTAAAACAGGGTGGGCCACAAGTTTAACGTATATCATAGATGGATCGGGATGATTAGAACACTAGCTGGAGTGGATGAGATTGAGGAATCCCCTTATGCGAACACCGATGTTGGGACCAGTGCATGGGTGGCTTCCCGAGTGCTATGGAGGGGAGTGAGATGGCATGATCTCACCGGGATGTGGTGGCCTGAGTAAGAATCAGGATGGATGATGGAAAACTACATGTAATGGGGGGGGGGGGGAATACAATGGAACCATCGTGGAGATGATGGTTGTGACGGGATTGACTCTCGAAGAGACTTCCTACGTATTCCCGTGGTAGGGAATCAAATTCTCCATTGTTCGGGATGGTTCCCGTGAACCGACGTGAAGGTGGACCTTGGTCTGATGGGTGTTGGGATTGAACCTCGTGAGGTTTCCTACGTAGCATGCCTTAACATGGATCAAAGTCCTCATAGTTCGGAATGGTGCACCAGAGGACCGACGTGAAGGTGAACCTTGATCCGATTGGTTTCGGGCATGATCCTCATGAGGTTTCCTACGTACCATACCTTGACATGGATCAAAGTCCTCATAGTTCGGAGTACAATTTAGCATCATGCAGGATAAGGGTAGAACCTGACACGAATAAATGATCGGGCGATGAGCTTGAACCTTGTAGAGGCTTCCTATGTACCATGCATTAAAATGGATCAAAGTCCCCATAGTTCAAAATGGATGTGGGTGTCGGTGAACCGAAGTGAAGAAGGACCTTGGTTCAATGGGTGATGGGATTGAACCTCAGGGAGGCTTCATACATACCATACCATAACATGGATCAAAGTCCTCATAGTTTGGGATGGTGTTTCGTCAGTGAACCGACGTGATGGTGAACCTTGGGGTCCACTGGTGGTGGGCATGAAGCTCATGGAGGCTTCCTATGTTCCATTCCTGGACATGGAACAAAGTCCTCATAGTTTGGGATTTTGTGGGGCTTACACTCTAGGATTCTCGAAGTGTTGGTGTCCTGATGTGGATGATGGTCAGAGTGACCGGTTGTTGGGCTTAAACCCCAGGGAGGCATCCTATGTACCTTACCTTGGAAAGGATCAAAGTCCAAGTAGTTCGGGTGTACAGTTGAACGTCATGCAGGACGGGGGAATACAATTTAACATCATGTTGGATGGGAGCTTTTGGGGATTATGCTCTGAGGCGACCCAAGTTGTTGGCGAACTGACATGAAGGGGTCGGAACGATCGGGTGGTGGTCTTAAACCTCAAGGAGGATTCCTATGTACCATGCCTTAGCTTGGATCAGGGTCCTCATAGTTCAAAAGGGTGGGGATCAAGTTCGGTGCTCACTCTAAACTAACATGAGTCATGCTTGGTGTGAGAAACAATAGGTTCCAGGGACTTGACGATCACGTCGCGGATGGTGCGTCAGTGGGAAACGAAGAGGGGCTTACGCATTAGGCGGCCCATGGTGTTGGGACTTACTCCAAGATGGAGGGCCAAGGTGCAAAAATGCGTAGAGGGAGAGGGATTTGGGACCGAACAAAGGAGATGCCTTGTTCTCTATCACGTCCTCCACTGTCCTTGGAAGTGGGGAAGTACGGAAGTTCATGGGTGATACATTCTGCAAGTTGGGCTAGGGGCTTACACCAAGAAGGCTGCCCCTCCCTCGTGGGAAAATGCCACTCCGAGAAGGAGGATATCATCCCATGCGGGGGTTTATCCCATCCCCGTGGAGACGAGTGGGCGTAAAGAATGCCCGATCCAGGGGGACCCTGTGTGCATGGAACGTAGCCGGATCATAGTTTAATGTCATGTGTTGAGGACGAGGTGTTTGGCAGTTTAACATCCTGCAGCTCGGACAAGGTGGGTTCGCTCCAAACCCCTAGGACATACATAACCAGTACCCTCTACCCCTTGGGGAAGGGAAGGCACCGACAAGGCCGTATAAAATAGGGTTCACAAAGAGAACCATCGAGGGGTCCAGGTTAGCATGGCTATGAGAAGAAGAAATATACATTAGTGTGCCTATACAAAGAATCATTAGGCGGAGCAACGCTACAGGTGGTATCATCCAGGGGACATTGAAATCACATCGTACAAACCTGGAGGGACGAACGGGAAAAGGAATTTCAAAGAAGAGGGGTCCACAGGTGGGGGCGTTACAGAGATCGATTTCTTTGTGTAGTGGAGGGCACTTGGGAAGGGGGTGTTTCGCGAAGTGGCATGCCTTGGCCTTAGCATGGGGCAGAGGTGCGGGTGTGAGGTGCTTTGTGATGTTGAATGGTGTTCACGAAGCACTTCCTCGTGAAGCATAGGATTGTCTTGAAGCAAGGTGCCACAAAGCATTGTGCTTCCTGAAGTACAGTGACCATACCTTAGCATGTGGATCACATGTATAGGGTGGGTGTTTCGCGAAGCATAAATGCTCTACGGCTACCCGGGTCCCCTTGGAGATCCCCTTCCTTCGCTAATTCCCTTAGGCTTCGCGAAGGGCATCCCTCTCAGAAGAGGGGATCAAGACGAGACAAGGTGGAGGCCTCTTGTGAAGAAAAAAAACCTCGCGAAGCTCATGATTCCCAGTGCGAAGAGTGCTTCACGATCTGGGAGCTGAGAAGCTGAAAGGTCGGATTGTTCTTCTGGGGATCTCATGGGGAGCTCGGTATTTATAGGAAAGAGGCACCGTAAAGAAGATATCACATGGCGAGAAGGGTGCTTCGGTTGCTTCGCGGCGGGTCGCGAACGTCAATCGGGTTCACGGAGAGTTACCGCCTCCTTTGCTTCGTGGTGGGGTCGCGAATGTCAGGGAGTTTGAGGAGATTTACCGCCTCCTCTGCTTCGCGGAGGGCTCGCGAACATCAGGGAATTATCGAAGAGTTACCACCTCCTTTTCTTCACAGAGGGGTCGTGAACGTCAGGGCGTTCGTGGAGAGTTACCGCCTCCTCTGCTTCGAGGAAGGTTTGCGAACGTCAGGGCGTTTGGAGAGTTACCGCCTCCTCTCCTTCACGGTGGCCGCGTTGATTTGGGGTCCTCCACGTCGGGGCTTCGCGAGGTAGGGCGCAAGCATCTTTTTCTTCTCTCCTTTCTTCAAATATTTTGGCACCAACAAACTGGTTAACTTTTTTCACAAAATTAATCTAGGATTTAGGAAGGGATTAGAAAGGGATATTTTTTTAACCCTGAATGTTATTGGAAGTTAAATTATATTCCTCATGGGATAAAATGCTGTGGGGTGTTATGATTTTTTAAAATCAGATGTCTCAATATATTATTTCCATTATCCAATTGGTTATGTTTATTAACACACCTAACAATACAAAAATATATTATTTTGTTGAAGTTCATTTGATTAGAACTATAGGTGGATGATGATTATACAACCTAATAGTCTTGATTTCGGGAGGCTGAACTTGTGGAAATGAATCATTGGAACAAGAAGATGATTTATGTGTACAAAATATAGTCATATAGATGGTAATTAATGAATAAAATGAAATATTTGTTGGAGGAAAATGGAGTTCATCCAAATGAACCATTTCTAATACAATTTCATATGTGTGGCGAAACTGGGTATTAACAGTGTTAATTCCCTAATCAACGTTGTAACTCATCGACCAAGGAAGGTCCAATGATATGGTGATATTTGAAGTAGAATTATTGTAGTGTTTATGTATTGGTATTAGAGAGTTATGTGATATTTTTTTATTTATGAAATTATATTTATAATAATCATGAATAATATAAGTAATTTTTGAAAATAAATCTCATTAAGGATTATAAAGAATATATTGAATTATACTAATAGCATAAAATTTAGATTTTGTGTTAAAGTGATGTTTTAGAGAAAACAAGTGACCAAGGGAACAATAACACAATATATATACAATCTGTTGTGAAAATAAGTTTTAGTTTATAAAATTATATGATTTTTATCGATAGGATAAATGTATATTAGTTGGACCTTAGAATTGATTAATGGTAAAATATAAAATTCGTGCACATTATCATTATCGATGTTTACTGTTTTTTTTTCGATAGTATGTGATGATTTTTATGGAATACAGATATATATAATTATCATAATAATTCATGATTTTGTAGAGTATTTAATAGAATTTAGGTCATTAGAATATTTTAAGAGAATATATGTTCACTATATATACATATTTGGCATAATACATTAAGAGCTTCATTGTGTTGTTTGGGGAATTAATGATATGTTGATTTAGGAAATTTAGTTTACTCATTTATAAATTGATAGGCCTTATGTTTGGAAAAACGTATTTTGTAGGGGTTATAATTTTAGTCACTTATGGAATTGTTTAAGATTAACTTATTTTCTTTTATGGTTTTATTGAATATTTTATTATTGCAACATATGACAATATATCCACTTTTGAAAATGATTTCTAATAATTTTGGTTTTTCCAAATATAAACGAATATGAGTAACTATATCCCATTTTATATTCCATTATATGATATATTAAAACATTATTTCAGTGCTTCAAATATGAAAAATTGATAATGAATATAAAATTTATAGATTATGATTTGATGTAAATATAGATAAATGTTGATAAAAATTAGAAATTGTGCTTATAAAATGGAATTAAACTATGAAATTTTAATTTTGGTCTCTATCAAGAAATTAAATTAATACATGATCCATAAGAAATGTATCTTCTAATAAAAATTTCTTGATTTTACAAAATATTTTGATGAATTGATGGCCATTTACCCTTTCACTGGTTTTTAGTTTTGTGGTCAGTAATATTCTCATCCATATGTTCTATATCAATCCCTATTAGTCCATGAAAATTATTTTTTTCTCCTATATGTCTATATTTTAACATTCATTCAATTTTATTCTTATTTAGGAACCCAAATATATGTTATTTTAGGTAATAATTTTTTTATCACTCCTTCTTTATCAACATAATTTTTATTATCCCTTTACATGATGTTAGTTTTTAGAAATGGTGTTTCAAGATATTGAAACAGTAATTAATTATATAAAATTATCAAGATTTAATTTATTTACATTGGAAAAAATGTATCACCTAAAAAATAGTTACAAATTATAATATTCTATATTTCTTATTTAATAAGAAACACTGGGCATTGTTTGAATTGTGATATACTATACAAATATTATTATTAAAATATCACATTCATAAAAAAAATTTCAATTTATGCGTATGATTATTATTAATGGTAATATTAAATATATTTATAATGGTCATACTAAAAAAATGTATGGATTAATTCTATTAAAGAATCACTCTATTTTTAGTTATTATTTTAAACTTCAAAAATATGTTCACATAAAAAAAATTTCTTTCATTCTTTGGAAAAAAATTATAAATAATTTATACCAATTTTATAAATATTATTTTTAATAATTAATGAAAATTTTTAAATCATCATGTAAATATTCTCATAAGATCAATTTTTTGGTTTTTTCTAAAAATATATATTTTTCAATGAATAATGAAAAATAAGGATTTTTTTAAAAAAATAACATTGAATATCATGTTAATGTAAATGAAAATTTTTAATATTATTATAAATTAATATATATATTATTTAATAATAATAATTCATTTAACTATATAGGAAACTTCAGTATTATTAATTTTTATTATATAATTCATGGGATCTAAAACGCATTTTTTTAATAGTTTCTATATGTCCAATGTGTTTTATCGTGATAAATTAACTTAATTAATATATAGTAAAGGTTTTAATTAAATGTAAAAAAATATAAATTCAATTAAAAATATCAAAATTTAAATCTTGGTTTTGGTAAATTAAATGATGTAAATTAATTTTTATTATTTAAAAAATGTATTTCTAAAATTGGTTTTCATTTACTCATTAATCTTATTTAATATTAAATTATTACACATATAGTAATTTTATATTTTAATATGGACTTAATATTTAAAATAATAATAATTAACATTACATTATATTTTCTAAAAAAAATTCCCATGATTAATATTAAAAATAATATAAAATTTTCACCACAGTAAACTGTTAAATTAGGTTAACATATGATAAAACTATATGATAAAGTGATAATTTATTATATTAGTTAATATTTGATAAAATTACATAGACCCATATACATTATTCTATAAATTTAATTTTTTATATGGAACATTTCTATGGAACAAACTTAATAATACTTTGATCCATTAAAATATTCAAGGTGTTCCCCTCTCTCTTCTTTTAGAAGATAACCCCTCGTATCTTTTATTAACAACTTATTTAACCAATATGAGTGACCAAAGCTAACCCAATTCAATTATAATCATCTTTAACTATGATTTATATGTGTTTCCATTATTAAAATTAAAATACAATGTTCCTTAAAAAGACCTAGAATGGCCTGAAAGCCTTTATTTTTTATTGATTTTTTATAATCCACCTTTCAAGGGGTGGGGTGGAACCCATGCAAGTCCTATTGGCATAAGTATAACATATCCCATAGGACATAGAGTAATTCATTACCTATAGTCCTCAAACATTTAATACAACCCAGACTATATACATGGAACTGCTCCGCCCAAGCATCTTCATCGTGAAATCAGCTCTCCACCTTTTCATGGTTGTTCGGCAAGGATATCCCATGCATGCACAGGCATGTCCTGAGGGTAGGTTACACACCCTCTCATTCTTGAAATATGTGTACCTTATAATGTGGGGAATTTTGTTTTCTCATCAACCTTATAGAGCTTGTTCCTTGTATGTTTTCTGGTTTCCATCTTCTCTTCAAGTTAGCCTGAAGGCCTTGAGGTGGCCCGAAGGCCTTACTAGGCTGAAGGCTTGGATAGCCTGTAGTCATTAAAGGACGCGAGGAAAAAATCGATGGCTTGAATGTCCAAATGGGGAAAAATTCCCAATTGCTACAGTGCCTGTTATAGTTCCCACTACAATTCTCGTCTATAAGTATGGATAATCACCTCCATAGAGAGTTATGATTTATTTTCTATCACTAGAATTTAGTTTATATTATTGTGATGTATTTAATATTTATATAAGATATAAATGTGATAATTAGACTTATTTATTCATATAATCTTATCTACCTTCTTATTATTCAATAATATAGAATATGATAACATTGCTCATGCGTTTTTGGGGACTAACACCACTACTAAGTGATATGAATAGTTTCTAATTTATGAATTACATGGATGGAAATTAGGATAAAATTAATTATTACACATCATAGTTATTATATTATAATAATTATATAATGATGAATTTTTTATTTTCATTTCATTCATTCCAAACATAAAAAGGTGGAAACATCAGTTATGCGTATATATGTACAACTATCGACATGACTTGATATAATCAATTTTTCATCCTCACTTTATATGAATAAATATAAAATTTTGTATGATTATTAATTATTATAGTAATGTAATTATTAAGATTTTTGATATTATGAAAACATAAAAAATTATGAATGTACCATTACCATTGAGCACAAATATTCATAAAAAATTGGTCGGTGATCCCAAAAATGTTCATTTTAATGGTGTTTTCCTTTTAATTGGAAAATGGATAATTACAATAAAATGAAAAATTGTATGTTATTTATTAATATGGGTCTGATATATATATATATATATATTAAATTTGATATTTTATTGAGTATGAATTAATATGATACTTTATTTAATGGTTTTGAAACAAAAATTTTTCTATGAGAGATATTCCATATTTATCACAAATTTTAATTTTGTGATATATAAAATAACCCTAAATTTTATTTATTTATACATCTATGATAAGTTTTTTGATTTAACAATTCATTTATTTTTCTCTCTTTCATTGGATTTTAATTCATGTATAACAAATTTTTTAATTGTTCTTCATCTAAATTTAATTATATTGAGAGATGTTTGATATTCTTCACGTAATTATCATCGTCAGTTGTATATAATAATACTTTGACATGTTATATCATTAATACTTCTAAATTCATGGTATATAATGTAAAAAATTAAATTATTTAATCTACAGGGTTTTGAATTTAAACATACAAAAATGGTAAGGGTTCATCATCTCAAATTATATTATTTGTGACATCTTGTAATACTGAAATATTTTGAGAAATATTTGGGTTTCAATGATTTTTATTTTAATTGAGTCTTTACGTACAACATTATGTTTTCATGAACCATGATATAATATTGAAGTATTATTATGATAAAATTCCCTCCATGTCCTTAGATAGGAGGGAATGATAGAACAAACTAAATTTTACAAAAATATGGTTTATACATTTATATTATAAAATAATTTGATACCAATTGATTATAAATAACAATACAATCATTTCAATCTAAAGGTTTTATTTTTCTAGAATATAGTTTTTATATGAAAAAACATGATTTATTATAAAAAATAAAATAATACACTTGTTTGAATGAGTTTAAAGAATTGTATATATATATTTTTTATAAATCTTTTTTACATTCATGAAATGTTTTATTTTCAATGAATGGTAATAAAATCTAATGTAATATTAAAAAATGAATTTTTTCCTTAGACAAATGTGTTCTCGTCTTGTGTTTCACATTTATTTCCAAATTAATTTGTAATAAATAGAGGTATTGAATTTGGTAAAATGGATGGCATGATTTCAATAAAGTGATACATGTATAGTAAATATTTTCCTTTTATTTTTCTAAAATAGGAATAAAAACATTAGTAAAAATATTCCCTATGACAAATGGAAAATCTTGTTTAGAACTTTTAAAACTAAGTGATAAGGCCATAATTTTTCCAAATAATTTTTAATGGAATATGCGAATTTTAACCATTTAACCATCTTCCAAAACATAAATTATATAAGGTTCAATTATCCCTAAAAATGGAATATATAATATTAAAATCAATGAAAGGTACAAAATATCACAATTTTAGTCTTAATTATATATTATATACCCACATTGGTAATAATAATGTTATGAAACAATATATGTTCCTATTTTGAGAATACTAAAATTATAATCATGATATAAATTTAGAATTATTTTTATTAATTATATTATTTCCTTAAATCCTTATAGAACATAAATATATTATTTCTATAATTAATAAAAAAGTGCATTCAAAACGACTATAAATAATATAATTTGAGTTATTTAACATATCCTATGATTTTTTAGATAAATTTTATATATTACTATTATTTTAAATTACTATAATATAAATCCCACTTTATATAGTTGTTTTTAATGAAAATTTAAATGAATAGTGTCAAATATGAAATTAAGGATTTTTTATAATAAATAATATTTAATTAAATTTTGTAA
Organism: Viscum album; assembly: GCA_963277665.1. Lineage (NCBI taxonomy): Eukaryota > Viridiplantae > Streptophyta > Magnoliopsida > Santalales > Viscaceae > Viscum > Viscum album. The sequence continues at coordinate 1,480,067,565 of OY728142.1, read as the reverse complement.
AATTCCAAAAACAGCTATTTAAAATGAATGGATATGATTTTAAAAATAAAAAGTGGCCAAATTTTGTGGAATTTTTCATTTTTTAGTAACATTATTAAATATTCATGGGTATAAAACATTAATATTGTGTTAATTTTTGTAAGTGTTAATTAAGGGTTAAAACAAAAATGTAAGGATAAAAATGTTTACAAAAAATTACCAATATTTATTTTATGTGATTATTTAGGACATGAATCATCTTATATTCTAATATTATTATTTTAAATCCATTTATATATAAATATTAATTTATATTGTTTTATATTGTTTTAATACTTTATGAAATTCCAAGAGTTCCACTCCCATAATTTTCAAAAGGGCATCCCTCCTTTATATTTTCTAAAAAACATTAAACCATATAGATAGACCATCCTTGCAAAAATTATCTTGAAATATTTTATAGAAACATTATAAGGAAATTTTTATTTCCAATACACCAAACATATATCCCTTGAGAGGTTTTATATATGAGTTGTTTAAATGAATAGGTAATCATCTTAATCAATCACTTTTTTTAATTCATTATTTTACTGCACTATTATTTTATATTATTAATAAAATATTTTATTGCATTACTAATATATATAAAAATTATATTATGATTATGAAATCATCTTTATTAACAATCCTTGAAACAAATTTTATTTTAATGCAAAGCTCATGCATATGTATGTCTTACCATCTCCACGTAGCGAGAAAACCCATTTATCATCACAAAAGTTTATGGATTTGTATTATGTTGGGTATGATTTTAATAGATGATAATTATGAAATAACATCACTTATATAATTTTAATATTAAATATACCACATTACCTTTCAAAACGTTGGAAATCTATAACATCATTCATTCATACATGTTGAAAAATATATCAATGAAGCAATGTGATACCTTTTTTTGATTTAAATGCATAGTAATATGGATTGGTTTAATGAATACATATAATATATATGATATTATAATGATACATTATAATTTTAATCCCTTTATTTTGTTACATCTATTGAAAATGGAAAAGTGTGCTCGTGTATACTTACGGCCTACAGTCTCCATGAACAGTATAATTACCTTTTCTATCACTAACTTTTATGATTGATTATATATACCTAGATAATAGATATATATGATATTATAATAAGGTACATGATTTTGATACTGAATTATAATAAATTTAAATTTCTTATATTGGTGTTTATATTTCTTTCAAATCATTTGGAATTCAATGTAATAGATATTCATATCATTTTTATATATGTGAGACACATGAAATTTTCACCACTTTATTCATTTATGGGTTATAATTATTACCCATGAATTTCATTTACGATGATTCTTCTGAATGTTATTAGGATTTACATATCCGTATGAGGTGCTTTTTTCAATGGGATTATGAATAAAAGTTTACCAAATCGTAGATGGTTTTATATTACAATCTCATTTTTTACTAGGATTATTTAACATTAAATTTTTTTATGATGAATTCTTATTATATTCCTCATAATAAACTGATCATTTTTAATCTCATATGTTTATTTCCTTTAAAAAGATTTTTTCTATTCATTTTTATTCATATTATGTACTAATGTGCCAAAAAAATATTTTTTTAGGAAAACTCTCAATATTTCTCACTTCAATAGAAGATATTTTCTCATTCATGTCCATATATTCTAAAAATCTTTTCCCAACAATTCTTTATTCCCTTTTTATTTTTTAATTTTTTTTACCACATTTTACAATATAATTTTTTTAAAAAGGTTATATTCATGTCATTTTCTACATGAGATACATTTTGATATTTTATGCAAATTGTGATGGGAATAATTTATCCATACCTATAAAAAATGAAATAAATTCCCCACATTCATTGTTTCTCTATTCTTTGAAGGATAAATTAAATTTTTGCCTATGTTATACTTGACAAAAATTATTTCCATAATAGTTTGGAAATATATTTATTTTAAATGTGATATTATGAAAGGGAAAATAATTTTCCTCAAGAAATATTCCATTAAACATATAATTAAATTATCATATATGATGACATAAATTGAGGACAATTTTTATATAATCAAGATATGGTAGATTAATACCATCCATAATCATTCTCTGGATAGTTAATGTTAATGTTTTTTATATTTTTATAATACCCATTTATTTTCCAAAGGATATTCCATTATGAATGGGTGAAATCTTTATGAAGCTCATTTTTAATGAACGGGTTATGATGTGACAATATGATAAATGTTGTATGATATTCTGAAATATATTAATGATTTTTCTTATGTGAAAAATCTTAAATTATATCTAATGATTATAGTTATGAAATAATCATATATTATTGTTATATTACAACCATGGACAATGATTATGTAATAACCATTGAAGATGGTAACATTTTAAAAACATAAGGTAATTTTGTAATATTCAAGTATGCTAGCCATGTTTTAATCGAGGTGGATGGGAAACATATCTCTATCTAATTCATTGGGTAATGGTTTATATATTATGATATGAATGAGGAAAAATACAGGTGAACCCAATTCATTAATGTCTTTTTCACTATTATAATCTTTAGAGTAATCATTGACTACAATGAGCGAATGAGTAGTAAACCTGGTCCAATATGCTAGTAATGGTAATGATCCTTGACTAAATATGAAATCATTTCTTATGATTTTTTCACAAATCTATATCCAATACTAATCTTATTTCCTCATGTATCATGTTCACTGATACCATAATGATTCGTATTATATGAACTACCATGCATTATTCTATGAATCAAGATTAGGATATGGGATATTCAATATATGGATTTAATAAGTTAAAGTATTGTTCTCTTACCCTTATAAGTATGTTTATCATATGTGATCATTGTTATGTCCCTTTTTCACCGTTACTACGAATTTGAGCTCACTCTTTTCTTATTGTTCCCTTTGATTTTATAGGAAGAAAGGTTTTTATAATGATATTTATAAGAAGGATTCTAGATATAAAAGAATTGACTAACTTAAAATTATAACCTTTTATTAATTAAAAAGCAAAACATAAATAGAACAATATAACAAGGAAATTCATGATTGTTGAAAATGGATAAGGGATAGGGAATCCAATCAAACAATCATAGAATAGTAAATATGAATAGAATCGAGACTAGAAAATAGTAAAACCCTGTCATCCGGGTTACCTTTGAAATCATGGAGATCCACCAACATATTACCCACATACCATATATGAATGACTATCATATTATGTTGAATAAGGGAACTGGATGAATTAGTTGATTATATAATATTCCAAGGGAAATACAACACACCTTTCAAGTAATTATCCATAATGGAAGAATATGATTTGATATTAATGAGATGGATAGATGTTGGATTATAGATTTTTATCCCCTTAATCAGAGCTAGTTCCTCTACCAACACTAAAATACCCTCTATATGGTATGTAAAAAACTCCATAATAACTGATCCTCAATCATCACGAACAACACTCCCACTACACATTACCCATTACACTAAATAAAAAACCTCATTAAGTTTAATCCTATAAGCAAGGGGATTAATTCACAACAAAATTCCTAGACACCCACATTCAGAAAGAGTCACATAATTTGAGAATCTAGACCAAATGAATCAATTCACAACTAGAGAAATATTGAAGCCATTACACTATAACTAAAACAATGATAATAATATCCAAAAAAAAATCACAAGATATATTGATGGTTAGTCTGAAGAACCTTATTACATACAAAATTACACATATCCCGTATTTTATAAAAAGTAGTGATGATGTGAAATCTCTACCCCTTAGCTTGTGCATCGTCCCTCTCAATTAAATTACAACATTCCTAAAAGAATTCTTCCACGGACCTCACACTACCTCTAAAATTGGGAGTTCTGGCTACATTAACCCATGAATTAGAAGCCCATTCAGTTTTGAAAAATAGTTGGAATGTATTTTTAGATTGATAATTAATGATTCAATATAATTTTGATGAAAGATTAATAAATAATCATTTGATATTATCAAGAGTATGAATAGCACAATTGAGAATTATCTAAAGAAGAAAATTGAATTTTGGACTTGTATCCTTAGACCAAATTGTATTGTTGATACTATCCAAATTTTGGAATTGATGAAAAATAACATAAAAACCCAAGAATGATAATTCCTAGTAAAATATGAACTAATAAAGTAATTATCGAGATCTTTAAAAAATCGGATGATATATAAAACCTCCTTATGACACTCATTAATCACTATATCCATGAACCAATGTTGAAGACTAGCCCAACTAATAGTGATTTTAAATGATGTACAGATAAGAAGGAAAAATAAGAAACTGACTCAATTATGTTTCAAGAATGATATTTCACCACCCCCATATATACACTGATGATAATCCAAAATTGGATATATAATACAATTTAACTTTTTTCCTGAGGTGATAACCATTACTACTATCAAACCAATCAAAATGGTACTGCTCATACATTCTATTGGAAAGGAATGACCAAATTGAATCCCCCAAAATTACCTAGAACACCAGTTTATCATGAGTACACCACATATTATATTCAATACCATTTAGTTTAAAACACCACTCCTGAAATGGTATTTCTAGTTTCGTCATACTTTCCCAATGATTACTCCCTTCATTTTGAAAACCCCATATAATGAAATTGAAAATCCTTTAAATTTTTCTAATCATCGCTATGGGTGTTTTACAGATAGATAACAATACATATTAATGGGAAAAATGACTTTGTATACCTAATTAATCCATCCTCAAAAAGATATAAAGTGACTTTTTTAATTTTTTATCCATCTCATAATTATATTCCCAACATATTAATAGTGGAAAATTGTTACTTTGTCTTTAGTTATTTTAGAACCCATGTATTCCATAAAAAAAATTTATCTAATACAATCCAATTTTTAATGAGAAATGATATAATGGGGAAAAACTTATTGAAGATTGAAAAACCAAAAGTTCTTCTATTGACACATGTGACATATTTGTTACTGTAGTCACAAAGAGTTAGTATGGCATTATGAAAATAATTGTAACTTACATTTTGGAAAATTTACGTTTAATTCATGAAACATATATGATAAATAATATAGAATATAAAACACTATTTAAAGGAATTAGTTAAACCATCAGAAATACTCTTTTTGAGATTTTTATTGAGAAAATCCTAACACTGATGAATAATATTAGTTAAATATGATCACCTAGCCTCTAACCCCATGAATATTTCTAGAAAACAAACCTTTTTCTATTTAATGTAATAGAGAACCATGAATATGAAAATATCTGAAGAAGATACTTCTAACCCACTAATAATGTCCATAGTTTCAAATCAATTTAATGATAAAATACCATTCCATTTGATCATAGTCATTTGCAATCACATTCTTCACCATAACATTACTACCAATCACACTTTTATCAATATTACAAATCATTCATGGGTAATGGACAATAGATCCATGAATTCCGCACCCGTTAATAATACCATGTTGTTTCTTTGAACCATAATGAGGAATATAGAGACATAAAATATTGTGGATAATGGTAAAAACACTTTATGAAAAAATTTACACAAACTAATTGGCTGAAATTTGAAAAAATCATTGGGAAATTTGACTTCGGTAATAAGAGACAAAATGGTTGCTAAATTAAATCTTGGAAATGCTCCACTGTATAAAAAAATGAATAGAACACACCACATCCAGTTTGATAATGATATATACTTCATAATAAAAATGACTTTTAAATCTATCAGGATTATGGGAGTATTATAGATTTAGAGTCATAATTTAATCAAGAATCTCCTTCTATATAGGGAGGAAACTCAATATTTGATTATCCAAATAAAAATTAAAGGAGGAGAATTTTTAAAATAAATATTACTAAGCTAACCAATCAACAAAATAATATTCATGGTCCATCCAATGAACATATTGAGATTTAGAGTATTGTTACATAGACAAAGGTCCTAAAATATAATCTCAAGGGATGTACTATCAGGGAGAGGAATATTGTGTCTTCTACTGAAAATATTTCTCCCTAAAAAAATCATATAATATGGTTTTATTATTCTCCCCAACCATACTCATGTTATCATTTGATCTCAAAATAGTATAGGTCTCAATATCATGTAAGAACTCCCCCATCCATGGAATATTTTAACTCAAAATAATTTTCTTATCATCACTGTATTGAACTTTTAACCAAAGATTAGTTTTTTAATACCCTTATGTAGAATTTACAAGTAAAAACAATAAAAGGAAAGAAAAAAAGATATAATAGTATGGTATCCCTAAGCCTTCTATGTTTATTATGATTATAAACCCATTAAAACCAAGAACTATAAAATTATAAGAATCATGAATCATATTTCTAATTCCAATTGGCTACCAATAATGACTATTATAAAATAAACTATTATTAACCTACCAGGGTTAATGGAAATAAAGAAGTAGAGGAGAATGGTCAGTGAAAGTCCTAGAATGAAAATTGATAAAGTAGCCTCAAAAGTTAAAAATGGCATGCATGTTCTGGATAAATCTATCTTGTATAGTGCAAATTATGTTACATCACTTGGTATTATTTCACTAGGTATATGTATACCTTGAATAACAAGAATCCAGGATCATACAAGAATAAATAAGTGAATTAAAATATTTAATCCCATTATTGTGATAAATTACCCTTCCCTTATATTCATACATTTCCATAATTATATTAAAATATCCTCCAATAAACCATGAACCTAAACAAGATTTTATGGTTGATAAAGATTATAAAAGATCCTTTCTTTGGACTATGTTTATTCTAGCATAATAACCAGACAAAAAAATAAAAACCAAAGATGGTATTTACGTTAATAAAGATATGATTGATGTTAATATCTATTAAATAGATAATTATTTGACCATTCTAAAAGTACCAAATCTGACTATTATCTAGATATCCTTGTAAAAAATTATGAAATGATAACCAACAACATTTTCCCTCAAGGATTCTGGTTTCACCTTCTGTTTGAGGATGGACATTAAGGAAACAAATTCATTTAATAAAATATTCTTATTTAATTGCCTCTTGTAAAATTATTTGAGACTCCTGTCATTCAATATAATGTCTCTAGTCATACAAAAATAGCATTATTGTCCTACTAGACTAATACATTGATGGCTGATTTGTTTTTGGAATGTGTTTCAATAATACTGGGATGAAGTTTAGGATTATCTAGCTTATAATAACCTCAAACCAAGGATAACTATATAAATTTATCACCATATTCATCCATAACCTAAATAGAATTTTGAGTTGGGGTAATGTCATAAGTAAGAGGAGAGATATCCAATCCTTTAAGAGCAAAGGGATACAAATTGTACATAGACATGGAAACAAGCAATTCAGTATTAAACACTACTGATTCTTAAGTAATAACCAGAACCAAGGAGGATACCACTTGATCCATTGAATAAGAGGAAACATATACAAATAGTGATATAATACAAGATTATAGATTCAAATAGGACTGATCACAGCCTTCTGAATTCATTAGGTAAGGAACTATTAGAAATGAATGGCCTGGGAGAAAAGGGAATTAGGCAGCCACTGACTGAGTCAAAGAAGGTTGAATATATGATGTCTCAACCAAATTATAACCTTAAATAATAATCACAGAAAAGTTTTCAATATTTATAGTATCAGAGGAATTATGATCTATTTTTACATGAGGATTAGATGTTTTAGAAACAAGAGCTCCTTAAAATACTTCCTCACAATTAGATGACTCAAAAATTGATGTTTCATTCTAGATAATAGAATCCAAAACTAGATTAGTAACTCTCTATGATTCCCCAGTTCTAGAAAACTCATAGACCAAAAAAATCATCACGATTCCCATAAATCACTTGATTGTGAACAACATATGAGTACATAAAAAGATTCTCATTCACATGATACTAAATCAGACTGGAATCCCTATCAGAAATCACATTGTTTCCTCTGAATGAATCAATATTTCCTTCAATGATATAATTCATTGAATGTTGGTCCAGAAAATCCTATATAACTATGATAAATAGTTTTCTTGATAAGGATTGATATTATTGGATAATTATAAGTAATTTATTAATTTTCTAAAATCGAATAAGTATGTTAACCAGAAATGGTTCAATTTTATTTCCAAAGGATAAATTTAAATATAATTTGAAGGCAAATAACAGTAGATTGCACACTGGACTTGTTCTTATACAATGTTATAGTGAATAATGATTTTCAATATATAGTTATGCATCTAATAATGGACCAGGATAAAATCTCAAACAAAATGATATGGTGGTTTATTATGACCCGTTTAAATTTTATGTTCATGAGAAAAATTACCCAACTCAGGACATGGAGTTAGTAGTGGTAATTTTTTTGTTGAATATATGGACTAATTTTATTTATGGAGAAATATTTTTTTATATATAATCAGAATTAAAGTTTAATGTATATATTTATATAGGAATAGATAATTTTTTTCCATATTTTTTTTTGATATGATTAACGATTATGAATTATAAATATATTGTTATCTAGGGAATGAAAACACTGTGGTAGATGCACTAAGATGAAAAAACTATACTATCTTTTCTATATAAGATCTTATCCTTAAAACATTACATAATATTGAGTTTTCAAAAAAAATGCTTTGTTTCACATTGATTATCCTTCCAGGTTTATATATTTAGATAATTAGGACATAATACATTTGTGAAATCCCATGTTTATACAAAGTGGATACTACTAAAATAGTATCCATTTCTTCTAAAATATAAAATGTTAAACATAAAACAATATTTCACTAGAAAATAAACATAACATTTAACTCTACTTTTTTATTTCACTTATATAACCATATAACCTCCAAAAAACATTTAAATAATTTGATTAGCACTAAAAGCACAGTATGGGATATGAAGAACTAAATTTTTATTAATTTGATAACATAAAAAACAATAAAACCCTTTTCATAAAAAATTATTACCACTCCTATAAAAAACATGCAGATTAGGAGAATATTTAACATATTACTATTACATTTACCCTTACACATGGAATAACCATTCTAACAACTTTCATCATTGTAGATCCCAAAGCATTAGGGATATATGATGTGGCTCACCCGTCATATCTTGAGTTATAATGGGCTCAAACTGACATATATTGAACAATAATGGTGCTCTAACCATTTTATCCTTTACTATAATGGTATAAACCCATTGTACATAAATCATAAGGAAAATATCATGAATAATACTCTTGATAACTCATTTAAAACTATAAGAAAAAAATATTCAGATACTATAATACACTTTGTTTTTTAAAAAATATCATTTTTATAATAAAAACCACGCATATAATAATGTAATTATATTCTTCAAAAATAAATATGAAAACATATAATGGAAACATTATAGTAATAAAATATAACGAAATTAGAAAAACCTATCTTGCTATATTAAAGATAAATCTTTTTAAATTTCATAAAAGACACATTTAAAATGATTTTGAATTGAATGTCGATAAAAAATATCATATAATTTATGAAGGAATTAATAGAAAAAAAAGAATATGTGTAGACACTGTAGATAAACATAATAAAATATAATATAAAAAACATCTTTACAAAAAAAATCTTACAAACATATAATTAATTATGTAGACGGTTAGACAATAAATAAAAATTGGGTTAAGAATTCTGTTATCATATATTTTATTACTTTAAACATATACAAACATTTTGTATAATGCTTAAATGAGTCTTATTAATATATTATAGATAAATATTAATATTAATATTATTTATATGATCTTTTCTAACATATTTTCACCCATTTATTAATAATATTTTTTTATTTTCATTGTTTCGGGTGCATTCTTTACATAGTTTCTATGGTTTGTTCACAGTGTATTTTCATGTAAAAAGGAAGAGAACCTCCTTAAAGAAAATGAAATGGTATATACATGAATCCTGAACATTATGTTATACCATATATATTTTATAAATGTTATTATGACTAATTAGATAAAACATTAATGATATTCGTCTAGGTCATTTTGGCAGTTCTGTGACCATCATGAAATAGTGTATTTATATAATTCAATATTATTCATATATGTTAATTCTAGAAAATAAAATAATTTATTTGATAAAATTTAAAACCTTTTAAAATAATTAATTTTTTTTTACCATCAAAGATGTAGTTTATTAAAATTTAAAACACACCATCCATGATGTCAATAAATAAATACAACACAGATGATTTTTTTAGAGTAAATGTGGAGAGGACATGAAATATTAAAATGATTTTTTCCATAAACATGAAAACATTATGATATATATATTTTACTACAGTTTTAATTCCTATTTGAAAAGTGTAAAAATGATATTAAAAGAAAATAAAAAAAATTGATAAGAAACTAAAATAAAAACTGAAGTATATTTTTACCTTTTAAAATTTATTCCTTGAGAACCTCATTATACCCCTTGGTTTTGGCCATTTAGTGACACCAATAGGATTTAGAAGTGGGAAATAGTCTTTATAATAATCTTATGGAGAAATTGGATAGGTATTAAATGTTTAGAGTTGCGAGGAGAAGAGGGAGTTAGTGGTGGTAGTTATTATTGATTGGAGGAGGGTTATTCCAATTTTTAATAATTATTTTATTATTTTCCTTGATATGGGACATTGTTTTGGTTATTAGGAACAAAAATAGTATTTTTTTTCATTTAACTTTGATATAAGGATGACTACCTCAACATAACATCATCCATGACTGAATAATTCTGGTATTTAGATTATTTGGTAAATCATTGTATTTCACTACACATAAAAAATACAACTATTTCAAAAAAATCCAAAAAAAAACCACAACAAACATTTTTGGATTTGTAGAATTCAAAAATTAAAACCATTATTTGGATAGAAAACTTCCATATATAATCAATTTAAATTTTTATTTAAATAATAATATATTCATAAAATACCAATTTTAAAACTATAAATTATTTTATAACACTCTGAAAAATTAAATATATTCTGATAAACATTTATTAAAATATTAATAAAAAAATAATTTATTAATATATTTTATGCAAATAAATTTTATTTAAAATTATATATATAATTATTAAAATTTTAAATAAATATTTTTGACTCACCAAAATACCAACACATAATTTTTAATTTTCAAAAATGTTATTTACATTTTCAATGATATAAATGTATCATATTCTCACTTATAAAATGTTTATATTTTAATTATACTTTATTTGGTTGGGTTACTACTCTATTATCTATATTACTATTACTAATGTTCATATTACTATTTTTAAGGTCAAGTAACTATTTTATCACTAGAAATTATTTAATTTCAACAAATATTAATTATTTCACTATAAAATTATATTTCATATAAATATAAAATTATAGAATGAAATTAATTTTTTTATATGTACCTATATTGTTGCCATCAATGGTGAGCATAATGAACGATCCAAAATATCTATATTTTCAATGGAAGGATATGGAAATATTAATGGATGGTGAAATATATTATCAATATAAAATAAGTTCTCAACCATATATCCATGTAAATAATAATGGAACAAAAAAGGACAATATGGAAATGAAAATGAAGGTGAGAAATATTCTTGAATTTTATCTTTACTCTAATAGAGTGACAATGTTCAAAAACTATGTATGTGTCCCACCCATACAAGTTATAAAGAAGTAGCTATTATTTGAAACTTGTAGTTCTTCATTATATATTAATCCTATAACTATAAAGATGTATAGAGATCTGGGAGGCTATTTCTGGTGGGTAAATTTGTATAGTTATATTATAGATCATGTTTCTTGATTATTTTGATGTCAACATGTTATAGAGGATAGACAATGTCTTTGGTAATCTTACAATCATTACACATACTAAAATGAAAAGGGAAAATTTCCCCATAGAAATTTTCAATAGAATCCTTCAAAAACATAAACGAAATAATGTTATTTTAGTTGTTGTCAATCTATATATGAGTTCATCTCAAATAGTTTCCACTTTTTATGATTATTATCATGACATAATTTCAAAGTTATTCATTGATGAAGTGATAATATTTCATGGAGTTCCACTCTCAATCATATTTGATTAGGATGTGAGGTTTAACATAATTCTATAGATAATCTATGTGCATGATCTGGAAAGAGTATTGAATTTTAGAATATATTATAATCCTGGTTGAGTCAATAAGGTTTCCTTAAGACTTTTATACTCCTTCATGTTTTTAGAATCACAAACACCTTACCTAAAGGTAAAATTCATTTTATCTTAATAAGGAAAATTTTCCTTCCTTAAGGAAATTTTACTTCCTCAATGAAATTTTCTCCGTAACCTATTTTTCATTCATAAGGGAACTTTTACTTCCACAAGAAAACATATATTTACCATGTTTTTTATTGGTCATATCCTGCATAATTATAAAATTCGGATTTATATCCAAATCCCTGGAATCCTATAAATACTTAAATATAGAGCATTCTGTTTTCAGGATCCGAGTTCGGACTCTGAATTCACTAAATTCGGGTTCTGAACTTTGTATGTTAAGACACTGAATTATAATGAATTTAGAATCCGAACGTTGTAAGTTCAGACTCTAAATTATAATGAATTCAGACTCCGAACATTGTTAGTTCATACTCAAAATTCTAATGAGTTCAGACTCCGAAATTTGTAATTTATGACACTGAATTCTAATGAAATCAAACTCCGAATTCTTATGCATTCTGACACTGGATTTCCTTGAAATTCAAACTCTATAATTCTATATAATTCTAGGTATGAATTCATTAGAAAATAGAATCCGAATATTTACGTATTATAAAATCTGATTGGTTTTTCAAAGACACCAATTTGTTTTTCCTTACATTCTGAAAAATGAATTTGGTCAACCAACCATATTTTTTATTACACATGTTTTGGTTATAAAATGATCTCATGCATTCAATTACTAACTAACTATTGTTTGAGTGACATGTGTATAGGTCCCTTAGAAATTCATGAAAAAATATAACCATAGGAGGAGGGAGCTGACTGTTGAAAATGAGCCTATAAATAGGATCTCATTTGAAAGATCCCATGACATTGATGAACAAGTTGATCAATATATAGATTACATGTGGATGAAGTGATTTCTAGGGAGAGAGGCTTTCATTCTTTGTGCGTACGGAAAACCTTGTTCATAATTTCATCGTGTGACTCTAAATGTTGCTGAGTATATTCGAGGGATTCCGAGGATAGGAAGATAGAGGTGCATATTACCTTGAAGTTTGAGGGATTGCGGGGATAGCAAGACAGACTCCTAACTTTGTATCAAGGGATTACCCTAGTGTGGATAATACAAACATTAGTGAATGTATAAATCAAGGGACCTTTTTCCAGGGTTTTTGGTTACCCTTCTCTTTGGGTTAAAAGATTTACTACTTATTACTTGTATAGATTCATGTTTTCCCCTGAATTTTGGTTTTTAAGGAAAGTATAACTATATTATACTTTCATATACTTGTATTCTCTGATTTAGTGAGATTATATATGCTTTAAGGTAGAATCATTATCATTGTAAACCTTTTTTAAGTTTCATTTGTAGAATTAGTTTTCCAGAATTTCATTCTTAGAATCACATTTCCGGAATCAAGAATGATTTTAAAACATAGAGGTTTTTTGAATTTACCTTGTTTATCCTTGTTAAACAATAGAGATGTTTCAAAACAACTATAAAAGTTCCCAAATAATTTTTTAAGTATAAAATTCACCCCTATTGTATTTTGAGAATCTACACCATTAATTCGATCCTACAGTTGGTATCATTGGAGAATATCATACTCCATACCAACCTAACAATTGGTATCAAAGGAGGTATCTAAAATACATATATGCACAAATAATTTTTCTTGCTCAAGTTTTTCATTATTCTATATTTTCCTTGCAAAGGATATTTTTTATCCTTGTTTTCAAACATTAAGTACTGACATGTTTTGGTGGAAATATTTACTTTAAGATGGAAGGAATGAATTTTGGTTCCATAGCAACTTAAATCCTACTAGACCACCTATTTTTGATTCAAATGATTATGAATATTGGATAGATCGTATGAAAAAAAAATTCATCAATACTGGAGTGGAAAACATTTTAATGCCTATTAGAGATTAAAGGATCACTGATAAGGAAGTCAAGAAATTTTACTAAACATGAAAAGTATGAATATCAACATAACTATAAGGTACACAATACATTGTTCTGTTCAATGACCAGAAATATATATATCCATATTTATTCTTGTGAAGCCGCAAATTTTATTTGGAAGAAACTTTATTTTACACGTTTTGGTACTTCCAATGTTATTGAAAGTAGAAGATATATCTATTGAGTAGAGTACCATGGTTTTATCATTCCATATGATGAACCTATATGTAAGGTACAACAGAGATTTATGACTATCATCATCAACTTACAATGAATGGGTGAAAAAGGTTTGCATGATTAGGCACTTGTAGACAAGATTATAGACCTCATGCCTAATGAGTGGGAATCCATGTGAACAACTATAGATCAGAATAGGAAAGTCTCACGGATTACTCTTGATGAACTATTTGGAACTCTTCTTCAACAAGAGACAATAATGAAGAGAGATGCTGATAATGTTAAGAAGGAGAATGGGAATAGAAGTGTTTCTTTTACAACTACTTCAAATCATATGAAAGCTAATACTCCTAAGAGAATTACAAGATCTAAATCTAATAATGTTACTATTTTATCTGAATCTAGTGAAAGTGAACATTTTATGAACGTACTAGGTAATCTTGCTCGAAGGATGAACAAGATAGTAGGGAATAAAGAATTTTAGTATTCATACAAGAAGAAAGAAAGGAAAGATAAGAAAGGCCCTGAAGTCATGTGTTATGAATGCAAAAGATATGGACATATAAGGCATGATTTTCTTATGCATAAAAGAAAATATAGAAAGGAAAAGCATTCTAAGATAAATATAAAGGATTACTATAAAGCTAAAGCTAATAATGTTTCGAAAAATTATTACACCTGGAGTTATAATAGTGGAGACTCTTCTACTAAATCGTCAGATTACAAATCTTCAAGACAAAAGAATCATGGTCTAATATATATATTGCCTATTAAAAATTGTTATTTAATGAATAATGTACACAATGATGAATCCAGAATAATTGTATTCTTGAATGATAATTATAGTGATACAAAATATTATGAAACCTCGGATGAATAATATTATTCTAAGGAATATAATACTTTACATACCTATGATGATGTTTCTATGTTTGTTATGCTTCTTGAGAATGAAAATTCTAAAATCATGAAAAATATTTATAAGGAAAATTCTATTATACTTATTCTTACTAAGGAAATATCATATCATTCTAAATATCTTGAGAAAAAACCTTGGATTTTGAATGTATTTAATAAAATCTTGAGGAAGTTAATTCTAGGAATGGATAAACTTTCTAAGGATCTAGAAAAAGTAATTTCTAAGAAAAATGTTTTTGAGCATATCTCTAGTACTAAAACTAATGTTTTAGAATATAAGAACTTAGTTATTAGACTAAATTCAGAAATATTTTCCTTCAGGTAGTATTTTTCAAACGTTACCTTATTTAAGGAAAATTTTGATAAGATGTATTCTCAAATTCAACTTCTAAGGAATAGTTCTGGTTTTAGTTATACTAGTTCAAACCCAATTTTTAGTAACAATTATTTTTTTCCTCAATGTACTTCATTCTGAACAAGTGTCAATGTGGTGGGCATTGGGAAAAAAATTTCCTTAAACAAAAATCAGTCTTTAGGTTTTCATAAGGCTTATTTCTCTATGAAAATGTGGAAACCTAAAATTTTGCTTTCGAAATTTCATGGATCCATGAATTTTTGGATTCAGAAAGACTAACATTATTATTTTGTGGAAAATAAGGTAAGTACCTGTAGAAATACTTAGGACATGGATAGTGGATGTTCTCAGCATATGAATGGTCACAAAAACATCATTGAAATGATTCTCAAGACAAAAGGAGGGAAAGTAACATTTGGAGATAAGGCGAAGGGAGAAATTTTTTTTATAGGTAACATTATTCTTCTTGGAAAACATTGATGTCACATTTTTTATTTGTTAAGTGTATTAAGAAAAACCACATTAGCAAAATTCAATTATGTGATGAAGTTTACCTTGAAAATTTTCAGAATGACGAGTGCTTAGTAAAACTTTTAAGGAAGAGTTTATTATTTCTTTCAATATGCGTGAGAAATTTCACACACTAATCTTATAAGAACATAGGATCAATGAACTACCTTGTCTTAGTGAAATGGAATATCAGTCTTGGTTGTTGCATAGAAGGTTAGGACATTGTAATCTCAGGAACCTATGAAAACTCTCTAATAAATGACTACTTAAGTATCCACCGGGGCATTGATTTGATTCTTCAAAATGTTTCTATCCTTATCAATATGGATAGAAACATAAATCATGTTTTAAATTAGTCAATGAAGTTTAAACTATGGATAAATTATAGTTAGTGCATATGGATCACTTTGGTCTAACCCAAACTGGATGCATTAGAGGAAAATAATATGTATTTATCCTAGTAGAGGATCAAACTAGATTTATGTGGGTCTATTTTCTAGAAAATAAATCTGAAGATTTTTATTTTTTAAAATGTTTTAGAGCCCATGTTAAAAATTAAAAAAACCTTCCTTTGATGAATATTAATAGTGATCATTGAGGAGAATTTAAAAATTCAGATTTTGAAACCTTTTGTAGTAGAAAAGGCATTACTCATAACTTCTCAGCACCCATAACACCTCAAAAAATTGTGTTGTTGAAATAATAAATAGAATTTTTCAATAGATAACAAGAATCGTTTTGAGTGAATATTCTATAGCCAAAATATTTTGGGCTGAAGCTGAATGTTCTTCTTGTTATGTTATAAGTTGTCTTTTGATTATGAATTTTCTTAATAAAACTCTTTATGAGTATGGAATGGTAAAAACCCTAGACTTTCCAACATCAAGGTTTTTGGTTTCAATGTTTTCATTCAAAATACTAAAAATATTCTACAAAAAATCACACCAAAATATGATGAAGTAATTTTTTTAGTATACTTTACAACCTCTAAGGCCTATGGAGTTTTTAATAAAACAATTGTACTTTGGAAGAAATAGTACATGTCAAATTTGATGAAACCGATCCTTTGGTTTTTAAACAACCTCAACCAACATATTCAGATGTGTTTTCAAAAACTGATTATCGACCTTTGTTAGAATATACTTCTAATAAGGAAAATGTTCAATAAAATATTTTTAAGCATTTATCTTAGAAGGCCACCTACCCTATGTTGATAAACAGGTTTTACAAAACCCAAATTAGTTATTTCTAAAGAGTCATCCCAGTGATAGTATAATTGGTGATTTAAATCAACATGTAAGGACAAGAAGTTCATTATGAAATGAAGTATAACATCAATCATTCCTTTCCCATTTATAACCCAAAATCCCATATGATGTTTTAGGTGATGATGATTGGATAAAAGCTATGAAATATGCGCTAAATGAATTAAAAAGGAATAAAGTCGGGACCTTGGTTGAAAGGACTGAGGAAACATCTGTTATTGGAGTAAAATGGGGCTTCAGGAAAAAAAAATGTGATGAAAATGGAATCATAGTATGAAATAAATCTAGGTTGTTTTCAAAAGGCTATAATCAACATGGAATAATAGACTATGAAGAATCCTATGCTCCAATATCTAGACGTGAATATATTCATATTCTACTTGACTTTGCAGCATTCTTCAATTTCAAACATTTTCAAATGGATGATAAATGAGATTTCCTTAATGGTTATGTTCAAGAGGATGTTTTTGTCTAAAAAACTCATAGTTTTGAAGATACAAAACATACTGGAAATGTTTTCAAACATAACAACGCATTGTATGGACTTAAAAAACCCTTTCGATCTTGGTATGATAGACTTATAGGATTTTAGCTTACAAATAATTATGTTAAGGAAAATGATGATCTAAACATTTTTATAAAGAAAGAAAGGAAAAATGTTTTGAATGTTCAAATTTATGTTGATTAAATTATATTTGGTTTACTCAGAAATATTTAACTAATTATTTTGTGGATCTAATGAAATCTGAGTTTGAAATGAGTATAATGGGTGAGTTAACATTTATCCTTATTTTTCAACTTTCTCAAAAACCAGAAAGAATCTATATATCCCAACATAAGTATATTAAAGATATTTATTAAATGCATGGATATGACAAAAGTAAGAGTATAAGTAATCCCATTGGTACATCAAATTCACAAGAGCTTAATGAATCTAGGAAGCTAGTATATCAAACATCTTTTAGAGGTGTGATAGGAAGACTAATTTTCTTGATATCTAGTTGTACAGACTTAATGCTTTCAATATGCTTGTGTACAAGATATCGATCCAATCCTAAGGAATCTCATTTAAAGGCAGTCAAAAGGATTTTTCGCTACTTAAAGTAGACCATAGATATAGGACTCTTTTATACTTTTGGAAATTATTTTGTTTTCAATTTTTTTTCAGATGTTGATTTTGGTGGATGTAGAATGGATATGAAAAGTACATCTAGAACAAGTCATTTTTTAGGAGATTTGTTAGTTTCTTGGTATTGAAAACAGAAACACTCAGTACCACATTCCACTACTGAAGCTGAATATGTAGCAGCTTGATGTTATTGTGCTGAAGTGTTGTGGATGCATCAAACACTCACAGTCTATGGTATGATATTTATTAAAACACAAATTTTGTGTGATAATACTAGTGCCATTTCCTTATGTAAAAACCATGCACATCACTCTCGTTCAATGAATGTAGATATTAGTCATCACTTTATTAGGGATCAGACACTAAAAGGCGATATCATTCTTCAATTTATTGGAACACAAGATCAATTTGTTAATATTTTCACAAAATCATTACCCTCTGATATAATTGAATACATTAAATCGAATTTAAGAATTAGAACCGTGACGTAACCTTCCATGTTAACTTCCTGTTGAAACCAATCTTCTTATAGTAACAAACTCCTTTTCAAAAGGGTAGTACATTTATATGTTATGTTCTAAAATTTTTCAAAGTCTTAAAATTTTCGTAGTCTAAAATTTTTTGTAGTCTAAAATTTTCAAACTTCAAATTTTCATAATGATGATTTTTCTAAATTTTTGTAATGAAGATTTTTCTAAATTTTCGTAATGAATATTTTTTTAAATGTTTTCCATGAATATTTTTCTACAATTTCATAATAAATATTTTACTAAATTTCTGTAATTATGAGTTTCTAAATATTGTAATGATGATTTTCTAAATTTTCGTAACAGAATTTTTTATAAATATTCATATTGAATATTTTATAATTTTTCGTAATTATTTTTTTCAAAATATCCGCAATGTAGATTTTCATAATGATGATTTTCGGTCTTAAAATTTTCATAATCAAAATTTGAAGAGTCTATAGTTCTTATAGAAGAATATTCCTCAATACGAATAATCTTTCTAGAAATCCTAAATATATGATTCCTTTCATAAATTTTTGTAATCACCTTTTAATTGTTGGTATTTTCATCTGTTTTTAAATTTTTATATTATCTTTCTTAAATCCAAATTTTTTTATTAAAAACTATAAAAGATTATATTTTATCAAAATTTCCTTCCAACTATCATATCAACCGTCAGATCTGATCACTAGGTTTTTCAACCATTGGATTGGTTATGAAAGGTGAACTGTTTCCCCAAACGCCTATATAAATAACCCCTGATGGTTTTCCCACATCTAGATCCAGGATTTCGCATGTTGAATCCCTGCCCTCCTACGTAAGTCCGTTTGGAATTTTAAAGGTTTTCTCAACTCTGAATGTATATCAAAGTATCTTCCTAGAAATACATGTCAACTATCAAGCCAATTTCTGAATGTAAAATTTACATAAAAAGGTTTCTATATCCAAATTTCTTTAAAATGTATGATTCTATCATCTTAACAAACATCAAGCTGAATTGATGGGAGAGTGTTTTCGTATGGAAACTAGGAGCCCAATATCAGGTATATCGGGACATGTGGGTTGAATTCTATGAGTCAGTAAGCTTTTTCAAAGAAAATTGAAATAATAAATTCCCTTTCAAGAGCTATAGGGTGACTTATGCTATTAATAAACCAAGAAATCCAATTTTATTGGAGTTCCTTAGGAAGGTGAGGTAGAGTACTTCTCACATAAGCTGCCTAATGTTCTTGAAAGTTTCAATAAGGAAAATGCAATGTCTTGTCTCAGTATTTCAGATATTAAGACTCAGAAGATTGTTCACCTATCTAAAAATTTCCATATTTTTGAATTATGGGTTCAAGGATTCATCATTCCGATAAATAGAGAAAAGGATACTTTGAAGTATAGTGACATATATATCCTGGATTTCTTGGTGAATCTATGAAATATTAACTTGGATAAGACAATTTTGATTACAGTTGAGAATATAAAGAATAGAAATATGAAGGCTCAGATTATTGTGTATCCATCCATTCTCACAAAGATGATTCTTAAAGGATTATATTCATTTAAAATACATTATAGTTCTGAGCGATGAAATTTAAAATTCGTGATGGTAAGTGCTGAAACTTTGAGAAGGATTAATGTTGGATTTTCCAAATAATCTGAAGAATTTTATGATTTTCTGAGGGGGAGGCAGATGCCTTATCAAAGAAATAGGAAGCCGCTGAGACCTCTAAGAAGGGAGGAAGGAAGAGGAAGCTGAAGGAAGTAGAAGTGGAAGAAAAATCATCAGAGGCTAAGGAAACCCAATCCGTACCACCAAAGCTTAACAAGAAAAAAATAATATCTGGATGAGGTAGTAGAAAAATTGAGGGAAGACAAGGAGAAGAAGAAATAAGGGGAGCCAATCTTTGGTTTGGATCCTGATAAAGAAAAAACATTAAAAGAAAAGGATGCTGATGACAATGAAAAGAAAGCAAAATAAAAAATCAAAAGAAGAAGTTGACTGAAGCAGATATAACACAATCACTTATGAAAGATGCAGAGAAAGAATCCAAGAACATTAATGTACCATAATCCTTCTTAGTAAATGTGTTTCGAGAGACACCGGGAATGAAATTTGGGACTCTAGAAAAAGATCAATAAAAAGTAGTGGAAGAAGAAGAAGAGGAAGAAGAAGCTAGTGATGATACCAAAGATCTAATTAAGAAAGTATAAGATTTTCATGAGAATGAAACTCCATCTGAGATGCATTCAATCTGAACTTCTAAAGCGAATTCCACAAATCATGCTACCTCTGGGAAAGATGAGATAGGTGAAGATGGAAAAGTTAAAGATGAAGTGAATAAGCTGTCAGATGAAGAAAGTTCTAATCGTGATTTCATTCACCCAGAGGATGCTGAGTCACCAGTTGAGAAAGAAAAAGTTGAGGAAGACAGAATTGTTCAACTCTCTGTTTGTGAACATGAAACCCCTACCCAAGAGGAATCCATTCCGAAGGATGATAAGGGAAAATAGGTGGTTGTTTATATACCTAGTAAAGTTGTTGTGAAGAATAAAAAAGTCGGTGGATCATAAAAGAGGGAGGCAATTGAAATAGAGAAAGATCCATCACCAAGTAATGTTTCAGATTCGGAATTGTCCACTCTTGGACATGATTTCAGAGTCCAATATTTCAAGAAGCTTGTTGGAATTATACAAATATTTCCCAACATAGACTCTAGATGCCAGATGCTTCAACAAAACCTAAATCAGAAATCGGATTCAGTATCCATAGTGATGGATATGTGTGTCAAGCGTGAAGCTGATTTCAAAAACTTTTTCATAAACTACAAATCCCACAAAATATATTTCCATAAAAGACCAGTTGGTCAAAGAAAACTATTGAAGACATGATAGTTCTTGATGAATTCGAGAATGTGTCAAGGATGAATTTGACAACGATGATAGAAAGATCAAGGAACTCACAAATAGTTTTCAGGAAAAGTTGTCTCTAGAACAGAATACTCGGTTTCAAGAAGTAAAAGATCTGAATCGGAAGATGTATTCAGTTTCTCGGAGTTGGAAAAGAGAAAGCGATATCAAGATTGAGATAGAAGAAAATCTTGTCAAGCAACAAGAAGCCCTGAAGTCTTAGGCATAGGTTCTTAAGGATTAAGAAGATAAAATCAAAGCCTTAGAAAAGAAAACAAAATAGCAGGATCAGCATCTCAAATGAAAAGAGAAAGATAAAAAGGAGTTAAAGAAGATGAAAACTATTGTGAATAAGTTGAGGATGAATGAGAAGGAAAGACAATCTTCTTCAATTCTGATCTTTTGTTTCATTCCTTCCTTGTACAATTTTTTTCAATCATAATGAAATTTATTTTTTTCTCTTTTTATATTTATTAGTTATCATGTACTAATATTTCTAGTAGCATATTTTCTTTTCCATTCCTTGTATTCCATTTTGAAAATCACAAAGGGGGTGAATGGAGAAAAGAAAACTATGTAAAGAATAAATTTCCCTAAGTAAGGGGGAGTTCATCTAAGGGGGGTTCTGAACTAAAAGGATTTTCATATGCAATAAAATGATAAGTATCATTCTTGAAATCTAGAATATGATCCTTAGTGTGTCCAAAGTCTAAGGGAAAGTTAGTCATATTCACTTTTGACCATGTGTTATGGGAGATATGTTTTACTTTCAATTAACAGAAAAATATTTTCTAAGTACTTATATTCATTTTCGTAAGGATGTTTGTGCTTTAAAAAAATGGGGAGATTATTGAGTCAATATGTATTCCTTATAACTTTTTCATTCATTCATGTTTTGAAAATCAAAAACACCTTATCTTAAGGAAGAATTTATTTTATCTTAATATGGAAAATTTTTCTTCCTTAAGTAAATTTTCCTTCCTCAAAGAAATTTTCTCCTTAACTTTTTTTTCTTTCATAAATGAAATTTTCCCTCCCCATGTAAATTTAACCATACCATGTTTTTCATTGTTAATATCATGTATAAGTAAAAAAAAATTTTATCCATGACCTCAGAATCCTATAAATACTTAGATATAGATCATTTTGTTTTCAGGATCCGAGTTCAGACTCTGAATTCTCTAAATTCGGGTTCCAAACACTGTTAGTTCATACTCAGAATTCTAATGAATGCAGACTCTGAATATTGTATGTTCATACTCTGAATTATAATTAATTCAGACTCTGAACTTTGTAAGTTCAAACTCCGAATTCTAATGAATTCAGACTCCAGACTTTTAAGTTTGGACTCAAAATTCTTATGCATTCAGACTCCAAATTTACATGAAATTCAGACTCCGAATGTAACAGCCCGAGATTTTATGAAAAATATTCTTTTTAATTTTATTAATGTCTTATGTTGTACGCTACACCAAAAGGAGCTTGCACAACCCACATCCTTTACTTGCCTTGCATTACACGCAATCGCGACCTTCCTCGATAGCGTGTGTAGTACGTAATACTAAGTTTCACTAAACAACGATATGCTATTAAAAAATTATTAAAACTAGCCGTTAAGATTAGTAATAACCACCTTTTAAAATTTTAGAAATTTTGGCTCTTAAAATTGACTTCATTTTTGGATTCGGAGTATCGAATTTTGCCTAATGTGAAATTTTGGTACTTTTCGGATAACTTTCATATTTTGATGAATAGTGAAAATTACTAAATTATAATTAATAACAATTTTTTTAATCGAAATAATTAATAGTGATAAATTATTAATTTGAGTGGTTTTAAAGTATATTTATAAAATATTTTTACAATTCAATACAATGTTGGTCATTGGATGTAATTTCAAATTTACACCAGACATAAACAAATGTTATTCTTTTGATAGTTATTATCTCTTAAAAACACGCTATTTGTTGTGACAGCGGAAATTAATTATAAAATTAATTATTGAAACTTATATGTTGGGAATTTGGTAAAATATAAATCATTTTTTAGTTCATAATATTAAATATATCTTAGGCCTAATTTTTAGTATTTTTCTGAAAACTTTCAATTTTTGATGAATAGTGAAACCACTAAGTGGTAGTTAAAAAAATTAATTTTTTCATAAATCTTAATTTTACCACTTCTGTGAATGGAATTTCAAAAATCCGACAGACACGGTTGATATCAGTAAGTAAAATGTGGTTCAATGGGAAAAAAATAATTTTTTGGTGAATAGTAACATTTTACTTTTTTTACCGCGGTTAATAGTAAATAGGGTAACTAAGGGTGAATATAATATTACTATTACCCTAACACATGTCCTAATTCTAGTGGATAAGTGTAATTCGACCAAAAACAACCTTATGAATATAATATGACCATTTAGGTCCACTTGGATTAGATTATGACATTTAATATTATTTTATTTAATGAATAGTTAAAATAGTTAAAATCAAAGTTTAATAACTAATAAATTTTTAATATGGGGTTATACATAAGATAAATTCGACTATAAATATTTATTAGAAATATAAAAATATTTCCTACATAATGGTATTTTATTTGTAATTTTTATACATTAAATAATTTAATTTATTTATGACACAATGATGATGCAGTAATTATCTTATTAATGAAATATTGACATAATTGATGTTATAGACACCAAAATAAATGAAATTTGAGACTTTTTATGAATTCCACTAATTTTATAGGTTACTATGATATATTATTGTTGATTTAATCAACTTTTATCGAACATATAATTCTGTTATGACTTTCACAAAAATCATATATCAAATAGTGTCAAAATTGACACAAAATAGTTTTTAAATCAAATATTATATTATTAAATGTTATTTTATTCCTAAAAATCTAAAGTTCGGCCAACTGACTTAGATAAGGATATATATATTAATAATAAACAATTTGGGGTTCTTTTGGCACGTTATAGTATGTTCATTAACCATATAGTGTAAGAAAACAAAAAGACACGGTAAAAGTTAAATTATTTAACTTAGAGTTAAATATAATTGATAAGGTTAAAATAAGAACATAAACTTGTCTAAATCCTATTGGTTGATAGGATTTCAACCCATACCCACTTTACCTTCTAAATAAGACCCTTTGGAACCATTATAAACCGATTTTGACTTTAATATAAAATAATATTTTGAGATATTCCTAAGGTGCCCCTCTCCTCCCTTATAAAAGGGCACCTCCTCCCCCTCCTCCTCACCCCAATTTGAGCACTCAAGCTCGGCCAAACCCTGCCAAAATCAATTCTCCACTTCCCTAGAATAATCCTAGAGGTCCTGGTCTTCTTCAATGACCAATCTTAGTTCCCTAAGTAGAGGATTCAAAGAGGCGTTTAAAAGAAGAGGTAATATCCATTACCGATCTTTTCAATTTCTTTCTTCTTAAACTTCTTCTTCTTTAGTTGTTTCATGATAAAGTAATAACATCAGTATTACTTACATAATGATATGTTATTATAAATATGAAACAACCCTAATTCACCTTCTATCCATCCTACAGAAATATGAAATCACCGCGCGTGCGTACGTACGGAATACCGTCTCCACGCCGTGGTGTAATCTATTTTCCACCATCACCTTACAAGGATGGGTATAATGGTGTAATGAGTAACTATATATAACTATTATAAAGTGATATTGATACTGAAATAGTATAAATACACTTAAATACAATTCCACGATAATGGGAACAATATCATCGTTGTGCGTACGTACGGAATACCGTCTCCACGATGTGATGCGACTCGTTCTACATGATCATCATTACATAGTAATTATATAAATGAATTGAATGAATAAATATGATATATGTTACACTAATACCATTCTGGATATAAGGTATCTATAACCTTAAAAGAAGAATAAGAATGTATTCGGCAAAACACGCATAAGAACAAAAGGCAATAAAGACCCAAGTAACAAGTAACAATGAAATATTACTAATAAGAAGCTAAGAATATGACCATATATGATATCATATCAATATGTATGATTCTGTAATAAGTCAATAACATTATTTAAACCATTATACAGGATCTTCGGACACATACAAAGCAAATCGTACCTAAGGTAAGGGAAATATCACAATCTCATTTTTATCCGAGATTGTTTATACTTTGGTATTTACTGGGGTGTATTTTATCATCTACATCCATGTTTCCTCAATATGTAATATTATTTACATCCACATAAAATTGTTTATAGCAAATTTTACCCCTTGGTGAGTTTTTATTAATGGATATGAAAGGAATCTTTTGTCATTTTTCATACGAGGTACTTTTTGACTTTTCCGACAAAAGTATGAAGATTGTTTTTTTTTAACTTATACGGCATGAATGGATTTTTAAAACATTATTTCCAAGAAGCTTCCTTTAAAAGTTTTCAAGTTTATTTTTAATCAAATTCTTTTAGTTTATAATTGTATGACATGTTAAGAAAGGAAAAGTGTTTTTAAATTAGAAAGGATATTTTCCTCAAGAATGGATTTCAAGTGTTTTATAAAAATTATTTTCCATCTAAGATAATAAAGGGATCTGTTTTTACCCCTATTATTACATTGATATTACTATTTTTTGATGGATATATTTTTATGAATTTCTTTATCTTATATGAATTGTTTTATGATGTCATGATGTTTAAGATTCCCATTTTTATTAAATGGGTTATGCAATGATGTATGATTTATGATTTTGTGGAACACATAAGAAATGTATCATTATGAGATGGGTGGGACCTATATCTCCCTCCAATGCATTGGGTAAAGATTTTATGTCTCATGAGATAGACATGGCTGGAACGGTAGGTTATACCGGCTCAGTGAAACAGGACTGAAACGAGGGTGACTCGGTTCAGAAAGGGACTTTGTCCGCTAAGATAGTCTTGGCAATAAGTCTTGACTAACAAGAAACGATTCTATATGATTATGTGTGTATTCCACAAAGTGTCATGTTTTAAGTTATGATTATTGGGAATTTATTTCACTACTATGATTTATCCCATGTTATGAAATTATGCTCTCTTTTGCAGGTTAAGATTTCCAAAATGTTATGTTCTTATGAATATGATGTGATTGATATTTTTTTTACCCTTACTGAGCATTTGAGCTCACCCCTTTATGTTTTCTTTTACCCAGGATATAAATAATGGTTTAAGGTAAAAACAAGGAAGATCTTTATGGAAGATGTTGAAGATATTTCACCACGATTAGAAGATTTTATTCCGAGTTTCCAAAGACACTAAACTATTACGATCCTTGTTTGTGTGTTTTTGTTATGTACTAAGTATTCCGCAAAAGTAATGTAATGTCCATGTATGTCAAGCTTCGGGTCTCTACAGTTGGTATCAGAGGAAAGGTTTAGTCAACCTTTGGAAACTAGGATGCGAAAACGTTAGTGAGATCCCTAGAGATATTTCTAAGGTATGTCTAGGGATGTCCCTAAGGATAAGTATACGTATAGGATATAGTCCTAGAACTACGGTAACGATATTAGAATTTAATATAAGATTTTTGATATTGAGGATACTCCCCCTTTATTATGTTGTTTTCCCTAGCATTATTTTTTCCTCTCACACTATTCTTTTTGGGTTTTAGACAATGGCTGGAACCCGAAGGAACCATGTTGATCAATGCAATGGACAATGCAATAATTTTCCTCCTGAACAAACAAATGTTATGGGAGATGGAGTGAAAAATATTATTGCTATACTTACACAAGCTATGAATCATTCTGGACTTCCAAATGAGAAGAGAAGGGAACAATATTCTATTGAGTCCTTCATGAGGCAACGTCCACCTTCATTCAGCGGGACTTCCGATCCACTTGTTGCTGAACAATGGATCAGTACCACTGAAAAAATATTTTCAGTTATTCAATGTTCTGAACATGATAAAGTCATCTTAGCAGTATATCGTTTGGAAGGTGAATCTGATCAATGGTGGAATCTTATCAAGAATACGGGGCCAAGAGATGAAGTTGAGTCCATGGAATGGGACGAGTTCAAGAACTTGTTTTTCAGTAAGTACTTACCTCGTATTCTTCGAACAAAGATGGAAAAGGAGTTTATTGAGCTGAAGCAGAAGGATGATGAATCTGTTGGTATATACGAAGCGAATTTTACAAGACTTGCAAGGTATGCATCTGGCATTATCATCCAACCTGAAAGTAAAGTTGATCGATTTTTCAGTGGCTTAAAACCAAGTCTTCGAAGGGAATTACCTATAAGAGACTTCAGTAGCTATGAAGAAATTGTGTGTTGTGCTATCAAGGTAGAAATGTAAGTTTGGGTTACATATACATCTCATGGTTTTGACAAGAAACGAAAGATGGAGTTCAAGGAGAAATCTCAGAATAATGGTGAAAAGAAGATGAATGTTTCCTTATGCACAAACTGTGGAATGAAGAATGGTGGAGATTGTCTTAAAGGGACTAGAAAATGTTTTAAGTGTGGACAAGAAGGTCATCTAGTAGCTTAGTGTCGAAGTAATTGAAAAAGGGTTTCTAATGATGTGAATAAAGCAAACACTGCAGAGAATGCACCACCAACACTTCAATGCTTCAAGTGTAAGGAAATGGGTCATTATGCTAATAAATGCCCTAATCCAAGGGTTAGTGATGATCGACATGAGAAACCGTTTAAGGAAAAGGACAAAGGGAAGTCACATGCGATCACTATTGGCGATGTTGAATATGACAACGATGTGGTGGAATGATTAAGTGTTTATGTAATGGGATTCCAAAATAATGTTGTATCATGGAGTATTGGAATATTTATATATTGGTCTATTGTGGTTTTCAATAATTTTATTGTACCAGTAACCATGGAAAGTGATTGAGATATTTTTGGAAAAAGAATGATATGTGCAAAATGAAGGGAAAACGAGAAAATGAAATATTTGACAGTATTCATGAGCTCATGATTGATATAAGGACTAAGTGATATCATGGTTTGAGTATATAGAATTTTGAGGATTTTGGTACGTGGAAGGTGTTAACTGTTAACTGCATTCATTTTTTCACTAAGGTTCAATGGAATACATGAATAAGGCCTTCGAATGATTGGAATGTGACCAACAAGATAGGAATGCAGTATTATGGGGATCAATAATGGTATTAAATCTATGGTAATCATTTTCACTATGTTATGAGAGTGGACCGAATTATTTTAGATAAGCCTAAATATTGGAATGGATTATGTTGGAAATATATTAGTATTGTTTAAGGATAGAAGTTTTTTCAATATTATTGATGGGATGTTATAGTTTTAGAAAAAGGAAAACATGCAGGACGGGCGACAACCCATCGTGTCGGACAAGGCTATGGGAATCGAACCCACAACCGAAGTGCGACTGGCCTTTATTGCCTACCACTGGCCTACAGGAAGTCCTTGGTTAGTAGAAATTAGTTTTATTATATAAATAGTGTGATATATGAAGTATACGTCCATTTTAGGAACCATATATGATTAATATCACTATAGAATGACTTAGGTATATTTAATAACTTTTGCTAACCTTTTTTTTGAGACAGATGGAATGACCCGTCATTCTATCACATGATCTTCTAACACTTCATGAATAACAAATTCAACTTCATTTATTTAAGAGATGAAGTGGAAATTGTTCAAGGCACAAACAACAGTGAGATTGTACCAAAATAAAGTAAGTATTTATTCTAATTCAAATTCTTCAACTTTAGGGAAACGATCTTGAAAAGCAAAAATGTTGTCCTAGTGCTCTTATATCTGATTAATCAGACGGTACCTTAAATCGTCACAAATTTATGGATTTGTGATTGTTGGATTTCCCATAGCCATGTTCTCTACCACTCTCCATCAGAACATGATGGTTAGATTTTTCTTCCATATCCATATTTTCACCTATGTGGAAACCCAGTGATTAGTTTATTTGGGTAACCGTTACGTTTCATACTTTCGTTTTTAAAGATTGGTTTTGGTATTCCTTTTTTACGATGTCGGTTTCTATTAAAGAAACTTTCGAATAATAAACCATTTATAACCCCGACGAATTTCGAGGGCGAAATTCATTTTAATGGGGGTAG
This sequence comes from Viscum album, assembly GCA_963277665.1. Lineage (NCBI taxonomy): Eukaryota > Viridiplantae > Streptophyta > Magnoliopsida > Santalales > Viscaceae > Viscum > Viscum album. The sequence goes on along the minus strand of OY728142.1, from coordinate 1,480,037,316 downwards.
AATGTAACAGCCCGAGATTTTATGAAAAATATTCTTTTTAATTTTATTAATGTCTTGTGTTGTACGCTACACCAAAAGGAGCTTCCACAACACACATCCTTGACTTGTCTTGCATTACACGCAATCGCGACCTTCCTCGATAGCGTGTGTAGTACGTAATACTGAGTTTCACTAAACAATGATATGCTATTAAAATATTATTAAAACTAGCCGTTAAGAATAGTAATAACCAACTTTTTAAATTTTAGAAATTTTCGCACTTAAAATGGACATCATTTTTCGATTCGGTGTATCGAATTTAGCCTAAGGTGAAATTTTGGTACTTTTCGGATAACTTTCATATTTTGATGAATAGTGAAAATTACTATATTATAATTAAAAACAATTTTTTAATCGAAATAATTAATAGTGATAAATTATTAATTTGAGTGGTTTTAAAGTATATTTAGAATATATTTTTACAATTCAATACAATGTTGGTCATTGGATGTAATTTCAAATTTACACCAGACATAAACAAATGTTAATCTTTTGATAGTTATTATCTCTTAAAAACACGCTATTTGTTGTGACAGTGTAAATTAATTATAAAATAAATTAATTCAACTTATATGTTTGGAATTTGGTAAAATGGAAATAATTTTTGAGTTCATAATATCAAATATATCTTAGGCGTAATTTTTGATATTTTTCTGAAAACTTTCAATTTTTGATGAATAGTGAAACCACTAAGTGCTAGTTAAAAAAATTAATTTTTTCATAAAACATAATTTTTCCGCTTCTGTGAATGGAATTTCAAAAATCCAACAGACACGGTTGATATCAGTAAGTAAAATCTGGTTCAATGAGATAAAAATAATTTTTTGGTGAATAGTAACTTTTTACTTTTTTTTCCGCGGTTAATCGTAAATAGGGTAACTAAGGGTGAATATGATATTACTATTATCCTAACACATGTCCTAATTGTATTGGATAAGTGTAATTCGACCAAAAACAACCTTATGAATATAATATGACCATTTAGGTCCACTTGGATTAGATTATGACATTTAATATTATTTTATTTAATGAATATTTAAAATAGTTAAAATCAAAGTTTAATAACTACAACATTTTTAATATGGGGTTATACATAAGATAAATTCGACTATAAATATTCATTAGAAAGATGAAAATATTTCCTACATAATGGTATTTTATTTGTAATTTTTAGACATTATATAATTTAATTTATTTATGACACAATGATGATGCGGTAATTATATTATTAATGAAATATTGACATAATTGATGTTATAAACACTAAAATAAATGAAATATGAGTCTTTTTATGAATTCCACTAATTTTATAGGTTACTATGATATATTAGTGTTGATTTAATCTACTTGTTTCGAACATATAATTCTGTTATGACTTTCACAAAAATCATATATCAAATAGTATCAAAATTGACACAAAATAGTTTTTAAATCAAATATTATATTATTAATTGTTATTTTATTCCTAAAAATCTAATGTTCGGCCAAATTACTTAGATAAGGATATATATATTAATAATAAACAATTTCGGGTTCGTTTGGCATGTTATAGTAAGTGTATTAACAATATAGTGTAAGAAAACAAAAAGACACGGTAAAAGTTAAATTATTTAACTTAGAGTTAAATATAATTGATAAGGACAAAATAATAACCTAAACTTGTCTAAATCCTATTGGTTGATAGTATTTCGACCCACACCCACTTTACCTTCGAAATAAGACCCTTTGGAAACATTATAAACCGATTTTTTCTTTAATATAAAATAATATTTTGAGATATTCCTAAGGTGCCCCTCTCCTCCCTTATAAAAGGGCACCTCCTCTCCCTCATCCTCACACCAATTTGAGCACTCAAGCTCGGCCAAACCCTGAAAAAATACATTCTCCACTTCCCTATAATAATCCTAGAGGTCCTGGTCTTCTTCAAAGACCAATATTAGTTCCCTAAGTAGAGGATTCAGAGAGGCGTTTAAAAGAAGAGGTAATATCCATTACCAATCTTTTCAATTTCTTTCTTCTTCAACTTCTTCTAATTTAGTTGTTTCATGATAAATTAATAACATCAGTATTAATTACATACTTATATGTTATTATAAATATGAAACAACCCTAATTCACCTTCTATCCATCCTACGGAAAAATTAAATCACCGCGCGTGCGTACGTACGGAATACCGTCTCCACGCCGTGGTGTAATCTATTTTCCACCATCACCTTACAAGGATGGGTATAATGGTGTAATGAGTAACTATATATAACTATTATAAAGTGATATTTATACTGAAATATTATAAATACACTTAAATACAATTCCACGATCATGGGAACAATATCATCGCTCGTGCGTACGTACGGAATACCGTCTCCATGATGTGATGCGACTCGCTCTACATGATCATCATTACATAGTAATTATATAAATGAATTGAATGAATAAATATGATATATGTTACACTAATACAATTCTGGATATAAGGTATCTATAACCTTAAAATAAGAATAAGAATTTATTCGGCAAAACACGCATAAGAACAAAAGGCAATAAAGACCCGAGTAACAAGTAACAATGAAATATTACTAATAAGAAGCTAAGAATATGACCATATATGATATCATATCAATATGTATGAATCTGTAATAAGTCAATAACATTATTTAAACCATTATACATGAGCTTCGGACACGTACAAAGCAAATTAGACCTAAGGTAAGGGAAATATCACAATCTCATTTTTATCCGAGATTGTTTATACTTTGGTATTTACTGGGGTGTATTTTATAGTCCACATCCATGTTTCCTCAATATGTAATACTATTTCCATCCACCTAAAATTGTTTATATCCAATTTTACCAATTGTTTAGTTTTTATTAATGGATATGAAAGAAATCTTTTGTCGTTTTTCATACGAGGTACTTTTTGACTTTTCCGACAAAAGTATGAAGAATGTTTTTTTAAACTTATACGACATGAATGGATTTTTAAAACATTATTTCCAAGAAGCTTCCTTTACAAGTATTCAAGTTTATTTTTAATCAAATTCTTTTAGTTTAGAATTGTATGACATGTTAAGAAAGGAAAAGTGTTTTGGAAGTAGAAAGGATATTTTCCTCAAGAATGGATTTCAAGTGTTTTATAAAAATTATTTTCCATCTAAGATAATAAAGGGTTCTGTTTTTACCCCTATTATTACATTGATATGACTATGTTGTGATGGATATATTTTTATGAATTGATTTATCTTATATGAATTTTTTTATGATGTCATGATGTTTAAGATTCCCATTTTTATTACATGGGTTATGCAATGATGTATGATTTATGAGTTTGTGGCACACATAAGAATGGTATAATTATGAGATGGGTGGGACCTATATATCCTTCCAATGCATTGGGTAACGATTTTATATCTCATGAGATAGACATGGCTAGAACGGTAGGTTATACCGGTTCAGTGAAACAGGACTGAAACGAGGGTGACTCAGTTCAGAAAGGGACTTTGTCCACTAAGATAGTCTTGGAAATAAGTCTGGACTAACAAGAAATGATTCTATATGATTATGTGTGTATTCCACAAAGTTTCATGTTTTAAGTTATGATTCTTGGGATGTTATTTCACTACTATGATTTATCCCATGTTATGAAATTATGCTCTCTTTTGCAGGTTAATATTTCCAAAATGTTATATTCTTATGAATATGATGTGATTGATATTTATTTTTTTTACCCTTACTGAGAATTTGAGCTCACCCTTTTATGTTTTCCTTTCCCCAGGATATAAAGAAAGGTTTTAGGTAAAAAAAGGAAGATCTTTATGGGAGATGTTGAAGATCCTTCACCACGATTAGAAGATTTTATTCCGAGTTTCCAAAGACACTAAACTATTACGATCCTTGTGTGTGTGTTTTTGATATGTACTAAGTATTCCCCAAAAGTAATGTAATGTCCATGTACGTCAAGCTTCGGGTCTCTACACCGGAAATCTATAGAATTCAGGGTACGAATTCATTGGAAAACGGAATCTTAATATTTATATACTATATACACGGAATGGTTTTCTGTTAGACTCCAAACATTTATTTTCCTTACATTCTGAAAAATGAATTTGGTCAAGCAACCAAATATTTCTTAATTATTTTTTGGTTATAATAAATGTTTTTCATTCAATTACTATGTAATTGTTGTTTGATTGACACGGGTATAGGTCCCTTCGAAATTCAAGGAATAATATGATGGTTGGTGCAGGGATATGACCATTGAGAATGTTCCTATAAGTAGGATATAATTTGAAAGAGCTCATATATTTGATGAACAAGTTGATAAATCTAGAGATTACATGCTGTTGAAGTGATTTCTAGAGAGAGGGGATTTCTTGATTTGTGGGTACTGAACACCTTGTTCAAATTTGCTTCATGTGACTCTGAATGTTGTTGAGTACATTCTAGAGCTTCCATGGATATGAAGATAGAGGTTCCAACTACATTGAAGCTCGAGGGATTGCATGGATAACAAGAAAGACTCTGATCTTTGTATCGAGGGCTTACCCTAGTGTGGGTAAGGATTTTCTTGAATGTATAAATCAAGGGACCTTAATCTAATGATGTTGGATACCCTTCACTTTGGGTTAAAATATTTACTACTTGTTACTTGTATTGTTTCATTTTTTACATTTCATTTTGGGTGTTAATGAAAGAATAACTATCTTATACTTTCTTATACTTGTATACTATGATTTAGTGAGATTCTATACACTTTAAGACAAAATCTTTATCTTTGTATACTTTTGTTAAGTTTCATTTCTAGAATTATTTATCTGGAATTACATTGTTGGAATCACATTTTCAGAATCAAGCATGTTTTTAGAACATAGAGGTTTTGTGAACTTGTCGTGTTTAACCTTGTAAAAAAATAGAGAGGTTTCTAACCAACTTAAAAAGTTTCCAATGAATTTTTTAGGTATACAATTCACCAACCCTATTGTATTTTGAGCATCTACATCATCATTTAGATCCTATAGTTGGTATCATAGGTGAATATCATACTCCATACCAACCTTACATTCCCAAGATTGATATTAGTTCATAGAGAATAATTTAAAATCTCTAGGATAATATGATTTCTTAATCAATAAATTTAAAAGTTTATCAGGATCAAAAACATTCTATTATTGAGATTTAATATATCAAAAACATTCACATGAGTAATCATCTAAATCATTAAGAAACCCCATATAGAAAGAAGTATATAATTCCAACATGTTGGGTTGAAGTTATAGAAATATTGTTATTGGGTTTTGTAGTAGCTATTTAAATGGTAGATAAATTTAGATCAAATAATCATCACATTAGGGAATCTGAGAGTTGATAGAAAATATATATTGACAACTACTGATGTGATTTTGAATATATATTTTTAGAGAAGTGATTTCTATAAATTTCTGGACGGAATAGGGTTATGATATTTGGATTGACTAGAAAACCTATCTATAGGTATATTATCCCATTCATGATTATAGATTGATTAGGGAAACAACTTATCATTTGGGGCTTCCATTGAACCCCTCTCAATTTCAAGATGTGTTACACATATATCTCCAAATGAAGTACATACCCAATTCATTAAATGTATAGAACTATTACACCATACCACGCGAAAAATACATTTCTTATTAATAACAACTAATATAAATTTTAGATTGAATGGATAAATTACTACTAGACAAGTATACTCAACTGGTGAATGTTCCCTAGAAAAATAAACAAACTAATGAAACTACCAGGAAACTCGAGGATGTAATGATACAATGTTGTCATCATATGTCTATATCATAGTGAAAAATTTCAAGGGAAATTTAATTTTAAGGGGGTAGAATATTACAAATTGAGAAATAATGAAATATTTTTTTAAAAAAATTTTTATTTATTCGATAGCATACGTTATGCATAACACTACGTTCAATGAATGGTTATACACTATTAAAATATTATTATGTGATGGTGATTTTATAGATAATAAATTGGATGTTCTGAATAGTAATATGTAATGTTTTTCAAAAATAATTTATAGACATGTATTAAATAAATTTATTAGATACAAATTTAATTGAAATAAAATTTAATTCAATTGAAATTAAAAGTGCAAATTTTAAGAAAACTCTTTATATGGACCCAAATGAATGTAATATTAATATAAAATATAAATATATTTTGGTGAATGGTTTATTTAGATTTATATATTATACTTTTAATCACATGTTTCAACTTTCATAAAATATTTTCAACATCTGGAATAATAGTGCAATCTAGTTTAATACAAAGAAAAAGTATTTTTCCAAAAAGTTGTTTTAAATTCAATGTTTTTCACTTATTCGAAAATTAATTTCTAAAAATTATAGGAATTTAATTTGATAAAATATATTCATTATTTGGAATCTCAATTTTGAAATTTGATAAAAAAGTACTATTTATTTTTGTTCATTTTTAATATTATACTTACAAATATTTATCACCCCGGTAAAGGTTAAATCATGTTATGTTTTTTCAAAACTACGTTATAAGGCCATAATTTTTCATCCAAATTATTAATGATTGATTTTATTTCAACCCTTATCACCTTAGACTTGAAATTTAATTTGTTTTTAAGTGATAAATATTCAGGAAAATGAAATGTATAATATTTAAATAAATGATAGTTATAAAAGGTCACTCTATTAGTTTTAAATATATATTACTCACACAAATTTGGAAAAAAAGTATCAACAAATTTAAGTGTTAATTTTTCTCTTAATGAAATTATTTTCATCATAAAAATAAATTTCTAATTCTTAGTGATTATATAATTACCTTAAATTCTAACCAAATGTCTATGGAGAATTTCAACGATTATTAATAAAAATAAATTAATTTAATTAAGAAAAATAAAAGTCATATATTTTAAATAATTAAATGTGTTACATGAATTATAAATATTAATATGAAATATTAGTGAAACATTAAATAATTAGATATGAATTCCCACTTATTCATCATGTATTGAATGTCAAATTAAATGAAAAGTGTTGAAATGAAATTATTGATATTTTATAATAAATAATATTTAATTAATTGACATAAATTATAAAAACCCATATATTTAAAAAATGGTATTTTACATCATACATGATCCATTTATGGTTTGTTTAGTATTTTTTAGGAACATTATTAACCCATAAATGGTTGATGACATTAGTACTACAGTAATTGTAAAAAGGGTAAATAAAGTGCTAACATAGTAATATAAGGGAAAAATTGGAATTCAAAGATATAAATATATTATTTTTAGAGTTTATTTTGACTCATACTCATCTTAAATTAGAATATTTTCCATTTAAATCCAATATAATATCAGTTTGAATTCATATTAATTTAGTATTTTAGCAAATCCCAAGAGTGGCCCTTCTATTGATTATAAAAGGGAACCCCTCTATTACATTCATCTCACCACATTGATCCATCTAGATAGACCAACCTCAGTGATGTTTTTTTCCACTACTATTTGAAAATTCTATAGGTGATGGTATTCCAAAAACCCAATCCATGGTCCTCTTAAGAAGAGTTCTAAAATATTAATCTTAAAGAAGTGGTAATCATATTAAACAATCATTTTTTATTTAATTCATCTTTTAACTCCTATGAATACGTTATAATTTTCAGAAAAATGAGATTATGTATATAAAATATATAAAAATTATAAATATTTTAAAATCACCTTCATTGTACTTTTTTATCACATGGGAAGTATATGTATCACTCATGAATACGTACAACTTATTGTCTACATGTAGGGACACAATTTTTTTCTAATCAAAATATTTTTTTAATATATATTATGATTGGTATAATATTTATATATGACACTATGAAAATAGTTCTACTTTTCTAATGATAGTATAGTACCTTCTTTATTTAATTCCAAACCATCGTAATGTGATAACGTCATTCAGGTGTAGGCGTGGACTACCTCCACCATGAAGCGATGTAACACATTTTTTATTTCAAATTTACATTGATGGAAATAGGGTAATATTTAATGAATATATATATATATGATACATATTAAAAATAATTACTCTTAATTGTGGACTTATAATTTATTATTCCCTCATTTAATACATTAGAATGTGAAAATAGTTTTCATTTGTACATATGGATTATTGTGTCCATAAATGACGTAATTCATTTGATTGTCTCCATATTTTATGAATTACTCTAAATATTATATATATATATATATATATATGAAAATATATCATTTTACATGATTCTGATATAAATGTATAATAAAATCTCATTCATTATACATGATGATATAGTTCCTTCGAATTAATTGGGATTCTAGTTAAGGGATTTTCATCTCATTTTCATCTTTACAGGAAACATGTCACATCCACCAATTATTTCTTTTATGTGGTGTATATAATTTCCCTAAACGTATATTATGATAAATCAGGTGAATTTTATGTTTATTCTCATGTCTATATAAGTTTATTTCATTTTATTGACTTACGATTAAAATGTTACAAAAATAGTAACTATTTTATGTTACATTCTCATTGATTATTAAGGTTGTCTATGATTATGTTTATAATGATGAATTATCATGATATTGTACTGAATAAAAAGATTATTATATTATTTTTATTTTAGGTGAATAAAATTTTTCCATTATTTTCAATCACTATATGTATTTATGTGATCGAATATTTGTTTTTATGGAAAAACAACTTCATTTCTTTAATAGGTCGATGATTTTTTCCCCAGTATGTAAATGTTTTCTAAAAATGATTCAATTAATGTTTATACTATTACAAAAATATTTATTACAAAAAATTTTACCTATGTTGTACTTTTTATTAATTCTATTAAAAGGTACCTTAATATTGTTTTCCTAATGAGGAACTATATGTTTTTTTACCAAAAATGTGAATATAATGTTTTCTTATGACATAAATTGAATGAATTTAATTTTCCACCTTCACACACACTAAATATCTTAATGAAGAATATAATTATTTAAAATTTTATTTTAAAAGATTATTTTTTCCAATAGAGTTTCGAAATATATTTTTTTATTATATTTTCAAAATAGAAAAGTTATTTTCCTCAAGGAATATATTGGTGACCTTTTAATATAATTCTGATTTATGAAAACATCCATGGGTATTATTATGATATATTGAAAATGTGATCCCATGATACAATTATAACACTTTATTAGGATGGTTAATGTTTGTTTTTATGATATTTTTATGAAACCCATTTATTATTCCATGGGTCATGGCATAATGAAGGGATGAATTGATTTTGAAACAAGTTTACACTACACGGGTTATGATATGATGTTAATATTATCATATTATGATCTTATGGTACACATATGTATGATTTTCATTATGTGATGTTTGATATCTTAAAAAATGATGGTATTTTTGTTATGAACATGTATAATTGTTATTTTATAATGAAAGATGGTGGTTATGTTATAACAAATTGAGGTAGTTTTGTTATAACCAAGGTGTGTGGTTATTTTATAATAAAGAACGGTCCTCATCTTATAACGATGGAGTGTGGTTATTTTATAATAAATAATTGTTCTCATGTTATAACCAAGGAAAAGAGGGATCCAAATATCCAACCAATACATTGGGTAATTATTAATATATAATGAGATAAAATGGACTGGAATGTGGAGTCAACCTACATTAATAATGGAATTTTTCCATTATAATAGTCTTAAGAGTGAACTCTGAGTACAATGATGGAATGTAGAGGGGTCCTAATCAACAATAATAGTCTTAGAGAAGAGATGTATAACCCTATGAATTTAAAATATTTCCATTTATGAATAAAAATAATTTTTTTGATACCTTTATTTATACACACAACCGTGTTAAGATTATCTTACACTCAACACTATGTTATCATTCATTACATGCAAGACTATGTTTTACAATTAATATTATTAATTTAACAATTATATCATAAAAATTAAATTAGAGGTTATAAATAGGATTAAATAACATATTAATGTATATATATGTTATATATGAAATCTAATGTTTCAATAATCATCCAATAATTTTAACAGACATATGATTAGAAAAAATAAGGTTTATACATAAAAACTATATTTTTATAAACGCATTTTTTCTATCTTTTAATGGTGCACATATTTTAAAACCAAATTTTTTATTTTTTTTAAATATATATTATAATATAAAAATTATTTTTAAAATATAAACATAAAAATATTCTTAGAGTGAAGTTTTGGTATTTTTTGGAAAAGTTTTATTTTTGGATGAATAATTAAAAATAATAAATTTTAATTCAATCCATCTTTTTCATCTAAACAATAATTAATCTGAAATTAAATTTTAATTTTTTTGCAATGTAAAATTATATTTAATAAAAATATATCCATCCAAAAAATCAATGGAATCAATTTCGTTATTAAATTAGACATAAAAGCATTTCAAATTTCAAAAAATATTAACTTTAAAAACCTCCTTTCTCATCACATTTATGGGACTAATTTTAAATTAATTACTACCAATTATTTACTTTATCTTGAAAAAATTGATTTGATATTTTTAATAAAAATAATATATGATGTCTTGTTAGTTCAACATATTTTTTGGCCAAAAATATTAGTGCATATAATTAAAATTAATTACAACTATTAAGGAAAAAATTAATCTTAACAAGGTACTCAAACATTAACCTAAGGGCCAATATGACCTAGAAAATTTTCCAAAGTTGTTTTATTCCATAATTTTAACCATATACCTTATTGGATATAAATGTTTTATTTATTGGGATAGTATTACTTGAAATTGGACTATATAATTAGTTAAGTAAGTAAAAAGACTAAAACGAAAAATGTGTAACCTTTAACATTTATAAAGGCCTAGGGTATATAAAGACCATCATATTTTTTTTATTATAAATTTCCTTTTTAATTTTAAATGTGTTTTTTATCATAATTATTTATCATTAATTTCTAAATATGAATTAGTTGCTTATAATTCTTCAAAAACTCCAAATCACAGATTATTTAGTATATAATGAAATTAAATAAATTATTATTGAAATATTGAATGTGAATATAATTTAATAAATAATTCTATTTAATTATTTTATTGATGAAAATATAATTTTATTTATCTATGAAATTAATATAATTAAATTTCATTATTGTCTTAATATTTTTAAATTTAAATTACGTAAATAATGTCAAAATTGTAATTTATCTTATTTTTACAAAAGATTAAATTTTATTCAAATGGTTATAGTTTATTAAAAAAAATATTATTCAATTTTTTTAAATGTTTATAAATATAAATTATTTTCTATTAATAGAAAAACTTTATCTTTTATAATTAAAATATTGTCCATAAATAGTAAAAATACTATTAGCACGGTTTGGCTAAAAACAGTGGTTTTGTGTGATAGATGCAGTTGTAAAAAAATTAATTTCCAATACACATGTGAATTTTTTTCCTAATTACATATAATATATATAATTTATATTGTTTATATTTTCTAATAAATCTCACTTTAATTTACTTTTAATTTTTATATAATGTAGGTTATAAAACTAGTTGACGTAATAAAAACCAAAATATTTAATGTGGGGAAAAATTGAAGATAGAAAACAAAATTATAAAAAATAATTTTATGTTTTTTGTGGTTTTTATGGTTTTTATGGTTTTTATGGTCCATAAATTATATTTAATTGAATTTTCATTTTTTAGATACATTAGGTAAGGTATACCTCAAAATAATATTTATCTATTTATATTTACTAGACAACCACTCCCCCTCAACTACAAAAAGGGATTCACTGCCACTACTCATTCACACATAAAAAAATTCAATTTTCTAGACAGAAACCATACAAAATAGCTCCGAAAAACCATCCACTAATCCTAAATTTCTTACATTGGGATGAAAAGAATCAAATTAAGGCATTTAGTATAATCTAAATGGAGTTACCCGAATATGAGGTAATGTTTTTCAATAATCACTTTTGATTAATTTGCCTCTCCTCCCCTTCAATTATATTTATATCTTGATTATATAATTACATAAATACCCTATATATACTGATATTTTGAAATATTAGGTGTATTACCAGAAACTATACACACTTCAGTCAAATAGGATATTGAATGATTGTTCTTGTGTACGGTGTACTACCGCCTCGCTAACCGATGTTGTCCGTTCTTCCGTTACCTACTTTGATGGATATAATAATGATGTATTTATAAATTATTTTGGATATATAAAATATTTATAATGTCTCAATTTTTATGTTTTTTATATAACACATATCATCTTTCATTTAATTTTTTTGGAATGCGATAACATTACATGTATATGTGTGGACTACCGCCTCCTCCAAGTGACGTCACTCAACCATGTACCCTATCGAATGTATTAAGGATGGTTTTAATTTATATATCTAATAAATATGAAAACTATATTATACATGCCTTCTAATATTCAAATATATCATTAACTTTTCTTTATATAAATATGAAATGAAAATAGAACAAGCATCCATCCATCGGTATGGCTTACCATCTCAATGAACAGTGTATTTCATTTTATATCTAAAAAAAATCGATTACTCTAAATAATTACATATTTTATAAAAAAGACAATTAAACCATTTTTTACATTATATATATGATTATATTGTGATCTATGTAAGAGTAAATAAATGTAAAATCCCAACATACTTGAAAAACAAAGAAATTAACACATGAAATAATTAAAATGATAAAAGGTCATTAATGATCGGGTCATAATAAATTTGGAAATGAAATATAGATGATATCATATATAATAATCAGGTTTTAGTATATTTTAATAAAATTATTAAAACCATTATACAAAAGGTTAATGAGAGTTCAACCAGAAGAAATAATAAGGTAAGGTATTTTATCTCAATTTAACTTCCATTAAGACTATTTTGTTATTATGTACCGGTTCACTTTAATTTTGTGTATATACTATGACATTATCATTTAATATCATTATTTAGTCATATTTCATAATATTCAATTTTCCAAATTGAATAATCTCATCCAAAGGGGTCAACTTTAAAATTACCATGTGGTAAAATTAATCTCTACAACCTCACTTTATTTTTTCATTGTTAGATTTATATTAAAACAATCACTTCATTATAACCATGTTCCATTATAAATAATATTTATTTTAAATATCTACACTCTTATGTGTTTGGTATAATTATTTCATAAACTATTTAGCATTTTAAATTTAGTGTCTACTTTATCATTTATTTTATTATCTTGGAAAATATTGATAAATTCATATTTTTACCGAATAGAGATATTTGATAAAGAACATTGTTCATAAATTAAATTTATTATTTTATATATAAGGAATTTTTTTATAATTACAATATTCAAGGTTCATGTTTAAAGAGTGTTCTTTGATGCATCTGTGTTCTCATGATAGTAATCATTTTTCTAATCAGATGGGTTTTTACATGATATATTATAAAACATCTTGTGAAAGGTATTGAAGGTATTGGTACCTTGTACCTAAGAATCATGGAATCCAATAATTAATAATAGCATTAATTCAAGTTCATTTATTATTTATCCATGTGATTTTCTCTTTGATAGTATTTTTTGATGTAGTTCATTGTTAGCTTACGGATTAAATATAATGTCTTTCAATTAAATATTTTTCCATATTGATTTTCCCTTATCTAGTTATACAAATTAAATATATTCTTATTAATTTAACTTTTCATTTTTACTACTCTTTTTGATTAATTATTACTTCAAATTTACATAACACTAGCTGAGAATATGAGTTCAGCCTTATTTTTCCCCTTCCCTTGTGTTTGAAGATGAACTTGGAATGTGTTTCATGGATAATGTGATATTATTTTTGATATGTATTATTTACTATACCCAATATATAATGGATATCATGTATATTATCTGTTTTCCAAAAATATTAAACAGATTTTTCCTTCGGGATTTTATTCCTTACAGTCATTCTAATTTAATAAAGTAATGCATCAGATCCCTGATTTTGGGGTAGGGGCGTTACAATGTGTATACATTAATGTTTAGTAGAAACCATGAAAAATGTATTTATAAATATATATATTATAAAAAAGAAACATGATATTTACTTTAAGGATTTTTATATTAGAACACACTATGGAAACACCGTGGTACTTATTTAAAAGGATTGGGATTTTTCTTATAAGTGTGGAGATAAAGGCCACTATTATTTTTATTTTAAGTGAATGAAAAAATTTTCTATGTCAAATTATTTTTTTTAGTGTTATGGTTCACTACAAAAATAATTTCCCCAATCCTCAAAGGGAATATACCTTACATGAAGCTATGGAATCTTAGTTAGACATATGCTATTAATAAAATCAAACTTGAATGATTAATGACCATGCGTTTGGAATAAATAAATATTTCATTTGATTATTTTATCAATGAAGTACAACTAATAAGAATTATGGAATACATAAGGATATTAATAATGTCATTTTCACTTTGTATTTAAAAGAATAGGTTGAATGGTACTGATTATCATGAAAAATTATACAGTAACATGTTTAAATTCTTGGAAAACACATGATTAAGGTAAGGTTGGCCATTAAAATTTTCTACATGTTCAGATCATGATGTTTGTATAAATATAAGGTTGATATGGATTAATAAAATTGGATATGATGAACTACCATGAATCTAATTAATGATTTATTTGAAAAGTGGATATTCTCTCATTGATGGAGTCAATATCATTTTTTTATTTATGGAATATATCCAATAATCAATGTTTTATGTTAGGAATAAAAAAAATGTCACTTTTTTAAAATGGTTCATGGTAATTAATGTTATTATCATGTTTTAAAAGAATAGATGAAAAATGTATTAATATGATGGTAAGTGGTGATTAATAACTACATCATGATATTTGGGGAATAGATGATAATATCAATTTGTAAATTTTGTGACCATATTAATATTTTTTCACCATAGTATTCTTGGAGGGTTATAAGGTTAACCATTTATTAAATGATTTATGGTGAACCTTGGATGAGGTTTTAGTGATTAATTTATTAATTCACCACATGATTTAACATGTTCTATGAAATGAAGTGTAAATAGTTCATGGCACAACCAAAGGATCTTATTAGGTTTACAAAATAGAAGCATATATATATTTATATAATTAGAGTATGAAATAATTCATTAAATCTATGAAAATTTGTTTTTAAGAAAATATGTTTTCCTATTGTCATTATTTTTTATCATATCAATGACTTTCTCATTACTATGATTTAAGACTCTATGGTCATCATCTTTTAGCTAAACATGTCCACTATCACTCTTTATCTGAACAAGATAATTGGATTTCACTTCCATGTACACATTTTCACTAATGCTTTCCTACATGAAATCCTAGTATTTTGGTGACCTTAATACATTCTTTTTCCTCTTTTTATGAATAATTTTTATTAACCCTCTTTATCAATTGGGTTTTCCAACAATATTATTTTAAAATATAAATCTCTAATTTATTGTGATTAAGATTAAATTGTGAGGACATAAATTAATTGTGGCGAGTAGAATGTAACACCCCAAGAACTGAAATTATTTTAATTTTGGAATAAATTTAATTTTGTTTCTAATGTCATTTAGAAGAAACACCGTGTTTTTATTATTCTACACATAACACTCATCTAGCTTGTTTTACATGGAAGACCGCATATTACAACTAATATCATTAATTTTATAGTTATCTCTTTGTTGTTAAATTAGATGTTATAAATAGGATTAAATGGCTAATTAAAAATATATATAATATTATAAATATGTTTTTTTATATTCATACAATATGTTTTATTGATATATGAAATGAATAAATACAATTTATGATTTAAAAGCAATATGTTTGTAGAGATAGTCTTTCCACCATTTAATAGATTACATATTTTAAAAAAAAATTAGAAACTTTTAAAAATTATATGTTAAAAAATAAACATTTTTTCTGAATTTATGACATCGGATTTATCTTATGGAGAATTTTTAGTAATTTTTAGATATTTTTAATTTTATGATGAATAGTAAAAATTATTTATTTTTATTTGAAAACTCTTTTTTCATTCAAAAAATTCATTGTGATAAAAATATATTTTAATATAATTATAATTTAAAATTTAATAAATTATATGTCAGTTTATACAATTATTTTTTACCTAATCAATTTCACTATGAAATTGTATATAAAAACGTTTCAATCATTTGAACATTTTTAATTTGAAAATTTTCTTATTCATCCCATCTGGGAGATTAAAATTTAATTAATATATGCAACTTATATAATTGAAATTTAGAAAAATCGAGTAAATATTTGGAAATAAAATAATTTATAATGTATATTGGGGTCAATTTATTTTTCGAAAAAAATAGTGAAATCATTTAAAATTATTTACAATGGTTAAGATAAAATTATTCATAACAAAGTACTATACAATAATCATAAGTACCAAAATGAATTAGAAACATGTCCAATATCAATTGGATTCAATTATATCAACTATATACCCACATTTATCTATTTTTATGAGTTATTTGGATATTATTCCATGAATCATATATGTATATAATAATTTATGTAAGGAAAAATACAAAAATGAGCCTTCCTTAACCTTAAAACTTCTAAAGTATAATTATATGTATTAAACATAATATTTTTGGTTAAACATAATTTTTAATAATAAATGATTAATTATCATCATAATTAATTTTCATTAATTTTTCAATATCTATTAGTTATGTTAAATTCATAATAAATTCCATGTAGAGATTATTTAGTTAATAATAAAATAAAATAAATGATAATAATAATACTAATTGTGTAGAATAATGAATAAATTATTTATTAGAATATTATTTTTATATTAATACGTCATGTTACATAAACATTGATGTAATATATTTAAAGTCCATTTTTTATTGATATTTTTTAATTTAAATTAATTAAAAAATTTCATAGATGAAATTTATGTTAGATTACAATAAAGAATTTTTTTAAAGATTTAAAATTTATCTAATATATTATATTCAACCAATTTATTAAAAAAACTTATAAATATAAAATATGGTCTATTCAGATTCCAATTTTTCATTTTTAATGAACACATTTCCATTCAATTTTCAAAACATTCAGTAAAGTTCAGCTTAATGTAGTGTTTTTTCCCATTATATGCACTTGTTTTGGAATTTATTTCCAAAAAACATAGCATTTATTTTAAATATAATTAGAAATAATGTTTATAATGTAATGGATATATATTTTATGATAAATCTCACTTTAAATTATTGTTAATGGTCAAATTATTTTAGATAGACAACTAGTTACCATAATAAAAACAAAAATGGTAAAAGTGGGGAAACATATATGTTAAGGGAAAAATTATAAAAAAGAAATTATATTTGTGTTTTAGAGGTTTTTATCATACATAATTTCACATAGCTCCATTATTTGACAATTTTTGAGAAATGTGAGGTAAGGGATACCTCCAAATAGGGTTTACGATTTTTATATATAAAATAATAGCACCCCCAACCACTCCAAATTGGAATTCAATCCTCCCCCCACTAATTAACACATCACATACCATTTGGATCATTTAAATACTTCCCCAAAAAATCCAAAAAATCCATATCCTTATATTTTAAGCCTACCATTTTTAAGATATAAAACTATTGAACGATTTCGGTATAAATAAAAAAGAGTTACATGAATATGAGGTAATGTTCTTCAACCCCCAATTTTATTTCATTTCATTGTACACCAAATCAATTATTTTTATATAATTATTATATAATAAAATTAATATCCTTAGTATACTAAGATTTATTTGTCATAGGGTTGAATCCTATACATTGACATAAAACTATCAAATGGGAAATGCAATATTTTTCATGTGTATGGAGGACTACTTCCTCGCGAATTGATGTCATTTAGTAGTCCATTAACATCTTTCAAAGGCTGAAATAATGAAGGATTTATAGTTTATATATGATATATATGATATATTTCATGTCTTTATTCTTATATTTTTTTTATATAAGGTATTTGTTCATGGTTTTTATTCTTTAGGAATACAATAACTTGGCTTTTGGATGTTTGGATTACTTTCTCCTCAAAGTGATGTGATTTATTCACGTACTACATGGAATGTATTAAGGATAGTATTAATTAAATTATTTTATAAATATGAACTTAATATTAAAATTTAATTATAATATTCATATATACCATTTACTTTTCTTTCTTTTAGTTCATTATGAAAGTGGAATTATCATTCATTCGTATATATGACCTACCATCTCTATGAAATGTCTATTTTATTTCCTATATACAATTTTTATGGACTATTCTAAATTAATATTTTTTAAATATATATGATATTTAAATACACGTTTCTATTATATAGATAATTAAATCATGATTTATATAAGAGGATCAAAATAGTACTAGTCAAAACATAATTGAAAACGAAGGCAATTACACCATGAAATGATGAAATAGATGAAAATGATGAATTATTATTAATAAACGAATTATAATGTTTTATAAACGAACTATATATGACATAATATATATTAATATGGTTATATTTTATGTAAATAATATTTTTAAAAACCTTTTAAATTATTTTAGATATAGTTAAACCAAAAGGGTGTGTAAGTTAAGGATTTCATCTCATTAAACATACCATTTATACTTATTTGTTATTTTGAATCAATTAACCTTAATGTTGTGTATATAATAAAACATTTTAATTTAATATAATTATTGAGAAATATTTCATGGTATTCCATATTTCAAAATGAATTATCTCATCCAATTTGTATGATAGGAAAATTATCAAGTTGTTAAAGTTATATTTCTAACCTCACATTCTTATTTAATTTTTATCATTCTCTAGAAATAATCACATACTTATGACCATTTTCCATTAGAAATCACATGTTTTTATGTTATATATACTATTATGTGAGGGGTATAATGTTTTCCTAAGTTATATAAAAATTTTACGAAAGGTGTCTACATTGGGGAAATATTGAAAAATCTTTATCTTTTACTCAATACAGATATTTGATAGGGAAATAATTTCTTGAATTAAATATCTTATTCGATATATGTGGAATGATTTTTAAATGTATGATATTGGTGGGTCCCTGTTATATATATCCCCTTGATGCTTGAGACCTCTCATGAGAATAATTATTTGGACAATGAGATGTTTTTTTACCAGTTATGTTATAAACCCTCTTTTGAAATGTCTTGACATTAAAGGTACAATGTGCCTAGAAATCTTAAAATCCCATAATTAAGCATAAACTTAATTTTTATTTAGTTTTTATTTATCCATGATATTTTCTATTTTAAAATATTTATTAATGCATTTTATTCTAATTATATTGATTAAATATAATATGTTTTAATTACATAGCTTGTCATATTGTTTTTTGTTATATAGGTATATAAATTGATTTTTTCATAGTTATTTACCTTTCCATTTTGATTATGGTAATTGAAAATTTATTACTTCAATTTTACCTTATATTTATTGAGAATATGAGGTCAAACATATTTTTTTTAAATTCCTTGTTGTATGATGAATAATTCTTGTAATGAGATTCAAGGATTATGAGATTTTACATTTCTTTTGTTTTATTTTTTATTCCAAATGTAAAATTTGTTTCATATATGTAATATCCTTTTGAAAAACTACTTAATAAATTTTTCCTTTGGGATTAGAATATCTATAATCATGATAATGTAATAAGATAAGGCATCAGCTTCAAGTATCTAGGTTGGTATGTTACATGAGCCTTTAAAAATACAAGAATTATTTTTTGTTTATGATGCAAATTTATGTCTAATTCTAATGTTATGTTCTCATGGATCATGTTCTATGATTATATTATAATTCATATTATATATACTATGAGTCTTTATTCAATTATTTATGATTAATATATTGGATATTCATTTATGACTATGAAATGTTAAACTCGTTTTCTCATAACATTATGTTCTTGTTATAATCATGTGATCATAATTATTTGAAATTTTTACCCTTACCATAAATATGGGATCACTAATTAATTTTTCTTCCTTTAATAAAGTTATGAATAATGGTTTATAGAAAAATATGTCTATGAAGGGTACTAGTTGTGAATATAAAAATGGCAGACTCTTAGAAAATAGTTTTCATTTGTCTATGTTTATAAAGTCACTATATCGGTATAGTTATGGAATGGATCAATATGTAATGTAATGAATATTAATAATGAAAGATGTCATATCTATATATGAAATTTATGTTTTACCCTAATAATCATCTATTATACACCTAATGACATTTATTACATGTATGGTATTCATATTTCATATGGTTTATCATAAATATACATATGT
The DNA here is from genome assembly GCA_963277665.1 of Viscum album. NCBI lineage: Eukaryota > Viridiplantae > Streptophyta > Magnoliopsida > Santalales > Viscaceae > Viscum > Viscum album. The sequence continues at coordinate 1,480,016,733 of OY728142.1, read as the reverse complement.
TATGGTATTAAAAATTTCATTGTAAGATATTTATTTCACGTGGTTATGAACAAATTGATAACCAAATGAAATGGGATGTATGTGTCAATATTATTTTAATATAGATTTTCAATGTTTAACATTAAATTGAGATAAATTGTATAGTCATTATCTAATACACCCCTTTTATTTTCTTATCCAACTTTTATTTTTGAAATTTTTAGGTAATAGATTTATTTTGCTCAAATTGGAAATAAAGTTATAATGAAAATGTTTTTAATAATTATAAACATTATTTCAGATTTGGTTTGGAATATTTTTCTCTCATATTTCTGTTTTCATTAAAAAAATTCACAAATGTATTTAATATATTAAAATGATTGTTGAAATTCATTTTTACACATCATTTTCATTATATAAAAAATTCAATAAAAATATTATTTTCATTACTCAAATAATATTCATTGAAATTATAGTTAAAAGGAGAAATAATCATTGTTTAAATATACAGAGCTTGAGAAAAATAATCCATCATTTCAATTCAATATTTTGTAATGTCTATCTACATGATTAAAATTTAATTTCCACAAAAATAATAATGTTTTAGGATTTTTTGTTTTTAAATATATGAATTCAAAGTGAAAATTTTATTCTCCTCATATAATTTTTCAATGATATTTTAAATGAATTGTTCATCTATGATAAGATTAGTTTTTTATGATTTAATGGGAATATGATCCAATGATACAAATATTATTATTTTATTGCGTGGTTAATGATAATTATGATGATATATTGATGAAACTAATATATTTTCAAAGTATTATGCTATAATGAAATGGTAAATGATTATTAAAGTATAAAACATTATATAGGTCATCAAATGATGATAGTATGAATATTTTGTGATATTCAGGAACACATATGAAGTATTTTCATTATGTGATAGATGGTACAATAATTATATATCCCTAAAATTAATTGTGTAATGATATATATCTATTGAGAAAATAATGGGAATAATGGTAAGTGACCCTAGCTTAGTATGAAAATGTTTCCACAATGATAGTATTGGTAGTTAACCTTTAGTATGGAAATAATATATTGGGTAATGATCATAATCCAATATGATAATGTTGGATGTGTTGACAGAATATAGAAAGGTTTTCCTATAATTATATGTATGAAAATTACCTATTTATTATGTTATGAAATGATGTCATGAATCATGATATATGATTGATGATTCTGTAATATTATGTTAAATGAATTTTGTTTGAAAACCCCTTACAATGTGATTCATGATTAAAAATACATGACTAATTAGTTATGTTATTTTTAAGTCATGACGGTGTTCTCATAACCTTATGGTTGTTTAATATATGAATATAATTATGTGTTGATATCTCATATGTTTCCTATAACTGTACATATTTGATCTCCCATTAATATTTATTATTTTCCCTAATATAAGAAGGAATTTTTTATTTAGGTAATATCTAATAAGTTTATTATATCAGATGATCCATGTGGTCTATGTTTAAGAACATTAATTAAATTAGATGATTATGAATCTGTCCACAATGACTCAAAATCCTTTAATGTTCCGGAATATATCATAATGTTGTGTATGAAAATTTGAATCAAATGATGTTATATCTATTTGGGTAATGTTTTATTCATGTTATATACCAAAAACCTGGGCTTTGAATCATGATCCCTTATCTTAAAAAACATGAAATTTGATATAATTTTATTATGATTAGGATGATTATTGTTTTCTTTGCCTACCACTTTGTTTTTCCCAAATTTTTTACTATGATTCTCATTATGTATTTCTTCCTCCCTCCTCATTCCCCCACTCAAACCCCTTTTACCAGGTTTGGTCTGTTGGCTTTTTTAGTGGGAACAAACATTTTTTCATCCTTTATCCAAATTTTATACATTTTATCATCTAAAAATGGTTTTTATGATGTTACAAGATAATTATTTTATGATGATTCCACTAGTTCATGGTGTAAAAATCATGATGTATATTTTTTTCAGGATATTGATATTTGAAATTGATGAATAATGAATTAACATGATTGATAAATAAATTTCTTGGGATATATCATTAAATGGATTTACATTAGTTTTTTATTTAATTAGAATAAATTAATAAATAATTCAGTGTATTTTAATTTTTAGGTGTCTCATTCCAATGATAGAAGGGAATAATAGACTATCAACATGTCATTGGCTATAGTTTTTGTAATGTAGGTCTACAGAGTGTGTTTTTAAGGGGATATTCTATAATGTATTATGATAGTTAATTAAATATTAATTATACCTTTTTTATCAATTATATTTTTTTGAAATAAGATATATACCTTGAATCTAGTTAATGCTTGGAAGGATTAGATGGATTTTAGAGTGATTTTCATAATGGAGGAAACATAAATATAAAGGACATTATTTTATATAATATATAACTATTATTATTTTTATTTATGTTTATCAACGATAGAATGATTATATATTCTGATTATTGTCATACTTAAATATTAATTATTTTTTTATTAAACATTAATTCATTCCAGAAGTATAATCATGTATTCCATAATGGTTTACTATCTTTGTAGACTAGAAACACAATATTTTTATTTAATTAAAGATATTTAAACTGAAAAATATATATCATGAAATTTAGTAATCATTATATTGATTACCTAAATAAACTATTTTCTATAGGATAGGGCATGGAATAATATGAAATATTATGATCAAATTATGAACAATAAAAAACATGGGAAATACAAAACTATTATCGTATAAAAAGATGATAAGAATTAAGGTGTGAGATCATGAATATAACACAAAAATTTCATACCAAATCTATCATGGATCATAAACATATTTTATGGAATTAAAAATCATTTCAAAAGACATGAATCATAAGAATGAAAAATTATCATAAATAAATCATGGGAAATACGTTCCATTCATATATGTGTAGCACCATCAAATGTGTTGAAACCATTTCATATTAAAATTATAACTAATGAGAGACTAAAATAATAATGGATACTAATTAAAATTCATCAGATGTTTCTTATATTTTATCAATCACAACCTTTTATTTCCAATTGCTGATCAAGCACACCGACTAGTTTCCTTGAGTGGGTAAATAAAGTTGATGTGATTCCCATAGTTAACTAAGGAGATATGAAACATTATCCAATTAATTAAAGGTATATATAATTATTTCCCCACACTCAACATAATGAAAAACATACATATAGGTTCTAAAAGGTAAAAAAATATCAATCATATCATCAATTCATAAGCCATGGAAAAGAAATGGTTTTTAAAAACATATCGTAATAATATTAAACAAAATAATTATATAATATGGATGTTACAATATGATAATATCATTGATAAAACATAATTTACATCAATGGATGTTTTCATATATGAAAAAATCCATTAAATTATTCATTGGAATATTTCTTATAGAAAATAACAACTTGACATTGAAATAATTTCTTAAAATATAAAAAGTATTAAAATATTGGAGAAAATTATTTCTCTCAAAATAACTAAAAAAAGATAAATTATTCTTCAAATAACTATGCTTTCAAGATGTTATGATTTCCATATATTCCAGATATTCTAAAAGAAAATATTTCTTTCACGCATTCGTAAAAAATAAAACATGGGCCATGTTTAGGAAAAAATATTCATTTGAAAATAATTTTGTAAATATTTAGTAACGGGTAATAATGAATTAAAATCATCATAGTTTAATATTAAAATAATTTATTATTACATTTTTTGAAAAATAGATATGAAAGAAAAAATATTTTCAACCAAATATCAGAAAATGATTATTTTTCTTGAAAACATTATTTCAATATACTCATTTCATGAAGTGATGTAAATGGAAAAAATGGATTCATTAGATAAAAATAATAGATAAAAATATAAGGGTATTGTTATATATGCATCATATAATTTCTTCATTTGAAATTCAATCATAATCAATCAAGATCAAAAATGGATAGATACATAAGTTCATTACCTCAAGATAGAATATAATTCTTAAATTTCATAACCCCATCTACTATAAATAAAATTTTATTATAAATTTATTATGGGAGACTAAGCTTATATATAATAACATTTATAATTTACATATGACATATAATCACTCATTTATTAAAAATTAGTTATTAAAATCACTATTCATGGGGATAACTATTTCATTTTTCCAGCATGATTTAGTTCGATAGTCCCAATACATGTTCAATTGTCATGGTCAAATAGTGTAGAAAGTTTTTTTCATGATATAAATATAATATATATTCATTATATATATAAATATTTTTAACCATTTAAGATAGTGAAATAAAATGAGTTAAACTGTACATGGAGACAGTTAGCCCTATATGTCCATGAACATCATTTCTAATTTTATATGGATAGAACAAAAGAATGGAAAATAATAATTAAATCTTAAAAAAATTATATTTCAAAAATATCCTAAAATTTTATTACATTTTTCATTTTTACCATTCATGTGAAATAGAGCTGTGTAATAAATTACATCGCATCTTGGATGTGGTATTCCACATGCTTGCCCCAGCGATATAATCATAATCTAGTAGATTAGAATGCAAGAAGTTAGATGTGATATTATATTAATTAATTAATTAACAGGTCATATATAATGTATATAATTGTTTTTCCATCATTATACTGGTTAACAAATAATGGAGATGAAAAATTATTTGTATCCCAACATGGAGATGATACAATGTTTATACATAGGAATGATAATTTAACATCAGGATTGTTGAGAAAGAGGGTGGATATGGTGGTTTAATAATAATAACTAAATTTAAGTATACTGAGGTAGATAAACTAATTATCCTATGATAAATACCAAATATTTATTTTATTTTAAATAACATGAAAAAAATTAAAAAACATGATCAGTTAAGGCGATTGCCTCTTCCTTAAAATAATTCTATTGGATCTCCTCTTAATGACTTTAGGGTTGGTATTTTGGGGAGATATGACTCTTTACAATTTTTCTAGGGATTTTTTATAAGATAATTGGATTGGTTTAGGGTTAGTTTTATCTATAAGGAAAAATATGATGTAAATAAGATAATTTGAGGGTGTCCTTTTATAAGAGAGGGAGATGTCACACATTGAATTTATTAAAAAACAAAATATAATAAATACAGTATCAATGAAAATGCATCAAAATGTCTAATAATTTTAATAAAAAGAATATATAGTATAAATAACATCATATAATGAAAATTATAATAGTTTTTTGGTATTATTATAAACCTTATCATTTTGATTGACCACTTTGATATTCATTTTTCGCCTTAGTCATGTTAATAACTATTTAAATTTTAAATGGATAATAATGTTATAATAAATATAAAAATGACATGTAAATTGTGTAATGTTGATATTTTCACCCATATTACATTCACATTTCCAATTATAATGTTTTTATGAATATTAATCATTTAATAAATTGTTATTTATTCTAAAATATCATTAATAACAATTTTGGAACTATTAATTTAGTTTGACTTTAATGACATGAAGATAATGATATAATTCAAATATAATCATTTTCCATAACATAATTTGGTCATTTGTACCTGAAAAATTCTTAGATTATCATAACTCAGTCAAATTATATTATTCTTAATATTTTTAGAATCATTTTTAATAGATGAAATACCACATCCGGATTGAAAATTTATATAAGGTAGTTATATAGTATGAAAATAATTTGAAGAAAAAAATTAATATCATGAAAATAATTCCATTTTGAGGAAAATTAAAATTGAAACATGTTTATAACATTATTTTGTATCGATGTGAACACATATGTTATATTTAAAATTATGAAACAATAATATTGAAATTTTATTTTCTTAAAATAATATGATGGAAATAATTAATTAAATTTGAAAACAGGTGGCCATATATTCCTAAATTGGGTGGTAATGGATTAAATCTTCTAATTTTTTACGATAATTTTATTTTGTATGTAAATTTCAACTCCAAATCACAATGATCAAACATATTTCACTCATTTTACCCTTTCTGATGAGACAAAAATTTACAATGATTAAAATAGATAATGTAAAAAAGGAAACTATTTACTTAGTTTTAACCATATGATTCATAATATTCAATATATTACTATAATACAATTTGTGTAATTTAAATATATATAATTCTAAACAACTGATCAAAATGTAATAAAAATTATATTTTATAAAATTAAATTTTAATTCATAAAAATGAAATTTATTCTTATCAAACTACTAGAAAAAAATTAGTAGATGAATAATTAAATAAATTTTTTATATAAAATATATTAATTACATTAGAATTATTAAGAAATATTTATCATTTTATTTTATTAAGATAATGAAACAATGTGCATATCAAATTAGTTTTTTCACAGAAAACATATCTTTTATTTTCAAAAAATTTCTAATATAACTTTTAAATAAATTATAACTAATGATTACATTTTTATACATGTATAAACATAAATTTTAACTAATTTAGATAGTCTAATTCATACCCACCAATAAAATATCTACGAAACATTGATAACATTAAATTATAATTTTCTATTTTTATATAGTGCTACTTTAAAACTAGGTGATGTGTACCAGAAACCAACAAAACATCATTTTTTCTAAAGATTCTATAAAATCTCTATGTGTTACATTCTAACCCACATTAAAATAATTTCTACTGAGGAATTTGTTTATTTATATTCAAAAAATTATGACATATCTATTTAATTTCATACTAAAGTTCTCTAATAGCTTATTTGAATTTATGATTCCACCTAAGAAAATTAACAATGTCAGTATTCTGTTTCTATAGAATGTTATATATATAATCCCTAAATTATTCTCATTATTTTTTTAATATTAAATGTCATTCTGCAGTGGTATTACCTTTGATATCAGTACTAATAATGATCCATTTATATACATTATCAAGATGGATATATAGAATACATCAGGAACGTAATAAAGGATCAGTGAAAGAACCATGAGATAATATACCATTCCTTATTGATCACGGACCAAAAGGGGATAATATAACTAGGTCTGAAAATCATTTTTTTAGTTATCATAACCTTATTCTAATTATAATATAATAGAAATACTATAATTCCCCATGCCCGAGCCACCATACTCATCAAAATATAAATTTTGTGTATTTCTTTTAAAAGAAACTCAAATAATGCAAAAAAATTATTACATACTATGAACTTTTAACTATCTAGGTCATGGTGAATTTGATACATGAATTTAATCCAAAAAAATAAATGAAAACTCTTCTCCCACTCTACCCTTTAGTCTAAGTGGATGCCACTAAAAACTCTGAAAAACCAATAGAATGTAATTAAAAATAAAGGTTGATCATTAAATTTCCTATTAAGGGGATTAAAAATATTTGATAAATCTATTTTTTAAAATATTATTTTGAAAATATTGTCATGATAATATATTTAGAGATATCCTTTGGATACTTCATTTTAAATTAATTAATCCTTAAAATTATAAGTGCATTTATTTGGAAATTAGTTACCCTCAAAATCACTTTAATCAAAATCTATTTATTTAAAAAAATATAAAACCACCTTTTTAAAAAAAAAAATAAGACTCAACATGATTCATGGAATGTTTCTTGTGCATACCCACAGTCCTGATTGATGTGTTCTCTCCACACTCTATATCATGTTTACCATGTTCCAGTGTCATTTTGTAAAATCCATTTCGTCTTTCCTTACTTATAAGAATTTTTTCCAAAAGAGTTTTTACTTTAAAAAAGCATTAAATGATCATACACTTGTATTTCTATTTAAAAGTTTAAATAAAAATATTCATTGAAAATATCTTAATGGGATTGGAAAATCCAATTTTCATAACTTTACATATATTTATAGATAGTTAATTTGTTCCATGTACATAGGTTCTCATTCATAATCTCATAAGGATTCCATTAATGAAGGTTGTACAGATAAATGAGAAATTCATTCAATGCATGAGCTTACAAGTACATGAATATATATATATATATATACATATTAATAATGAGTAAATTTTTGTGTATAATTTTTGATAGATGGAAAAAGTAAATATTTACAATGTACATTCATTTCATAGAATTATAGATATTCCTAGCCATTATGTTTTTTAAATTAATAATTACCAATAATTTATTCTTGGATTTTATAGAAATCATATGCGCTTGATTAGTGAATATATCATATGGATGATATATAAATTTAATACTATAGTAATAATTTTATAATTCTTTAGTATGTGATGTACATAATTCAATAACAAATTCATATTTAAACACATAATAATACAACATGTAATCTATAATACATGTAATAAAATGGTATCTAGAATAAACATTGATATATTGAAATATCTACAACAATATATTTACTAAAAAAATAATTTGATAAAAAAAAATATACCGATGAGTTAAAAAATTAAATAATATTTAAAAATTATTCATTTCAATTCTAATCTATGTATTAAAAATATATACTCTCTCAATCAATATAGGTTAGGATAATAATTTAATTTATATATACATATAATTTATAATTCTAACTAATCATAATAGAATTAATTACAACATGTAAAATAAATTTGAAAATAGATCTCTTACATAATCATACCTAGTTGGGTAGAAATACACACACACACAAATATATATATATATATATATTCATAAAATAGGAATTTGAATAAAAATTTTAGAAAAAACTCCCCTTAGGTCAGATTTTCAAAAAAAACCTAAATAATATAAACAAAATTATCCCTTACCTAAAATATACCTACCATACTGGCCAAGATCACATCACACTAAAATAGAACTAATGCAGTGTGAAAAAAAATAAGTTGGTGGAAATTCACTTCTATTTATATCCTTAAAAAGACTCAATTCACATATATATTCATGCATGCAGTTAAAGTTGTGAATAATGATGGAGACAAAGAAGTAATACTATCACCCAAAATTAATATAAATTATATAAAATGGTGGTAAAATGTACATATATGGAATGATGGATATTTTCATCAATAATGAACAAAGACAAGGACAAGCTTGTAAAGAAATCCAGAACACTGATTTAGGAAGAAAATATAACAATTCATTCAATCACATAATGGAAATAAGAAAATGATGACATATTCAAAATAAAAATAAAACTAGAGTTTGGTGATTAAAAGTTATTGGTCCAACACCAATATAGTCTTTGTTAATAAATCAAATAGGATTAACAAAAATTATGCAACAACAAATATATAACTAAAATGATTAAGAAAACTAATAAAAAGATATTCTGACCTAAAAAAGAGCATCTTCCCTAAAATAGTTCTGGAACACTAAATAGCATAGATTCCCCTCATCGGCTCTCAGATCTTCATCATAAGAAGAGAACCGTAAATCTCTATTGAAACCCCTTGAAATTGTGCTCGGTTTGATTCAAACCTTGAACCCCCATCAACTCGGTGCGATGAAAAAGGACTATATAATTCAACACTGGAAAGTGAGGCCCCATACGGATTTCAACTTGACTGCTCGAGCTATCTCACTCAAAAAACCTGCTACACAGACCCTCTGGTCTAACCCATGAGGGAACCCTTCTTCTTATGATGCTCTACATATAAATCACAGACCCACCTCCCAAAAACCCGATTTTCATTTTTTCCTTTTTTTAATGAAATATTACTATTAATTTTTGTTATATATATAAATGAAATATGTATTAAATTATATATAAATTCCGTTTAAAGAATAAAAATTTTATAATAATAATTTAACCATTGAAAACTTATATATATATATATATATCATATCATTTAGACAATAAATTATATAAAACTAACCTAATTATTTTTATTTAATGTCATTTGAAAATCATTAAAATAATCATAATTTATAAATAATTAAAACATTATAATCTTATATAATATAAAATATGATAATAAAATTTTAATATTAAATAGTTATATTATATAATAATACAATTATATACATTTATAATTTCAAAAAAAATCATGAATTTCAAAAAAAAATGTTCTCTTTAAATAAATTTTATTATTAAAAAATTTATTTTATTTAAATATTATTATTATATTTATAATTATTATTTTTTTCATATATTTAAATTGTTAACATTTTTAAAAAAGCATAAAAGAAAATATTTTATTAATTTAAAATTATGATAATAATAGGGTTATCATAATTTATTTATAATTTCATTTATTAATGATAATAATTATTTTCTTGAAACTTGGGGTGTTATATTTTTCCCCCTTAAAATAATTACACCCTCACAATTCATTCAACATGCTAAAATAATTATGAATTTCTATCTTAATAATTAAGAAATCTAGGACTGATAGATTTTTGAACTCAACTACATCTACACTCTAAAGTTAACAAGACCATGGCTCTAATAATAATTATATTCCCTTGATCCTGAGCCACTAAACATATCACATTATAAATGTTGTGTAATTTTTTATAAAAAAAACTGAAATAATGAACAACATTTATTATATACCACCAACTTTTACTGGTCATGGTTTTGGAGAATTAGAAACATGATTTTATTCCAAAAAAAAATTAAATAAAATAATACACACACACTACTCCTTAATCCAAGAGTACGCCACTAGAAAAAAAATTAGACCCATAGTAAGTAATTAAAAATTTTGGGTGAGCATTAAATCTCCCAGTAAGGGGTTTAAAATCATTGATAAATCATTTTTAAAGAATATTCTATTGAAAATTTTATCATGAAAATATATTTATAGATATCCTTTGAAAACATAATTTGGAATTAATTACTCTTTCAAATTAGTAGCGCATGGCTTTGTAAATTAGTTACACTAAAAATCTCTTTAACAATATAGTAGTGTTTTTTGAAAAATATTATGCATGCACCTGAAAAAAAAACATAAGTGGCCACATGATGCATGGAAGGTTGTTTGGGCCTACCTTCTTTCCTAAAATATGAGTTCACTCCCTACTCCCTATCATGTTTACAATGTTAATGTGCCAATTTATAAAAACCTTTGTTACATCCCTTATATATAAGTACATTTGATACTAAAGTTTATACTTTAAAACAAGCATTAAATGATCATACACTTGTATTTGTATATAAATGTATAAATAAAAATATTCTTGAAAGTAACTTAATGGAATTGGAACATCCAATTCACTTGACATTATATATTTTCATGGATGGTTAATTTGTTCCATGTGCATAGATTATCATTCATTATCTCATAATGATTTTAATTGCTAAGGTTTTACTGATAAATGAGAAATCCTTTCAATGCATGGTATTACTTGTACATGAATTAATATATACATATATATAATAATAATTTTTATATTATCATGTATAATCATTGATATACGTCCAAATTCGGGACTAATAATTGACATGCATTTCAAAAAATATTAGATATTTCTATCCATTAATTTTTTAAGTAATAATTATGGATAATTTAATCATGAATAGTTTAAAAATCATATGATCTGGATTATTGAATATAACATATGTATGACTTATAAATATAATACTATAAAAAATATGGATTAATTATTTAATATGTGACGTACATAATTTTAAATCAAATTTATATTTAAACACATAATTATTCACCATTGAATTTAAATTACATGTAATTAATTCATGTCTAAAAAAACATCGATAAGTTTTAATATCTGATATTGCAGATTAATTAAAAACATAATTTGTTAAGGAATATTTTAAACATGAATAAAAATATTAATTAATATTTAAAAATAATTCATTTAAATTATAATCTAAATACTTAAAAAACAATCTCTCATTATTTTTAGGTTATGAAAATAAATAAAGTTAGATATATATATATATATATAATTTTTAATTCTAACTCAAACTGGATGATTGTATTAAACCATTATAAAATATGTTTGAAGATAAATCCCTTTAATAATGATACCTATTTGGTTAGAAAAACATATATATATATATATATATATATTCATAAAATGTAAATTTTCAATAATAATTTCAAATGAATAACTCCACTTACATGAGATTTTAAAAACATAAATCATATATCATATATAAATAATTATCCCTTGGCTAAAATAGAACCAGTGTATTGGATAAGATCTAGATGTACCAAAATAGAAACAAGGAAGAGTGTGAAAAAAACTCAAGAATATGGTTGAAAGGCACTGCTACTTATAACCATAAAAGTCTCAATTCACAGATATATTCAAGCTTATAGTGCATGTTCTGAACGCTGATGTAGAAAATTTAGTTAAACTATAAAATAAATTGATAGAAATTATATAAAATGTTGATAAAAGGTAAATTTGTTGACTGGTTGATATTTCCAGCTATAAAAGAAAAATAAAAGATTTATCTTGTGAATCAAGATGGAACACTAATATTGACAACAAAAATAACAACTCATTAAATCACAGAATGTGAATAGGAAAACTTTGATAGATTCAATATAAAAATACTTCTAGAGACAATTGATTCATGTATAGTGTTCTAAAACCAAATAAGTTGATGTTCCTAAATCAAATATGTTCAAAAAAATTATTCATTGAATAATATATAATCAGATTGATGAAGAAAACAAATCTAAAGAGATTCCAATCTAAAAAAGAGAACAAATACCTCAAACATGGTATGGAACCCTAATTAGAACAACTTCCCTTTACTGGTGCTTGGATATCCATCGTATATAGAGAACCCTAAATCATGGTCGAAACCCCTCAAGATCGATCTATGCTCAATTTTAACCTTGAACTCTTATTATATTGTTGTGACGATGACGGACCACAGACTTCAACACTAGCAAGCACGGCCTCTTGTAGAACATAGCTTGACTAATCGAGCTATCTCGCAGAGAAAACATGCTGCACATACCCTATTTTCTCACCCATAAAGGAACCCTACTTCTAATGCTGCTCTGCTCATGACTGGCGAACCAGCCTCCAATAAACCAGATTTTCCTTTTTTTCTTTTTTTATCAAATATTTTTATTATATATATATATATAAAATCATTATAATTACAAAACAAAATATTTTAAATAATAATAATCTTATAATAATAATTTAATCATTAAAAGCTGATATATATATAAATAACATCCTTTGAAAATTAAATTTTATACTACTGACATAATTATATTTTTTAATGTCTTTTTTAAATAATTAAAATTATCATAATTTATATATCTTTATGAAATTATAATGTGATTCAAAATGACATATAATGATAAAATTTTGAAATTATTTAGTTATATTATATAATAATTAAATTTTGTACATTTATAATTTCAATAAAAATCATGATTTTATAAAAAATATATTTTCTTATTAATTGAATTTATTTAGTAAAAATTATTTTATTAAAATCATATTAATATATTCATTATTATTATTTTGATTCATATATTTATATTGTTTACAATTTATAAAAAAACCTAAAATAATATATTTTATTATTTTAAAACCAATGATAACAATAGCGTTATATAATTTTTCAATAATTTAATTATTAGAAGAATAGTTATTTTATTGAAACACGGGGTATTACAAATTCCTTTTAACTATTTCCAAAATCAATACATCTCTGATGATTACCAACATAGTCTTTTAATTTACTCAGGGCTGCACTTATGCATAACTGGATAGCTTTGACATTCACTAACATTTCCTCATATATATTTTTGTACTAGTAGCTTTTATTCTCTAACTCCATCACTTCACATTTTACTTATACAGCTTCTAATAAAAAGAGCCTCATAAGTAGCCATATGAATGCTTGAGTAATCATTATTATTTTAGTAAAACAATACTGATAAAGTTTGTGGATCCAAACTACCTTTGAATTATAGTGAATAATAACTCAGTGTATCATCGACCGTTTGAGTGATTCACTAAAAATAACTATTCTTATGAGGATGATAATCAGTACTGAAACATAACATCATATCCAAATCCTGTGGAATAATGATTCATAACATTCTGGTAAACATTGGATCCCACTTTAATAAAATAAAATATTGTACCTCATTAAACCTTATATCTTCATAAATTTATATAATGTTAACCTAGTAAATATATCAATATTATCTAATGTAAATGAAGTGTAATGACATTGTATGGATGTCCTATACAACTCAAATATGTTTGTTCCATTTGGATGTCATTGGGAGGGAAGAAATGATTTCTATTTTACTATTTCCCACTTTTATTCATGTATCATTATTGGTTTTATAATCCCATTATATTTCCTTCTCTTAGCCTTGACATTATAACATAATAATAACTGAAATACATACTCTGAAATATCTGCCTTCTTGTTGTCCTTCCAAAAATACTCTTTCATATCTCTATAAATCTTCTTATTTCCCAAATTAATTTTGAATGATGAACTATGATCTTAAACCAAAATTTCTATCATAAATTCTACTATTGATGGGATACACACATGGTTCTTAAAACATATCAATCCACCACAAACAATGTTTTACATAGGAAATATTTTGTGCCATCTTCCATATATCAACATATTCCATAAACACCACTTTAATTTTGACATAAAAAAATTTTTGGGCCCTAGTTTTTGAAAAATAATATATCTCCCCTTCTTTCACACCCTCCATATCCATCTTATAAAATATATAAGATATTTTTTTATCCTCATAACATATAGTCTAGGTTGACACATTCAACTAATGGAATCTTATACGTTGTTCTCTTTCTCAAAATGGTAATGTATTGACCAGTCATAGTCTTTTACTTAATCCAACTATCTTCCTGATGATTTTGGTAATTTAACACATGTTTTTGTAGTTATAATTATAAATATTCTATCACTATAAAAATCTTTTAGAGATATAATCACAATACCATATTCGATGAATCATTAATGATCACAAACCCTTTACACTATAGGTTAATGTGAGTACCAGTGCACTGACCAACCTACTTTTTATCTCATTGAAATTCTATTCACATTCAAATTTCGTAAAGACCTTAAACCCAAACAGAATCATCCTAGTTAGTTGATACAATAGTCATTAGAAAACCGATAACCAAGAGTAAGTATTTTTCAGACTACCAAATAAAGGAACGGATTTTTATTACTATGGTTGGTCTATGCCATTGTTCATTAAATTTTTCTTTGAAGGACCCACTAAAATACCCTCAAATGACATTATATGACCCAAGAATTAAATATTTTGATTCTAAAATTCACACACCAGTAATTTTTCATTCATATTATCTTTTTTTAGGATCTTTAACAATATCATTAAATGATCTTCATTAAATACCTTAATATTTGAATATATAACATTATTATCTATAAAAAATACCAAAAATATTTCAATGTAAAATATATTGTCTGAATTTATTAAATCCATGAAATTATGAAGGGAATTAGAAAATCTAAATGGAATAACTATAAATTCATAATTCTTACACCTCTTATAAAAGTATATATTTGGTATATCCTCTTTAATAACCCTGAATTTCTTATTTTTAGAATGAAGGTAAATATTTGAAAACTATTTCTCTCTTTATAATTAATTGACAATATCATTGAGAAAAAGAAGAGGATAGTTATTCTTTATATTGAAATTTTTTATTCCCGACACTCAATGAGGTGATGCATTGAACAATTATTTATTTTGAAAATGAAAATAGGTTCACCCCATGGTGATGTAATATGTCATATGATCCACATATCAAGAATCTCATATAGTTTCATCTCTGATTACAATAAATAAATTTGGTTCATTCTTTTCGGATTATATGAAATAATTATAGCACTGCATGAGTATTCTATTGAAAAAACATCACTACTCAGAAGTAGTATGAAAAATAATTTTATAATGATATCATAAAAACTCCCATACAATATGAATAACCTCAATGTTGAGTTCTTCCTCAACCATTAGAAATTATTAACATTCCGGGATAGTAATTGAGACACAAAATATTTAATAAATTTCCATTAGATATTCATATTCATCTTTTCTCTAAAAAGGGATCATATGAAAAATTAAATTATGAAATCTGACTTCTCTTCCTATAAATTTATTATTATATCAACATAATGAAAACCAATCCATGACTATAATAATGGGAAATTCAATGATATGTAAAATATTATTATTGGAAGGGTTCATATTCCCATATTCACCGGTCTTATATCAACTAAATACTTTAGCAATGACTATCAAAAAATTAGTATTTTTCACCACTAACTCTATATAGAATCATTTATATATTAATTTGAAAACATTTTCAAATTCAATTGATATAAAAACATGGGTATAGGAAAAAAATATTTAGGAAATTAGTCATTCTTAATTGGATGATAAGTGTACCATTCACCATGTCATTTTTATAAACCCTTCTACTATAACAATATTTTGAGATTTTATATTCCCTTGATCTCAAGAGATTATATATATCGATCATCCTCATCATAATCATTCTAATTTTTGAACTGGTTGGAATACTCCTCATACTATATTAATTTAATTGAAATGGCTGCCTGGGTGGTGAAATATTTTGTTTTTCCAACCCCTATAATGAATTGATCATCCCATTTATCTCATCTTAAAATTGATGGGATTTATTATCAACCATTCCACATTTAAGTCTCCTCCTAGTCATATTCAAGAATTTCCATTACTTTTTATTCACACAATTATGGAATTTAGTTAATTATAATGTCTTTACATTGTGTGATTTATTCGAGTTTTCTTGATACCTGATCTTCTATTTCTTACCATACCCATGGGGATAGTGGGAATCTCCAGTTTTATATTATTCAAGGTTTTCACATCAAATTTTTTATTCATAGCTACTATATTATATTCTAGATGAATTTTTACTGAGAAAATTTTTTAATCCACCAAATATAAAAAAAAATATTTTATGACTAAAGGTTAAAACAAAATCATGCATCTAAAGCCTTATAGGGATTTCCACATATGTACAAATGGATTATCATTCTTTTTATTCTCCTCAATGAATTCCTTCACTATATTTATATATATAATATGATGGAATAAATTACTAAAAAACATCTTATTAAAAACATCATATTCCATAGAGTAAATTTCCTTATCTTGAATCATGTTCGGAAAATGATTCCACCATTACTCTGATTGGATATCGAAACAACATATGGCTTGGATAAACATTTATTATTCTAATAAATATAGAATAGAAAAAAAAATTCTCAATAGTTCTGATATATAATGTAACAAATATTGGATTTGAAGACCCACTAAAACAAGGTAGATGATACCTCATAAATGATTCAGTTGTTTATTGTTCCCTACATTGATCAATTTGATGCTTATTATCATTCAAGGCTGAATTATTCCATGCCTGCATAATAGAAAAATTATACAATCCATATCCCATATCATTTTGTGAATACATAGAAAATATTTTCATTTTCCATCACATTTTTTACGGTGAATATTTCTTGTTCTATATATTTACTTATTTTGAAAATAAAATTAGAAGAATCATACTCTAATAATCAGATTGAGCTATCAAAAAATAAATAAATATCATTCATATGATGTCTAAATAATGATAACTTCTTGATGATATATGATATGTTTGTTTTTATAGGCACTATATACACAATAATATTATTTAATGAATGATCCTAAAAATACAACATATATACCATCCAATTTTTTTAAAATTCAATATCATACCCTACATAAAAATTTATTCACAACTTAGGGAATTATAAAATAAGAAATGGTGAGTTATATACTATGTAAGGGTAAACATGGAAGTTATCAATCGATGATCATACAAAATAATAGAATAACAATAAAATTATAAAATCATGATTATTAAATTGAATTTTTTTACCAAATCTATCATGAATTTTTTACATCATCCATTTCATAAAAAATTACCATTTCAAAAGGAATGAATCATAATAGGGAAAACTCATCATAAATTAATAATGAACCATACATTCATGTCATAAATTTTCGGACCCATTATATGTATAAAATCCTTTTAATATATCTTGTATAAATACAAATACCATAAAATAAAACCATATCAGGCATTAGGAAATGTTTCCAATGTCATGATAGATTAGTCATAATCACCATTTTCCAATAGTGGATCAAGAATTTCGGCTTGTTTCGTAAAGTGGATCATACATATCGACTTGTTTCTCATAGTAGATCAAGTATATAGACTTCATTCACATACTTATCACCTATGATGTGAAATATTACCCAATTAATTGGATTGATATATACTTATAGTCAAACATATCCCATAATTAAAACCATACATATTTTATCCCAAAAAAATACAAAACATTCATCATGTCATCATAGAATAAAACATATAATATAAATGGGTTATATAAACATCAAATAATAATGATAATTAACTATATAGTTAAGGAATATGGATGATATTAGTGGTTTTTATCTATACTAACATATAATTAACATTAAATTATGAATTCATAGATGAAAATTCCTTTAAAAGTGTAACTAAATTTTTTTTGGAGGAATATATAGTTATTAGTTTGAAATAACATATTTAAAATCTAATATGTTTAAAAAATATTGTGGATTTAATTTTATATAAAATTAAATTTCAAAACATATAAATGAATCTTCAAATCATTATAATGACATGATGACCCAAAAATATTTTAATGTTGTGTATTAAAATGAAAATATTAATTTTCAACTTTTATAAATCATTTAAAAGCATATAATTTAGAAATAATAAAGAATGTTCCATTGAAAAACATTTAATAAAAATTAAAGCATGCATAAAAATAATATATAATAGACATATAGTAATATTTAAAACTTTTTTCTAGAATTTTTAGAAACCAAGTATATGAGAGAAAAATGACTTTTGACTAAAGTGAGAGAAAAAAGAATTCTTAAAAAAACACATTCTTTTGAAATCATGAGTATATAATATTATGAAAGTGGAATGGAAAATTTATTATATATAAATAACTAGAGGTTTTCAAAATAAAATGGATTTACATTTTAAGAATAACATAATTTACTCAATAGAAATTCAATCATAAACAATGATGATTTATAATTGGATTGAAACATATATCCATACCTCAAGTCTTAGAATTTCATTATACATGTTAGAAACTACTATATAAATAATATATTTATTAAAAATATTTTAAACCCCATTCTTATATCTATAAAAATATTCTTACATAGTTTTGACATATAATAATCCATGTGTTAATATTTTTTTTATTAAAATAATTGTCCATTGTTATAATTGATTTATTTTTTGGCATGTTTTTTTGGGTTCTAATTACATAACAATGAACATGGTCGAATAATCTAAAGAATTTATATAATTTTATAAATATCGTATATATTCATTAAATTTATATTTATATTCATCCATAAAAGGTAGATAAATATAATGACCTATATGTTTTATAGAGATGGTGGGGCGAACATAATCAAGAAAACTATTTCTATTTTTCAGTGGATCGAACTAAATATGTGTAAATAATAATTCATTTTTGTAAAATTATTAATATAATATATATATATATTAAAAAATAATCCAATAAAACTGAATTACAGTCTAGAAAAATGGAAATAAAGAACTAATAACATATGTTCATTGAGGTGATATCCCACACATATGCATGAGGAACATTATTTTTCCTAAAATATTTGATGGTGATATGGTAGAAGTGATATTTTAAATATATAAGTGAAATTATGTCATATATTTCATATATTAACATTATAAAAATTATAATATCTATCAATAATGTATGGTGATGTAAATTTCATTCTATCACTATATGGACATGGTATTTAGTACATATGCATGAGTGATAATTTCATATCTAATTTAATTTGAAGGATGGTGGATAATGGTGGATAAAAAATAATAATAACATTTAAATATTTTTTATTAAATTAATCTATTATTTTATGATAAATACTATATACATAGAGGTGGTAAAATAATTAGGGAAAAAATAAAGTGAAATGTTAAGGTTGTTTCCTCTTCATTAGAATAATTTCATTGGATCACCCTTAAATAAGATAATTTTTTCGTGGAGAACAAACTTCTAAGACATATGTAAAAAAAATTAATATAATTGTCTGATTTTGTAATCGTTATAAGGCTCAAATTAGAGTAAATAAGATAATTTAGCGTTAACTTTTTATAAAAGTGTGATGGGAAAAAAATTATAAATTCATAATAGAATAAATTATAATAAATTAATAATATCAACAAAAATTAATTTGGTAATTAATTTGAAGAAAATGAGTAAAATTCATAAATAAAATCCAAAAATGAATTTTATAACAGTTTAAGGACATTTTAATATATATTTTTTATTAGCATGTTCATTTGTTAATATTGATCTTAAATGTTGTAACAAATATTTCAATTTTTAAGTATTGTGAATATTATACTAAATTTAAAATTTACATATAAATGAACAATGGTTGAAAATTTAATCCATGTTGATAAATTTTTCTCAAGATAATATTTTTTTTAATGATAAATTATTTAATAGAATTTTATATTCTATAAAATAAAAATAATTTCGATTTTATAATATTAAATTAAATTTATTTTAAATAATCCATGAATTAGATTTAAATCTATTTTGTTAAAAATTACAAATTTGTCATATGTTTCAAACTTTTTTTTAGAAATATAACTCACTCAAATTAAAGTATTTTAAATATTTATTATAAGGATTATTTATTTTCTTATTAACTAAACAAATAATGAGCTATTGTTGAGTAAGTATTTAATTTAATTATATAATTTGTAAAAAATATAAATAAATTTCAAATATGAAAAATTTTAATTATTATCAAAATAAAAATTAATATTCTTTTAGAAAATAATTGGCACTTTATGTTAACATATAATACATATTTAAATGTAACATAGTGAAAATTTGTAATTTTTTATTACTAATTTATTATAAAGGACATATTCAAAGAAATATGGAATCATGTGGAAATTTATCTTATTTTATATCTACATATATGAACTATAGTAATATAATTTGATATATTATAGTGTTCAATAAATATTAATTTCTTATACCACTATTTTAAACCTTTTTACCTGTCTTAGACATACTTAGTTGATCGAAATCTACTATGATTTCTAATCTTGAAGACATAAAATAAATGGGTCATATTTACCAATTTTTCCCCTTCCCATGATGGAATTAATTTTTCAATACTAAATTTCTATATATATCATAAATTAAATTTTTACGTAAGTGAGAAAAAATGGAAGCAAACGGTTCTTTAGAAAAATATATTTTTAAGCCTAAAAATATTATTATTATCCCATTCATAGATAAAAATAATTGATGAAACCCAAAAAAAATATAATATAAAATATATTAATTTCAATAAAACCATTAACTAATAATGATCAATTTAATGTATAATTAACAAAACACATTGTGCACCTAAAAACTATTTTCCTGTTATACATCACATTTTTCTTTCAATTAAATTTTAGTTGAATTTCTAGTTAATTGATAAACAATTATTTCATTTTATTCATTTGAATAAAATAATTTTTCATTGTTTGTTTCCTATTATTAATACCATAAATCCAATGGCTAGACAGTAAATGTGTTTTTAAATAATATTATTATAATAGTATATCATAGTTTTTTATAAACTCATTGGTGTGTGTAATAAGAACAATAGTTTACTTTAAAATACTTTAGAAATCACATTTCATTACATCTGTAGGTGTTACAATGGTAATTTTAGTTTACAAAAAAATTATATGAACTATGAAAATACTATTTTGATGAATTGGTTAGCATATAGTCTCCAAAACATTCAATTACTTTTCTATTGTGTGTCTTTTGTCAGCATATTTCCTTGTAAAGAGTTTCGCAAGGGAAATCTTTCCATTTAAATAATAAGTGGCTGATTGTTGTTAGTTGAAATTTTTATGATTACTATATATTGTAGGCTTCATTTCATATGTCTACATTGGAATACATTATGTCATTTGGCCTTAGGTGATGTTTGAGACAAATGTATTTCTTATGAGTTGTTAAGAGAAGAATATTGATAGTCGATTGAAGTCTGGGTCTTTAATGTGGGATTAATAATTTATTTAGGGATTAGTTTTCTATGTAGACATGTATTCTCTTATCGTTGATTTCATATGGGTACAATTTGGGAGGGATATAATAGGGACTGACATATGGGTTATAGAAATAGAATGTGACATTATACTGGGGTGGGTTGGTAGGGATAGACCAGGTGTAGTTTAGTTTAGTTGTGGATTGAGAAATATATTTTCCTCACCGGCCATTTTTTGACAGTGATTTTTTATTAGAATCATTGCATAAAAAATTCTACTCTTGGTAATTCGGTGGTGTTTTTAAGTGTTTTCCACTACATGCATGGTATATATAGGATTTCCAATAGTTAGGTCATTGGTTACTTTTATTAATTTGACATGTCAAGGAGAGGTTTCGTTTCAAGAGACAGCTCATATAATGGTTTGGGTAATTGATGCTAGGATATATGGTATGAGTGTACGAATACACCCAATGAAGGATTGGGTGTTAAATTTGATGGTTTCATTAAATTAGGTTAAATACATGACCACGAGTGAGAATGTCAATACAATACATGAATGGAAATTATTAAGACCAACTTATATTGGCACCCTAAGTGATAGGAAAGTGGTAATAATTTCAAATGAGGGATACCACGAGTGAGTGTTTTGAGATTTCAGTTTTCTATGTAGAAAAAACTCAGTGAGTTGTAGAGGTTAATGTTATGTATGAGTCTGAACAATAGTGATATGGAAAAATTAATGGTTTGGTATGAGTGTTTCCTAGAGTGAGAGAGTTTTGGTTAATGTTTGGTATATGTGCTTACCATGACTGAGAGTTCTGTGATTGGGGTTATGCATAAATTCTATATTTTGTGAGAAGGGAGTTATTTTGGTTTAAAATGATTACATGGACCAAATGATAATTTTGAGGTATATTCTTTGTTTGAGTCCTACAATATGTGGGTCGTAATAGTTGATGGTTTAGTTTAGTTTTCCAAATTTAGTGAGGGGGTATAGTAAGAGATATAGTGGGATATAATCAATGTTCTACATCTGACGCTACTGAGAGTGAAAGAGTATTCGTCTTAAAATGGTATAAAATCATACCCTGAGTAATCAGGTATAAGTTAAGGTTATTATGAAAGGTTACTATGTATTTAGGTATTGGTTGATCCATGTATATTTTATTTTCATGGGGTCCTTCTCAGAACATGATGACCTGATTTCTATAATTATATTCCCATTATTTTAGTTTTCTATTTTCATCAGGCATATAATTGTATATTTTGAATATATTATGGGAACATTGTCAGACTATATTGATAGGTACTTCTTACACAGTATATAAATCCCTTTCTACAAGTGCCAATTTTTTTGGTATTTTTGACATCTAATAGTATTAGAAGTTATTAGGTTGAAATTTCATGGCATGGACTACAGAAAATAATGGAGATGAGGGTTAGGGTCTGTAATTGAGCCTCCCAAGTTTGTTTATAATTTTTTTAATTTTATTATAGTTTGATCATTTTATAACATATTAGGAACTATGATTTTATAATATTATTATTCATTACTTTTTTGTACTTATATGTTAATTTCATTTCTCTATACGATGACAATAATGCATTATATACCAAATTTGATTACACGTTATGAATGACAGGTGGTTGATCAATATTTTTAGTGGTATTTATATATAAGTAATTTTCTCCAAAATGATTATTATAAACTCTCATCAATATTAAGAATCCTCTAGAATATGAGGAGGCCCTGTAGAGGACATGTGGTTCTTTGACATGAATCATATCTATGAAATTTAATATATAGTAATACAAAATGGTATCAGAGTTATGTTATTTAATTTTCACCCAAATTGGTGTCATTATAGTGAAATAAATTAAGGTTCTAGAGAATGTGTCTGAAATTGGGTTGGTAATTCATGATCAACAATCCAATGGGATTTCCAAGTAACAGTTATTTTTAGAGTACTTTACTTAGTTCTTCATATTACACATGAGATTTTAATTTTTGTAGGATATTCTAATTTATTTTAGATATTTAAATTATTTTTAAATTTTCCATTGTTGAAAAGAGTATTGTTTACATGCATCATTCCTAAGATACATGATTTACATGAAATTTGTGTGACTTTGGGTGATTGGTTTTTTTGTATGATAGTGATTCCATTTATTTTAATTTTTAACTACAACTTAAATAATATTTCCAATATAAAATTTATTTCATGTTATGATAAACTGGATAAAAGTTTGTTTTATAGTATTTCACATGGATATTATCATTTTAAATTTTCTAACTATGATTATGTTAGGAAAATGATTAAGCAAAGCATGTTGAACCATTGTGGTTTGATTTAGTTATTTGATTCCCTGGTAATGGAATAATGTAGTTAGGGTATTCATAGGTAGTGATTTAATATATTCCCATATTTCCTTGATGATTTAGATGACATTTATTATAGATAAAGGAGTGTGAGATTCCATGGGATATTGTTATATAATGTACTTAAGGTAATATTTTTACCATGAATGTACTTGAATGGGGAATCAGTTAGAATCATAACCTTGATTGTATCATATATGGTCTTTAAGGAATAGATGAATAAAATCTTAAATTGTTAATTCTTGGATGAGTATACAATAATATAAAAATTTGATGTTGTAATCATGTAATAGTGGTGGGTGACATGGTGTATATATTTTTAAGGAGTGATATGTCATAAGAGTTTTTTGAAGAGTATAGGGAGAGTGCATTGGAGAATTTTTTACGTAATTGAATCCTTTAATGATAACATTATTAGGAACATAATCCTTGGTTTTATGAGACACTACTAAGGGAATCATGGTTTTGTTTTTGTGATTAGGTCATAAAAGAGTTTATACTATGTTTTTTATTGTAGGAGGTGGAGTTTTTTTGTTTGATAATTAATGATTTTGGAGATATAGCTAAGGCATCAGTGGATTTTGGTTCATATGTGACATTTTGGTTTCTCCTCTATAGTTTGATGACACATCATTGAGGGACTCACTTTTGGAACAATCTATAATTATTTTACATATAGGAGAGAGAATGTAAATATTATTACACATCATTACATAATAGAATAATTTTTGTTTAAGCCTACAAATTAAACATAATGAAGATTCATTAAGATTATATGAGAGATAATCATTATGAAAAAAACATAAGTGTTGCTTGGATTATAATTAAATATTCCTATAAAATGTTATATTTGAAATCATACAATGAGGAGTGAACCATTAGATATATGAGGATATTTACTCTGTTTCATAGTATTTTTGTTAAAATTGAATGGTGATATTTCTTATAGTCCATGAATTACCATCAATTGGTGTTTATAAATAGTATATGGGTAGGAGTTGATCAGTTTTTTATAGCCATGACATTATATATTTAATAAGGCATAGCTTTAGGAGAGTAGGTATAATATATTAGAAAGTTATTGAAAATTATACTCATATAATTGGAAGCATATTATGGTTCATGTGTGCACAACCATCATGTTATGAGTATTCATGCGGTAGTTAATCATCTACTTGGGTGGTTATGATCTATTTTGGATATTAGTCTGTTGGAATGAAAATTTAATTTGGATAGTCAATAAACAATAGAATTCATATTCGGAAATAGTTTTTGAGTACATTTATATCCTCATGGGATGGATTAGGTTGAATTCAATGTTTATTGATGAGGGATTTTTATTAAGGGTGTATATGTTCTTATTTTCAGATAATGAAAATAGATTTATCAAGATTTAGGATTCAAAAATAAAATTAACAAAAAAAATCTGGGACGTTGAAGTGGAATTTTAAATTTATTGATTATTAATGTATGATATAAATCATATTAATTAGGTTGATTTTATGGGGAATCGAAAATATACGATGATTGTTTTCAGAGTATGTTAGGTGGAGTGTGAATTAGAATTATTTTCATGGGCAATTAGATATAAGGAAAAGGAATGGATTAGTTGAGTTTTCGGAAATATTAAAATTATGAGTTATAAGGTTTATTATAAGGTTTTTTTCAAAATGTTGGTCAGTATAGGTTTAGTTGATTAGTTTTACAACTACATCAAATTCAATTTGGAACAATAATAGAATAGTGGAGTCAATTTATAACTAATTAATGAGATTTAAAGAGAAAATTTTGATTTATTTTCAATGATGAGAAGAATTTTCGTGGTGATATTATGATGAATCGAATCATTATATGTTTTATAAAATAGGGGAAATGTTGGTTTCATGTCCTTGACTATGGGTTGATTTTTAAATTGGGATTTATATTGGAATTGTGAGAAATGGGAAATTTTATGGAGATGTTTATTTGGATTTCTTTGGGAGTTTTAGTTCGGTCTATGGGGTGTTGATTGTTTTCATTAAGGATCCAATATTTTAGTATAGATAAAGGTTTTGAAAATATGGAAGAAAATATGATATGGGAATAAACTTTATGTGGAATGAAAGTATCCCGTCATTACACCATTATGTGTGTGGACTATTATATTGGATATTGTTATTATTGTTGTAGATATTGGTTTTGGTAGTTGGATATGTTGTAACCATATTATTTTAGTTTGGGAAAGGGGATATATATTAATATAATATAATATATGGATAGATCTAGGGGAACCATAGGATGATGAAACATGGGGTTTTTTATATGTAACACCACTACCTCGTAGTGTTTTATTTGGAAGCACCATATCATATTTTCAAGGTTCAATCATTAGAAGATGGGTTGTAACATGGATATTTATTCGAGGAATAATGTGAGGAATATAGTTTTTAATGATGTTATATATAAACCATTTTACTATGACACATTACATCATGATGAAATGTAAAATCAAATATAAGGATTTATGTCAAATCCCCTTGAAAATTTATTAAATACATTTTTTTGGTTTTTTAGTATAGGGGATGATATTTCATTTCTTGGTTGACTGCATTCCAATTTAGGATAAATTTCCATATATGATGTACCATTTTTGTAGATCATCCCATCCCACTTCATCACCTAACCCTTTGTATGGGGTTATTTTGTAGGTACTTTCCATAGTAATTTCTGTTTTAATCTCTCATATATCCTTAGTTATTCCTCTTACATGTTTCTCCCTAATTTGGTTTTGTTCAATGTTTGGAATTAGATGAGGATTCCAATAGATGATGGTTTATTGATACAGAATATGGAAAGTTGGTATGTAGTCGAAAAAGGGTTCAAGGGAATGAATAACACATGTCATTTATTTTCATTTTACTTTTTGTATGTCATTTTTATAATTTCGATTATTTAGATTGCATAAATATAA
This sequence comes from Viscum album, assembly GCA_963277665.1. Taxonomy (NCBI): domain Eukaryota; kingdom Viridiplantae; phylum Streptophyta; class Magnoliopsida; order Santalales; family Viscaceae; genus Viscum; species Viscum album. Next base: position 1,479,989,147 of record OY728142.1, on the reverse strand, counting down.
TGTTATTGGTGGATTAATAGGGGTTATTTAATAATAATGTTTCATATAATTTTGTTAGGATTACACCAGGGATTATTTCTGTGAAATTAGATATAGATTTGTTTTTTGGTATTCTATATTGATTTGTTATGGTGATATTAAAGTTTCATTTTTATTTTCAGATTTATTTAAAAACTTTTATAATAATATGTTTTGTAGATTTTTTAAATAGAGGTTCAAAATATTTTCAATTATTTGATAGTCTAGTATATAGTCTTGTAAACATTGAATAGTGTTGTTAACTCTTATATATAGGAAGGTGTTCTTAATATTTATTAAATACATGTGTGGTTATTAGTGAATTTTATTCAAATATTTGAATTTTATATTATTTAATTTGAATATAGACAATAAATTCCCTTTAGTATTGGAATTTGTTTACAAAATTCCATGTATACATGAAGTGTGTATTTTTTTTGTGATAGGTTATGGTGTATTTCCTAGCGTCTTAATATCCATGGGAGTAATAATGCTATTATATACATAATGGGTTCAACGTTGTCCTTTTGGTTAAGTATTTGTTCTACATATCCTCTAATTAATTTACTACGGTAATGAAGAGTTTGTAGTGGGATTAGGTATTTGGTTATGGGTGAGACAATTAAATGTATATTGATTGCTTGTTAGAACCATCATGATGGATTATTTGTGTCTTTCTTCTTAAGTAAATCATGATAAGATATTCATGGGTTTGGGTGTGGTGATAAGGGATATCTCAGGGTTAGTTAACATGTGAGAACTATTTATTAGGTGTCTAAAGAGAGTCCCATCATAGTTTGGGCTAATGTATTCTAATGAAATGGTTGGATATGTTATCCATTTGTGAAAAGGGGATGATCATTATGGTTTGGTTGTAGACTATGGTCTCTATTGTAATCATTGTTCATTTTACAAAACATGGGTTTTCATTGGAATGATACTGTATACAAACATGATTGTGTGATTCAGTAGATATTATTACATGTTTTTATCTAGTGTATCATTAGTTTTATTCTTGAGACTGGATGTGGGCTAGTGATTTTTATGTGTCGCATTGACGGATGAATGTTTTTCACTCAAGATAGCACACATTTTATTTTTTGGGTAGTTGTATCAATTATATATGTTTTTTTCTATCAATAACATAAGATGTTTTTTATCAAATGTGATGGTTTTTATAAATTAGATATGTGTTCTAACCCAAATTTAGTGTTTAAATGTCACACCATATAGGATTTTATCGATGCCTACCATTAGGGGGAGGGTAGAAGTTTCAGTTTATATTAAGTCCTAACTAAAGTTGGTGGGAAGAGGTTTATATTTGGTATGTGGGTTACCTTTAGTGGTGGTTATAAGTAAATATTTTGTATGATCCTAAACTTTATTTAGAGGGAAAATTTTGATTAATGATATGGGATTGACTCAATGATAGAGGGAAGTAAATGTTCTAGTGTTTTTTATTATAATTACTGCTTGGTTGAAGTTGATGGTTCTGGAAGACTGTTATATTATGTGGTATGGAATATGTAGATGTTTTTATGAGATCATAACCTATGTTTGAGGTTACAAATAAGGTTTTTTATCAGTCCTACCAAGAGTGGGATGGAAGAGTTAACGGAAGAATTGATTTTAAGGACGTATTAAGACTTATTAAGTGTATTAAAAATTGTAATAAACCCCATAACACATGATCTATATTGATAGAAACCCAAACCCATATATAATGAAAATTAGGAACATATTTTGGACCTTATATAATTAATGAAAACCTCTCCTTTAATATATCCAAGTACTTAATATAGAGCCCCAAGAAGAATCCTAATAACTCTTAATGTTATGGTGTATCCATAGATTTCACTGAATCAACCATAATTTGACTAATTCCCTCATCCAACCAATGAAATTTTAGTATCTCATATAACCTATATAAAATAAGTAAATAGTTTATTATGAATCCGTATAAATGAATATAAAATATCTCTTTCTTTTGGACATCCTAAATAGTATCCATGGACACTCCCATATGACCTTCATTGTGTCATGTTTTAAAAAATGCACTAGTAAATGGAATGAAGTTACAATGTATTATTAACCTTTTAGTATGCACTTATCACTCAAGATAATTAATTATCTATATAATAATGATATAATATATATAATAGTATCCAAATTTAAAATTTTAATATCCATATGTCGTAATAATATATATGATGTCACAAAAAATCCTTCAATATTATTAATCACAAGATAATAAAGACATGTAACTCCCTGTGACATTATTTGGAAGTGGTACTATATCCAATTATCACACAATATGATATCCCATTTACGTATCCTTAGATATTAATTATAATCATGTATGTCATAATATATGGCATGCACATATCCAACTCTATGATATAATGGACTTGGGAATATTTCATTTAATCATATAAATAGAGTAAATCCATATAAACATTGTTCCATTTTACATTTTATTATGTCCCATAGAATGTTTTATAAAATCATTCCAAAATATAATTTATGATATTTCCCAAAGAAAAAGAAATCTATTACTAACATCAATATGAGTCAAACTAAATGGCCATTCAATAAACGAAAATGTGTTTTCTCATGGTCCATTATATCAATTATGAAAATATGGATTCACTAATTCATATATCTAAGAAAACTTTGGTATCTAGAAAAGGAACAGTTTTACTCTAGATAAAATAGGACCTGACATTATATTTATCAATAAAAAGTATATTTACACAAAATTACACTTCCTTAATCATATGGTATCATGAATTTTTATGTATCCCCTTTATATAATACCTTGAGTAACTATGAGATTCCTATTTTTTCAATCCCGTATATCTACACATATATTCATTATTTTCAAAGTATTGACTGAAAAAGTCAATGAATACGTCACATTACATTCACCATCATGGTTGATGACATCCTATTACCCTAAAATATTTGATGTGATCATTATAAATCTAATATAGGAATGATATTACAGTTACATTGACTATCTCAATTCAGTTTCTAGATATAATAGTAAAAATATGAGATAAAAAATACCATCTCGGTGGAGTTCAATCCATTCAAATGAACACAAACTTACCCAATAACCCCATATCAAAAACTCTTAAATGATTCCATAATAATGGTATCAATTTATAAAGGTTCTCATTTTTTGTATCATTCAGAACATAGGTATTGGGGAAATGTAAATGTGAACCATGAACCCCTATTATACTAAAGACGTAGTGTATGACATTCTAATGGTATAATTAATGATTTATACAAAAAAAAGTACATTTTTCCTTATGATAATATTCTATATGTCAATGAAATAATCATACTCATTTTGACCATAAAATTTCATTACAACATATAAACATTATGGTGGACAATTGTTTGGGATTACCCAAATTCATTCATTGAGAGGTAAATTATCATTACACAACTTGAATATATGAAATCAGCATGGAAGAGTGATAATGTTGGTATTTATCATTTTATAAAAATATAATATTAATGTTATTCAGTAGCTTTAAAAATTTTAACAACATTATATAAACGAAATTATCTTATAATAACACATATTATGGATTGTCAGATCAACCTTAAGTTTTATTCACATTTGTAGTTTGACTAAATTAATTAAATATTTATAAATTTTGATAAAAATATCTATCAATATAACTAATAAAACCCTCTTATTATAATCATATATGAGTATAATCTATACAGAAATCTAGTATGAATAATTTTGAAAAATAGGAATCATATTTTGATAAATTAACTATTTCAGCATAGTATTAAAAATCATTCACAATAAAACCTGAATTATTATGATGTTTTTAACATTGTTTTTATACATAAATGTAATTCTATGTTGAAAATCCTCTGTAAAATTAATCAAAAAAATCCTTATGTTATATAAATTTATATATATGAATCTTTGAATTTACATTCTATCTATGATAATTAATTTAGCTATATTCAAAATTTATGTTGGATGGTTCAATGTTATGAACATGAATTAGGAATATATTTATATATTATATATATTTTTTGTTATAATACTAATGATATATAAATTTTGACTAATTAAAATATTTATAGTTAGAGGGGAATTAGGTCAGAATCCCTAACAGAATAATTCTTTATTCCTTATCTTCAAACATGAGCACTAAATATCTATCTCACATATAATACTCATGTGGGGATTGTTGATTTAACATTACCCTAAGTATTTTCATTAATTGATCACATGTACATTAAACCGGGGATTAATTTGGATGCATATAATCATATATACTTTATAAATTTAGATTTTAAAATAATATATGAGTTTTATAAAAGGATACACATCGATATAGTTTATATATACTAATTTAGTGGAAAAAATATGATTCAAAAATAATTAATTAGAAGTATAAATTGATAAAAGAAATAATAAACCTATAACAGGTACTTAAGAAACTAAAAAATTAACATAATGTTATTATTCAGGAAGATAAATAACGTACATGAAGAGTCAGAGTAAAGGTGAGGTATTTCATTCTAATTTCTCTTCACTGAGGAAGATTGTAATGATTTACACCTAATTTCTTTTATATGGTGAATATAATTCCTATTTTCCTTGTAATATTATGATTCAATACTAATTAATTGGATTTTATGTTTCATTTTCGTTATTTCATCCAAGGGGATTGACATAAAAGTTACCAATTTGTAAAAAATTTCTTAACTCAATTTATTTTTAATGAGTTATTTTACTTTTTCAATGCATTTGATTCCATAAAATTATGTGAATAAAAAACTTTTATTATATAATGTTTTATTTAAACTTGTTCAAGGTATATTATCATTTGATATAGATAATCTATCAATTTATTAATTTACACATCTTCCTTGTGATAATTATGGAGTATTTCTTATCAATATACATTTAATTGAGATGTTATTGTTAATTTGAAGATACTGACGTTTATGGGGTGTATATACAAAACCATTGATGTGTTTAACATGAATATATAATTATTAAATACGGTAACTTATTCAATTAAATGTAATCCATATTATTTTTATAATGGATATAAATATATTTAAACTGTATATCATTCATACATATGGTGTTTATAATGAATGTTATTTGATTAACTGGTGAAACATTAAAAAATTCAGGTTCAATAATCATTATTGATAATTTTTTATAAGGAATACAATACATGAACTAAATTATTTTTGAAATATTATGAATTATTTTTAAATGATTGAATGAGTGGGAAAGGGTTGCAGATAACCACATGATGCATCTATAGGTCTCATGACTGAAATCATTTGGATAAATTTGATTGGTTTTTACCCATTAGTATTAAAATATCTTGTGAATATACATTAAGGTATAGCGATCATGATACCTAAAAACATTATTACCATTAATTTACTAGTTTAATCATTTATAATCATTTATTATTATTACCTAGGATATTTTATATATGATGTTATATATGGTTGTATTTCATTATTAGTTTAATGATCAAATATACTATGTGTTCATTTATTTAACATTAAATTCTGAATATAATTTATTAATTCATATATATTCTGCATTATTTTACTCTTACTAATAATTTAATCCCACCCTTGTTTTTGTTTCCATTCCCCAAGTAATTAATATGAATCCATTGACTGATTTTCAAGGATTCTGAGTATTTTCTTTTGTTATATATTATTTAAAATTCAAAATCAAAAATGTCTATCATGTATGCATACATTTTTCAAAAACATATAAGACACTTTTTACAATAGTATTTGAGCCCTTGTTATCTAGGAATATTTATTAATGTAGGTACTAGCTCCAGGTTCCTAAATTCGGGGTCATTTCTATTGGTATGTAAGGATGTTTAGTAGAATCGTTGGAAACTAACTAAGAAAACATATATTAGGTAACATAAAACTATAATATAATACTTATATAAATATATAATATCATCAAAATGTTTATAAGGATGTTATTATATGTATTTTCCATGAAATAAATCCATATCTAGATACTAAAAATGGACAAGATTCTGGCACAGAGGGACCTAGGGGTAATAACTCTGAAAGATAGATCAATGGGATTGAACAAATCATCTCTTGGTTTGGGAAAATATTCCTTAAAAATTTTACACTCCTAGTGGATAATCTTAAGTTAATCACATTTTATTTAAAAACATTAAAAAGGATTTTAAAATAATTATATTTCTAAAGAAGATGATTTTATGTTTCAGATATTAATAATGCATAAATTCTAATTTTTTTATGTTGTACACTATATATAGAATTATAAATTATTTATTTAAATTATTAATTTTAGGATCTAATCTATTTTATATCATTTTTTATAAAATGGAGCCTTTATGGATGAATGTTCTCAATACTTATTTCCAATGTAGAGTTTTCCATGATTTGGAAGCCAATTCAGCAGGTATGAGAATTGAAAAAATTACAACTATATTAATGATGCATAATATGGTTATGAAAAAAACATTTACCATATAGTGAAACCCTTTTCATAGATATATCTTCCTATAATGAATATAATAATAAGACTGAAGTCCCAATCATTTTTTCGGATTACTAAATGAATTATAATTGAGCAATGAATTGAGTCTTTATAGAATATATTTATGGACTTAGGATGTTATTAAAATGAAATTGATACAATTTAATTATATTATCTATATATCAATGCTGATAAATGGTTGTCATTGATCTGAGTTACTAGGGATTATGATGTAATAGCACTCATGGAATTGTAATCTTTTAATGTGATATTCTTTGAATAATATTAACTTATTAAAATCATGAAAACATGGTGAGAATGTTCCTCATATTATTGAAAATTAAATAAGAAAATTTTATAGAATATGAGGATATAGTTATAAAGTTTTCAATGTAACCCCCAATATTTTATAGTTTGTTATTTTCTTTAATGTAATTCAATAGCTTGCACTACCCGTAACACCGAGTTCGAGCACACCATGACATACCAAACTAGTCATTCATAAAGTGGTTATGAATAGTATTAACTGAATTTTGAATTTTATATACTCCATATAATTTTTGACTCCATATTATGAGTTTCTTATACATAATATAAGAACAAATTCATTTTTTATATAAAAGAATTATTTTTCCTAAAATGAAATTTTACGAAATTTTAATGGAAAACCATTTTTAAAACGAATATTTGATACTTTTATATATTCATTTTAATAATATTTAAATTATTCTTTATAATCAGGACATAAACGTTTATTTTGGATAATGTTTTGGTACTTTTTTGATAACATTAATATTTTGATGAATACTGAAAAATACTAAATTTTAAATGAAAACATATTTTTCAATAAAAATAATTTATAGTGTTAAATAATGAATTTTAATGTTTTGGAATTATAAATAGATTATATATTTATCATTTAATACAATTAAGGTCATTAATGTAATTTCACATTTATATTTTCCATAAACACATGTAAATATTTTTATAGTTTTTACTTTTTGAAAACCCTCTTTCGGTTTTGACAATGGGAATTAATCATAAATTAATTAATCAAACTTCTATGTTTTTAATTTGGTAAAATAGATTTCATTTTTGAATTCATAATATCAAAATTATCTTAGGGTAAATTTTTGGTATGTTTCTGAAAACATTCAATTTTTGATGAATAGTGAAAAACATTGCGTTATAGTTTAAAGCCAACATTTTATTTAAATACTTTTTTATTTAATTTAATATTATTTTAAGTAAAATAGATATATAATACCTATATAAGTTCAATGTATTACATTGGATTCATTTTATAATAAAATTATATGTATAAAACTTTATTGAATTGTTTATCGTCTTTTACCCACCTTCAAGAAGCATTTAAAAATTTTCATAAGACATAATTTTACTGCTTTTGTGAGTTGAATTTAAAAACTAAAAGAGACACGTTTGACATTATTAAGTAAAATTTGGTTCAATAAGATGAAATAATTTTTTTAATGGTAACATTTGACATTTATTTACCAGATTTAAAAGTAAATAGGGTAATTAAAGCTAAAAATAAAATTATAATTAACCTAACACATGTCTTAATTCTATTGGATAAGTGTAATTAGACCAAAAACACCCTTAGGATGAAAATATGACCCTTTAGGTCCACTTGTATTAGATGAGAACATTTACTATTTTCTTATTTAAAGTAGAGTTAAAAGTGTTAAATTCAATGTTTTTTAAAGATACAAATTTTAATATATGATTATATATAAGATAAATTCGACTATAAATATTTATTAAAAATATAAAGATATTTATTACATAATGGTATTTTATTTATAATTTTTTTACATTAAGTAATTTAATTTATTTGTGACACAATAATGATGCATCAATTACCTTAATAATGAAATATTAAAATAATTGATATTTTAAATATCCAAATAAATGTAATTTGAGACCTTTAATAAATTAAAATACTTTTATAGGTTAATATGACATGTTAGAGTTGATTAAAGTTTTATTAAGTATTCATGTTGTTATTATTTTCACAAAAATGAAATAGTAAATAGTTTCAAAATTGACTTAAATGAGTTTTTAAAATAAATACTATATTATTGATTGATATAATATTCCTAAAAATCAATGATTGGGAAAAAGGTATTAAATAATATTATAAATTTCATTAATGAACAAACTTATATATTCTCTTGTAAGTTTAGAGTATTATTAACCATATAGTGTAAGAATACAAGAAGAGACAGTAAAAGATAAACTATTTAACTAATAGCTAAATCTAAAAGATAAGGTTAATATGAGGACCTAAAATTGACTAAAACCTATTGGTTTAGAGTATTTATACCCATATTCACCTTATAATTTAAATAAATCAATTTTAATCCATTGGAAACCGATAATTATTTATAATAAAATAATATTTCATGGTTTTTGTAAAGTGACCCTCACCTCTATTATAAAAGGGTACTTCCCCTTCTCCCAAAATCACACCTCAAAAGAAATTTGTCTCGGCCAAACCCTGACCAAATATCCCCCAACTTCCATCACATCAACCTAGAGTCATTACTTTGATCACAATGTCAACCTAAGGAGACCTTTTGAACAAGTCAAAAGGAAACACTTGGAGAAGAGGTAATTATCTCACCCCCCACTTTCATGTTCTTTTCATCTTCCACTTCCTATTTTTTTGTTGTTTCTATACCAAAATAATAAAACCATTACCTCTTAAATACAATTATGTTATTATAAAAATGTTAAAACCATGTTTGTTATTCTATCAATCCTATAAATGAAAAACTCACCATGCGTGCGTACGTACGGCTTATAGTATCTACACCGTGGTGTAGTTTGTTATTCAAAAATGTTATTATTTGGATAGGTATAATAATAAGTATAACATATTTAAATAATAATTAATACATGTTAATTATTCTGTTTATATGATATACCATCCAATTATATAAGATTTCACCATTAAAAAAATGATATTATCGCTCGTACGTACATACAACTTACCATCTCCACGAATGCGATGATATTCATTCCCCATCATAATCATTCAAGAATAATTTTCATTTTATGATTAAAAATAATTTTAAAGAAATTAATATCATTCTGGATAGGAATAAAATACATCTTATAAATAACTAACATGACTTACGTAACAAAACATATATTGGAAAACAAATCTGTTAACAAACAAAACAATGATACTACAGAAATATCATTAACATAGCAGTATTAGAAGAACATATATGATATCATATTTATGTATATCTTTATTGAATTATTTAATAACAATGATTTCAACATTATATTATAGGATAACTTACCCTATACAAAGGAATAGAACAAGGTAAGGGGCTTTCATCTCACTTTTATTCCAGTGATATTCATGCTATATTGGCCACTACTACCTTTTGTGTAGTGTATGTACTGCCCATGATTTTATTTTTGCATAATATAAATTAATTCATGGGTATTTATATCATCATTGGATGATCCTTCTTTAATGAGGTGTATGTTTCGTAAGTTACCAAATAGATAAAGGAATTTTAAATTTCAATTTCAACTTATTCGGTTTTATGTAAACTACATTGATTACATTACCCCATGATTATGTGTGAAATCACTATTTATTAACTTATGTCGTAATTTAAACTATACATTGTGTGGATATAATTTTGATTCAGATAATCACTCTATTTATTAATTCTTAATTCATCGATATAAATATGATTAGAGTAATTTTAACAGAATTTCTATTGATTGAGTTAAACATCCAATTCATTGTTGTTGTTTTTACAAGAATATGTGTGAATGTACTTTGACTGATTTACACTAAATATCCAATAATATTGAGTGTATTTATATTTTTCAGATATAATTATGCCATTGATTTATACTTATCCTAAGGATATGGTCATTATAAAGGAATTCTTCTCAACATACATTCCATTGAGACTTCTTTGTTTTTATATGCCAATTCACTTTTATTTGGTGTATATATTGTATTGTGACATGGTATATAATGAATACCTTTATTCTCATGATATTATAATTTTCTGATTAAATCATTTATTTTTATTCAATCAACTCTCATTTGGTTATGAAACTCTAACTAAAATATCATTTTAAATGTTTTAAATTTTTATTCTTCTAAATCTTTCTCATTAATATCCATGTTTTAAAAATGGTTTTAGGGTTTTATTTATATGGACATTAATGTTTTAAAATTGAAATCCCTTTTAATGGTTTCAAATTGGTATGGGACACTTTGATTCAAAAATCTATTTTAAACAGCTTCTTGATAAATAGTGAGACTTTTAAATGTTTCCATGAAAGAGGGATATTTATATCAAATATTATTACTCATCATTTTCAACTTTGTTAAAATCCATTATGGGATATTATTCATGATAAAGTTTGATTTATTATGATACAAATCATCCATGTTGTATTGTAGGTTTTGTGATATTTTAGACTGTGGATGTATTATTTTTATGCAATTAATGGTTTTTGGTTAAAATATTGACATTTTGTATGCTAGTTTTAATACAAATGATTACATTACGTTTCACCCCTACATATGATGAATGCATTGGACTTAGTAAGTGATGGGTGGAACCTTCTATAGATCCTCAATGCATCAGTGGGTCTCATTAAACAAACTCATTCCTGGGCACAAGGCCTTTAAAAAATCTTAATTCTAGTCATGGCACTAGGCCTTGAGTATGAGGTTATGATGTCTGAAATTATGCATTCCATCATTTTGATATTGGATATTGATATTATATGTGATTATTCGACTAGTAGAATATCCTTGTGAATTATTATATGGTATTATTTGATTTATCATTTCCATATTATGCTGACGTTGAAGTTTAAAATTCTTTTGTTCTAGTCTTATACATTGCGTTAAATGTTTATTCTTATTTATGACAGTTTCTGCTATATTGTTATCCTTACAGAGCATCTGATCTGACCACTTTCATATGTTTTATTTTTCCTAGGATGCAAAGAAGTATATTGTTATTAACTTACAATAATAGGCTAAGGTATATAAGAGTGTTCAAAGGGGAAAAGGTTTTTATGTTTTATGATCTAATGTAAAACATATGTATGTATCTAGTACTTCCAAGGATACTGAACTGATCAGTATTTTGGGACATGATTCCTTGTATCACGCCAATGTTAAGTAATAATGCACTAATTCTAGATAACTTGGTTCAGGGGATTACATTATAGGCATGATACAGATTATATAGTCATCCTAGAGTTCATGATTGACCATTTCATTTAAGTGATTAAGACAAGTATCTGAACTGCACTACTCACTCAAACGTGTTTTCCACTTGATGATAATGTATTATTTTAAATAATAATTTAAAAGGAATTATCTATATCAAATAAATAAAATAGAAATCATAAAAATATCATGTCAAATGTGAACTAAGAAAAATATAATGCTTTGAAAAAAAAAGAATAATAAAATTATACAAATTCAAAAACATTAGAACTTTGGAAAGAATCATCATGAAAAATTTATAAATGGATTGGGAGTTTTTATATGTGTTGAGATAAGAGTAACTGAGATATATAGTTCAAATGGAAAAAAGAAATAACTTATAATTGTCAGATCTTGTAAATATTTTATCTCACACACAACATATGACTTTATGAATTTGTATATTATCATCTTCCATGTTTGGGATATAGTAAATAACCACTTAAGAATGGATTAAACTATTTATCCTTGGGTATTAGAGAGTTGTGACAATTGGTAATTGGTTCATTTATCTTATTTTCTTGTACTTTGTTGTTTTAAAATGATTTTATATACCTATTTGACATCTAGTACTTCTCTCTATATAGATTACTCTTTTATGGATACTGACTTGTATCTGTTTCTTCCAAAATTTATGTAGAAAAACCATTCCCACCATTATCTTGTCTGATTACAGGCGCTTTTCTCCAACCCATGGGGACTAGGAACGCGCATTCAGCTATTTCTATCCCGGATAGGTATTAGAGTACCAGGGTATCCAGGCCATTTCATTAAAAAGTGGTATCAAAGATTCCAATTAAGCATCTTGCATTGATGTCAGTTTTCAATTGTGAAATCTTGTTTGGACATAGGAGGTAGTTGTTATTTTTAGTTTTTCTAGATCATAGCATAATAAGACTTATATCAAAATAGGTGTTTTGAGAATGTAATCATATTCATTAGTTCACTTATTTTGACTAATTTTGATTTTGATAGGTTGAAATCAAAATCTTATTTATCTGTATGATGGGATTAATATCCCATTTTTCAATATTTGATGTCAATATTTGTAATTATATGTTGTTTGATGATTTTTTTAGTATAATTCATCTGAGAATATGTTTGAATCATATATAATAGGAAGATGATGATGAAAAACATTTAGAAAATATTATCATTGACTGGAATCTAATAAATGTTATTACATGTGTTATCCAAGCAGTAGGATAAGAACATGAACCGGCTCCCATTCATGCTCTACCTATGGAAACTCATAGAGATGACTAAAGAATTTTTTCTAAGTAATAATGTTTCCAATTTCATCTAAAATTCCAAGGCTAAGATGATCCTCAATTGGTTGAGGATTGGTTGAGAAATATAGAGTTTCAGTTTGAGTTCCTGAAAGGATTGATGAAATCAAGTTAAAATGTGTCACGTTCATGTTAATGGGATACATCATGTGATGGTGGGACGTGATGATGATGGGGAAAAATAAAGAGGGATTAAAATGGAAAAACATTATAGTTTTTTTCAACTACTCGGTATATCCATATTTTATGGTGTTGGCCCAAGGTATACTTATTTTCAAACATGATTAGGCTGACATGATGGTAACAAAAAATTAAAATTTGATTGATGTTCTTTAAAATTTTTCACCTTATATTTTTATGCATAAGAATATTAATACTTAATGGTTTTAGATGTGACATCAATATTACATGTGTTAACAAGTTTTCTTGTTATAACTACCTTCTTATGGTGTTGTGCGGGATAAATTTTTAATGGATTAAAGGGACACCTATAGTATTCCACGGTAGATGGGAGTTCATTTTTCTCTTATTGTAATTTATGTTAGTTCCATTAAAGGGAAGATTAAGCATGATTATTATCATGGACGTTCTCAAAATAGTGATTTTTCAATACCTACCGTAGTTCTTGGAATATGCCCGATGATTTTATACTATTTTGGGAAGCCAGGAAATTATAAATGAGTTTTCACTAATTCATATAAGATATGAGGTTCCTTTGGATTTAGGGGTCCCATATAAATGTTATTTCATGTCTATTATACTACACAAAGAAGAATAAGAATATCATCACCTAATAAAATTGTGGCATAATCAGAACCTTCATGGAAAATTTGGATACAGCCACATGCATCCAAAATGATATAACTTCAGTTACGGGAAGCATCTTCAGAGGATGTAGATATAGGTCTAGAAAATGTGATAGGTACAATCAATATTACTTCCTCATTAGAGATTCGTATATTTGATATCAGTGCATCTCATTCATTCATTTAGACTCATTTTTTCAATATTTAAAATCATTTTATGAAGATTTTGTCTCCCACGGTGGATATTACTAAACCCCTTATAACGAAGAGTGTGAAGTGTCTTTGTAGTCATCCTTGTGTTTTCTTATTAATTGACATCAATATTTCTTATGATTTTCTGGTTTTTGACATGAAACCACTTAACATAATTTTTGTTATGGATTAGATCATTTCTAATAAACCCTAGAATGATTATTATCTTCGATGGGTCGTTAATACTACACCTAATGGGGTTTTCCATATCATTCAGTTAGAATGTGGATGCAATATTAGAAGTTTCATGCAATATTATCCAAATACAATGAAAGTAATATAAATTTTTTCTTTTAACATGGAGTGAGAAACATTGATTAGTGATCTCCCTCAAGTAATCGTCAAGTGTCTTGTTGTTTTTACTTTAAACATCTCTTATTATCCATAGGTAAGGGGTAGAGTTTTATATAAATCTATTTTATGGTACTCAACTAATATATATTCATTATTATTACATTAAACCATCTAAAACAAAAGATTTTAGGACTCAGTTGGTTGATCTGTTAGAGAAAGACATTATAGATCTTACTTTGTCACCATGGGTGACACCTATTATATACTATAATAAAGATGATGGGTCCCATATCCTATATTTTGAATATTAAAAACTCAATTGATTTAGGGTAATGAAAAATCATCCATTTCTATAGATTGATGATCTTTTTGGCTTGTTGAAGGGGAAACGAGGGTATCAATGGTTGATCTTCGATCTAGATACCATCAACTGAGAATAAGAGAATATGACTTTTAGAAAACCACCATATGTAGTTGGTATGGACATTATGGGTACCTATTATTTCTATGTTGACTTACCAATTCTCCTACAATATTTATGGTATTGATGAAGATATTTTTTCATGTGTATCCTCATACATTCAATGTTTTCTTTATGGATGACATCCTTGTTTACCATAAGTCTGAGGATTATCATGTGAATCATTTGAGAGATGTTCTAGAATTTTTGATAAATTAATTTCATTTTTCCATGATATCAAAATATGATTTTTAGATTATGTAAGTGATGATCATGTGACATGTACTGTTGGAACATGGTATGTCAGTTGATTAAGAGATGGTGAAAGATTGTTTTTTACATGTGGAAAACCAAAAAATGTTTTTTATATTCATAGATTCATGGATTTAGCTTGAAATTATCACTAGTTTATAATGGAATTATCAAAAATGGATTCACTAATTACTACTCTAACAAATAAGGGAGTAATGTTTACTTGAGATGAAAAATTATAGATTTTTTTTGTTGAGATGAAAATTATTTTGAATATTTTACTTTTGTTGACACTTCTAAAGGATGAGTATAGAAATGTTGTTCTCTAGGATGAATCATGATTGGTTTGGGGATGTATTATAATATTAGGTGATCAGGTCATTTCTTTTGGCTCTAGGTAGCTTAGACCACACAAGGATAATTTTTTCACCTCTGACCATGAAATCACATTTGTGATGTGGGTGCTTAAGAGTTGGCTGCATTAACATTTTGGAGAATGGTTTACTATGTATTATAACCACAAGACCTTGAGTTATATCTTCTATCAAGAATATATAAATCTCTCATATAGGAATTGAGTGTAATACAAATGATATTTTGATTTTTACATATCAAATACCTAGGGGAAAGGGAATGTCATAGCTGATGTATTGGGAATGAAACATGATTCCTTGGCCATCAAATAATAATCAGAAGAGTAGAACATGTAGAATTTGTTTTCATAGTTGAATATAGGATTTCAAAAATCAAGGGGTGAAGTTGTTTTGGGAATTTTAAAGTTGATTTAAACTATTCTTGAGAAAATTATTTAGGATCAACGGGTTGATGGTGAATTTTATTGCATTTGAGTCTCCCTTCATGGTGGGGAGACCATTGGTTAGTGGACTTTCTCCATGGATGGTATTCAATGTAATTAGAATTTTTTTTATCATTATCAATCAAGAATGCTATTATGGGGGATTTAAATAAATCCAAGTGGGAATTTCACACAGAGATCATGAAGATGTTATATGACATGTGTGGATAATATGGTGTCTTAGTATGATATTTTGAATTGATAGTTTTTTTCTTATAGTTATGCATACAATAAGGGCAGGGTAGAACACGAGAGACCTTTGGGATTGTATCAAAAACATCCAATACCAACTAGGATGTGTGATGAGATCTCTATAAAATTTGATCTTGTGATTCTGTGTACCCAACGAATGAAGAATGTGATATGGGTTGTGATCTATAGGTTAACTAAATAATCTCACTTATTACCCATTCATGACATAACCAATGTCCTCGAATTGAGAAATCCAAATATGAAAAATATTTTTCATTTTTTCCAACATCCATATATTATAGTCTATTATAGATATTCATGGTTTACTTCTCAATTTTGTGGAGGCCTTAAGGATGCATTGGAATCCCAGGTTCATTTATGTATGGCATACCATCCAAATTCAGATGGATACATAGAAAGATCTATACATATTCTAGAGGATACAATTCTAACCTTCATTCTAAACATTTGTGGATCTTTGGATGACCATTTGTGGAAGGTTGAGTTTTCATATAATAATATTTACTAGTCCATGATCAAAATGGATCCTTTTGTGTCCTTGTTTGGATGACTTAGTAATTCCCTGTTGTGTTGGCTAGATATCAAGGAAATTTTTGTGGTTTGACCAAGCTTGGATGAAGAAACAAGAGAAAATACTTACTTTCTTTAACAGAAAATGTTGATGGCATGGATCTTGTATAAATATTTTTCTAATCGACACTGTATACCATTGGAATGTATTATTTTTGATTAGGTTTTCATAAAACATTCACCCCATTTGGGTTATATATTATTGGGGAGAAATGGGATACATGATTCACATTTTTTGTAACTTTTAAGATATTGAGTATGTGAGGAATGTGTCTTATCATTTATAACACTCTCCACAATTGGCATTAATACATAATGTGTTTCATGTATCATAAATATAAATGTATATTTTTTATCAATAATATGTTCTAAGATGGAGTGATCTTGATATTAAGTTTGATTTCCCCATCATTGATAATCATTTTATAATAGTTCATTCTGAAACCATTATACATTGTGGGAGGATGATTCATTTGGATTGAGTTCCTTGAAAGCACATATTTGATACTCATAAGACATGGGATATAGGGGAACTGATGAGAGAGTAGTGGCTTTATATTTCTGACATGGAATCTTTTTAATAAGACATCTATGGATATAATGTTCCCATTGTATATAAATTTTAACATCTGGTTACTATTTTCAGGTACTTCTAGACCCCCTAAGATTATTTTTTGGTGGGCTATCATTTAGGGGTTCTTTGAGTGAAATTTGTGATTTTTTGGATCTTTTTGGTTGTGCATGGTTGGTTCACGATTTTCCCAAATTTCCACCCACCCAAGGTAAACTATAAAAACCCATTTATTGGGGATATTCATGACTCGTGCATGTTTTGAAAAATGGTTACCCCAC
This sequence comes from Viscum album, assembly GCA_963277665.1. NCBI lineage: Eukaryota > Viridiplantae > Streptophyta > Magnoliopsida > Santalales > Viscaceae > Viscum > Viscum album. The sequence goes on along the minus strand of OY728142.1, from coordinate 1,479,971,445 downwards.
TGAGGATAAATTATTCAACACACAGAAAGGGTATCATGGTTAGGAATGATATATTTTAAAACTGTGTAGCCCTACCCACAAAATCGTGCATAAGGAATTAATTTTCTTGAGAAATTCATAAAAAATTTATTGAACCTCTATTTATACCCCTAATAAACTCTAACTCAGATTTGGATGACTTCATAGATTTTTGGGGCCCCTAAGAAAAAAAAATCCTCCTAAGGCACTCTAAGCTCAATCAAAACTAATAGATCAACATTAGATCTCTCCCCAATAAGAGATATTATAATTTTCCATCACTCCCACTCACTTATTATCTCCTCTTTAGTTTTGATAGACCTCCATATTTTAATAGGATAAAATATTAATTTTTTAGATCATGAATCCTTGTTTAATTTAGACTCCCCATTTTTGATCTTCTTCTTTCGAGTTTCTCATTGCGGTAATTGGGAGACATGATCTCTTTATTTCTATAGGTTTTTCTATTTAATATTGTTCAATTAATATAACCCCGAATTTATTAATTTTCACTTAATATAATTTAATTAAAATTTAAAAAACAATTCATTTTTTATTATTATTTTGAATTGGGTTGGAATGAAAAATATAGAAAACCTCTTTTTCCAATGAATTTTTTTGTGATTGTGGAATTTTACTGAAATTTGTGAAATTATATTATAAAAATGGTTTCTGAAATTTATTTCATATTTTTATTTGATGCAAATAGAATAAATATTTTTAATATGATTCCATTTGTTTTATCCTAGAAAAGTCATGAATTGATACTAACCCAATTTTCTTTTGATAAATTAATATTGGCATATTGAAAAAAATGGGTTAATATTATTTAGTACAGTTTTGAGATAACTTTTCCAATATTGATTGTTTTTTCAGAACATGAAATCCAACATAGTTAGTGGTTTATTAGGGTCAAACAAACTAGTATGGGATTTCACTAGAAACAAATAGATGATTGAAAACTTCAACATACTCATATTAGAAATACTTTTCCGTAGTAGGATGTTGGTTATTTCTCTTTGACCAGTTTCAAAGTGACATGTATTCCCATTTCTATTGTCACAATATAAGTGTGTGAGAATTCCATAACCTGGATCTTTCAAATCTCTTTGTAGATGATCATATTACACATTTGTTATTAATTTTATATATATGACTTTTATTGTAAATTTTTTACACATTTCATTTAAATTTATATAAAATATTTTATATATAATGTTAATTGAGAAATTATTTGAAATATTCCCATCAATTAAAATATAATTCATGATTTTTATAAATATTATTTTGTACTTACATGCCTATTTATTTAAAATTGAAAACATTATCTGGTTAATTAATGCAATATCTTATTATGGAATCTATAGGGATACCCCATTGGGATTTTATAATAGACAATAATGGTTCCTTTTGGTGTATGTAGCTTAAATTATTCATGGCTGCATCAAGCGTGAAGTGAAACTTAGAGGTGGTTCTTATTATTGATCCCTAGGTCGTGGAGATATGTTCCCATTTTGACTTGTTTTTTTATCCATTTTTTATGTACATTACTATATTAATTTTGGTCTATATACATATTCGAATTCTAGTACTTTACTTCCTGTGGAGTTTTCTTTTTAGAATACTAGAATCTATTTGTTTCTTTTTCATTTTAAGTGATAAAAATCATTACTAACTTTATCTAGTGTGATGTCATGTGCTTTTCTCAAACCCATGGGGATCAGGAATAATAATGTAGCTATTTGAGTATGGGCTCATATATCTAGGAACTGGGGTAGCCAACACGGTTCATGAAATATTTTGTGTAAATGTGATGGAATTAATATGTACATTGTCACCATACTACAATTGTCTCCATGAATTAATGATGGAATATCAGTAATCATTAATCTCCAAACAAAATATTCTCGTTTTCATATTATAGGAGAAAAATAACCTACTAATATAATTGCATGGATATATATTTATAAGGATGTATGAATTCAGGGATCACCACCTTTAAACGCATACGATCGTGATCCATATTTAAATCAAAATTATGGTCGAGTATTTAGAAGGTTCTCAATACAGATCATCATTAAAAAATTTCATACCATTCTAAAACTGATGGAAAATCTCAAAGGACTATTCAAACAATAAAAGGAATGATAATGTTATTCTGACATGACTATCATGGTATGTGGGATCATAATTTACCTTTGGTAGAATTTTCCTATAAAAATAGTTTCCATTTAAATATTTACATAGTACCACATAAATAATTATATAGAAATAAAAAAATAGTAAACAATTGTAGAAGTAGTAATACCATACAACAGAAGTAAACAGCTGAGGAATGATAGTAAAAAAACAACTAGAACATATATATAAATGATGCATGTCCCATGTGTCTAGGAAAGTACACAAACAAGTCACAATGCTTGAAATACAATACAAAAACCAAATTATAGAAAAGCATGTAAACTCTAATATCATTGCAAGCCTCGTCTATGTCCCATACTCTCCAGCTCCAACAAAAATGAACTACCTGATAAAGAATGGTGATTTCCATTTTCTATACATGCAGTCATATAATCTATTTGGGTCCAAAAAATGACCCAAATAGGGTGTGAGATGAATCCTAGTACGAAACCACCTAAAGATCTATGCCTAACTAGTAGTTAATATATATAACATGTAATATGAAAAGTTGAATAATTAAACTAGTAAGTACACAGAATTAAACCATTAAATAGTTTTCAATTACATTAATTTACATTTATTATTCAATCGGATGAATCATTTAAACCATATAATCTAGCATAAACTCTATATATTCTATGAATATAACAAAAAAGATTTCTCATAAGACCATATAAACAATCATGTAAAATTGATTCCAATCTTGTGCAATGGCTTTTCAGAATCATCAAAATCATTTAATTATTCAAAAACGACCTTCATTGAATGATCTCATAGTCTAACCCATTTTGTCTAACATAGCACCAATTCATTAAAGAAATACCCTCTATGAAACTATAACGGTCTAACCCCTTTGGTTCTATATAGTACTGATCAATTAAAAATGACCACCTAGGTATCTCTCACATTCAATACCCCTTGGTCAGAAAAGCATCAATAAATTATTAATGAATTCCTCAGAAGCTATCATGGTCAATACCCCAGGGTCAATCCTCTAAACCAATGTTCTCACGATCCTTTGTAAATAATATAGAAGTCCCCTTAGTCTTCCAGGTCCAAGGTTATCATGATCTATTAGACAAATTGCATGCATACCATATAAACAAAGTTCATGTAATCTATAACTAATACATGGACAAGCATTTTCAAAGTATATCACATGCATTTCATGTAAACAACAACTCCATACTAATAAGAAAATTCATGGAAAATAAGACAAGCATAATATGCATCCAAGAACAAACGATTATAAACAATCAATCTGTGGTAACAGACCCGTGGGGTGTCCCATAAACAATGTATCCAAACTTTGCTATAAGAAACAACCCTTTAATAATCAATCAATCCATAACATGTAATAAATCTTGATTAATTCCAAACCAAGAAATACCCCAAACATGGGTATATAACACTTTTACCCTATATAATCCAAATACAAACAACGAATGGAACTAACCACCTACCACAATTTCATATGATTGATATACTTGAACGTATACCCTCGAATCGTCCTAAATTAGAGTTGATCCACAAAAAGGTTAGAAACACCCAACCTTGAATAACTCTCAAGAGAGAAGTAATTAGGAAAAAGGGATCTATGGGTTTTGAGAACTCACCGGTGGGATTCCAATGCAACTGACTGTGTCTCATTCAGAGTTTGGAGAAAGAATTAGGAGATCAAAAATTGTTCTACATTCTAAAGTGATCTTGTATGAAGTAATAGAAGAAGAAGATGTTTCTATATATGAGATGCAACCCTGATATGATTTAACAAATAAAATAAATACATTATGTTTTCTATAAACTATTTTTCATGTTGTCACCGTAACTGGCCCCAAATATAAGTGGTCTCCCAGGTCACCACAATGCCAGTTCGTGGTTGTACGTGGAAACCGAGTTCACAACATGTACCGAGAAGTGCATGGTATGTAATTAGAGAAATCTCATTTCTTCATTTTTCCTAAAAAACAACCAAAATCATTATCCATACCAGAAAAGAATATTTGGGTTCATACAAACATCTCCCCTTACTACAATTCATTCCCAAATTTCCATTCCAAAGGCAGTAAAGAAGTATCTATGAACAACTATGGCCACTGTGATCGCACATCAGCCTCCCTCTCCCATGTCTAGTCTTGCACTCACCCACTCTTCCATTGCACCCATACTAGAGGAATAGACCATCCATGGAGAACCTTCGTATTGTGATCCAAAATCCAAATAGGGTGCTCCTCGAAGGATGTGTCCACCTCCATCTCAACCTTCTCGGGTTGAAAAACATGAGATGGGTCTGAAAAGTAATTTCTTGGTAGATAATCATGAATGACGTTATGCATGGCGTAGTACCTCTAAGGTAACATCATCTGATAGGCTATCAGCCCAAATCACTCTAAGACCTCAACTAGACCGATATATCTCTATGACAGATTCCCCTATCACCTAATCCTCCTATATCCCAACCTCGGTGTAACATGCAGGAAATATTGATCCCTGACCTCGACCGCCAATGGCTGTCTCCGTCGATCAGCATATGATTTCTGGTAGGACTGTGCAGTATCCATCCTTTTCCAAATCAACTCCACCATCACAGTGGTCTCCTGTACAAGATGGGTCTCAATATAGCTTCATATCCTACATCTAGGGAATATATGGGTGATCGACATGTTTTCTGAAATTTGTTATTGTAGGAACACTGTATAGGTGGTATGTGTCTCTCCCAAGAGCTCTCAAAATCTAGGACACAAACTCAAAGCATATCCGCCAAAACTAGGATCGTCCATTCAGACTGGCCATATGTCTAGGTAAGGTAAGTTGTACATAGAAGTACCTGTGTACCGAAAGCCCTCTGTCATCCTTTCCAGAAATTATAAGTAAACCAGAAATTCTTTTCTTAAATGATATAGTTTGGAATCCAATGAGAATGTACTATCTCTCAGATGTACAACTTTCAAAACTCATCAACACTGAAGGTTTCATTGATCTTAATGAAATGTGAAACCTTCATGAGCCTATCGATAAAAACCAAAACCACATTATTCCATTGAGCTAACCTCGGTATACCTGCCTCAGAAACCTTTATGAAATAACTCCACATCCACTCAGGAATGGGTAATTGTTGTAATATCCCTTCTAGTCACTGACGTTATACCTTCACCCACTAGTAGGTGGAACATCTGATAACAAAAATAGTTGCATCCATCTTCATACATGGCCACCAAGACTGACAATATAGATCTCGATACAACTTGGAGACACCAGGATGAACTGCCCAAAATGAGGTATGAAAATCTCGCATAAACTCTTGACATATGTCTGCTGACACAGATACGCACCTAGAAAAATGAGAAACCCCATCCTTGCCTATGGCCCACCCAGGAGTAGGGTCCACGCCTAACACACTCTATTATAGGACTAGGCCTTCAGGATCTAATGGATTCCTCATTCACACTCGATCCAGTAGAGTACTCATGAGAGATATATAAGAAAGAAACATATTCCTCTGTTTGTCGTGAACCTCCAAATGAATCTCATAGAACAAATCCATAACTTCCAATCACTATTGTCCTACTAAACATCCTATATCTGAGTTCTCTTACACAATGCATCATCCACTATGTTGCCTTTCCTTATCGTGTAGCCATGCTCAAAGCCAACAAACTAAAGGTACACAACCCACCATCACTATCTCAAATTTAGATCTCATTGTGTAAAGTTATACTTGAGGATTTTGTGGTTGGTGTACACCAAAAAATTCTCTCCTAAAATATAATTACTCCAACAGTTCAAATCGTGCACAAATGTAGCTAACTCGATATCGTGTGTTGGGTAATTCATCTCATGTGTCCTAAACTGCCAAGACCCATCCACAGTAACTCCATCCCCATTCATAAACACTGATCCCATCCCAATAGCTGATGCATTAGAGTAAATAGTGTAAAACATGACTGCTTCATGGAAAATTAGTATCAATGCTTAATTCAACCTCCCTTTCAGCTTGTAAATAGCTAAATTTCAGGAATCTATACACAATTACATTGCACCCTTCTTAGTCGGGCCATTAATTGTCCCTTCTAATAATTAAAAGTCTGGAATAAATCATCTGTAGTAACCAACCATCCCCCTAAAAATACATACCTCATAGAAGTTCTTCAACAACTCCTAGGAAACTACCACCCTCATCTTCTCTGGGTCTATTGATACACCTCTCTCTGAGATTAAATTACCCATGAATTGAATCTTATCCATCCAGAAGTGGCATTTTGTGAGCTTAGAATATAACTATTACTCTCTCAGTGTAATTGATATGATCTCAAGATGATTGTTCTAGTAATGTAAAATGTGATAGTACACCAAGATATCATTCATTAATACAACCAAAAATGAATCCAAGGATGGAACACATGCTTCCTCGGTGCCATGAAATCTGTTAGTGTCTTCGTGAGACCGAATGACATAACCAAATACTCGTATGGACCACACCTACTAAAAAATGATGTAAGAGGTATATCATCTTGTCTAATGTGAAACTGATGATAAAGGTATCTCAATTAAATCTTTGAGAACACCTGAGCTCCAAGAAACTGATCAATGAGATCATCAATCCTTGGTAAGGGAACTCGGTTCTTGACCATCAATCGGTTCGGTTTCTGATAATCTACACAATGTATAAGTGTATCGTCTTCCTTATTCACAAGAAGGATAGTTGAACCCCAATGAGAAGTAATGGGTCAGATGAAACCATTTTTATGCACCTCCTCTAACTACTTCTTAAGCTCCTATAATTCTAGTGGATCCATCCTATAAGTTTGAATGTACAATTGTGTCACTCTTGGAACATGATCAATAGGAATATCCACTTCTCCCTATAGAGTAAAACCTAAAAATTCTTCCCGAAAGGCATCTCCCAAACAATCCTCCACTAGAGGAAATTCCATCATTGAATTCCCTGGTCATCTAGTTATAAACAAGAAATATTGATTGTAATTTCTCCCAAACCATGATGCTCAGGTCCAGCTCTGTTTGCCTGGACATCCCATTCACCCCTGTATAGAAATTATTTGGCCTCTAGTGATGTGAAACTCACTCTACGGTGATAAAAGTTAACAATATATTGAAAAGATACCAACCAGTCCATTCTAAGAATGACATCCACGCCTATCATCTCTAATACAATGAGGTCCCACAATAAGTGGCACCCACCAACCTCGAGAAGGAACTCCTTGTACTGCCATACACTAGCCATCCTAATCTCCAAAAGAGTGTTTAGCATCATAATATCATCAAAAGTTAATATTTTGAGCTCAAGGATCTTCACAACGGGCAAAAATATAAAACTACAAGAAGCCCTAATATCTAAAAGAACAGAAGCTAAAAAAGAGGAAAATAGAATCATACCTCTAACTGTAGAGGGTCTGGGAACCTTCTTCTGATTGTATTGTTCCATCGCAAATGTCTGACCTGTACCATGGCCCAACAACCCGAACGTGATGCCCTGAATTGATCCACCAAGCAGTCACTAAAAACCTATTGTCTGGCTACTAGGACCATGACCACCTCATGTGCCCGAATGGACTGACGAACTCCAGTTCCTGACTTATGAGGAAATGGTATTCCTTCTCCTGAACATGGAGTCATAAAAAATTATCTATCACTCTCTACCGGTGATAACATCATGAAAAAACATTGAATATGACCCATCCTTCCACAAGATCGGCACCGAATTGGTTCACTCAAGAATTTTAGTCTAATTTCCCCACTCATTATATACTGGTATAAACTCAACTGGCTACCCGGAGAAACATCCCCTAAAATATCCCTATGATGCATTATTCTATTAGTTGAAGGGTTACCAACCTGGGATACTGAACCACCCTAGCTCCCAGCTCTAAACTCCCACATATTGTGCTCGGTAATTAGTGTCAGGTTTACTATAAAGTCACTAAATTCAACCTAAAAACATTCACCTATTATTAGATGTCATACCTGATACCATCCTCAAATTTCATATCCATTTATAACTGATCACACCCCCAATAGGTGAAAATCACTAGAGATCTATAAAATGAGACGATTAATCCATCACTAAAAGAGTTTTCTTCCCCAAAGGCATGAACACCACAGCTCAGTCGGCCCTAAACATCTCATGGGAGAAGTTATCATAGAATGTCCTCTGAAACTTTTCCCAATCCATATCCTGATGATTTCCAACCTATGCGATAACATCCCTCCATCTCTTAGAGGAATCACGTAGAATGTAAGTCATTAGCTTCTCCCCCCTCTCAAGGGGCATCTTCAGATGTTCGGGGATATAATGAATGTCCTTCAACCATGACTCAACATCCTATGGTCCTCCATTCCTAGAAAAATTTTGAGGATATTTCTTCGAGAACCCACTGTGTTAACTCTACCATAGTCGGGGTAGGATTTGGGGCTCCCTGAAAAGTCTAAATCATCCTCAAAAATCCTTCACAGAACTATGAATCAATACCTATGTCTGGTATAATATCTAGTGTCAAGACATGCATGACATGAGGATATGATGGTAGTCCTTGATCTACTATTTCCGGTTTCTAATCATCGTCATGTACTTGGAATACAACAGGAGTAAGCCTTAGTGGCACGACTCTTCACGGTCATGTGCACACCTCTGGTCAATATTAACAAAGACTACAACATAGTAGTGAAAGAAAGGAACATGAGAAAGAAATCATTCATGTTTTGAAAAAATATGGTTACACGATGTGTAGAAAAACTACCTGGTGTATTCCCTTATTCCTTAACATGGGTTTGTACCTCTGCTAACCTGTTCATGTAACACCCCATACACACGGCATGTTCCTCATGAGACACAATGTGTACTTTAATATCCCCTCCTACACAGGTAATTAAACACGACATGAAATACATTGTCTCTCTAGTGTAATAATACATGGTGTGTTCATCCTAAACATGGTGTGTACTCAATATTTCTATACACTTATTTCATTATTCACACAACTAGATACACAGTCGACTATATCACAACATGTACTCCCTATAAATGGCATGTTCTAGCAAGAGTTTGCCAACCCCATGTCCCTGCCCACAAAGTCAGTCACATGGAAAACCACTACATGGAGTGTTCCTATAGTACACAACATGTAGTTAAAAAAATACATTTCTTCCAGAATAGAAGAACACATGGTATGTTTTTGTTACATCACACACCATGTTTTCTAGGTTACTGGATAGTAAACCTCCAAAACATCTCTAAAACCCCAAAACCATAAAATTTATCCAAGGGATTCCATGTTCTAACCCATGAGATCCCATACTACCATAGATAAAAGTTTAACTTTCATATTTATATCATATCTTAACAAAACTCAGTTAAAGTGAAAACATGATCCACCAAATTTCAATCCAAGAGGGCCCATAACACCTTAGGAACCAAATTTTTACATCCATTCAATGTAAATTACATATAACATTAACATATAAAAATATAATTTATTCTATCATGACATTATGCATATCTAGCACAAAAACTATCACAACAGATTGCAATCAGAAATGCACCCTATATGGCATGACAAGAATGCAAGACATGTTATCTCTAGAAAGTGTTTATATGATACATGAGATAGCATACCCCCATATCAACAGGCTGTAACTGAAATGAAATTTCAATGATATCAATGATAAATAATCCATACATATATATCACCCCATGGAGAAATAAACTCAACTATAATAACTGTAAAACAAAAAAAATGCAATATTTGAGGTAACTTGGATTTTACCTCTACACGAGGTAGCTACTCCCAGTCACAACTAATTACCAAAATAAATTTCCTTAAAATACCTTTATAATGTCTCTAAACATTAATATAAATCATAAAAGAAAACCCCTCGGATATCACATTGTAATGTTGCATATCTGGGTACCGCCCAAAGGTTCCCCAAACACCATTGGTCACATAACCTCAACTGAATTTCCCAAAATTCCAAAGGCTAATGACTAGCAGCGAGGCCCAAGGTGTTATAATGGGGAAACTATGACCTTATTGTTAGATTATACATAGTAGGAAACAAATAGTAAACAATAGAGAAAGAATTAATACCAAATAGAAGAAGTAAATGCTGGAGGGCGGATAGTAATAAAAAAATTGGAGCATATATATAAATGATGCATGTCACATGTGTCTAGGAAAGTATCCAAACAATTCAAAATATAGAAAATACATTACAAAATCCAAATTACAAAAAATAAAATAAACTCCAACAACATCTTAATCCTTACCTTGTCCTCATTCTCTCCAACTCCAACAGCAATTAAGTACCAAATGAAGAAGGCCATTTTCTTTAATCTATACATGAAATCATATAATCTGTTTGGGTCCAATACATGATAAAATCTTGGTGTGAAATGAATCATAGTAAGATACCCCCAAAAGATCTATTTCTAACTATTATGGAATAAATATACATATATAACATGTAATATAATAAAGTGATGAAATAAACTAGGAAGTAATCAAAAGTAAACGATCCTACAGTTTTTAATTTCATTTGTTTACATATATTATTAAATTTTTTGAATCATGTAAACCGTGGGATCTAGCCTAATATTTGTATCCCGTATTAACGTAACAAGTAGATGTCTCAGAATAGAATATAAACAATCAATTAAGACCGATTCCAAGATTATCGTTTGGCTTGGATGACTCGTCACTATCATTCAATTATTCACATACAATCCTTTGGGAAACCTCTCACTATCTAACCACTTTGGTTAAACATATCACTAATTCATTAATGAACGACCCTCTGGAAATCTCTTATAGTCTATCCCATTTAGTTCGACATATTATATATCAATTAAAAATAACAACCTGGGTAGCTCTCAATGATAATACCCCTTGGTCAACATAACACCAATAAATTATAAACAACCACCTGGGTAGCTCTCACAGTCAATACCCCAGGGTCAATC